>OX411551.1:17293480-17980345 GCA_948146395.1 Fragum whitleyi | reverse complement strand
TAATAAGGAGGGAAATAATTCTGAATATAAGAATGATTTTTTCCCATTTTGACTTGCTGCTAACTCCTACAACAACACTTGCACTGACAATGGCAGCATGATCATAATAACTCAAGAGAAAAATTTGTATTAAGCTACCACTTATGGGACCGTCAAAAAGCAGTCATTAAATAGAACAGTCGTTTAGTATAAGTTTTGACTAAGAATCAGAAATCAGAGATTAATTTTGTTGAATATCTATGTTATTGCAAATTTATCAATAATCCTTTGTTGTTAAAATTCATTAGAATTGTCTCATTGAGACAAGACGATTCTTAAGAGTTTTAACAACATAAGATTCAACAGAATCTCCTATTTGAGATTTTTTGATTCAAAAGAAGAAAGGAATTTCCTGTGAAGTTTGGTTGAAATTCATCCAGGAGTTTCTGAGGAGAAGATTTTTAAAGAAAAATTTATGACTGGATGCAGGGACAGATGCAAGACAGACACAGACCCATGACAAAAGCCCTAATGGCTTTAGGCAAAAGAGCTAATACATAATGTAGGGGTCCATTTATTGATCTGATGGTCCCACAATTGAGCCTCAACATACCCAACTTTTGTTTGAAGAAAAGACACTTAACCTTAGTCAATCATGCAGTAAAATAAGGTAGCAGTTGGCTTATAAATAAATTAAAAGTTTCCGACAATAAAGAAAAATTCATATTATCTTGAATGTAATAAACAACTTATTATACAACTGATGAGGGCCAAAGACTGACCTCCGGGCAGATATCAAGGTGGCAGGTGGATATCACACTCTGGCCCTCATCAGTCCCATGATAACCTCTATGTATTTTACCTGTAATCTACATATTTGGGCCAATAATAACACAAATTTATCTTAAATGTAATAAACAAGTTCTAACACGACTGATGTGGGCCACAGAGTGAAATAAACGCTTATCTCGAAATCTGCCCTAGGGCTTAAGCCCTCAGGGCATATATCAAGGAGGCAGGCGGATATCACACTCTGGCCCTTATCAGTCCTATGATAACCTCTAAGTATTTTACCTGCAATCTTTGTGAACATGTACCCTGAGGTTCCGGAGGCAGCTCTATCTCATCATAAGATTTGTTCAACATAGACCTAGACAAAGAGGCTGCAAATAGAAAGTTTTTTTTTCATCTCCTAAAAGGATAAACAGACTCTTTATTTTCTAGACAAACACACTTATCATTAGGATGTATATTTTTAGTTTTACTGTTTCTTGCCGGGTTATATGACAATTTATTCCTTGCTGGAAAAAATGATGTCGGCAAGCTGTGGGCTTTTTACTGTAGCATACCATATATACTTGGGTCATGTTATCAAAGAAGCGAGAGAATCATGGCTTTCATTACTGGTTAGAATTAGGGTGTATGTTCCAAGCAAGGAGCCTCAGGGAAATATGTGTAATTAATATTAGAAGATATAGAGTGGCCATGGATATCAATGTTTGTCAGATCAGCATCTATAGTCAATGAAAATGCTAGAATTTTCTTTGAAGTATAAAAAAGAACAATGACACCTAGCTGTTCATGGTTCAAGAGATGCTAATTTCAACTTTTTTTGATAGCATGAAAATATTCAAATTTCAAGTAAGGTAATTGATAGGTTGCTAGCATGACAATGGTTACAATGTATGTCATGATGAGTATGCAAAACTGTATTATTTATTCAAATATGCTTTAGGTCAGTGTTAAATAGAGGATATTGAATGAGTGGTCATGAAATACCAAAATATTTAAATGAGTCATCTATAAACAGATTTTTTTTGCTGAGTTTTAATATTTTTTAGATGACAAGTTTAACAAATTTGGTATTCAATGACCACTCAGTTATTTATCACAAAAGCTCAGGTTACATTATAAATAGCAAATCAAATTTGTGCTCTTAAAATACCCAATTTATTTAAACTCTTCATCTAAAACAGATAAAACTCGACACAGTCTCTTTTTTGTCTGTATACAGGTGACTCGTTTAAAAAATTCGGTATTCAATGACCACTCATATAAATCCTCTGAGTACTGTTCAAAAAGTGGCATACTCACAAGCTTGTTCAACATTTAGAGATGAATTCATCATTTTACCCTGAAACAAAAAATAAAAAGTTTTGATAAACAGTCAAATTTCTCTCATGCTTCTTGGTAGATAATCAAGAAATAATAGTAGATCATCACTTGGTAATCCCACCTCAAAAAGAAATTATAAAGACAAAATGTGTTTAATTTCACATTATAGTAAAACTTGTGTTAATCAAACACTTAGGGGGCCTACAAAAAGTGGCCGTTTATGGGAATGGTTACTTAATACAAAAAATTGTGATTAATGTGACAAGTAATTTTGATAGCTTTTGTAGATTGTCAGTCAGGTTGTACTGAATCCTATGATGTTCGAGCCCATTAGAATTGTCTTCTTATTGAGACGATTCTAATAGGATCCAACAACAGAAAGATTCAATAATAACCAATTTTTTTATATGATTGTCTTCTTTCTCAGAGATTTTGCATATGGTTAAGGGACTTTTTAAGGTGATTCATAGGTTGCTTAATAAAATTGGTTGCCTTAAAGACATGGTTGCTCGAGCAAAATCAACTGTATTTGACATCATCTCAGCAGGGTCCATAATACCTATGATTTCAAATGCTGATAGATAATCATGTGATTAATCTAAGTCAAATAGGGGCATTACTCTTACAAAAAATGCTTTCAGAATTATCCCACTTGATAGTCTGGTTAGCTCTTGTGATGGTGAACACAAATGCCTGGTTTCCTAAAGATATCTACAATAACAACAGAGTTATAATCAAGGTTAAAGTTTGTCAAGCTGTAGCCAAGGATGCCAAAGCGACCATGATATCAAGAGTTTTAAATGAAAACATCCCAGCTAATTATACATTGAAAGCAGTTTTACTTCTATAAATTCACATTTTGTCTAATTTTTACATTTCAGGAATAAAATAAGCATTTTTGTGTGCACAATATTGATATATTTTTCATTGAGTGAAAAAACAAAACGCATGCAACTCATCTTCTTATACCTTTTACCACATACAGCTGACCACCACATAACCCAAAGATAAACAAGAGCACCACCTACGGGTGCCTGCGCACCGCTGTCGAGTGCTGGATGGTGGGAAAAAATCTAAGTCTAAAAAGGGGCATAATTTGCACAAAATGCATCTAGAGTTATCCCCCTTGATAGTATAGGTTTCTCTTTTGATGGTGAACATGTGTGCCAAGTTTCAAGTGAATGCCTTCAGTAGAACCAGAGATATAACAAAATGTCAGAGTTTTCGCACGACGACGACAACAAGGACGACAACGACGACACGGAGGCTATAGCAATACCTCGGGTTTTCTCCGAAAACAGCCGAGCTAAAAAAACTTACAACTATAAAATCTTTACCACATACAACTCACCATAACATTTATACCACACAAAATTCATCTCTACATTACATTAACCACATACATCTCTCCTCAACATAATGTTAACCATGTACAACTCATCTCATCATTAATTTAACCTTATGCAGCTGACCTCAAAATAAACTTAGCAACATACAACCACATCCATATCACCTTTACCATATACAACTCATAACAATCTTTACCTCATAGGATCTCACCTCAACCACAAACAACACACCCCAAAATACCTTTACCACATAAAACTCACCTCTACATAACCATGTTCAGCAACACCAATATTTGGGACTCACCACATCATAACCTTCATCTCATACAAACTCATGCCTACCACACACAACTCACCTCTACATAACTTTTATTATGTTCCGCACCACTGCAATAGGGACTCATCTCAACATAACTTTCCCTTTTTTAAAACTAATGTCTACCACATCAACCTCACCTCTACATGACCTTATCCATGTTCCACACCAACACAATCAGAACTCACCTCTATCTTTACTTAACCTTGTCCACTTAAAACCAGTGACAGAACTTACCTCTACATAACATTATCCATGTTCCACACCAACACAATCAGAACTCACCTCTATCTTTACTTAACCTTGTCCACTTAAAACCAGTGACAGAACTTACCTCTACATAACATTATCCATGTTCTACACCACCACTATCAGAACTCACCTCTTCATAACCTTTACCATGCTCCACATCACCACTATCAGGACTCACCTCTACATAACCTTTACCATGCTCCACACCACCACTATCAGGACTCACCTCTACATAACCTTTACCATGCTCCACATCACCACTATCAGGACTCACCTCTACATAACCTTTATCATGCTCCACATCACCACTATCAGGAATCACCTCTACATAACTTTTACCATGTTCTACACCACCACTATCAGGACTCATCTCTACATAACCTTTACCATGCTCCACATCACCACTATCAGGACTCACCTCTACATAACCTTTACCATGCTCCACATCACCACTATCAGGACTCACCTCTACATAACTTTTACCATGTTCTACACCACCACTATCAGGACTCATCTCTACATAACCTTTACCATGCTCCACATCACCACTATCAGGACTCACCTCTACATAACCTTTACCATGCTCCACACCACAACTATCAGGACTCACCTCTACATAACCTTTACCATGCTCCACATCACCACTATCAGGACTCACCTCTACATAACCTTTACCATGCTCCACATCACCACTATCAGGACTCACCTCTACATAACCTTTACCATGCTCCACACCACCACTATCAGGACTTTTATTTTCTTCATCTTCTTCATCCTCCTCACTTTCATCATCATCAATATCATCAGCACCATACGAGACTAGTCGTGTATCTAGGTGGATATACATAGGATCTCAGGGCTTGTACTGGTGTTTGTAATTAGGGAGTCATTAACCCTTTAGCCATTAAATTCCAGGGGTCAAAACAGTTTTTTAAGGGGTCAAAAGACAGGAAAGAGCTTATCATAAGTAAGATTTTTATAGTCAATTGACCTTTTCTTTAATAGATATGAATTAAGCAATTGATTTGTTAAAATTCTAGGTAGTATATACGATGCATTTTAAAAGTTTTGATCCTTAGAAATTTATCTCAAGGGGTCACACTGAATCCCTTTGAAAAAATTTCTATGCGTCAAAATAAGATATTATCAGAAATTTGGTGGTCAAAACTGGGTTAAAGGGTCAAACACAAGTGCTGGATCTGTCATGAGATTTTGTTTGAAACAAGCTGATCTTAACCAAGTCTAAAACAGAAATATTATTAAGTGAGCAAGCTGACCTTAGCAGAGTCTAGAATAGAAATGTTATTAAGTGAGGCATGGTGAGCTTAATATTTTTTTCTATTAAAGATGAGGTTAAAATTTGATTGTCTCAAATAAAATAAAAATGCAGATTACAACATTTTGCATGTTATATATGAATTTTTGAAACGCTCTGATGACAGAAATTCCGCCAAAATGTGTGTTACCTGAAGTCATTCAGAAAGTGATCTGACACATGTGTAAGACAATTTCATGAATTTAGACAAAAGATATCTCTGATGACTGTTCATTATAGAAGGTGTTGTTGACTATGTGAAAAAAAAACCATTCTGTATAATGATTCATTTTGCAAATAAAAGGGTGTTAAATTGTTTTTTTTTTTAATTAAATTCTGCAGACAGACAAAATGACTGATAGCCATATGGACAATTAAAAAAAAAATGCCTCTCAATATCATAATCCACGGGCATGAAATTTCTTAATGAAAATACATGTAATAGTAATAAAAAAAATCTTCAGATTATTATTATTTACACATACGTTTTCTTTTCTTTCCTTTTTTGCCCGCTTCAGCATCTGATCTAGAATTTTCATCCTCTAACGCTAGACTGGAGGGAGGTCGTGATGAGGTTTGAGATATCTGGGTGGTATTTGGTGTTGGTGTTGGAGTATCAGCTTCCTCATCAGATATTGCATCCACTGCACTCTTGGTCTAAAATTGAAGGGAGCAGATTCTTACAGTAATAACCCTTCCTTTCCTGAGGATCAGGGGCCTGTTTCACTAAGCCTCTTACGAAAAAATAAATCGAAAGTCAAAAACAAAACATACCTGTTGTTTTCATTCATTGTTAGATTCAGCCTTGCAATATCTCATTGGAAGATTCCAAAGTATGACGCATAGAAAAATTCCATATTCAGATACTACTGCAGTGGCAACTTAATTTTTGACTTAGGCAAAATAATAATCACAAGATATTTAGTAAAACTGGCCCCTAAATTTTAGCAAAAGGGGGTATTTTGATTTTAGACTAAAAAAGAATTGATGCAAAGCAGACTAACACACCCCTATTCCCTTTGTCCAAAATGAACTGTCGTCAATGCAGGATAAGTTTGTTAGTAAATATTTAACTTAGTGTTTCTATGAAGTTTACATCAAATCCCTCCAATCGATAACCAAGAAATTAAGGGAACAAAATTTAGAGCTACAGATAGAAGGTATTTTGGATTTCAATTCAAAATATATCATGAGTCTTAATAACTATATGTTGTGGATACTCATTAGTGAAGATGATTGAAAAGATTAAAGAAAATGATAGGATTTCATAGCTAATTCTGGCGAGTTCTTCAACAGCACAGGATTCATTTTCAATAATATTTAGACTAACAATTTCAAGATATTTTGATTCAAAGAATGGGGATTTTGAGAACGGTCGCTTAATGAAAATGGTCGCCTAATAGATGTGGTCACTCGAGCAAGATTGACTGCACTATACCTGTTTCTTTTCATCATCATCTGAATCTGACTCTGCATATGTTCCCAGTAGGGAGATGGCCGACTGGGGCTGGTCAGTGGACATTATCTGTGTTCTGTTGCTATTTCACCTCATAAACTGTTGGCTCCAAATCTGTAAACAGATGAATCAAATCGATGAACAAAGTTATATCATCATTATATTATATTCATATGTGGATCAATAAAACATATTTTTTTTTATTTCTCTACAAAAACCTTGATTTTCAATGAGATGGCTTCAATGAGTACCGTATGTTACTGAGACAATTCTAATGGGCTCCAATAACATAAGGTTCAATGATAACCATTTTTTTCATTAAGAATGTCCTCATTTTCAGAGACTTTGCTTTAGGTAAGGGACTTTTTGATAAAATTGGTCACTTAATAGACATGGTTGCTTGAGCAATATCAACTGATAAAAAAGTGGATTTGATTGTTAACCACCAGTTGGGATGAAGGCACATTATGGAATGTTGATTAGTTGCCATTTCATGATCTGCAATCTGCCATTCTACTACTCACTCATAAATCAATGGCTCAGCACGAAACAGTTATAACTCCCTATAAACATATACGGAGTTACAACTGTTTTGTGCTGAGCCATCGAAGTGAGTTAAAACTATACAAGGTGTTGGACATTCATATGATAATTAATTTAAGAACTAAAAATCAGAGAAAATGACAAACAATTTTCATGTAGATGCCAAGACTACCATAAAATATTTTACACTAGACATATGGACAATTTTACTAAAACTCTAAGGACCAAGATCCAGATTAAGTGGTCATGGGCGACTGGACCCCTGTTAGTCTTTTTCTTGTCAAATTGGCAAGATACAGATTAGATATTTACAGTCAAAACTGTCCACAGTTTAAACCGCCCTCAATTAGGCCAACTATTCTAAACTGGACCAGTCAAAAAGGTCCAAACCTTGCTTTTTAAGGCTTCTCACCCCAATCATTTTAGAGTCAGTGAGTATTAACCCATGTCATGCTGAACCCGGAATATTCCTGCTCTGGTAGGAGCTATAGACAAACATCAGCCTGCACATATGTGCAGTCTGATGTTAGTCTATATCATCTGCTTCTCCCTTTCAAACCAGAATTGTCAATAGATTTAGTTTTTCAAATAAAAATTGACCTACAGTTGGTACTTTCAGTGCTTTTTGCCCTTTCATTTTGATGCAAATTTTCAGCCAAAATTTATGCAGCATGACAAGGGTTAAAAGGGAATAAATATCTTCATAAGTTTGAAAACGTATTCTTAAATCAATATGTGTATATTCATGATTTTTTTTCATTTAAAAAGAATACTCATTATGGTCATCAAAATTTAGATGGTCAACTGCCATCCCAAAATCCTTTCCAGAATGTACTGGGTCAATTTAAGTAAAATTTTCATCTGCTTCCCTCATGGTATAACAATAGTTATCATTCTTCGAGTCAATATGGAGTACTGTGCACTTTTTTGTGTTGAAGGTCAGTTTCCATTTATCCCTCCAATGGCTAAGCCTAAGGTTGTCCAAGTCAGAAGTCTCTAATGATCTTCTAAAGATGAGACGTTTGAATATACTTTAGAGTCATCAGCAAATAATCTCACCATTTTGGTAACAATATCAGGTAGGTCATTCATAAAACATAGGAATAGCACAGGTCCTGTAACACTTCCCTGCAAGACACCACTTACGACCTCAGACCATGAAGACAGAGATGAGACATATATATCTTAAAGCAACTCAGATTTTCTATTCTATTCTAAGAACCTATGGTGGCCAGGCCTTTTTTTATGCTGTTCTGGGGGCAGAAATTCGGCCAAAATCCCCTCTTAAAAACATATACTTTTTCCCCCTATTTCAGAAAAAATTCACCTATCCAAAAAGGCCACAAAAGGCTTTTCTCCTGACAAACAAAATCCTGCATTTTTACAAATTTAAATAATAATAATAAAAAAGACTCGGCAAAAAAATTGGGACACCAGGACACAATCTAGATGCCAATAATATCATTTTTGATAACTAAATATTTAGTACCATAAACAGAAAGAGCAAAATTTGATTTCCAAACCATAAAGTCTCATTCATTAGTTGTTGCCAATCAATTAAAATACCTTTTAAAAGCCTTAACACATCTTTTGGGATTGCTTTTTGCAGGGACAGTCATGTTTGGCAAGCACTCGTCGGAAGTTTTAAAAAAATGATTATGGACTAAAACATTAATTTTACAAGGGGAAAAGTATTAAAGAAAATTCTTTGTGGTAAAAAAATGCATGCACTTAACTTATTTGGCATTAAAAAGTAAAATATTTAATAAAACGGATATCAGAAAAATCTGTCCATCACTATCCAAACTGTACCAGTTACCTGACAGGCATAAAATTAGAATATGTGATTCTTAGATTTATTCAACAGAACTAATCTATAAGAGCAAGAATATACTAATTTGCAGAGCTCCAGATATTTTTTTGAGTCAAGGGGTATTTACCCCTTGTAATTTTTTTCAAGGGGTATTTTTCAATAAAGCTTTCAACAGACAGGGTATTTCCCTCTTAATTAATCATTTACAAAAAGTTTCCTTTAAATTTTAGGCATTATTCTTTTACAAGTGAATAGTAAAAATGCCAAATCAAAAAGAGACGAAGATAAGAAAATTGGAAGACATTGATAATTAAAAGAAAAAATACAGAATATCCGAAAGCCCATTTCGGACTTAAAAGAAATATTTTTTAAGTGTATCTGTACAGTTGTTTAAACTTAAGTACCAGAAAAAGTATCACCTGCAGTAGGCTGCTACATGTAAGTAGCCATTATCTGAATGTGAATTTTAAGAGGAAATACTAATTTAAAAAGATAAATAAGATATAATACATTATATAATAATTTTTAAAAGGGTTTCATAACTTTTGTTCTAGAAATAATAAGATCTGCCTAGTTATTATTGACTGGTTTACATTTTTGGAAGAAAATAATTAAAAGAAAAATTCTTAGATATAACACAAAAAGTCTTATTTTTAATTGTCAAATTTTAGAGGGGTAACCTAACTTTTGCTCTAGAGATAATATATAATAATATGATCTGCTCAGCTTTTGTTGGCCTTCTTAGACTTTTGGATGAGAAGGAGAATTAGACGAAAAATATCTAGATATAAGACAGAATTGTATTTTTTGATAGTCAAATTTTATAGGGGTGTCATAACTTTCGTAAAAAAAGTTTGGGGTGTCATAACTTTTGTACCAACGTCGTCTGCAAAACGAAAGTAATATCAAGAGAAAAAAATAGACATACTGTAAAATTTGTGGACAAATAAAAGATTAATGGAGGTGTCGAAATTTTTGTTACTTGAAACAATGTCGCCAGCTATCTTTACATTGACTGAGGGGAATTTAGGATTAAACATTATTTTTGCCTTAGGAAGAGCTAAATGGGCTGGTAAAATCGAAGTTTTAATAGGAGTACGAAAAAATGTCATAGATCTATTTGAACAATGTCGGTTCCAAAGATGTCATTAACAATTTGGGATTTTAATTGGAAAATGGATTTTAGAAGAAAAATACCTCGGATCTATCGAAGAAAAGACTCAAAGACACCAAAAACAAGCTGTGAATGCACGCAAATTTTAATTTAATATGGGTTTTTAGTATGCACACAAAAATTAAATGTCGTCTGCTAGGTATAATTCTTTTTTTTTCACTGATGGGGATTTTTTTCCTAGAGAGAGATTTTGCGAATCTAAATGGTGATCACGGACAAAGATTAAGATTTAAACAAATTACTTTGACTCACATTTTCGAACTTCAACCAAAAACATTTTCAATGTACTGACAAGTCACCGGAGATAAAAGAAAATCTTCTATTCTCGGATATGCTCGGAATTTAAAACTCAATACCACTCTGCAAGAGACGTAATAAGAATTTTTCCTAGTTTTAATTGGGCGAGGAGGTTCACATAGTTTTGGATTAAAGAGACTATCGTGTACTATTTTTACAGCATAGAAATCTATTTTTAAACTCCTTGGGGTTTTCGTTGTATTTTTGTTCTCACCCCGTCATTTTCCAAACTCGGTACGCTAAGTAAAGATAAACAAAGCGTTTTTACTAATTTTGATGCGTATCTGTACGCATTTTGATACAAATCTTAGCGTATTCTAACCAATTGGTAGCGTAAAGTACGCAGATACGCACCCTATCTTGAGCTCTGCTAATTTGGGTAACAAGAGTGCCATCGTCACAAAATACGCCGCCACTTTGCTGCTGTTTCACAAAAATAATTGTAGACACTACTTATTTTGACAGAACCAAATTGAAAATGACCAAGTTTCATTTAAATCAAGACAAAAAGTTAGGAGGAGTTGCCTTCACAAGGCTGCAATTTCAATAAGCCCCAGGCACTAAGTTTTAAGGGGACATAATTCAGGGAAATAAATGAGCCATAAAATCCTTGATCCATGTACATCTACAAATTATGGTGATGACATTGACCAAGTTTCATTTAAATAAAGACAAAAAGTAAGGAGGAGTTGTGTTCAAAAGGCTGCAATTTCAATAAGCCCTAGATACTAAGTTTTAAGGGGGCATAATTTAGGGTAAAATTAATGAACCATAAAATCCTTACTTCATGCTCATCTACCAATTTGGGTTATAACATCCACCAAGTTACATTTAGATCCAGCCAGAAACTTAGGAAGAGTTGCATTCACAAGGCTGCAATTTCAATAAGCCCCAGAGACTAAATTTTAAGGGGGCATAACTGAGGCAATAAGCCCCAGAGACTAAGTTTTAAAGGGGCATAACTCAAGCAAAATCAACGAACCATAAAATCCTTAATTCATGCACATATACCAATTGAGGTGATAACATTGACCAAGTTTCAAGAAGATCCAGCCAGAAACTTAGGAGGAGTTGCGTTGACAAGAAAAGTGGACCAAGAGACTACTTTTTTAAGGGGCATAACTCAGGCAAAAATCATCAAACCATAAAATCATTCCTTCATGCACATCTACCAATTGAGGTGATTACATTGACCAAGTTTCAAGAAGATCAAGCCAGAAACTTAGGAGGAGTTGCGTTGACAAGAAAAGTGGACCCAGAGACTAAGTTATCAAGGGGCATAACTCAGGCAAAAATCATCGAACCATAAAATCATTCCTTCATGCACATCTACGGATTGAGGTGATTACATTGACCAAGTTTCAAGAAGATCAAGCCAGAAACTTAGGAGGAGTTGTGTTGACAAGAAAAGTGGACCTAGAGACTAAGTTATCAAGGGGCATAACTCAGGCAAAAATCATCGAACCATAAAATCATTCCTTCATGCACATCTACCAATTGAGGTGATTACATTGACCAAGTTTCAAGAAGATCAAGCCAGAAACTTAGGAGGAGTTGTGTTGACAAGAAAAGTGGACCCAGAGACTAAGTTATCAAGGGGCATAACTCAGACAAAAATCAACGAACCGTAAAATCCTTCCTTCATGCACATCTACCAATTGAGGTGATAATATTGACCAAGTTTCAAGAAGATCCAGCCAGTAGTTTAGGAGGAGTTGCGTTGACAAGAAAAGTGGACGGACGTACGGACGGATGGACGGATGGACGGACGGACGGACGGACAGACGGAGAAGATGACGCCAATATACGTCCGCCTCCGGCGGCGTATAAAAAGACTTTGGATTACATTAGAATAAACATTCCTCAACCAATTGTCATCCTATGAAGAGACCTAATTTACTCTGTTTGCGTTCGATTTTGAATAGCAGTCTTTTGTGTTTTTTCTTTTTACATTGTCAATTGAGTTAATTCAGAGACACCTTCTCTATTCCTACATCTGTTCCTATAACTGTTTCCAGTGTTCCCAGAAACCCTCAAATGGGGGTGATTTACCCCCAAATTGAAGCTTGTACACCTTATTTTTGCAAGCAGCCTTCTTTGTCTCATATACATAGAGGACATACAAACATGCTGTAAAATACCCATTTTTACCCCCAGGTTGATGAAGCAGTGGAAACACTGGTTTCAGAATTGATTATTTAGAAAGAAAACCCTTAAAACAAGAAAGAACACAAAGACAGGTTATGAACATGAATGTTTTTCCACAGAAATTTGAATTCTAGTTGATGAAAAAAAGGTTTCTTCAGTTAGATAAAAAGAATAGGTAAAGAATATTTGGGAATTTCAATTACAAAAAAATAAAATAATTTGATAACTTATTAGTGCCTATAAATACATCATTTAGTAAACAGGCAGTTGTAGAAAATGTGCTATGTATCCAAATGCAAATATTCATTTTTTATTTGCTCAATAATTTGGATGGATAATAATGACCCCCAAAATGACAAGTCAAGAGAAAACCCTGCCATTATGATGGAAAAGATTTCTACATTTTTTTAGTTAAAAAAAATCATCTCAATGAGCTTACATGCCTTGTTCATTGATCATAGTTAAAACACACAAAATTCATGACTTTTGATTGATAATTAAGTATGTGATATGAAAATTCCCCTCTCAGTGAATTTTACCCCTTGAGAAAGGACCCGCCACCTGGAATCAGTTAAACAAGGCAAACAAATGGAAATTATTAGCATTTTTTTCAGGAGATTTGTAAATGACCTTGTAAGGCCAAATAATTGCAGATTTTAATAGCTATGTTACAGAGTTTTCGTTTGACCCGGGACCCCGGGTTTTGACGCGCAGAAATTCAAAATGATGCAATTTTGACTCTTGGAAATTTGAGCTGGTGCGTCATTTTGACTCTTCAAAAATAGCAGCTGTGCGTCAAGGGTTAAAAGAAGTGTGTCATAAACTTGGAAAATAGCTAATTGGTCGTCTATTAACACGTAACATGATTGGCAATTAACACACTCCGGTGATCGGATATGCATCGGCGATCGTAATTGACAGTCTTTTGACACCTGTGAAAATCAGCTAAAAGCCCTTTGCTTTACCTCTGTTCACACTAAAATCAACCTTTTATTAAATAATTTCACTATAATTCAACCAGTAATTATAATGTAAGCCAATAAACATCAAGCGTATGATGAGTTGTGAATTGTCATGGGTTTTCGTGGTTGGAATCTATTTCTTTTAGCGAAAAATAAAAATCTTCAGAACCTTTAACTAGCATTTGCAACTTCAAAACTCTTCACTCCTTTGTACTTACGAAAAAAAACAAGCATTTAGTCTGAAATTAAGCTCTTTAGTAATTATTTAATGACTGGAAATTGTGGTGATCTATGATGGTGATAAATCATTTATTGTTTATTTTGAGGCACCTTTTGAAAAATTACCTGTACCTAATATTATCTGTTTCAATACAATTAAAATGATTCTCCCCCATTTTTCCAAAACTTTTTTTTTTTTTCATTTTATTTTTAATTAGTTTTTTTTCCAGGGGGTGGGGAGGGGGGCGGTGGGGTAGACGCATGAATTGGTCACATTTTGGCGCATGAGTTTTTCATTTTGACTCTTGGAAATTTTGACTCAAGGGTCATTGACTCTTGGCTTTTGGATGCTAATGAAAACCCTGTGTTAGCTGAATCAGGGTAGTATACCTCATCTGTCACTTATACAGTACCCAACCTGTTGAGTCGGGTTTTAACTTTTGGCCATTTTGAGGGTTCACAGTCAACTCGGCCTGTGAATAACTTGGCCCGTCAACTCGGCCTGTTTATATGTTATATAGGAACATGTATGACGATGCAATGTAAATATTTTTGGGAGCTTATGTGCTTTTTTTCAGATTTAATAATCAGTCGTTAAAAAGGTTTTTAATAATGATAATAATCTTATTATACTATTATATGACATTTGTGGAAATATGAGATAAAATAGTCACCTTTTATTCTAATTCATTTTTCAAATTATTTTTTTTTCTAAGCACGAAAGAAGATGATAAGTTAGGCCTATATGCCTATTAAATATGAAGATCGTAGATTTTACTCTTTGCATCTCCTTTAAGTACATCAGGCACACATTGATAAACTATCTGATAGGCTTGCTTATATATCCGTTTACTAGGCTTAACACTATATAAGTTATATATATGCCGAGTTGACGGGCCGAGTTTTACACAGGCCATGTTTACGCGGCCGCGGGCCGAGTTTTTAACAGGCCGAGTTGACAGGACACCATTTTGAGTTGCACTAAGTTGTAAATAAATTACGATTTCTTTAATGCCCTGAAAAAACAAGAGCCTTTTTTTGTTTTTTTGAAAACGATAGGCTTCCGCAATTAAAGGTCCAGTTAAAAGAGACTTTTTTTCGGATTTATGTCCATCCGAAAGTATATCAACTTCGATGAATGTCAATACCTTTGAATTGTAAAATTTCAGAATGAATCGAATTCACTCAATTTTAAGAAAATATAACTTTTGATATCTCTTACTGGTAACTGTGGGATAGGAGCTCTTTTTTACTCGTAAAAACCCTCTCAAAACAAAACACGATGGCGATTGTTTACGGTTTCCTCCTTTGTGGAGAGTACCGCATTTAATAGAGTAGATACTTTATTAGACTACAGCTTTAAAGAACGATTTGCGAATATTGGACCATTTATTCGAATGCTCCGAACCGCGACAATAGTGCAGTTGGTAGCGCGCCGGACTTCTAATCCAGGGGTCTAGGTTCGCACGGGTTCGATCCCCGGCCGCGGCACTTATCCTTTCCGACATTTGTCTTCCACCAATGGGTAGATAATCGTAAACCTATGTGGAATAGCAACTGGAGGCTAGGAAAGGGGTGTGGTGGTAGTACTGGTGTGAGAAATACCAGGAATCCATCGTTTGGTGCTCCAGTCGTCGCGATATAACTGAGAGGTTGTTGAAGCTCTAATCAAATCAAATCAAATCGAATTCTCCGACTGGATCGTTAATAGTATCGGGAATTGTGCAATATGAGCAAGATCGCGACGCTAGGTTCAACTTCTTTAAGCCTGACCGATTTATATTATTATGTAGTAGAGTTAAGATTTTATTCATTTTCTTGAAAAATGTAATTTTGCCGAAATATTGAAATAACGAGTGTGTTTCTTAAATGTACATATATATATGTTCACGTATTTAAGTTTCTTAAAGAAATGAAATCTAGGCTCAAGAATTAGCTGCAATACTTTCAATTCCATGAAATTCAATTATCAAAATGCAATACGAGTATTTATGGCTTCTCATCGTATCAAATACATGCTGTTGAAAAGTTTGATATTCGGACACTTCATTCTACGGACATACTTTAACAAGTCATATCTAAGGTACCAATGAAATTTATTCAACTTGATGCCAAGGGTTTTCTGAGACATTGTCACTCATTGTATTGAAAAATAATAGAAATATATTTATCAACGCTTACATACAAGTATATGGAGGTTGCAAACATGCGATCTACGGACACTACAAAACGGCGCCTTTATAATCCATATTTCATTTTCTTTTTAAAAAAAATACGGCGAAAGTTTGAGGAAAATGTTTCTGATTAATATTTTTACATCTACAAAAGTGCCAGTTAAACACCAAAACTAAATCTTCAGAAAAGCTAGAATGCATAACAAGTCAAGCATTTTTTAAAGCCCGAAAAAGCTTATTTGTCCTGTATATTAATGTTTTATGTTTATTACGCATTATCTCATTTTCTAAATATCCAGTTTCTTTTTGCTAAGTTAGGATTGCATCACATATTTTCAAAATGCATCATTTCAAAATCTAAGATCTTAAAAGTGACACAGCATAGCGTCCAAAAATTGCCATTTTTAATCCTATATGTAATAAAATATTTCCCTCTTAAAGTTGAAATATAGCAATACTTTATCCTGTCACTAGCTATAAGTATTGCCTGATAAAAGGGGATATGATAAACTTGTTGATATCAGGTCACTTGATCACGTGACAGCTTTATCATGTCTTTTGGTCACATGGCCTGTCGGATCTTCTTTTTGCGGCTATCAGGTCTGAAAACAGTCATCTCTTACATTTTTTTCTTTTAAATTTGAGTGTCTTTTTCTGGTGAAAAAGATTCCACTCGATTCTCATATGTTTTCAAAATCAAGTCGCGACCATATTGATGACGTAGTACATGACTGATGACGTAATCTATAAAATTGCGACGAAGTTTATATGGATGCGACTTGATTCCATACTTGACTTCATTAAATCGGTCATACATGACGTGGTTGTTTACCACTAATTTTGATGTACGAGAATAAACAACGGAAACGATTTTTTTTTTTATCGCAAAGGATCATTTTTAATAACAGAAGAGCAGCTAGAGGCTCGGACATACATACATACATACATACAAATTTTATTTACAGTCGGTATCTATATAACAACATAACAATAGCAATGTATCGCTATTTACCGACAGGAGAGGAGAGGATAAAGTGGTATTACTGGTGTGAGAAATACTAGGAATCCGTTGTTAAGTACTCCGGCCGCCGCGATGAATGAAATACTGTTAAAAGTAGAGTTCAGCCCCCTTTGAATCAATTATAATAACAGAAAGAAATAGTTTTAATGGACCATATAATGTAGCCATACCTGACATGTGAAAACCACTTTTTGTACTTTTCATACCTGACTTGTGACAATCTTGATAAGTTATTTTTTGTTCATTTTACTGTAGTCACAACGACTTTATGAGCCACTATTTTAGTTCTGTAACGCCATACCTCACCTGTGACTTTCTTGATAAGCTCATTTGTGTTCATTTTACTGTAGCCAAACATGACTTGATGAGCCGAAATTTCAGTTCCATACAATAGCCTTGCCTTACTTTACCTGTGACTTTCTTGATAAGCTCCTTTTCATATATTTTACTATAGCCATACATGCCTTGATGAGCCACTATTTCAGTACTATATACTGTAGCCATACCTGACTTGTGACAACCTTAATTAGCTACTTTTTGTTCATTTTACTATAGCCAAGCATATCTTGATGAGCCGAAATTTCAGTTCATACCTGATCTCTGACAATATTGATATGGTACTTTTGTTCAAACTTTAACTAAACCTATATCTGACATTTGACATTCTTGATTAGCTTCTTTTTGTACTTTTAATGTAGCTACAGATGACTTTATGAGCCACTATTTCAGTTTTACATTCTGTAGCAATTACAAACGTGAAAATTCTGATAAGCCACTATTTCATTTCCATAATAATATACTGTAGCCTAAACTGACTTCGGACATTCTTGATTAGCTTCTTTTTCTTCTTTTTACTGTAGCCATACATGACTTGATGAGCCACTATTTCCTTTCTATGTACTGTAGCCATTTCCGACATGTAACAACTTTGATAAGCTATTTTTGGAATTATATGTTGCCATACAAGACTTGATGAGCCTCTTAATCAGTTTCATATACTATAGCCATGATTGACATGTGGCAATTATGATATTCTAATTTTTGTACTTTTACTGTAGCAATACATGAATTTAAGAGCAACAAATTCAGTTCTACATACTGGAGCTATTCATGACTTGTGACAGCTTCATTCTGTTCATTTTACTATAGCCATACATGGCTTGATGAGCAACTATTTCAGTATTACATACTATAGCCATATCTGACTCGTGACAATACAGATAAGGTTTATATTTTCATTTATCTGTTGTCACAATGAATTTTTGAGCTACTACTGCATATCTATATACTGTAGCCATACCTGACTAGTGAAAACCTTTAGAAGCTACTTTTTTTGTACATTTGTACATACTGTAGCAATACATGACTAGATGAGCAACTATTTTAGTTCCATATACAGTAGCCACATCTGACTTCTTACGATCTTGATAAACTCCTCTTGTACGTTTAACTGTAGCCATACATAACTCCATGAGCGATTATTTCAGTTAATATACTGAAGCCATACCTGACTTGTGACAATATTTATTTTTTCTTTGTTGTTGTTGTTGTTGTTGTTTTGTTCATTTTACTGTCGCCATACATAACTTCATGAGCCTCTATTTCATTTCAATATACTGAATCCATACCTGACTTGTGACTCTCTTGATAAGTTTTTTTGTTCATTACCGTAGCTATACATGACTTGATGAGCCACTTTTTCACTACTATATACTTTCGCAATACCTGACTTGTGACTCTCTGGATATTTTTTCTTTTTCATTTACCGTAGCTACACATGACTTGATGAGCCTTTATATCAGTTATATATACTGAAGCCATACCTGACTTGTGACAAACTTGATAAGCTCCTTTTTCTATATTTTGCTGTTACAATACCTGACTTGATGAGCCATTATTTCAGTACTATAACTGTAGCAATACCTTACTTGTACTATCTTGATAAGTTGTTTTGTTCATTTTACTGTAGCCATACATGACTTGATGAGCCACCATTTCAGTACTATATAGTGTAGCAATACCTGAATTGTGACGATCTTGATTTTTTTGTTCATTTTTCTGTAGCCATACATGACTTCATGAGTCTCTATTTCAGTTCGATATACTAAAGCCATACCCGACTTGTGACAAACTTGATTAGCTTTTTTTTTTGTACATTTTACTGTAGCCATACATGACTTTATGAGCCTTTATATCAGTTTTATATACTGTCGCCATACCTGACGTGTGACTTTCTTGATGAGCATTCTTTTTTGTTTATTTTACTATGGCCATACATGACTTGATGAGCCACTATTTCAGTACTATAAACTGTAGCAATACCTTACTTGTACTATCTTGATAATTTTTTTCTTCATTTTACTGTAGCCATACATGACTTCATGAGCCTCTATTTCAGTTCGATATACTGAAGCCATACATGACTTGAGACAAAACTGATAAGCTTTTTTTGTACATTCTATATACTGTAGCCATACCTGATATGTGACATTCTTGATTAGTTTTTTTGTTCATTTTCCTGTAGCCATACATGACTTCATGAGCCTCTATTTCCTGTAGCCATACATGACTTCATGAGCCGCTATTTCAGTACTATAAACTGTAGTAATACCTGACATGTGATTTTCTTGATAAGCTTTTTTTTGTTTATTTTACTGTAGCCATACACGACTTGATGAGCCACTATTTCAGTACTATAAACTGTAGCAATACCTTACTTGTTCTATCTTGATATTTTTTTTATGTTCATTTTACTATAGTCATTCATGACTTGATGAGCCACTATTTCAGTACTATAAAGTGTAGCAATACCTGACTTGTGACGATCTTGATAATTTTTTGTTCATTTTACTGTAGCCATACTTGACTTCACGGGCCTCTATTTCAGTACTATAAACTGTAGCAATACCTGACTTGTGACAAACTTGATAAGCTTTTTTTGTACATTTTACTGAAGCCATACATGACTTTGTGGGCCTTTTTATAAATTCTGTATACTGTAGCCATACCTGTTATGTGACTTTCTTGTTAAGCCCCTTTTTGTATATTTTACTGTTACCATAAATTACTTCAAGAGCCTCTATTTCAGTTCAATATACTGAAGCCATACTTGACTTGTGACAAACTTGATTAGCTTTTCTTGTACATTTTACTGTAGCCATACATGACTTTATGAGCCTTTATATCAGATCTATATACTGTGCCATACCATGTGACTTTCTTGATTAGCTCTTTTTTGTATATTTTACTGCAGCCATTTATGACATGAGAGCTACTATTTCAGTCCTTTTTACTATAGCCATACCTGACTTGTGACAACCTTGATTAGCTTCTTTTTTTTCATTTTACTGTAGCCATACATGACTTGATAAGACGAAATTCAATTCGATACTGTATCCACACCTGACATGTGACAATATTGATATGTTATTTTTGTTGTTGTTTTGTTAAATTTTACTGTAGCTATACCTTGTGTGATATTCTTGATTTTCTTATTTTTGTACATTTAATATAGCCATAGATGACTTGATGAGCAACTCTATCAGTTCTACTTGATAACCTTATTTTCCTTCTTTTAATTGTAGCCATACATGCCTTGATGAGCCATTAAATCAGTTATATATACTGTTGCCATACCTGACATGTGACAAACTTGATAAACTCCTTTGTGTTTATTTTACTGTTACCATACATGACTTGATGAGCCGCTATTTCAGTACTAAATACTGTAACAATACCTTACTTGTACTATCTTGATAATTTTTTTGTTCATTTCATGGTCTCCATACATGACTTGATGAGCCGCTATTTCAGAACTATTTAGTGTAACAATACCTGACTTGTGACGGTCTTGATAAGTTTTTTTGTTCATTTTACTGTAGCCATACATGATTTGATGTCCCACTATTTCAGTACTATATAGTGTAGCAATACCTGACGTGTGACGATCTTTATAAGTTTTTTGCCGCTCATTATACTGTAGCCATACATGACTTCATGGGCCTTTATTTCAGGTAGATTTACTGAAGCCATTCCTGACTTTTGACAAACCTGATTAGCTTTTTTTTGTACATTTTACTGTAGCCATACATGACTTGAGACAAAACTGATAAGCTTTTTTAGTACATTTTAATGTAGCCATACATGACTTTTTTAGCCTTAATATACATTCTATATACTGTAGCCATACCTGATATGTGACATTCTTGATTAGTTTTTTAGTTCATTTAACTGTAGCCATACATGACTTTATGAGCCACTTTTTCAGTACTATATACTGTAGCAATACCTGACTTGTGACGATCTTTATAAGTTTTTTTACGCTCATTATACTGTAGCCATACATGACTTCATTAGCCTCTGTTTCAGTTAAATATATTAAAGACATACCCGACTTGAGACCAACTTGATTAGCTCCTTTTTGTATATTTTACTGTAGCCATACTTGACTAAATAAGCCTTTCTATCAGTTCTATATACTGTGGCCATACCTGACATGTGACTTTCTTGATAAGCTCTTTTTTGTTCATTTTACTGTGGCCATACATGACGAGGCACTATTTCAGTACTATATACTATAGCCATACCTGACTTGTAACAACCTTGATTAGTTTTTTTTTATTTTGCTATAGCCATACATGACTTGATGAGCCGAAATACAGTTCCATACTGAAGCCATACTTGACATGTGACAATATTGATATGTTTTTTTTTTGTTTTTTTTTTTTATTTTACTGTAGCTATACCTCACGTGTGACATTCTTGTTTTTCTTATTTTTGTACATTTAATATAGCCATAGATGATTTGGTTGGCCACTATTTCAGTTCTACATTCTGTAGTAACAACTAACATGCGAAAATTCTGATAAGCCACTATTTCATTTCTTTTTACTGTAGCCATACATGACTTCGGACATTCTTGATTAGCTTCTTTTTCTTCTTTTTACCGTAGCCATACATGACTTGATGATTCACTAATTCCGTTCTGTGTACTGTAGCCATACCTGACTTGTGACAGACTTGATAAGCTCCTTTTAAGCATATTTTTCTGTTACCATACATGACTTGATGAGCCACTGTTTTAGTACTATATACTGTAGCGATACCTGACGTGAGACCATCTTCATAAGTTTTTTTGTTTTTGTTCATTTTACTGTAGCCATACATGATTTGATGTGCCACTATTTCAGTACTATATAGTGTAGCAATACCTGACGTGTGACGATCTTTGTAAGTTCTGTTTTGTTCATTTTCCTGTAGCCATACATGACTTCATGAGCCTCTATTTCAGTTCGTTATACTGAAGCCATACATGAATTGAGACAAAACTGATAAGCTTTCTTTGTATATTTTACTGTAGCCATACATGACCTTTTTAGCCTAAATATACATTCTATATACTGTAGCCATACCTGATATGTGACATTCTTGATTAGATTTTTGGTCATTTTCCTATAGCCATACTTGACTTAATGAGCCTCTATTTCAGTTCGTTATACTGAAGCCATACACGACTTGAGACAAAACTGATAAGCTTTTTTTGTACATTTCACTGCAGCCATACATGACTTTTTTAGCCTTCATATACATTCTATATACTGTAGCCATACCTGATATGTGACATTCTTGATTAGTTTTTTTTGTTCATTTTACTGTAGCCATACTTGACTTCATGAGCCACTTTTTCAGTTCGTTATACTGTAGCAATACCTGACTTGTGACGAGCTTTATAAGTTTTTTTTCGCTCATTATACTGTAGCCATACATGACTTCATTAGCCTCTGTTTCAGTTAAATATATTGAAGACATACCTGACTTGAGACCAACTTGATTAGCTCCTTTTTGTATATTTTACTGTAGCCATACTTGACTAAATAACCCTTTAACAGTTCTATATACTGTGGCCATACCTGATATGTGACGATCTTTATAAGTTTTTTGCCACTCATTATACTGTAGCCATACATGACTTCATGGGCCTTTATTTCAGGTAGATTTACTGAAGCCATTCCTGACTTGTGACAAACCTGATTAGCTCTTTTTTGTACATTTTACTGTAGCCATACATGACTTGAGACAAAACTGATAAGCTTTTTTAGTACATTTTACTGCAGCCATACATGACTTTTTTAGCCTTCATATACATTCTATATACTGTAGCCATACCTGATATGTGACATTCTTGATTAGTTTTTTAGTTCATTTAACTGTAGCCATACATGACTTTATGAGCCACTTTTTCAGTACTATATACTGTAGCAATACCTGACTTGTGACGATCTTTATAAGTTTTTTACGCTCATTATACTGTAGCCATACATGACTTCACGGGCCTCTATTTCAGATATATTTACTGAAGCCATACCTGACTTGAGACCAACTTGATTAGCTCCTTTTAGTATATTTAACTGTAGCCATACTTGACTAAATAAGCCTTTCTATCAGTTCTATATACTGTGGCCATACCTGACATGTGACTTTCTTGATAAGCTCTTTTTTGTTCATTTTACTGTGGCAATACATGACGAGGCACTATTTCAGTACTATATACTATAGCCATACCTGACTTGTGACAACCTTGATAAGCTTTTTTTTTTAATTTTGCTATAGCCATACATGACTTGATGAGCCGAAATACAGTTCCATACTGAAGCCATACTTGACAAGTGACAATATTAATATGTTTTTTTTTTCATTATTTTACTGTAGCTATACCTCACGTGTGACATTCTTGTTTTTCTTATTTTTGTACATTTAATATAGCCATAGATGATTTGGTTGGCCACTATTTCAGTTCTACATTCTGTAGTAACAACTAACATACGAAAATTCTGATAAGCCACTATTTCATTTCTTTTTACTGTAGCCATACATGACTGGGTATTTCTACAAAAACTGTCCGTTTTGATCTTGAAAAAAGTTAACTTTCATGTTTTAGCGATTTGTTCCGTTTTTTCCTGCTGTTGAATATAGATATTGTACCAACTGTTTCAGATATTAACAACGCTAACAAATGGTTTATAGAAAATGTATGGCTCATAATGAATATCGAGTGTGTATATTTTTTCACTACCGTAACACTTTTTAAAACTTGAAAATATTTGCCTGTTTGTTAAGTACAGTGGCCGAAATTCGAACTATGGTCTCACAAAATAAATCTTTATATACTGCTGCTTTTCAGATGTTTGCATACTATTAGATTATAAATCTAATGCAATTCATGATGAGACACTTGAGAAGCAAATATTATTTTAAGGCTTTAATATTGCATTGAAAGTTAAATAAAACTGACAAGGAAAAAATAATTGCACGATTTGATTGAACTTCATGCATTCTATACATCAATGTATTCATTATTGTATTTGAATGTTAGTTTTGTGTTTCAAAAATCATTTTTTATATTGTTATGGTAGTGAAGTGAGCGTTACGGAGGAAAAGTTAGTGTTACGGTAGTGAAACAGGATTTGCTTTTGAAACATTTTTGCCCGGTTAAGGCAAATCTTAGCCGAAAAGAACAACAACAGCAGCAACAACCGAGTAAGTTAGACCGATGAAATAGAAACTATTTACGAAACACTTTTTCCAGGAACTGGCGATTATTTAAGAATTATGTTACTCTTGATAGAGTAATTTGTCTTCGTCAGGACAGATAGTCTATCTTTAATTATGTCAAATATTAACAAAGAATGTGATTTTAAATCAATTTGTATTGTAAAGTGACTTGGTAACCACATACTGTCATTCAGGACGAAATACACGCATATCGATAGACGGACAACAGTAAAATAGTATGCTCTGGATATAATCGTTGAATTGACAAGAAATTTTGGGTATACTAACATACTTATTCTCTTCCTCATGATTTAATTTCATCTTTAAAACATTCAACATAACAAAACACCAAACTAGGCAGATTTTTGTAACATTAAACAAAACTTAAATGTCTATTAGTTCTTGTATCAGATTCCAAAGTTGGGGCTCAATCTTGGCAGGTTCTGGTATCAATGTGATGAATTTGTCATGTGAGTACCACAGTTCATCTTGCATTCGCGGCAAGAAAAATCAATTATACCCAATGTTGTGCATGACATTCACTTCAATTTCATTGTCATCAATGTCCTGCACAACGCCCGGGTAGGGTTTTCCATCGTATGTCACCGCACAGTAATGGCCTTTAAGTGATTCGTCTAATTGTTCCGGCCCTAGTAAAATAAATGTGTAAAACATATGTTCATATTTAAACTTTTCAACAATTACATGGGTAAAGACCCGCGTAAAATTGGTTATCGATCACAATAAATGACAGGAAGCTCACTTTAGTAATTAAAAGTATCCCTTTTTCTTTAATTTTTTTCGGTGGTTTATCGAGAAATAATGGTAGATTATCACTTGAAAATCTCACTGGAAAACAGTAAAATTATCAAAACTTACACCCTGCTTTTGTTCATTCCCACTCTATTTGACATTATCTGAGCGGACGCGAAAAGCAGCAAATCTTAATTACGCCAGTATGGCGTTACCTAGTAATCAAGTGACGCGCTTTAAGTAAACTTATCTTAATATTTTCATATATCATACCGGTTTTTGCATTAAAGTAATAGAATAATCGCTTGTTTTTCGTGTAAGATCGATTAATATTTCATTTCGAGAACAACAAAAGCTAAATTTTCGCTCGTGGTTCCGCCACTCATAAAAATGTATCTTTTGTTATTCACCCAATGAAATGTAAATAGACCATTCACTGAAACAAACGAATATCCTCTAACTTTTTTTAAGATATAAATAGCATTTTATAACAAGAATAACTATTTTGTTATTATCCTTTTGTATCAAATCTATTATTATGTAATACTATCAGGCTATGTAGCGTAGGACGATGTTAAAATTTAGCTTACAATTAAATTTTTAGTCGAAAGCTGTGTTACTCAAGCACAAGACTGAGAGGTACTCGAGCCTCTAATTATAGATTCATAACACCTCCACAGATTTTTTGAAGTTTTCTATAAGTTGCTTGAGACTCACTTCCTATAACAAGCTAAGATTAAACACATAATGTAGTATAAGTAAAGTTATTAAGACAAAACGTGTTTTCTACGTGTACAATTGATACATTTTTCATTCTGTGAACAATAAAAGCTATATGTTCACAAGTGGCAAAGGCGCCATTGAACATAATTATGTCACCCTATGTTGTTCACGAAATGAATGATTAATCAATATCACACACAAAAAAATATGATTTTTTTTACTTCTTTCAGGCACAATTAGACAAAATGTTTCATTTCTTTTTACTGTAGCCATACATGACTTCGGACATTCTTGATTAGCTTCTTTTTCTTCTTTTTACTGTAGCCATACATGACTTGTTGATTCCCAAATTCCGTTCTATGAACTGTAGCCATACCTGACTTGTGACAGACTTTATAAGCTCCTTTTAGAAAACATTGTGAATAATGACAACAATGTTACAATTTCCACAATGTTTTCCAGTTTTTTTTCTTGGGGGCGTCTAATAACGTCACTTAGTGGGAACGGTTTAAGTTCCGTATACTTGAGTTATATATGTCTTATATTGTCTATCAGCCTTTTAGTATGACTGCCTGTAGTCACACTTGAATTGCCCGGAGTGTCTACTTCTGTTCTTTTATAATTGTTCTACTAAGTTTAACAGAGAGCCAATCTTACTTGGAAAAGGCTGTATAATATGAGGGTAAAATGAATAAAAACAAGTAGATTTTCATGAAGCAAAGATTCATATTCATCAGCACAATATGAGGCAATGTCACTGCGAATTGACACTAAAGGTACCAAAGGTTCTTCTTTCTCAATGCTTTTTATCTGGTTCAGACTGATTCAGAGGTATTTAATTACCATTCCCACTAAATCATGACCATTACTAAACAACATACTCAGAGAAATCAGAGATGCTTTTACAAGCAATTTCTTTATTTCTTTCAATGCGTTCAATGGCCTCAAAGTTGAGACTTGACAACTTTAAAGAGAGTTGCTGTTACAAGCGATTTCTTCATTTCAGTGAACAGTGTAATAAATGTTTAGAAGGCACCGAAAATTATTATATTTACAAAACAGTACATGTTGGCAAGGTGAGAACCCCTTAGCTCATATGAATGCATTAGAACATAACAACATGGCCTAGAATGCTGCTCAAGCCATCGAATGAGTACTAGATTGAATTAGATAAGTAATAAACAATCTGAAATCTGAAGAAGAGTTTTAACCCTTTCCTGTTTTTCGGAAATTTTAGACTAGTCCAAATTCAAAGAGGTTGCAGACGACCTTGACAACTGGATGCAATTTGAAATGAAACCATCCTATGTAGTAGAAAATATTGTGGGAAAAGGAGAAATTGCTTGTTGCAAGCAATTTCTTCTTTTTCAACAATGTTTTTTCAAGTATAAAATCACAGGAATGTAAAATCCTGTATTTAAACGGGAAAGGGTTAAGGACCATGATGTGAGCATGATCTGTCGTATGAGCTCAAGGTAGTACTTCCTTCAGGGGACACAAGACCTCTGTATACTCATTCAACACAAACATAAGAGATAAAGAATATAATGATAGAATTTTTTCTGAGAACGGGTTTATTGGGATATTGCTGTAAGTGTCTATAATTTGTATTCACACTTGGTACATTAACTCTCGTATGTAGTTTTATTTAGGCTTCTCAATCTCTGTTGCTTTACAGATTTCCTCTGCTTTGTCTATTGAAATGCTGAACCTTGAGGAAAGTAAGAAGGCCATCACCTCTTTCAACAGTACATGTAGAAGGTAGTGGTGAGCAAGCCTACAACAGAATATGAAACGATCGAGTTAGTGTCATATGATTTGTGCAAGGTCAAGGTCACTCAGGGTTTTCCATGACCCTCTCCTTCTTTGAATTTGGACCCCCATTTTTCATAAATGACCCCCAAAATAGCTGGACAGCCTTCTTTCTCTTATTTGATAGGGGTCATAATGTGGCAAAATGACCCCCTGTTTTGAAAGTCGAGGGAAAAACCTGGTCACTGATGAAGGTGACACAATCTTGTCAAAAGCATAACTTCTACATTATGGATTGGTGAGTGCTAGTGTCATATGAAATATTTGTTGTAATATGTCCAAGGTGAAGGTCTCATTAAAAAAAAAATCTGTGCACAAAATTCTCTGAACAAATCAGTTGGTGTGATATGTTGTCCCAGGACAACATATTTATTGTCCTTGTCAAGGCCTTCAATTGAAAATCTGGACAAAATGTTCCTAATTGGCCAAATTACTATCATACCAAATTTTGTTTTATGATTTAGTTTTAAAAATAGACATAATGTACATTGTATTAGCATCCTAATTAGTTGATAATAATGTAAAAGCCAAATTGACTGTGGTCATACTTAGACTGTTTCCTTGCTTAAAATTCTGGTTAGACTACAGTCCATTGGCAAATTCTTTATCAGGGATATTTTAAGCCCTGTCACAGGATTTCTGTAAGTGAATTTAAAACTTCTTTATACAAGCCATAAAGTCATGAAAAAACTGAAATTGAGCTTAACCTATGATTTCAGTCCTTTGAAATGTTTAAAAGCGAAATAACAAAATGGGTAATAAAGTAGGACCTTCCCATTATTTATTTAACCAATTTTCACATGATAAAACTTGAGACCAGTCCAAATTCAATGTTGCAAACGAGAAATTATTGAAAGCTTTAAAGTCTTTTTGAAAATATTATGGTTAATGAAGAAATTCCTTGCAACAAGCAATTTCTTCACTATCCACAATGTTTTCCCACGCTTCATAATGAAGGGTCATTGTTTGGTTATGGGTTAAGCAAATATTTCAAAATGGCACTGCAAATACTTTACGAGAGCACCGCCTATGGGTGCCTACGCTCAGCTTTTGGGTGTTGGATAGTGGATAAAATGCATCTAGAGTTGTCCCCCTTGATAGTATAGGTTGCTCTTTTGCTAGTGAACAATTTTGCCAAGTTTCAAGTGAATGCCTTTAGTAGAATCAGAGATATCACAAAATGATGTTTTCACAAGGACGTCAAAACCCAGGCTATAGCAATACTCTGGGTTTTTTCTGAAAAGCCGAGCTAAAAATGAATAATTAAGTTAGGTAAAAGTATTATTGTGTTTATGTATACTTTAATAAAAGTAAGTTTTAACCAGAGTCAAAATATTCAATCAGCACACTATGACCATGGAGATACCTTTCCTTCACGGTCCCTATTACAAGACTGGTAACTTACTCAAAAGGGGTCAATCAGACAGACAGAAATACCTGATTAAGCATTTCCTTTTTTGTAAAAAACCCTGATAAAAGTCCACTAGATGATGCTACATACCAAATTTTAAAGCTGTCTGTCTTCTGGTTTCAGAGGGGAAGATTTTGAAAGATTTTCCTATTTTCACCCTTTTTGTTAAGGGTGAAGGGAAAGTTAAAAGTGGATTCCATTTATTTGAACAATTTTGGTAGAGCTTGACCAAAGGAACATCCCTGCCAAGTTTCATCAAGATTGGCCCACCGGTCTAGGAGGAGATGTTTAAAGAAATTGTGGACGACGGTGACTGACAACGGACGACATTGTACAATCACAATAGCTCACCTTGAGCACTTTGTGCTCAGGTGAGCTAAAATCCTAATCACACCATATAAATATCAAAATGTCATGATGATAACAACCATGCATATTGCATGATTGTAATGAAACAATTAACCAGTCACTAGGAAGCAAGTATTTTTTTTTCAACAGTGATGTTTTTTTCCTTATAATCATATAATTATGTTTCATAACAAAATCATGTGGGACCTCCAGACAATTTGTCCCTTTGTGCACCAGCATTTTATACAGTCTGGGGAAGGAATCGAACCTCCATACATGATTTTGGGTAATACGGGGCACTAAGACCATGATTATGAAATAAATCCAAACAGATTCAGATTGATTATTTGAACGGTAAAAAAATAAAGATAAATTGAAAGGTCTCCATGACAATGACATCCTTTTTTATTACTTAACAAGTGACTGATTAATGTCTGTCAGTTTTTTAAACTCTTGTAGCAGTCATAATTATGTCAAATGTGGAAAGTGGATATGTGCCGTCAATGGACATTGAAAAACAGGATTCAATGATCTCAGAGTATACATTTGCACATTTAAAGAAATCCTTGATCTAATTTACAAACAAGACGACCATCTGCATGATTTTTCTATATCCCTCACGGTCATCTCCTTGACTTCTTGCTCATTAGATTGAATTGCCTTAAAAGACAATTAAAGGTCAACTCAGCTAAATCATTATTGTTACCTAATACACTTAAATATATTACAAATTTTTTTTTAAAATATTTTGGCAAGTGCTTTCTTCAAGAAATAAAAGACAGAAATATATAATTACAATAATTTGCATTCTTACTGTTCAGTCAGAAAAATGCTTTGAATGTTGTACAACATAAAATATATTTACATCTGTTCAATAATTCCAAGGAAATTTCTATTACATATCCATATCCATAGGGGTCTTACTTTTTTGCCAAATTAATCTGTCAGATTGATTGTAAAAATGAAATCTAACACAATATTCACATCAGGTCAAGTGGGGTCAAAAACTAGGTCCCCAGGTCAAATGTATGAAAAATTTTGTTGAAAGACATGTAGAATGTTAATTGAGTTCCTTTTCTCCAATGACATACTCGGGAATGCAACCAAAGTCGATTGGGTCCTCCCATGTGACCAGACAAAAAAATTCATCAAGTTTGAGAAAATTTTGGCCCAACTTGTGACCTATAGAAATTAGAATGTCATGAAAGAAATATTCTATAAAGCTCCTTTTTCCATTACGTATTTTGAAATGATTCCAAAATCAAGATGGTTCTTCCTTTTGATTTGTTTGTTTGAATGGGTTTTACGCCGCTTTCAACAGTTTTGCAGTTATATCGCGGCGGTCGGAGCACCTAACAATGGATTCCTGGTATTTCTTACACCTGTACTACCATTATACCCTTTCCTAGCCTCCAACTGCTATCTCACATAGGTTTACGATTATCTACCCATTGGTGAGAGACAAACGTCGGAAAGGATATTTGCCGCCACCGGGGATCGAACCCACGACTTTCAGATTGGAAGTCTTATGCCTAACCAACTGCGCTATGGTGGCGGCTTCTTCCTTTTGACAAAACAAACATCCTGAGTTAGTCTGAAAAATATTAAGCCAAACATTATCTATAAGGCTCCTTTTCCTGTGACTACTTTGGAATCGTAATGCAATCAAAATCAAATGGGATCTACCTCAAGTATAGTTTCATATAGAACTAGAGGTGCTTTAGTGCCTGATTCACTCCACAGGCTTGAAAATCCTGAATTTCAAAGTTCTCACAATCAAACATAAAGAGAATTGACCTCTGTCCATGAAAGTCATATTTCTAATCCAATCACATTAATTTTGGGTAGCATGATACAAGGTTATCCTAGGATCATTTCAGTAAAGTTTGGTTGATGTCCATCAATTTGATCATGAAACAAGAGGGCCAAAGTGGTCCTTAATCGCTCACCTGAATAAACAATCTAAAAAATATTCAAGGTATTTCTAAGATTTAACACAGTGACTTAGTTTTTGTCCCCACATGACCAAATTTCGAACTTGTCCAAGATTTCATCAAGATAATCATTCTGACCAATTTTCAGGTTGATTGGGCAAAAAATATTACCTCTAGAGTGTCCACAAGGTATTTTTAGGATTTGACCCAATGACCTAGTTTTTGACCCATCTTGATCCAATTTCGAATTTGTCCAAGATTTTATCAAGATAATCATTCTGACCAATTTTCAGGTTCTTTGGGCTAAAATTATGGCCTCTAGAGTGTCCACGAGGTTTTTCTAAGATTTGACGCCGTGATCTAGTTTTTGACCCCACTTGACCCAATGATATCTTATTTGACCCTTAGACCCTTAGAAATTTCTCACAGGGGTCATTGAAATCCCAGTCCCCCTTGAGAGAATTTTCTAAGAGTCAAAACTTTATGATGAATCCTATAGACTATTTGAAATTTTACAAATCGATTGCTTGCTTCCTATCTTACAAGAAAAGGCCAATTGACTCTTAAACCTACAAAATTCTTTTTATGATTCAGGGCTTTTTTTTTTCGTTCTTCGACAGAGGCCTATAAAAGGCTACTTCCCAGTAAAAAAAGCCTCTATTTTTCCAATTTGTGCCAAAATTTCTCAAAATGAAAGATATTTTTCGCATTATCATTATATGTTTGTGTTTAAAATTCATTTTCTTTGATATTTACACGAGTTTATGGCTGTAAGACCTCAAAAGTAGTTGTATATCACAAAATTTTGCAAATAATGCATAAATTGTACTTTTAATACTTTATTTTAGCAATCCTATGTTTCACAATTCATCTGAAAAACACACAGAAATTTCTAAAATTGACTGGCTAAGGCCTCTCCTCAAATTCTAGAAAAACAAGATGTGTTTGTGAAACACGAATGCCCCCGTAACAGCATTTTTTTTTCAAAGTTTGAACTTGACAGATGACCTTGACCTTGTCACATGACTTTGACACCAGCGGATGTGGATCATTGAGATCTATCATCATGCCAACATTAGCCTTGTATCTTGAATAGGCTTGAAGATATTGGCAATGTTAAGTTTTTTGGTTATCTTTTGCAGACAGACAAACAGACGGACGGACAGATGGACAATGGTAGAACAATATGCCCCTGATCTTTCGATATTAGGGGTGTAACAATAGGTCAAACTATAGCAGTATCGTGATAGTTTACCTTGCAATAGCAATAGGTCGATAGCATTTTTTCAAGTCAATAGTTATCGCAATAGTTCCTCTGACTATCGATAGTTTACAATAGTTTTTTTGGAAATGAAAGTAGAACAAAATATAGTAACAATACTGCCTTGCTGCATGTTTTCATCAGAGAATGAGGTCAAATCCAATTCTTTTTAAGGGAATATCTGTAATTAACTTATTTGATCATTTGTTTGCCATTGACAAGGTAAACAGCATCTTACAAGAACAATATAAAGTTACTGCCTAATAAAAGGTGGGCACTTTAAAGTTGGTTATTATCTACTTTTTCTGTAAAAACAACTATTGTGATAGTATTGCAATAGTTTTCTGACTATTGCAATACTATTCCAATAGCAACTTTACTATTGCAATACTATCGTGATACTAATTTTGAACTCAATAGTCACCCCTATTCCATATGGGGCATAAAACCCCGTAACTTGCTCTTCCTGCTCTTTTGACCCCTTATAAATCTGTTTTGACCCCATGGAGTATAATGGGTAAGGGGTCAAACACTCCTTTAATTCAAACACTAGCACAAGCCCTGCTATATCCCGCTATAGCAAACCTTGGCGGTGTAATATCATAAGTTTGATTTAATAGAATTTTTAGCTTTTTGTCATCTCTCAATTTATATATCCTTTCATACATACTTCCTTATTAGTTGTTTATAAACGAGCCCTACAGTGAAATGATGATTGAGTTACTGAGTGAGTTGGTTAACAGCACTTTCATTCTCGTAATTCAGGAGGATGCTTCAACAGGGCCACTAATGCATACAGTTTGCCATGACCCGATCACTTCAGTAAAAAAATCCTGCATACTTTCTAGACTTTTTTTCAGGTTTGTGACCAAAATATTATAAGTTGCTTGTATTGCTATGGCGAGTTACGACATCTGCTCTCTGGACATTGCTCTTATTTTTAATTTGTGGGATGTCAGGGGCAGCCGCCCCCGAACCCCCCCTTTAAATGAACAGACAAAAATATGTACCAAGGCTTTTCCCAAGTTGTTTGGGAAAAGGCCCCTAGCATTCATTTGGGAAAAAAATATCGACAAATTGCAATTTGGGGATTTTTTCATGTATAACTATTTGGGTTATTTCTTGCTTGTAATGTATAAATTTTCTTTAAAAAGCTTGTTCTTAAAGTTAACAAAACACATATTCATACTCCCAAGTTACAAATATGTCAGAAATAAGTTGTTTGGTTAAATCCATTTCATTAAATTGGGAATTTTTCACCAAATTGGGAAAAATTTTGGGGCCTTTTCAATGGGGAATGGGGCCTTTATTGGGCCCCTGAGAGATAGAAGAAAAAGCCCTGTGTACAATAACTGGCAGTCTGGCTGGTAAATTTGGGAGGGGTGGGCCACAAAAGGATATGTTAGGCAAATAATTTTTTGAATTATTTCATATTTACTTTAAATCTATGCCAGATCCAGGCTTCAAACTTCAAAATGAGTGTTGTTTTCTTAATTTTAGCACAGTTTCAATCATATTTTTTTTTTCAAAAATGAAAAAAATTTGGCTAAAAATGAGGTTTATATGGACCCCTGTTGGATCTGCCACAGCTTTAATCCATGTACTGGTTGGAGACCATTTCTCGCCAAGTGCCAGTTCTCGCCAACAGAACATTTTCACAGTAAAGACACAATATTTATTTACAACAAATTATTATATGGATAAAAAACATAATTTGTAATTTAAAGTAGTTTCCTTTCCGTCTTTACTGTGAATTAGGGTGGCCGGCGAGAACTGGTACTTGGCGCATATTGGTATCTAACCAGTAGTCCAGATGCTGCCAACCACTAACCTGTGAAAATGGAAACTTTTCTCATTAGTCTTTCTACAAGTTCACTGTGAAAACCAATCACTTGTCAGTATTGGATATTTAGCCATCTGAACTTAATGCTTGATGCAAGAACTTTCTCATTTTCTCTCAAGTTTTCTATTTAGAACGTGTATTGATTCTAGACAATGCTATTTACAGACTTTTAACAATTCTGGGTGTCATCGACTTTGTGTGAGAAATGGTACCCTGTTTGCAAACGTTCGAAAACATTTTTTCATCTTGAACGCACTAGATCGGGCCAATTTTGTTTTTAATGCACACTTGATATCAAAGGAGAAAGTAGGAGAAAAGTCGATATTCTAGGGATTTTTTTCGAGACGCAAGACAGTTGATACGAGGTGGGTCGACTCGAATAAACTGAAAACGTGAGCAAATGCTCGCGTTTTACAGATTTCTAGAGTTGACCCACCTCGAGTCAACTGCCTTTCTTGGCGTAAAATCGGCGTAATCGATATTTCTTCTTTATTCAAATCCATCGATTGCTTACCTTAGTGGGGAAATAATCCAAAGCACAATTTATACACGTCTCACTTCAACGGTTGAATCAACAATGCCGGACACAATATCAAATGTTTGCCTGACGTAATGGATCGGTGACATCATCATCTCTATCAACAGCTTGGGCTGAAACTTTAAACTTAAATATTTCCATAATTAGATTTTTCCTGGGTATGGGATTTTGTAAGGACGTAGATGGAGGTATTCTCTGGCGATTCTGAAAGTTTCAATAAAATCGTACCTTGAGTTTTGGCTGGAATCAAATTGCTGCTATATCCGGCAAAATAGTAAAAATTAGCCATGTTAAATCTTTCGTTCAATAAATAGAAGGTTTCTTTAAATAGAACCTTTATCTATTTATCATCTCTCATTCTATACGGTTTACAGTCAAAACGGTACGAAGTCATAACGGCCCATAGTCAAAACGGCCCGTAATTTGGTCAAAACAGCCCAAATCAGTTTTGACAATCGGTCAAAACGGCCCAAACAATTAATTCGCTTTATTTTCCTATCTCTACCGATGTAAAATAAGCTTTATTATATATTAAAAAAATACTTTAAACACAATTTAAATGTATATTATATACATAAACACGATTAACTTGACCTAAAAATGACCCTTCCACGTGCCAAAAAGTGCAATTTTCCCCAAATCAGGAAAAATCCCAAATTTACAAAGCCGATGATCTTTCTTATAGAAAGTTGATACAATGATATTTCAAATAAGACATGATATGTCGTTGTTCAGTTTAAGTTAAAAGGACTGAGGGAGAAACAAAACTTTATTCTGACACTAAAATATACATGGAACTTAAGGTCTACCCAAAACAATAAAAACAAGAGCTGTCACTGTAAGATGACAATGCCCCCCGACACCGCTTTGATTTTAAATTATGGCCAATCTATGTTGAAGGTCAAGGTCATCCAGGGGTCAAGGTCACCAAAGTATGTGCCTACAGAAAGGTAATGTACCAAGGAATGTTGTGGTAAAGTATGATGCGAATATGTTAAGTAATAAGGAAGTTATGGCCAGTGTTAAAGTTTTTGGACGGAATGACGGACGGACAGACGGACGGACGGACAAGTCAAATTTATGATGCCTCCCTATCGGGGGCATAATAAAGTACATCTCAATTTTTCAGAAATTACACATTTTCCCTAATATGCTCTGTTTCCGATCCGTATTCATAATCCACATAAAAGTACACTGTTAACGATAGAGGTTCGTGATATAGAATTGGCAAACTTCACAAGAAAAAAGTTTGTAAGATTTTGAAGTTTACCAACATTTGATTTCTATTTATCATCAAAACAATTTTACATGAATCTTTTCAAGGGGATTTTATATTTTACTGGAGTCTTTTCTGCAATAGCTATGAACAATAAGATTAGCAGGGCGTCAACTCAAAATTTTGAAAAATATATAGAAATATAGGACATTTCAGAGTTAAAATATAGGACAAATAAAGGACAAAACTTATGGCTGCCACTGTCCCAATAGCCATCCCTTACAACCATTTTATTATTATTTCTTACTACAAAGTATAAGTTTTCAGATAAAATTATGTGACTATTTTAATAAAACAAAACACAACCTTTAGACCTTCAATTACCTGTTAATAGTAGTATACTATAAATCTTTGCTTAAAGCATATTGCTACACAAATACAAGAGGTCTGACAGAAAGAATTTCAAAGGTTTTTCTAGGTTTTAGGTCCACCTGTTACCATGCAAACCAATGTTTTTGTTTTGAAATTAAATCCTCTATCAAATTTGATAGAGGTTCACCTGAAATATACCTGTCAAGTTTCAGCTTGATTGGCTCAGTGGTTAAGAAGGAGCATTTCCATCTACCCTGGCAACCAGCATTTTAGATAGAATTGAGATCTGGAAGACCTCTAACTAAGAAATATCTCTCCCAGGTTTTAGCTTGATTGGCTGAGTGGTTTAGGTGGATAACATTTTTTTCTATGATTTTTATAAATTTTCAGCCTTTTGCTACCATGGAAACAAATTTTTGATGGATTTTGTGTCTTGTAATAACCTTAGTAGTTTCAGCTTGATTGGCCTGGTGTTAGGAGGAAGAGATGTTTGAAAAAAATTTTGTATGGACAGACAGACAGGGACAGTCAATGTTCAATCATTGGACAGTGAGTTATCACAATAGCTAATCTTGAGCACTTTGTGCTTTCGTGAGCTAAAAAGCATAAACTTAAACAGAGCCCAAATTTAGGGACATGATATGAATATTTTTGGTGGAGGTTCATTAGATATTGTTACATACAAAATATAAAAAGATGTCTGCCTTCTAGTTTCAGGGAAGAAGATTTTGATTTTTTTCTCTTTTATTTCTATGTACTATTGGTTTTGCCCATGCAGTTTGAAAATCTTACCCCAAATACATGATAATAACAGACTTGGAAGAGGTCCACAAGCTGATGCTTCATACCAGATATGAAAGCTGTCTGCCTTCTGATTCGGAGATTTTTTTTTAAGAGTTTCATCCTTTAATTCTATGTAGTATGGGTTGTGCCCAAGTAGGGCCAAAATATTAGCCCAAAAAGGAAGAACATGATAAAAACTAAATATTCAAGTAGAGATCCATTATCTGATGTTACATACCAGATATGACAGCTGTCTGCCTCTGATTTCAGAGAAGATTTTCATAGCATTTAATAGATGCCATGGCAACCAGACTTACAAGTGGAATACACTTTTTGAACAACATTAGAAGAGAGTAACTCTAGGAACATTTTTATCAAGTTTCATCAAGATTGACCAATTAAAGAGTAGCAGATAAAGAAATAGTAGATGACGCCTGAAGGACATTAAACATTAGACAACTACAATAAATCACCTTGAGCACTTCTTGCTCAGGTGATTGTTTGTTTGAATTGGTTTTACAGCCGCCTTCAACAATTTTGCAGTTATATTGCGGCGGCCGGAACACCTAACAATGGGTACCTGGTATTTTCTTTCACCTGTACAACCATTACACCCTTTCCTAGCCTCCGACTGCTATCTCACATAGGTTTACGATTATATACCCATTGGTGAGAGACAAACGTCAGAAAGGATATTTGCCGCCACCAGGGATCGAACCCACGACTTCCAGATTGGAAGTCTTATGCCTAACCAACTGCGATATGGCAACTAAAATTTGAAATCTAGGGTAGTATATGTTCATCAAGCAATTGCTTCACAAATTGGATATAGAAATACAATTATCTCAGTGTGATGCAATAATTCACAGATATTTCAATATTGTTTCACTTTGATATGGAGCTAAAGTTAGTGTTTTTATGACTCTTTTTTTTTTTCACTATATTATCTCTCCTGGAAATATAGCAAAGGTGTCCACTATATAGGACAACTTTGAAATATAGGACAATATAGGACAGCCATCAAAATATGGAATATTATATTGGATATGGGACAGAGGTTGACGCCCTGGATTAGTAATGTTTATAATGAATTGTAACACAATAATCAAAGGCCTGAAAGGCCTGAATTGAAGACAGGACTGAATATTAACAATTGGAATGAAAATTGTGGCGTTTTGAGAAGATCTCTTGAGTGGGAATCAAAAATTTAAAACAATCATTGATGGTTACATATGGAAACTGCACCTTCCTAACAAATGAATATGCTTTACTTTGAAGACTCATCATTCCAGATAAACAAGAGTGTAACTGCCTTCATAATCGCTAAAAACTCATATGAATTATTGCAACCCTGTTTTATAAAATTGTATAGATTATCCCCAGCAATCCAATATGATCCAAATCCGATTTTTTTCCAGTCAAACTTATTAAGTGGATTTGTAAAAATCTTAAATAAAATGTTAATCCACATGACACACATTGCTTACCCCTTGATGAAGAGCTGAACATTTCATTGCCATGGTGAATATTGCCCTGAATTGGAAATTAGTTCAAATTTCTTTTACATTTATTATCTGATCCAGGATTTGACTAATTATCTCCACATAGAAGAAGCAATGAAAGTAATACCAATATTCTTATACTTTTACTAGTCAAAGTCAATACCAAGAAGAAGTATCTTCCAGTACAATAGCTGTAGCTTTTTTTATGAATACCGTTTAAGTTTCTTCCAGGAGTGAAACATTCTATTTCTATTTTTCCATTGAGATATTTCAATCTCCATTTCAGGTTATTCTCCTTGCATATTATTTTTACTACAAAATAATATATAAACCTGTTAAGACAACCAACCTTTCAGGCCTTTTCCACGGGACTGCTTTTCTAGATCAAGATTCGGATTGAACTATCCGGTGAACTATCAATTTTGACAAAACTGCCCAAAATGACAGATCGTTAAATGAAATCCCGAGCTACAGCATTTATCACCTTGAGTACAATTCTTTCAAAGTCCACTCTAGAATGTTACAAATAAATCCTTTCCAGGTTCCAAAACAGTTTTTGTTATTGTCAGAAAATTGTCGAAAACAAAAGCGGAAACTCAAAACCGAGGTCGCGCATGTGTGGTACTACTGTATAGGCCATTCGAAACACCACTCGGCCAATCTAACGCATTCGTCACAACTCGGCTGATTCCGTAACCTACATTTAGATAGATCTGAGACTTCGGAGATCGCCCGATGATTGCCGAGTGAATATCACGATCACGATCTGTTGCCGTTTACGGAAATGACCGAGTGATGTTCCGAATGGTGTACAATATGGTTAGACAAAACAAGCCTAATAATAAAAAAATTTGATAAGCCATCAAAATTTCTCCGTAAATCCAAGTAAAAATTCAAACCTAGGAAATTCCAAGGGTTTACGAGTTTATTCAAATAGCCTTGTGCTATTTTAGTTTTTATCCATTTACACTACGACAGGCCCGGGAGACGGATAGATAAAGCAACCTTAAGGACACACATACACACAGTTTTACGAGAAATAGGGAGTCTTAAATGGGGAACTGAAAATAGCTTGCCAATGCTATGCATAAAAACAGTTGTAGAATGCAATTGAAAATTTGGAGCAAATGCAAAAGATTGCAGCCGAAAACGCCCTAAAACAGCACCACTTACGAATGTAAAACAAGTTTCGACAGGCAACTTCTGCATAGATCACGTGTTCACTCCCCTGAGGTCCCGGCCAGAATTTAGGTCAGCACCAAATGTTGCTACACTATTGATTATTTTTGCCGCGTTTATTTTTATGAATGGGTCTACTTTTTTGAGCGTAATGACACATGTAGGTTTGTTATCAAAATCCGATGGCGACGATCCCTATATTGAAAGACAGGTAAACCTGTCTTCAATAAAAAACCTTCACACGTAAGTAGAACTTAGCCCATAAGTTACAACAGTCGAAAAAAATCGATTTTTTAAGGACCCCTTTCTTTCAGTATTCGAGAATTTATATCAAAAATCCGAAGAAGGAAAAAGTGCTAAGTAGGACGAAAACTAGCATTGGCGTTATCGTTGACATCAATCTTTGACGTTATAATATAAGAAAACAAGTTTGCTATATAATTCCAAAAAGTCTATAGAAATAGAGAGAAAATTTCTATTTGGGCCGTTTTGACCGAATGTATAATCTGCTTTGGGCCGTTTTGACCAAATTACGGGCCGTTTTGACCGAAATGCGGGCCGTTTTGACTCTGGGCCGTTTTGACTTGCACCCTTCTATACTAGATGGGCGACACTTCAGGGTTTTCGCAGTAGAGGAATGAAGAGAAGACAAATTAAATGACTGTTTGCGAAAAAGGGGAAACGAAAAAGAATAATGAAACAGGGATTGTTTTATCTCCTTTTTTCTGTGTAAGATCGATATGCGTTATGTTAAATAGAGTGAGCTAAATGTATTTCCACAAGTGTTGGGGCTATGAAAGAAAATATAGCGTTTGGCGTGCAATAAGTCAAGGATTATTAACCTTACACAAAAATTAAAAAAGGCTATGCCATTCCTTTAAAGCAAAATAACACGAAATGCGGAAATTATAGGATTGTTTCTTGTAAGCGCGTCATTTCGCATGTGATTGCATGGCAACGTTGATCATGACATCATATATATAATGTCTTGCTAAGGTGAGAAATATTCACATTCAGACGTAATTTTCTCTTCAAAACAAATTTTTCCAGAATAACCGACTACCTGTAGACATAGATTTAGAGCTTCTCTACGTGATTTCGTAAATTTTATCAAACTTTATCGTTAAGATTTGTCTGCCCTAAAATCGCGGCTATATCCGGCAAAAATCGTATGTTTTATCGGTGTAAAACATTCCGCTCCGTAGATATCGATTAAAGTTCAATTCATTCTTCTGTTCATTCCTCTATTTTGAAAATCAGTGATAGAATTTATTTAATAAAAAATACAATCTTATGAATATACAGGTTTCCCGGGGTAATTCCGAGTTACCGGTGTTTCCCGGGGTAAATAGTCAATACCTCGACCAGAAATACATGTTTAATAAAGGTGTACTGTCAACTCGGCCTGTTAAAAACTCGGCCAGCGTAAAACTTGGCCTGTGTAAAACTGGGACCGTCAACTCGGCCTGAATATAACTTAAATAATGTTTAGTCTAGTAAACGGATATATAAGCACACTTATCAGAGAGTTAATCAATATGTGCAATGTACTTAAAGAGGGTGCAAATTCACAATTGATGACTAAAATCCACGATCTTCATCTTAAATACGCATTCAACTTGACATCTTTTGTGCTTAGAAAAAAAAATAATTTGAAAAATAAATTTGAATAAAAGGTGAATTTAGCATTTAATTTTGTCTATTTTATCTCATATTTACACATTTAAATGCAATATGATAGTAAACTAAGATAATTATTATTAAACACTTTTTAAACGAGTGATTATTAGTGTAAAAAAGGCACATAAGGTCCCCAAAATATTTACATGCCATATAATAGTAAACTAAGATAATTATTATTAAACACTTTTTAAACGAGTGATTATTAGTGTAAAAAGGCACATAAGGTCCCCAAAATATTTACATTGCATCCGTATACATGTTCTTATACAATATATAAAAAGGCCGAGTTGACAGGCCGAGTTATTCACAGGCCGAGTTGACTGTGAACCATAATAAATGCCATTTTTTAAAGATTAATTTCTCATCTTTAGGTTGAACCTATTGTTATATTAGCTTGTGTAATTAACCTATAACGAGGCCTGTTAGTGATGATTTTAGGGAGATATTTATTTATGTTGTGTCAGACTGGACAAAAATGGCGGCCGTGATGATCATGAAAACCGGAAAGGACTGCTTCTAGTGTATTTAAGGACTATTTTTGGCGCATTAATTTTTTCCTCAGGCGTATCTACTTTTTTCATTTCCGGTGTACCTTAGCCGAATGGAATTCAGACAGAGCCACCAGCGGATGCGGATCATTGAGATCTATCATCATGCCAAATATTAGCTTTGTATCTTGAATAGGCTTGAAGATATTGGCAAGGTTAAGTTTTCGGGTTAAAGTTTGACCTTGACAGATGACCTTGACCTTGTCATATGACCTTGACTTTGGCACCAGCGGATGCGGATCATTGAGATCTATCATCATGCCAAATATTAGCTTTGTATCTTGAATAGGCTTGAAGATATTGGCAAGGTTAAGTTTTCGGGTTAAGTTTTCAGACGTTTGACCTTGACAGATGACCTTGACCCTGTCACATGACCTTGACTTTGGTACCAGCGGATGCGGATCATTGAGATCTATCATCATGCCAAATATTAGCTTTGTATCTTGAATAGGCTTGAAGATATTGGCAAGGTTCAGTTTTCGGACAGACAGACGGACATGAGTAACACAATATGCCCCCGATCTATCGATGCGGGGGCATAAAAATTCTATTCTGTTCTGTATCCAGTTGAATGTGTTCTAATCTATGTTTACCTATGTTTCCAAAATTCCTAGTGCTTTTGTAGGAAGCGTACCGAACCCCTGTCTCTATTTCTTTTGCTTGAATGAAATTTAGCGCATCTTCCAGGGAATGGAACTGTTCCATTGCATAGATGGTTCGTGCATAGATTGGATTCCCTCGTTGATTTGGCGGCCCCGCCAAAATATATATTCTCGCCTTCATACAACAAGATTGGTTTATCAAGGGAAGTTACTCTTGGTTATTTTTAAGAGTGGGGTGTAGGGGAACCAGTCAAACCGGCCCCTCGTCAAACCGGCCCCCGGTCAAACCGGCCCCAAAACGGTCAAACCGGCCCCAATAAATAGTCAAACCGGCCCCTCAATTCAGAAAAACGGTTAAACCGGCCCCAAATCGGTCAAACCGGCCCCAAAAAATAGTCAAACCGGCCCCTATTTATTTTTTAACCTGTTTTATTTATTTGTATTTTGCTCTTCCTTTATTTAGGTCTTACCAACGTATAATAATTTTGGTTCAATATATAATTGTAAATAAATTGAGAGTACCTGTAAAAAAAAAAACTTAAGTGTAATTATATTATTTCGTGTGCTATATGTATGTTGTGATAAAGATATCATAAAATTATATAAATAAAAAATCAGATATATTGCGCGGAAAAAGTGTGTAACTGAAATGCACTAGAAATATATCAAAGAGCATAAAAGATATTACCGCATTTGGCGAGTTTTTTACACGTGCTTTGTAATGTTTTGTTTAACTCAAATTTTTTCCGCGTTTGATGATTGAATCAATTACACAATTAAAGGCCAATGCTAATCAATAATCTGTAAAAGTGTTTGTTGTTTTTAATTAATTGTCCAATTATTGGCCGAGATTAATCAATAATCTGTAAAACATTGAACACATGCCTTTTATTAACACAGGTATGAATTTATGATTTTACAAATCTCACAGGACTATATAATTTCAAAAACAAGTTGAATTCAATCTGTTTCCAAAATCTTTTACAAACAAACATTCTCTATCATTTCGTTGTCGAACTTGCATTTTAGAATGTTTTATTATCTTCCGACAATACCTCGTAGTAGCAGTAAATATGAAAAAATGTTGGTGCCTTATTACCGAAATGTGTCCATCTTCATGTATAATTAGATAATTGTTATTTAATGTGATGCAAAACATTATAACTGCAGTTATATATATCTTCCAATATTGGGCTATGTGCATCAACAAATGATTTTTTCCACATGAGATTTAAAATAAAAAAACTTCAGATTATAAGTTCCAAATATTGTAGCTTAGGATCAGTATTGAAGTTTAAATGGACCAGCAGTCATATCTTAGCAAACACTACGTGCTTTCTATTTTCTACTGAAATTGTTGCGGCAAAGTGAGTGTAGTTAATATACTATGAAATAGTTCGAAACAGTTAATAAAACAAATGAAATGCGACGCGAGAGGACAATCACTGTATGGCAACTATGTACACATCTTTGCAATGGAAGCTTAAAGATGGCGGATAAGTATTAGTGAAGAAAGTGTCGGAGCATTATTACAAACAAACGGCACCATAAAACGTTAAACTGTGACTAACATTGGATTATTTCTTCAAAGCTTGGTACATACACCTAGCAATCGAACTCATGTCCGCCATCTTTAAATTACCGAACAGAACAGAACAGAACAGAACATATCTTTTATTACGTCCAGGTACAACAATGTACAATAAGGACAAATACAAAATTACAAATGTGAAATTAAGATGATTTTAACTTCCGGTAATACAGATATTCGAAGAAGGTTAGATGACAAAATCTTAGCTTTCCGAGGGATAAATGCGCTTTTAATTTTCAGTGAGTTTGTGGTGGTAAAAGTAACAAATAAGGCAACTACGGCCTCACTAAGCTATAGTTGCGATATTTGGTTGTTGGTGGGCGAAAGCTAATCTCATTTTTAATTCTAGGGTGTTAAACTTATAATAACAAAGGGTAGTATTTAAATGATAAAAATTGTGCCATAATAGCTGTATCCCCGTCCTTCCCGACCTTGTTCGAAAAGAAAAGACAAGGTGGAATGCCCGGTAGGGAAACATCAATATTCATAATCAATTTTGGAACACGTATAAGAAAAGGAGCAAATTATAGCAAATGTTTTGTAGGCCGGTATTTGTGGGAATAACAAAGGTATTGATAACATTAACAATTATTATTATTATTATCATCACCATCATTATTATCTTAGCTAAATATTATAGATAAAATAAACGTTTATCAACGCCGGGTCAATTTGTAATTGTCGTCTCGTTGTGGGTTAATGCTAATCATGCGGAACAGTTGCATACACAATCCCATTGTTTTGTTTTTATAAAGCGTTTGAGGGTGGTCAATTAACATTCCTATCGTTTGTAAAACGTAAGAGTGACCTGTCTAGATATTTGTAAACATTCAATATTGGGGTACCACTGGGGTAGTCCCATTTCCTGTAATTAGGATCATAAATGTCACATCAATTTTTATTAAATATTTTATATTTATTTCTACAACTCATGAAGTCAGCTCTTATGCTGTTCCGGATTTAAATGTGATTTTCTATAAACTTTTCTTACGCAGCTGATCAAGACTCGGATCAGGCTACATGTGAGTGCAGTCCGATCCGTGTCTGGACCCTCTGCCGATACCCGGTTGAACATGTTTATTTTATTGTTATTGTTTATATTGTGTAGATTACAATAATTCAGTTTTTTTTTTTTTTTTTTTTTTTTCTAATTAAGTATAGTAATTGTTAGGTATGTATTAAATTATGTAGGCATTGCGATTTAACGTACACAATGACAAAACAGTATCGACCAGAGTTTACCGCGATTACGCGGTGATAAGGGTTACTGAAACGTTTGCACACGACACCAAATTCGTGTAACTGTAGATGTGTAATCGCAGACAAAAACGGTTGATTTCAAACGGATTTTACAGGTGTCTGGGTTTTAATGAATGAAATTCTGTAAGTATTTTACTATTTCTAAACAATTCGGCTTTGGTAAATATTGTAGTAGGATACCCTTTACCAGACGAGAAGGATGTTTAGAGTGTTTGCAGAAGCTTTTCGTGTTGCTTGTTGCTGGACTCTGTCACGCAATATTTCGCAACCGAGAGGCATCTGTGTTACTTTTTTTTTCTTAAAAGTTTGGAAAATTAAATGGTTAAGCCGAGTTTGGTAAAGGGTTTTTTTTTATAGCGAAAAAAAGCATAGGTTTAACTGTGAAAACGTTGCAAGTTCAGCTCTACCGCTGCAACGTCGCGTACAGGGTTTCCATACAGTGATATTTAATGTACGGACTTAAAGAAAGTCCCAATTGTTTGACGGGTCGATTTTGTTTTTAATTAAAAGGGGTAAATCAAGAACGCTATCGACGGGCACAGCGTGGTGAAGTTGAACTGCTTTTTATATGCACAGACTGTAGAAAAGAAACTGACACAGACACCTCAGTAAACCTCCCTGGACCGCCGGCACATAACTCATCTATGATAGAGGTAAACTGCGTTTATACATATTTTTAGGAATAACAGCGTTACAATATGAATTTACGCTATTTTATCGACTGCTTGTGTATTACAGGGAACATTGGCTCAGTATTCTCGGTAATTTTTTGTAGCGTTTTTTTTTTTTGAGATAGTAAAACATAAATGATTTAAAGAGTACGAGGAAATAATATATCAAATGCTTTTCCTTTTTAAGATTCACCCAGAGGCCGATTCAACAACAAACCCAACACCAGAAACAACAGAAGAACCAACACCTGACCCAACACCAGAAACTATACCAGAAGTCTTGGATAACGCGGCACAACAGCGCCACAGCTTGTCATTCCAGGTCGACAGCAGTTTTGATGAACCAGTCATCGTTCATGAAAGGTATCTAAAGTTGGTTGTCGTAAAATTGACATTATCTTTTTAGGTTTAAATTATGTGTAGTCAATGGGTGGCTTAAATATCGGACGAACATTTTAATTCGTGGTAACGATGGATTTTTTCCGCTTTGTTTTCTTAAGATTTAAGATGTGATTACGAGAACTCCATAACCAAGCGATAGTACTTCTTTTTAAGGCTATCAAGACTTTAGCAGACTCCACGCCAGAGGAAGTTGTGTCAGACTACGAAGCCGCACTGTGGAAGGCCATACGCAAGACAATGCCACAGACCAGCATGAAGGGTTGTGCTTTCCATTGGGGCCAGGCAGTGTGGAGACATGTTCAGGTATAAATAAATATATATAAGATCTTGAAACTTTTTCAAGTAATAGCTCTCTAAAAATTGACATCTTTACATTTCGTCTGAAGCTAAAATTACTATTTATTTCTTATTACATGGTCCATTGTTACTCATTTTCTATATTTTGTTTTCAGAGTCTTGGTCTGGCTACGGAGTACGTCCATGATAAGGGAACCTGTTCCCTGATCCGGATGATATTCTGTCTGCCCTTCCTGCCTGCTGAACATATCGCCGAGACATTCCAGACCATGGAGCAATTCGCCGCTACAGAGAGACTCCAACCACTGTTCGAGTACTTACGGAACACATGGATTACATCAACGACGTGGCCAGTGACAACATGGAGCGTGTTTGGACAGTCAATACGGACGAACAATGATGTGGAAGGTCAGTATTTGTTGCTCATTATCTTTTAATTGAAAGCTTGGCACACATGTTTTGTTATGTTATAAAATGACTTTTGATAGTTTGATGAAAATGTTAACCCTCTTTCTTTATTCTGCAGGTTGGCACCGACGGTTGAACTCGAAAGCTGGGAAGGCGCCAGCCTTCTACAATCTTGTTCAACTCCTCAACAGAGAATCCGGGGCGGTAGACGACAACGTCCAGATGGTGACTGAGCTCGTGAATCAGCGCATTCAACGAAAGACATACCGAAATATGCAGTCAAAGATTTTCCAGGCCTGGGACAGGTAATATTTTTTTTTCATTTATTCAAACCGCGTCAACGCACACCTACACAACTATCAAACAATTTCATTATTTTACACCTTTTAAGGTTTAATGCATTTTTCTTTTATTTCAGATACAGAGAGAAGACATTGACAACTAGTGGACTCCTGAAGACATTATCGACGATCTACAGACCACGCATACTGAGGACAACCGACAACGAAGACGCGACAGATTAGATTAGCCAATTATAAAAATAGACTTCTGTAAATTTGTTTCAGTTAGTTATTTATTCTTAATTTACTTTCTTCTAATCAGTCACGGGCTATTATTTCATATTTAATTTCGTGCTTGATAAAATATTATGAAAAAAGACGAAATTGATTGCAATAAACATTTTCTCCTTTTTCCGTAATATTTCTTTTCTTATCGCGTATCGCTCTTGTGTTAACTGTGAAAATGAATGTATATAATATAATGAATATAATGTAGTCTTCTTCCGTAAATAAAGTCTTTTGGTTTTATCGCAACATTTTATCATCTGGTATGTAGCCCCTTAACCCTTTGCTGTTTAATCCCTGCTTATGGCGTGCCTGTGATTTTATGATTGAGAAAACATTGTGAAAAAAGAAGAAATTGCTTCTGACAAGCAATTTCTTCTTTTTCCACACTATTGTCTACCTTACTGAATTGTTATTTTTCAAATTGAATCCACTCGCAAAACCTTTTAATTTGGACAGGTCCAAAATTTTGTAAAACAGGAAAGGGTTAGGTTTGGTACAGTCTAATTATCTTAATTTTAATTGTAAAGCTTAGCCGTAGTGTGTTTGTATAAAGTCATCTTTCGTAATCTTTTTGTTCATTAAAAATCAGTGTAATATTGCAAAGTAGAACGCTATTAATTAGATCGATAGTTTTCGCACTATGTAATCAAAGGATTATCCTTACGCGTGTCGACTGCATATTGAAATTCAATCACTTCAATTGTTTGACTAATTGATTCTACAGTATTGCAAAGTACAAACGCTATTAATTAGATCGATAGTTTTCGCACTATGTAATCAAAGGATAATCCTTACGCTCGTCGACTGTATAAAACAATTTAATCACTTCAATTGTTTGACTAATTAATAATTCAAACAATATTTGTACCTATATTGTAAAGGTTTGGGGGGAAAAAAGACACACGTACACGTTTTCAAAATTGCTTCATAAAAATAATAATACTTAAATAACTGATCTTTTGTTTGTTATTTTGTTGATAAGTTTTGGTAATATGTTCGAAACGGACATTTAAAATAAACACTCAAATCTTTCGTAGTGTTCCGTTTTATTCTTAGATAACTCTCGACAAGACAATAATAATAAATAAAAAAAAAAAAAAAAAAAAAAAAACACACACACACATTTAGTGTTGTGTATCTAGATCGTTTATTGTCCTCAAGGTTTTGGGGCCGGTTTGACCGATGGAAAATCGATATTGGGGCCGGTTTGACCGTTTTGGGGCCGGTTTGACCGGGGGCCGGTTTGACGAGGGGCCGGTTTGACTGTAAAGCTAATAAGCGGGTGTAGCCATGTCAAGTATAGAAAGTCAAGTATGGAATCAAGTCGCTACCAGTTTATATGAAATAACGTTCATTCGACCTCGAAAACTGTCAGGATTTCAAAACATTTATCTGAATGGATTCAACGCAGATTAATTCAACCGAGGGGATTTCGGAGATAGTAGCTTTGCATCTGATCGAAATGTATTTCCATCCTCTGATTAAGAGCAAGGAAGGCATCTTTAGCTGCATGACAACAAAACTTTGGAGAAAAAAAAGAAGTTTGAGAAAGCGAAAATCACCCGATTTATATCTTCTAAATCACTAAGGTATGTATGTATTACTCAAGTTTTCTTTTGTTAAATATTTTCTTGCTACAGCATTAGAAATCCTTTGACTTCTATGTGGACCAACGTTTCGCGGAAAATCTCACCATAAATTCCTACGCTTTGTCCGATAAGCTCTTCCATCTCAAGTCACCAACCATCTATTCTCTCTCTATATTTTTGGAAAACTCAGAATGTGCTGTGTACATGGGTTTGTGTTGTATTTCATTTAATTGCACCAGAGGAATGTTCTAGGTAACATAATCCAAATCTACTTTCCCTATCTGATCTTGTTTTAGACGAGCAGAATGAAATTAAAAACGGGAGTTTAATTTAATCAGTCGAATTGCCGTGAGCGGATGTGACGACATCAGACCGTGGGCGGATGTGACGTGAAGAGCCCATGCGCGGATGTAACGTCATGACGTTGTATCCCCGACGTTGCTAACGTATTGTTAACTTAACAACGCAAAATGGAGCAGCATTTTTTATTCAACAGAATCGTGTCGAAAGAAATACAAGAACAACGGGAAAAACAGTTAAACAAGGTAACCAACTTATTTACATTAATCTTATATTTCATAGCTCTATAGATATTTTATCAAATTTTACATGCGCAAGTCTATAGATGTTTTCTGAAACGTAGGATAGACCTACTACTAGTCACAACTGATTTGTTTAATGTTAACTTTTTCCATACAATAAGCAAATTTTACGTCTATATATATGTTTTTTATTGAAGAAAATATAGTTGAAAGTTGTGAGAAAATTGCTTGTGATGGAAACTTTCTTCCTTCTCATAGGTTTGTCTACACGATGTCTGTTTTTTTTCTTGTTGTATCCAATCGTTTTCAATTCAGTCGTATTACCGGGTGGTTCCTTTGTGTTTTCAAATGTGGACAATGTGCCTTTATCTGACACAGGCTAGTGCCAAGGTCGTTATCAACCCATCGGATTTTTAAATTGAATCAATTTCATGTTTACAGTAGAATATGTATGTGACCCCCCACGCGAAAAGGGACCACATTGGTAGTGCGTTAAGTTGCGATCCTAGTCAGACTGCGCGGATTGCGCAGACTGACTAGGATCTGGACATTTCACACTTAGCTTTGAATCTGAATATAAAATGACCAACCTATCTTCCTATTAAAGAGATTTTTGAAATGCGACCTCCGGGTGATCTATACTGGATCCAATCTCTTTTTCAAATATTCATTAGAGTTCCAGATGGTCCCTTTTCGTGCGACGGGTCACATATATAGGATCGTTGATTCTATCTAAATCGTTTTAATTTTGCTAAGCCAGCTATTATAAAGTTTTCCTTTATAAAATGCGATTGTTTTTTTCATGTGATAAAAAAAAATGTGCAAAACCTCTCTGAGGTGAGCAAGCAAGATCTATGGTTAGCAATGTAAACAACGTAGAAAAATACCACAACTTTTTTTCGGAAACGATTAGGTTTAATTTAGACGAGATCTAATTCAGATTTTGAGCTTTATCTTTATCAATTCTTCTTATTTTTTCATGTAACAGAAGCCATTGTCTCGGCGAAATATTCAATTAGAAGGTAGGTAGACGCCTTTTTCCTTTTGAGTCAATATTAACGTGAAGAGATATGAAAAGGAAAGATGATCCAATACTACTCATTTATAATGATGATAATAATAATTATAATAATAATAATAATAATAATAATAATAATAATAATAATAATAATAATAATAATAATAATAATAATAATAATAATGATAATAATAATAATATATAATAATAAAATAGATAAATGATAAATAATAATAATAATAATAATAATAATAATAATAATAATAATGTGTAGTAGCCTTATAAATGAACAAGTTCATATAGTCATAGAAAATCCTTTCGCATAATTCAGGTATGAACTGTTCCACATTTGGTTTTTCTGCGCCCCGACGCAAAACATCGACCAAAGAATTTCTGCGTAAAATTACTGTTATTCTCAACTAAGAGTTTACGCCAAACACACAAGTCTTAATTAACGCGTACAGATACGCATAAAAGTTTATATGTCTTAAAAGAATTGTGCGTTGGTACGCAAAGAAACCTTCCCTGGATCGCCGTAACAGTATGCAAAAATCCGCTAGAAGAAATTGTGCGTGTACCATAAATTCAAAGTTTGTATTACAAGCAAAAAATATCCAGGGAAGAATTGTTTTTTCACGTGCGCACAGTTCTTACACCTGCATTAACATTTCTTTTGTTTCATATGCGAAAATTCAAACCCGTCTCTTTTGCGCATACATATATCATTAGTTGAATAATAATAGAAGAATATTCAGAGGTGAAGCTTCGACGCCGGGCGCAGATAATCCAAATTTGGAAGAGTTCATAACTTTATTTCATAAGTTCATAAATTTTTCCTTCATTTGATAAAAAATCAAAATAAAAGTGTTTCAAATTCAATTTTGTTTACTAGGTCGTTTTATAAATTACAGATCCAGTACAAATCGTTCATGGGGCAATGCACCAACGATACTGGAATAAGACTGACATGGGGATTAGTATGAGTTTGGCTGCAGTTAACTGGTGGAATTTCCAGGGAAAACAAAGTTTCACCAAGGCCGGACTCGACAAGATAATAACAGACGGCCGTCTTGACTACAATAACGCAACGTAATAAACTTTTCTATGTCGAGCCCGCTTCAGACACAGTCGCCGCGACTAGAATTCTGTGTATCTGCCCCGTGAAATTCAGGATGTTAAAACGTTTCACAAGCGCTTTGAGATGCTACCTCGCTTTGCACGTGCATATACGTGCAAAACGAGGAATCAATTCGAAAACGCTTCGCTAATAATTTCATCCTAAACGCAGGGATGCTTTATTTGTATGGAGCATTGATCCCTCCTGAATTAATGATCACAATAATTTCATAAATTATATCTTTCAACCAATAGATTTTTTTTCATTAAAAGCAACTTAACTGAAAATTTTATGGTCGATCTTTCTTTGATATACAGTTTGTGAAAAAAGTAATTGATGAATGAATCAAGATGTAACAAAAAATGGATGCTAAATGGTTCAAGATAAAGCGGATTTGAATATGTAGTTTTTCAACGGAAAACGAAATACTTGATTTTTTTTTCGAGTAGGCCTTAGTCTAGCAACATTATTATTAACAAATGAAAGAGAGAGTTTACGGAGCAGACAAGATTGAATTTTCTTTATTTCCGCTTAAGGTACCAGAAAAGTGAGACTGATTAAGGAAGGGCCCAGCAATACATATCTCCGTCAGAGAATTCCGCATGGTCATTAACACATGTCCTATTCTTTTTCGTAAGGTACAAGAAAAGTGAGACTGAGATCAGAAAGGGCCCAGTATTACACGTCTCCATCAGAGAATACCCTTGGACAATTCTGTCCAACACAAGCGAATATTACGACATACATAACTGGCAGATTAGAGTTCAATTAGGTCGAGGACATTGTATGGGAGACATAGAAAGTTTAAGTGTAAGTGAAAGTATTTTGAGCCTTTGCGCGACATTTCCAACAATTTGCAATTTTCACGAGGTGTTTATAGTAAGCAGCCTAGTTATCGACATGGTCCAAAAAGAAGATTGCCCAATTGTCTACAAATACTTTAAGACTCTATTTATCTACAGGGTGCTCAGTGAAGACTTTGGTAAGACTGTACAGTCAGAGCCTTTGCTTGATGCACATTTGAAATTTTTGTAAAAGTCACACGCATACTCATTTATCATAAAGGTAATAGGTAGAAAATTAGAAAACTACAACAATAACAACAACAAAAACCACACACACACAATTTAAGTAAAAACCATCAGGCGAAAGTGTAAGCAAATTGTTTCTTAAAATAGACTGCCTGATATCATGCTATGTTACCATGCAGGTAATATCAGGTCAATATAGGCTTCATTGCATGATAAAGTTAACTTTGTGACCGTTAGTTAGAATGTTTTATTTTTGTTAACAGCGTTTATTGAATCATAAACGCTTAAAAATAAATTATAGCACAATTTGAATTATTATCAGAACGTTGCTAAAACTACCCGGTTAAAGCAAAAACAGAGACTAAGAAATCATAAAACTTCGTAAACATTTAACTGAAATAAGTTTGATGATTGAGGTACAAAAGTGATGTTTAAGGAACTAATATACCACTAAACCTACAGCTTCTAGCTTGCTGTCTTTGATAATTGCAAACCATTTTTGAAAGCTACGTTGACTTAAGTTTGTGAAATAAAGACTAAAATGAATTATGGACATCTTATTTCTAACAACTGTTGTTGTGAATTTATAAAGAAATACACTGTAAATATAACATAAAGTATCTTTGTCATTTTTTACAGGACTTCTTAAAGAGCTTTGCCGAACAACCATTTGGTATCACAGTCACAATCGGAGAATTCACAAACGCCATCTTTCATAACAAACAAGGGGATTGGATCGTGTTTGATTCCTACGGTAATCTGGAGTTTCTCGAATACAAAGCACCTTGCGTCTCAGCCTGGATCTTTAGCAGACCGGAAGCTGTAGAGGCCTTCCTCGCAAACATAAGGGACCACGATGGCCAATGTTTAGTCTCAAAACCGGTGTTTGTCTCTAAAAGGATCGTGGCGGAATATCCGGTGAAGCTAGATTTATCTCTAAGGTTTTGTGATACAAGTGAATCAGATAGCACCAAGAAGTCCTTCCCGAACATCGGAATTGCAGAGTCAGATCACGAGGAAGGGGAGTCCTACGTGTCCTTTATGGGAGGGTTTGGGGAGGACTAGATATCCTCTTCAACCTTACAACTGACAGACCGATGGTCTCACGTTTTTAATGTCTTCTTTTCTATTTAGATTAAATGATATTATCATACCATGTAGTTGTGAGTTCTAATTTTCATTATTTCTCCGAAAAAAGGAAGTACGTGTATGCAAATAAATCTTGCCCGAGCGACCACGTCTAATAAGCGACCCCTTGGATTAAGTGACCATCATGAAAAGTCCTTTCACCGTGAGTAAAATCTCTGAAAAAGTGGACATTCTGAAACGAAAAAAATTATATTATTGAATATCGTCAACGCGGGAAAATAACTGTTCCCTTAAACTAAAAGGATTTACGGGCTTAACAAGGCGAACATATGACGCTATGACGGCGGCAACTCCAGTTTGGAAAAGCTAAAATAATTTCAAATGTGTGTGGCGGAGAGATGTTGAGAAGCTCATTCGGAACATTGATCGGACTTTTCCGTCAACTGGAAAGTGCCTCGGACGTAAGGGTCGTAATTTTGGATCATTATTTGGGTAATTTGATTATTTAATACGCTTGGAGAAAACGCATCTTCTTAATTCTTTCCGATTATCTGTGGAGATATTTTTGGCATTTTATAATTTTATAACAAAACGCAGTAAAATACTGCGTTATGTTATCAAATCATAATATGCCCAATTTATCCTTTCATTGATTTTGTTTTCCGCAACATCATCCATATAAAAGTGTGTGAGGTCTTCGATGATGGACCCACGTGCGATGTGACGCGCTTTCACGTCTTCGTTCCATTATTCCCGAGATCTATTCCGTCGAATGGGCAAATGTTCCCGTGTGTGAGCAGCCTAGACAGTCACATGTTTTTAAATAATAATAAAAGAAGTAAAACAATAACCATCTAATCATTACGTCATCAATCTTCTGGAAATTTCTTCTCAGAATTATCACAATACAGTAATTAACGTTGCAATTATTTTACTATCATTTTTAAATCGGAGATTTATACCGGTTTCCAGAAATCCAGTCTGTTTGACCCAGTACATTTTTACCTTTATCTTCTGAGCAATGTGTTCAAACCAAATAATGTGTTTTCAAACACCGAAGAAACGGCCTTTTCAGTCACAATCTACCAACTTTGTTTTTATCTTATTTACTTTTCGACAAATAGAGAAGATGCTAATACAAAATTTGATGTAATTTTCGCTTTTAGTAATTACCAGTTAGTATTTTCAGTGTTTATAACAAGATTTTCGGTTGAGTAAAGGATTTGAAACGTACAATAGGTTAACTGTAAAATAAATTTGTAGCACTTACAATATTACTACTCTGATTTTTTTGTCGAACGGTCATTTACCAGTTGTAGGGCTGACAACCAATCAAATTCTGTTATGATTATCTCTCGGTTAAAACCCACGCGTAAATTCACACCACGTGGTAGATTCAATGGACATCGTCTGCTCGAAATGTGTCAATTAAGTTGTTTATCATTGGTCAATGGTCGTCTGCACTCTGACAGGGAGCGTGGGAAGTCTACTGGTGGAATGAGTACTGTTGACTATGTGTTAACAAATAGAAATAATTTTGTAATTTTGAAATATTTGATTTCAATGAGCACTCTGATCACGCTCCAATCTTATTTCCAATTAATTCAAATTTGAGTATGAAGAAAAATTATTCAACAACAAATAAACCGACAAAAACATACGATAAACTGATATAGGATAGCAGTAAGAGCGATCTATTTTTAGAATAACTCATGAATAATCATAGAGTGCTGCTAGATTTAATCGATTGGTCAGAAACCAAAGATATAGTTGCATATTTGCCGATTTCACGTGTTTCTTGAGGGAAAATGCATTTATAGTATTTGGGAAAACCCAATGCTTGAAAAACAAACATGTTGTTAATCAAAATTGTAAATAGTTTAATGAAAAATGTTTTGTTGCTAAACAGGCTTTTAAACTCTAGAGAGAGGAATAATATTAACTAGGGATGGGAACGAGTATTCGATTAATCGAGTACTCGATCGAATGTCCGATTATCGATTACAAATTTCACTAATCGATTAATCGGTAAAAAAATGAAATTAAAGCAAATAATAGCAAATTCTTTTCCAATTTCTTTGTTTCATTTTTTCTCAAAATATTGATCTTTCATATGAAATGCTGTTCAGCTAAAGATAATGTATGCAACACCTTGGCGCCTGCCGATTGTCTTATACATCGATATTTTTCCGAATTTGCAATCAAGTGCCAGCTGCCATTGTTTTTGCTGTCAAGCAATACAACAACAATACAAGTCATTTTGTAACCTTTCACACCTTCGAATTCCGGTAGTCTTATCAGGGACAGTGCAATTTACTTGGATCTTCGGATGAACGGAATATTGCAGCGTCGTTCCAAAACCTTGTAACGCAATATTATCGATGTTGTAGTAACTTGGTCTTTCTCAACCGAAGGTTTTAAATAAAACCGATGAATATCGCCAGGATATATTACTGAGAAATGAAACTCTCTAAGCATGCACTTTACAATTTTCCGTTTCTTAAAATTAATTAGCAATCATATGTCATTTCAACTGCCCCCTTGACCGAAATTATCCAGCAAATACCGTATATCTTTACGTTTGAAGACACAGAATAAATCATTGTCCTCAATTCTATCCGAGTACTCGAGTACTCGATCGGAAAGGTGAACGAGTAATCGATTAGTAAAATTGGTACTCGTTACCATCCCTAATATTAACAGACAAGCTTTTAGCTTGGCGTGTGCTCATTATAACAACGTAAAAAAATCTGCTAAGAAATAATTTAGACTAGCAGAGGGCTATCGAATCAGCAAACTTTCAAAATCGGACCCACGAGGTTGGATGTCCTCGAAAAGATGAAGTGTTAAGACAAAAAACTCACAAATTGGGCAAATATTTTACCAACTTTTATTGTCCAAATTTGAGCCCTTTTGATTGGCGAACTATTGCACTATCCCAGCCTCTCAATGATGTCCGATTTACAGTGCTGACAGCACTTTGATTTGTTTTGTCATAGATAAACTTGTTTCAGTGCAATAGATTAACTTGTTTCAGAAGGCCTCATAAAGATTTTATTATTTCTATCATAAAATACTAAGCGATTGTGAACAAAAAAGTAAAGCTGTCTTGAAAGCGCACGGTGAAGACTCAGATCAGACTGTGTGGATCGCACATGTGCGGAAATTGTTTGAAACACACATGCAATAGTATGACATGATCCCTTTCCTCTACGACTTTTTGGACCATTTTGAGATGACCCTTACCACGCAGCTGTTTTGACCGGCCCCTCAAAGAATTATACCCCTGTTTAAAATAAGCTATTAGACTAGAAAAATGGTTTAAAATCTTAAATTATTCGATAGTATTTCAACAACAGACTATACACAAAGAAAAATGTTCAAATAATTTTGAATTTCAATAATATTGACCACTCAGAGATCACCTTGATCGATTGTTTATATGGACCGGAGTTTCCCTAAAGATTTTATGACAGATCGCGGGAAATTGAATCACTTCACTTATACCCTCAGTCAGCCAGGCAAGTTAAGTACAGTTAAGAACATCGTGAAATTGACATGATGGATGATTTTGGAATGATTTCGGAATGAGATTGAATGAGTGTTTTGAGCGAGTTTTGAGTGAAATTCAAGGGAGGCAATCCGATATCCAATAACAGAATGAACAAATTTAGCGATAATTATTTCATTCATCCCTTTAAGTATACAAGTTCTATAAAATTGCTTCTCATTTCTTCAAGAACTATTCAGACGCTTACGATTTCAATGATGTCGGCGAAATCGCGTTTTTTTTTTTATTTCTATTTATTTTGCATGTAGCTGATAATTGCATACCTTTTTTCAGTATTTAGTTTGGAGCGGTTTGAGTGAGTGCTTAAAATGAATGAATGGAGTGAGTGGTTTAGAATGATTTTGATTGATATGAATGTCAATTTCACGATGTTACTAACCATAAACACACCACGGTGACAGTGTGACTCGAACTGTGGACCTCCAGGTCACGGGTCGAACGCCTATATACCACAAGGCCATCATATATGTAATGCAATATCTGTGTGATAAATATGGGAATTCAAGAATAGATGTTCCTAAAACCCTTTACTAACGTATATTTCTCAATCACGAATCACTCTGACGAATTTTACAGCCATAAATGCCGCCGAATTAAATGATAAACAGGAGTTCGAAGCGGCGAATAACCGTGGGCGGATGTGACGACATCAGACCGTGGGCGGATGTTACGTAAAGAACCCGTGGGCGGATGTTACGTCATGACGTTGTAACCTTGACGTTGCCAACGTATTGTTCATTAACAACGCAAAATGGAGCAGCATTTTTTATTTAATAGAATCATATCGAAAGAATTACAAGAAAAATGGGAAAAACATTTAAACAAGGTAAACAACGTGTTTAAGCTAATCTTAGATTATAAGTTTCTCTAAAAAATATCAAAATACATGCGCAATTTTGTAGATAATAAAGTAGTAACTAAATATGGAATTATGTCATGCAACATCTCATTAGAATCGTCTTCTTAAGGCGATTCCAATTAGATCGTGCAATGCAGATTCTAACAATGAATAACAACACCAGGTACGATTTGTGGTTTTGATGTACGTTATTTTTTTTCGTTGAAAACTTAGTAAAACGGGCCCCCGATTCGTTTCAATTTAACTTTCTGTCTTATAAATTTCCAAGTTTTACGTCCCTATACAATTTTCATTTCAGAAAATTTAGTAGAAATTATGAAAAAAAAATCTAGTGATAGGCAATTTCTACATTACCCAACAAGTTTGTCAACATAATGACTTTCTTTTTAAAGTGAGCTGTCTTTATTTCTTGTTGTTTCCAACCGTATTCAATTCAGTCATATTACTGGTTGATTAATTTCGACAATATGCCTATATTTAACCCATGAACTAATGCGTAAATTTAACCAACCGGGCTTAATTTTTAATTGAAGTTGGTCTCTTAATTACAGTAGGACATGTGTTCATTCCATCTAAATCGCATCCATATTGCTAAGCGAGCTTTTTTTTTAAATTATTCATCTATCAAATATGATTATTTTATACTCGTTATTCAATTGCAAACCCCCTCTATGATAAGCAAATTAGATATATGGCAAGCGATGCAAACAACGTGTACGATATCTGCAACCCTATTTTAGGAAACAATTAAGACTAACACGCCAAGAGATTTAATGCATTTTTTGCGTTACCTCTAAAAATTCTTCTATTTTTTCCATGTTACAGAAACCACTGTCTCGGCGAAATATTCGATTAGAAGGTAGGTAAAAGCTTTTTTTTGGCTATTTAGACAATATTGACGTAAATGACTTTGTAAACCAAAGATAATAATAATAATAATAATAATAATAATAATAATAATAATAATAATAATAACAATAATAATAAAAAACAATAACGGTAATAATAATGATATTTTGCGGTAGCCTTTTGACTGATTAAATAATTTCTTACTGTTATTTACAACTTGAAATTGACAAGGGGAATGATTTTGAAATGGTTTAGGAAAGTAATTGAATGAGTGTGTGAAACGAGTTTTTTGGTGATTTTACGGGATGAAATCCAATATCGCAAATTTTGTTCAGGATGAACAAAATTTGCGATATTGATTACCTCCCTTTAATAGAATATGCATACAAGTTCTAGATAGCTTCCTATTTGTTTAAGAACCTATTAGGCGCTTACAATTTGAACTATCTGAGTGAAATCGCGGTTTTCTCTATCAAAATTTATTTTGAATGGCGTTGTTGATTCTATATTTTTCAATGGGTTTGAGCGTTTTTGATCGATTTGAGTGAGTGTTTGGAATGAATGGATGGAGCGATGAGCGAGCGGTTTAGAATGGTTTTGATTGAGGCGGATGTCAATTTCACGATGTAGCTTACTGTATTGTCATAGAAAAACTTTAATCTTTTCGCATAATTTCTCATTTACAAATACTTTATTTGACGAAGAAATAGGCAAAAAGAGTTTTAAACTCAATTTCGTTTACATGCGACGTTTCATAAATTACAGATCCAGTACAAATCGTTCATGGGGCAATGCACCAACGATACTGGAATAAGAATGACATGGGGATTAGTATGAGTTTGGCGGCAATTAACTGGTGGAATTTCCAGGGAAAACAACAAAATTTCACCAAGGCCGGACTCGACAAGATAATAACAGATGGCCGTCTTGACTACAATAACGCAAGGTAATAAACTTTTCTATGTCGAGCCCGCTTCAGACACAGTCGCCGCGACTAGAATTCTGTGTATCTGCCCCGTGAAGTTCAGGATGTTAAAACGTTTCAGAAGCGCTTTGAGATGCTACCCCGCTTTGCACGTGCATATACGTGCAAAACGAGGAATGAATTCGAAAACGCTTCGCTAATAATTTCATCCTAAACGCAGGGATGCTTTATTTGTATGGAGCATTGATCCCTCCTGAATTAATGATCACAATAAATTCATAAATTATATCTTTCAACCAATAGTTTTGTTTTCATTAAAAGCAACTTTACTGAAAATTGTTTGGTCGATCTTTGATATACAGTTTGCGAAAAAAAGTAATTGATGAATGATTCAAGATGTAACAAAAAATTGATGCTAAATGGTTCGAGATAAAGCAGATTTGAATATGTAGTGTTTCAATGGAAAACGGAATATTTGATTTTTTTTCGAGTAGGCCTTAGTCTAGCAACATTATTATTAACAAATGAAAGAGCAGACAAGATTGAATTTTCTTTATTTCCGCTTAAGGTACCAGAAAAGTGAGACTGATTAAGGAAGGGCCCAGCAATACATATCTCCGTCAGAGAATTCCGCATGGTCATTAACACATGTCCTATTCTTTTTCGTAAGGTACAAGAAAAGTGAGACTGATATCAGAAAGGGCCCAGTATTACACGTCTCCATCAGAGAATACCCTTGGACAATTCTGTCCAACACAAGCGAATATTACGACATACATAACTGGCAGATAAGAGTTCAATTAGGTCGAGGACATTGTATGGGAGACTTAGAAAGTTTAAGTGTAAGTGAAAGTATTTTGAGCCTTTGCGCGACATTTCCAACAATTTGCAATTTTCACGAGGTGTTTATATTAAGCAGCCTAGTTATCGACATGGTCCAAAAAGAAGATTGCCCAATTGTCTACAAATACTTTAAGACTCTATTTATCTACAGGGTGCTCAGTGAAGACTTTGGTCAGACTGTACAGTCAGAGCCTTTGCTTGAAGCACATTTGAAATTTTTGTAAAAGTCACACACATACTCATTTATCATAAAGGTAATAGGTAGAAAATTAGAAAACTACAACAATAACAACAACAAAAACCACACACACACAATTAAAGTAAAAACCATCAGGCGAAAGTGTAAGCAAATTGTTTCTTAAAATAGACTGCCTGATATCATGCTATGTTACCATACAGGTAATATCAGGTCAATATAGGCTTCATTGCATGATAAAGTTAACTTTGTGACCGTTAGTTAGAATGTTTTATTTTTGTTAACAGCGTTTATTGAATCATAAACGCTTAAAAATAAATTATAGCACAATTTGAATTATTATCAGAACGTTGCTAAAACTACCCGGTTAAAGCAAAAACAGAGACTAAGAAATCATAAAACTTCGTAAACATTTAACTGAAATAAGTTTGATGATTGAGGTACAAAAGTGATGTTTAAGGAACTAATATACCACTAAACCTACAGCTTCTAGCTTGCTGTCTTTGATAATTGCAAACCATTTTTGAAAGCTACGTTGACTTAAGTTTGTAAAATAAAGACTAAAATGAATTATGGACATCTTATTTCTAACGAAGGAATACATGTTGTTGTGAATTTATAAAGAAATACACTGTAAATATAACATAAAGTATCTTTGTCATTTTTTACAGGACTTCTTAAAGAGCTTTGCCGACCAACCATTTGGTATCACAGTCACAATCGGAGAATTCACAAACGCCATCTTTCATAACAAACAAGGGGATTGGATCGTGTTTGATTCCTACGGTAATCTGGAGTTTCTCGAATACAAAGCACCTTGCGTCTCAGCCTGGATCTTTAGCAGACCGGAAGCTGTAGAGGCCTTCCTCGCAAACATAAGGGACCACGATGGCCAATGTTTAGTCTCAAAACCGGTGTTTGTCTCTAAAAGGATCGTGGCGGAATATCCGGTGAAGCTAGATTTATCTCTAAGGTTTTGTGATACAAGTGAATCAGATAGCACCAAGAAGTCCTTCCCGTACATCGGAATTACAGAGTCAGATCACGAGGAAGCGGAGTCCTACGTGTCCTTTATGGGAGGGTTTGGGGAGGACTAGATATCCTCTTCAACCTTACAACTGACAGACCGATGGTCTCACGTTTTTAATGTATTCTTTTCTATTTAGATTAAATGATATTATCATACCATGTAGTTGTGAGTTCTAATTTTCATTATTTCTCCGAAAAAAGGAAGTACGTGTATGCAAATAAATCTTGCCCGAGCGACCACGTCTAATAAGCGACCCCTTTGATTAAGTGACCATCATGAAAAGTCCTTTCACCGTGAGTAAAATCTCTGAAAAAGTGGACATTCTTAAACGAAAAAAATTATATTATTGAATATCGTCAACGCGGGAAAATAACTGTTCCCTTAAACTAAAAGGATTTACGTGCTTAACAAGGCGAACATATCTCTGAAAAAGTGGACATTCTTAAACAAAAAAAAAATTATATTATTGAATATCGTCAACGCGGGAAAATAACTGTTCCCTTAAACTAAAAGGATTTACGTGCTATGACGGCGGCAACTCCAGTTTGGAAAAGCTAAAATAATTTCAAATGTGTGTGGCGGAGAGATGTTGAGAAGCTCATTCGGAACATCGATCGGACTTTTCCGTCAACTGGAAAGTGCCTCGGACGTAAGGGTCGTAATTTTGGATCATTATTTGGGTAATTTGATTATTTAATACGCTTGGAGAAAACGCATCTTCTTAATTCTTTCCGATCATCTGTGGAGATATTTTTGGCATTTTATAATTTTATAACAAAACGCAGTAAAATACTGCGTTATGTTATCAAATCATAATATGCCCAATTTATCCTTTCATTGATTTTGTTTTACGCAACATAATCCATATAAAAGTGTGTGAGGTCTTCGATGATGGATCCACGTGCGATGTGACGCGCTTTCACGTCTTCGTTCCATTATTACCAAGATCTATTCCGTAGAATGGGCAAATGTTCCCGTGTGTGAGCAGCCTAGACAGTCACATGTTTTAAAATAATAATAAAAGAAGTAAAACAATAACCATCTAATCATTACGTCATCAATCTTCTGGAAATTTCTTCTCAGAATTATCACAATACAGTAATTAACGTTGCGATTATTTTACTATCATTTTTTGTTTTGTCATAGATAAACTTGTTTCAGTGCAATAGATTTACTTGTTTCAGAAGGCCTCATAAAGATTTTATTATTTCTATCATAAAATACTAAGCGATTGTGAACAAAAAAGTAAAGCTGTCTTGAAAGCGCACGGTGAAGACTCAGATCAGACTGTGTGGAACGCACATGTGCGGAAATTGTTTGAAACACACATGCATTAGTATGACATGATCCCTTTCCTCTACGACTTTTTGGACCATTTTGAGATGACCCTTACCACGTAGCTGTTTTTACCGGCCCCTCAAAGAATTATACCCCTGTTTAAAATAAGCTATTAGACTAGACAAAATGGTTTAAAATCTTAAATTATTCGATAGTATTTCAACAACAGACTATAAACAAAGAAAAATGTTCAAATAATTTTGAATTTCAATAATATTGACCACTCAGAGATCACCTTGATCGATTGTTTATATGGACCGGAGTTTCCCTAAAGATTTTATGACACATCGCGGGAAATTGAATCACTTCACTTATACCCTCAGTCAGCCAGGCAAGTTAAGTACAGTTAAGAACATCGTGAAATTGACATGATGGATGATTTTGGAATGATTTCGGAATGAGATTGAATGAGTGTTTTGAGCGAGTTTTGAGTGAAATTCAAGGGAGGCAATCCGATATCCAATAACAGAATGAACAAATTAAGCGATAATTATTTCATTCATCCCTTTAAGTATACAAGTTCTATAAAATTGTTTCACATTTCTTCAAGAACTATTCAGACGCTTACGATTTCAATGATGTCGGCGAAATCGCGGTTTTTTTTTTTTATCTCTATTTATTTTGCATGTAGCTGATGATTGCATACTTTTTTTCAGTATTCAGTTTGGAGCGGTTTGAGTGAGTGCTTAAAATGAATGAATGTAGTGAGTGGTTTAGAATGATTATGATTGATATGAATGTCAATTTCACGATGTTACTAACCATAAACACACCACGGTGACAGTGTGACTCGAACTGTGGACCTCCAGGTCACGGGTCGAACGCCTATATACCACAAGGCCATCATATATGTAATGCAATATCTGTGTGATAAATATGGAAATTCAAGAATAGATGTTCCTAAAACCCTTTACTAACGTGTATTTCTCAATCACGAATCACTCTGACGAATTTTACAGCCATAAATGCCGCCGAATTAAATGATAAACAGGAGTTCGAAGCGGCGAATAACCGTGGGCGGATGTGACGACATCAGACCGTGGGCGGATGTTACGTAAAGAACCCGTGGGCGGATGTTACGTCATGACGTTGTAACCTTGACGTTGCCAACGTATTGTTCATTAACAACGCAAAATGGAGCAGCATTTTTTATTTAATAGAATCATATCGAAAGAATTACAAGAAAAATGGGAAAAACATTTAAACAAGGTAAACAACGTGTTTAAGCTAATCTTAGATTATAAGTTTCTCTAAAAAATATCAAAATACATGCGCAATTTTGTAGATAATAAAGTAGTAACTAAATATGGAATTATGTCATGCAACATCTCATTAGAATCGTCTTCTTAAGGCGATTCCAATTAGATCGTGCAATGCAGATTCTAACAATGAATAACAACACCAGGTACGATTTGTGGTTTTGATGTACGTTATTTTTTTTCGTTGAAAACTTAGTAAAACGGGCCCCCGATTCGTTTCAATTTAACTTTCTGTCTTATAAATTTCCAAGTTTTACGTCCCTATACAATTTTCATTTCAGAAAATTTAGTAGAAATTATGAAAAAAAAATCTAGTGATAGGCAATTTCTACATTACCCAACAAGTTTGTCAACATAATGACTTTCTTTTTAAAGTGAGCTGTCTTTATTTCTTGTTGTTTCCAACCGTATTCAATTCAGTCATATTACTGGTTGATTAATTTCGACAATATGCCTATATTTAACCCATGAACTAATGCGTAAATTTAACCAACCGGGCTTAATTTTTAATTGAAGTTGGTCTCTTAATTACAGTAGGACATGTGTTCATTCCATCTAAATCGCATCCATATTGCTAAGCGAGCTTTTTTTTTAAATTATTCATCTATCAAATATGATTATTTTATACTCGTTATTCAATTGCAAACCCCCTCTATGATAAGCAAATTAGATATATGGCAAGCGATGCAAACAACGTGTACGATATCTGCAACCCTATTTTAGGAAACAATTAAGACTAACACGCCAAGAGATTTAATGCATTTTTTGCGTTACCTCTAAAAATTCTTCTATTTTTTCCATGTTACAGAAACCACTGTCTCGGCGAAATATTCGATTAGAAGGTAGGTAAAAGCTTTTTTTTGGCTATTTAGACAATATTGACGTAAATGACTTTGTAAACCAAAGATAATAATAATAATAATAATAATAATAATAATAATAATAATAACAATAATAATAAAAAACAATAACGGTAATAATAATGATATTTTGCGGTAGCCTTTTGACTGATTAAATAATTTCTTACTGTTATTTACAACTTGAAATTGACAAGGGGAATGATTTTGAAATGGTTTAGGAAAGTAATTGAATGAGTGTGTGAAACGAGTTTTTTGGTGATTTTACGGGATGAAATCCAATATCGCAAATTTTGTTCAGGATGAACAAAATTTGCGATATTGATTACCTCCCTTTAATAGAATATGCATACAAGTTCTAGATAGCTTCCTATTTGTTTAAGAACCTATTAGGCGCTTACAATTTGAACTATCTGAGTGAAATCGCGGTTTTCTCTATCAAAATTTATTTTGAATGGCGTTGTTGATTCTATATTTTTCAATGGGTTTGAGCGTTTTTGATCGATTTGAGTGAGTGTTTGGAATGAATGGATGGAGCGATGAGCGAGCGGTTTAGAATGGTTTTGATTGAGGCGGATGTCAATTTCACGATGTAGCTTACTGTATTGTCATAGAAAAACTTTAATCTTTTCGCATAATTTCTCATTTACAAATACTTTATTTGACGAAGAAATAGGCAAAAAGAGTTTTAAACTCAATTTCGTTTACATGCGACGTTTCATAAATTACAGATCCAGTACAAATCGTTCATGGGGCAATGCACCAACGATACTGGAATAAGAATGACATGGGGATTAGTATGAGTTTGGCGGCAATTAACTGGTGGAATTTCCAGGGAAAACAACAAAATTTCACCAAGGCCGGACTCGACAAGATAATAACAGATGGCCGTCTTGACTACAATAACGCAAGGTAATAAACTTTTCTATGTCGAGCCCGCTTCAGACACAGTCGCCGCGACTAGAATTCTGTGTATCTGCCCCGTGAAGTTCAGGATGTTAAAACGTTTCAGAAGCGCTTTGAGATGCTACCCCGCTTTGCACGTGCATATACGTGCAAAACGAGGAATGAATTCGAAAACGCTTCGCTAATAATTTCATCCTAAACGCAGGGATGCTTTATTTGTATGGAGCATTGATCCCTCCTGAATTAATGATCACAATAAATTCATAAATTATATCTTTCAACCAATAGTTTTGTTTTCATTAAAAGCAACTTTACTGAAAATTGTTTGGTCGATCTTTGATATACAGTTTGCGAAAAAAAGTAATTGATGAATGATTCAAGATGTAACAAAAAATTGATGCTAAATGGTTCGAGATAAAGCAGATTTGAATATGTAGTGTTTCAATGGAAAACGGAATATTTGATTTTTTTTCGAGTAGGCCTTAGTCTAGCAACATTATTATTAACAAATGAAAGAGCAGACAAGATTGAATTTTCTTTATTTCCGCTTAAGGTACCAGAAAAGTGAGACTGATTAAGGAAGGGCCCAGCAATACATATCTCCGTCAGAGAATTCCGCATGGTCATTAACACATGTCCTATTCTTTTTCGTAAGGTACAAGAAAAGTGAGACTGATATCAGAAAGGGCCCAGTATTACACGTCTCCATCAGAGAATACCCTTGGACAATTCTGTCCAACACAAGCGAATATTACGACATACATAACTGGCAGATAAGAGTTCAATTAGGTCGAGGACATTGTATGGGAGACTTAGAAAGTTTAAGTGTAAGTGAAAGTATTTTGAGCCTTTGCGCGACATTTCCAACAATTTGCAATTTTCACGAGGTGTTTATATTAAGCAGCCTAGTTATCGACATGGTCCAAAAAGAAGATTGCCCAATTGTCTACAAATACTTTAAGACTCTATTTATCTACAGGGTGCTCAGTGAAGACTTTGGTCAGACTGTACAGTCAGAGCCTTTGCTTGAAGCACATTTGAAATTTTTGTAAAAGTCACACACATACTCATTTATCATAAAGGTAATAGGTAGAAAATTAGAAAACTACAACAATAACAACAACAAAAACCACACACACACAATTAAAGTAAAAACCATCAGGCGAAAGTGTAAGCAAATTGTTTCTTAAAATAGACTGCCTGATATCATGCTATGTTACCATACAGGTAATATCAGGTCAATATAGGCTTCATTGCATGATAAAGTTAACTTTGTGACCGTTAGTTAGAATGTTTTATTTTTGTTAACAGCGTTTATTGAATCATAAACGCTTAAAAATAAATTATAGCACAATTTGAATTATTATCAGAACGTTGCTAAAACTACCCGGTTAAAGCAAAAACAGAGACTAAGAAATCATAAAACTTCGTAAACATTTAACTGAAATAAGTTTGATGATTGAGGTACAAAAGTGATGTTTAAGGAACTAATATACCACTAAACCTACAGCTTCTAGCTTGCTGTCTTTGATAATTGCAAACCATTTTTGAAAGCTACGTTGACTTAAGTTTGTAAAATAAAGACTAAAATGAATTATGGACATCTTATTTCTAACGAAGGAATACATGTTGTTGTGAATTTATAAAGAAATACACTGTAAATATAACATAAAGTATCTTTGTCATTTTTTACAGGACTTCTTAAAGAGCTTTGCCGACCAACCATTTGGTATCACAGTCACAATCTGAGAATTCACAAACGCCATCTTTCATAACAAACAAGGGGATTGGATCGTGTTTGATTCCTACGGTAATCTGGAGTTTCTCGAATACAAAGCACCTTGCGTCTCAGCCTGGATCTTTAGCAGACCGGAAGCTGTAGAGGCCTTCCTCGCAAACATAAGGGACCACGATGGCCAATGTTTAGTCTCAAAACCGGTGTTTGTCTCTAAAAGGATCGTGGCGGAATATCCGGTGAAGCTAGATTTATCTCTAAGGTTTTGTGATACAAGTGAATCAGATAGCACCAAGAAGTCCTTCCCGTACATCGGAATTACAGAGTCAGATCACGAGGAAGCGGAGTCCTACGTGTCCTTTATGGGAGGGTTTGGGGAGGACTAGATATCCTCTTCAACCTTACAACTGACAGACCGATGGTCTCACGTTTTTAATGTATTCTTTTCTATTTAGATTAAATGATATTATCATACCATGTAGTTGTGAGTTCTAATTTTCATTATTTCTCCGAAAAAAGGAAGTACGTGTATGCAAATAAATCTTGCCCGAGCGACCACGTCTAATAAGCGACCCCTTTGATTAAGTGACCATCATGAAAAGTCCTTTCACCGTGAGTAAAATCTCTGAAAAAGTGGACATTCTTAAACGAAAAAAATTATATTATTGAATATCGTCAACGCGGGAAAATAACTGTTCCCTTAAACTAAAAGGATTTACGTGCTTAACAAGGCGAACATATCTCTGAAAAAGTGGACATTCTTAAACAAAAAAAAAATTATATTATTGAATATCGTCAACGCGGGAAAATAACTGTTCCCTTAAACTAAAAGGATTTACGTGCTATGACGGCGGCAACTCCAGTTTGGAAAAGCTAAAATAATTTCAAATGTGTGTGGCGGAGAGATGTTGAGAAGCTCATTCGGAACATCGATCGGACTTTTCCGTCAACTGGAAAGTGCCTCGGACGTAAGGGTCGTAATTTTGGATCATTATTTGGGTAATTTGATTATTTAATACGCTTGGAGAAAACGCATCTTCTTAATTCTTTCCGATCATCTGTGGAGATATTTTTGGCATTTTATAATTTTATAACAAAACGCAGTAAAATACTGCGTTATGTTATCAAATCATAATATGCCCAATTTATCCTTTCATTGATTTTGTTTTACGCAACATAATCCATATAAAAGTGTGTGAGGTCTTCGATGATGGATCCACGTGCGATGTGACGCGCTTTCACGTCTTCGTTCCATTATTACCAAGATCTATTCCGTAGAATGGGCAAATGTTCCCGTGTGTGAGCAGCCTAGACAGTCACATGTTTTAAAATAATAATAAAAGAAGTAAAACAATAACCATCTAATCATTACGTCATCAATCTTCTGGAAATTTCTTCTCAGAATTATCACAATACAGTAATTAACGTTGCGATTATTTTACTATCATTTTTTGTTTTGTCATAGATAAACTTGTTTCAGTGCAATAGATTTACTTGTTTCAGAAGGCCTCATAAAGATTTTATTATTTCTATCATAAAATACTAAGCGATTGTGAACAAAAAAGTAAAGCTGTCTTGAAAGCGCACGGTGAAGACTCAGATCAGACTGTGTGGAACGCACATGTGCGGAAATTGTTTGAAACACACATGCATTAGTATGACATGATCCCTTTCCTCTACGACTTTTTGGACCATTTTGAGATGACCCTTACCACGTAGCTGTTTTTACCGGCCCCTCAAAGAATTATACCCCTGTTTAAAATAAGCTATTAGACTAGACAAAATGGTTTAAAATCTTAAATTATTCGATAGTATTTCAACAACAGACTATAAACAAAGAAAAATGTTCAAATAATTTTGAATTTCAATAATATTGACCACTCAGAGATCACCTTGATCGATTGTTTATATGGACCGGAGTTTCCCTAAAGATTTTATGACACATCGCGGGAAATTGAATCACTTCACTTATACCCTCAGTCAGCCAGGCAAGTTAAGTACAGTTAAGAACATCGTGAAATTGACATGATGGATGATTTTGGAATGATTTCGGAATGAGATTGAATGAGTGTTTTGAGCGAGTTTTGAGTGAAATTCAAGGGAGGCAATCCGATATCCAATAACAGAATGAACAAATTAAGCGATAATTATTTCATTCATCCCTTTAAGTATACAAGTTCTATAAAATTGTTTCACATTTCTTCAAGAACTATTCAGACGCTTACGATTTCAATGATGTCGGCGAAATCGCGGTTTTTTTTTTTTATCTCTATTTATTTTGCATGTAGCTGATGATTGCATACTTTTTTTCAGTATTCAGTTTGGAGCGGTTTGAGTGAGTGCTTAAAATGAATGAATGTAGTGAGTGGTTTAGAATGATTATGATTGATATGAATGTCAATTTCACGATGTTACTAACCATAAACACACCACGGTGACAGTGTGACTCGAACTGTGGACCTCCAGGTCACGGGTCGAACGCCTATATACCACAAGGCCATCATATATGTAATGCAATATCTGTGTGATAAATATGGAAATTCAAGAATAGATGTTCCTAAAACCCTTTACTAACGTGTATTTCTCAATCACGAATCACTCTGACGAATTTTACAGCCATAAATGCCGCCGAATTAAATGATAAACAGGAGTTCGAAGCGGCGAATAACCGTGGGCGGATGTGACGACATCAGACCGTGGGCGGATGTTACGTAAAGAACCCGTGGGCGGATGTTACGTCATGACGTTGTAACCTTGACGTTGCCAACGTATTGTTCATTAACAACGCAAAATGGAGCAGCATTTTTTATTTAATAGAATCATATCGAAAGAATTACAAGAAAAATGGGAAAAACATTTAAACAAGGTAAACAACGTGTTTAAGCTAATCTTAGATTATAAGTTTCTCTAAAAAATATCAAAATACATGCGCAATTTTGTAGATAATAAAGTAGTAACTAAATATGGAATTATGTCATGCAACATCTCATTAGAATCGTCTTCTTAAGGCGATTCCAATTAGATCGTGCAATGCAGATTCTAACAATGAATAACAACACCAGGTACGATTTGTGGTTTTGATGTACGTTATTTTTTTTCGTTGAAAACTTAGTAAAACGGGCCCCCGATTCGTTTCAATTTAACTTTCTGTCTTATAAATTTCCAAGTTTTACGTCCCTATACAATTTTCATTTCAGAAAATTTAGTAGAAATTATGAAAAAAAAATCTAGTGATAGGCAATTTCTACATTACCCAACAAGTTTGTCAACATAATGACTTTCTTTTTAAAGTGAGCTGTCTTTATTTCTTGTTGTTTCCAACCGTATTCAATTCAGTCATATTACTGGTTGATTAATTTCGACAATATGCCTATATTTAACCCATGAACTAATGCGTAAATTTAACCAACCGGGCTTAATTTTTAATTGAAGTTGGTCTCTTAATTACAGTAGGACATGTGTTCATTCCATCTAAATCGCATCCATATTGCTAAGCGAGCTTTTTTTTTAAATTATTCATCTATCAAATATGATTATTTTATACTCGTTATTCAATTGCAAACCCCCTCTATGATAAGCAAATTAGATATATGGCAAGCGATGCAAACAACGTGTACGATATCTGCAACCCTATTTTAGGAAACAATTAAGACTAACACGCCAAGAGATTTAATGCATTTTTTGCGTTACCTCTAAAAATTCTTCTATTTTTTCCATGTTACAGAAACCACTGTCTCGGCGAAATATTCGATTAGAAGGTAGGTAAAAGCTTTTTTTTGGCTATTTAGACAATATTGACGTAAATGACTTTGTAAACCAAAGATAATAATAATAATAATAATAATAATAATAATAATAATAATAACAATAATAATAAAAAACAATAACGGTAATAATAATGATATTTTGCGGTAGCCTTTTGACTGATTAAATAATTTCTTACTGTTATTTACAACTTGAAATTGACAAGGGGAATGATTTTGAAATGGTTTAGGAAAGTAATTGAATGAGTGTGTGAAACGAGTTTTTTGGTGATTTTACGGGATGAAATCCAATATCGCAAATTTTGTTCAGGATGAACAAAATTTGCGATATTGATTACCTCCCTTTAATAGAATATGCATACAAGTTCTAGATAGCTTCCTATTTGTTTAAGAACCTATTAGGCGCTTACAATTTGAACTATCTGAGTGAAATCGCGGTTTTCTCTATCAAAATTTATTTTGAATGGCGTTGTTGATTCTATATTTTTCAATGGGTTTGAGCGTTTTTGATCGATTTGAGTGAGTGTTTGGAATGAATGGATGGAGCGATGAGCGAGCGGTTTAGAATGGTTTTGATTGAGGCGGATGTCAATTTCACGATGTAGCTTACTGTATTGTCATAGAAAAACTTTAATCTTTTCGCATAATTTCTCATTTACAAATACTTTATTTGACGAAGAAATAGGCAAAAAGAGTTTTAAACTCAATTTCGTTTACATGCGACGTTTCATAAATTACAGATCCAGTACAAATCGTTCATGGGGCAATGCACCAACGATACTGGAATAAGAATGACATGGGGATTAGTATGAGTTTGGCGGCAATTAACTGGTGGAATTTCCAGGGAAAACAACAAAATTTCACCAAGGCCGGACTCGACAAGATAATAACAGATGGCCGTCTTGACTACAATAACGCAAGGTAATAAACTTTTCTATGTCGAGCCCGCTTCAGACACAGTCGCCGCGACTAGAATTCTGTGTATCTGCCCCGTGAAGTTCAGGATGTTAAAACGTTTCAGAAGCGCTTTGAGATGCTACCCCGCTTTGCACGTGCATATACGTGCAAAACGAGGAATGAATTCGAAAACGCTTCGCTAATAATTTCATCCTAAACGCAGGGATGCTTTATTTGTATGGAGCATTGATCCCTCCTGAATTAATGATCACAATAAATTCATAAATTATATCTTTCAACCAATAGTTTTGTTTTCATTAAAAGCAACTTTACTGAAAATTGTTTGGTCGATCTTTGATATACAGTTTGCGAAAAAAAGTAATTGATGAATGATTCAAGATGTAACAAAAAATTGATGCTAAATGGTTCGAGATAAAGCAGATTTGAATATGTAGTGTTTCAATGGAAAACGGAATATTTGATTTTTTTTCGAGTAGGCCTTAGTCTAGCAACATTATTATTAACAAATGAAAGAGCAGACAAGATTGAATTTTCTTTATTTCCGCTTAAGGTACCAGAAAAGTGAGACTGATTAAGGAAGGGCCCAGCAATACATATCTCCGTCAGAGAATTCCGCATGGTCATTAACACATGTCCTATTCTTTTTCGTAAGGTACAAGAAAAGTGAGACTGATATCAGAAAGGGCCCAGTATTACACGTCTCCATCAGAGAATACCCTTGGACAATTCTGTCCAACACAAGCGAATATTACGACATACATAACTGGCAGATAAGAGTTCAATTAGGTCGAGGACATTGTATGGGAGACTTAGAAAGTTTAAGTGTAAGTGAAAGTATTTTGAGCCTTTGCGCGACATTTCCAACAATTTGCAATTTTCACGAGGTGTTTATATTAAGCAGCCTAGTTATCGACATGGTCCAAAAAGAAGATTGCCCAATTGTCTACAAATACTTTAAGACTCTATTTATCTACAGGGTGCTCAGTGAAGACTTTGGTCAGACTGTACAGTCAGAGCCTTTGCTTGAAGCACATTTGAAATTTTTGTAAAAGTCACACACATACTCATTTATCATAAAGGTAATAGGTAGAAAATTAGAAAACTACAACAATAACAACAACAAAAACCACACACACACAATTAAAGTAAAAACCATCAGGCGAAAGTGTAAGCAAATTGTTTCTTAAAATAGACTGCCTGATATCATGCTATGTTACCATACAGGTAATATCAGGTCAATATAGGCTTCATTGCATGATAAAGTTAACTTTGTGACCGTTAGTTAGAATGTTTTATTTTTGTTAACAGCGTTTATTGAATCATAAACGCTTAAAAATAAATTATAGCACAATTTGAATTATTATCAGAACGTTGCTAAAACTACCCGGTTAAAGCAAAAACAGAGACTAAGAAATCATAAAACTTCGTAAACATTTAACTGAAATAAGTTTGATGATTGAGGTACAAAAGTGATGTTTAAGGAACTAATATACCACTAAACCTACAGCTTCTAGCTTGCTGTCTTTGATAATTGCAAACCATTTTTGAAAGCTACGTTGACTTAAGTTTGTAAAATAAAGACTAAAATGAATTATGGACATCTTATTTCTAACGAAGGAATACATGTTGTTGTGAATTTATAAAGAAATACACTGTAAATATAACATAAAGTATCTTTGTCATTTTTTACAGGACTTCTTAAAGAGCTTTGCCGACCAACCATTTGGTATCACAGTCACAATCGGAGAATTCACAAACGCCATCTTTCATAACAAACAAGGGGATTGGATCGTGTTTGATTCCTACGGTAATCTGGAGTTTCTCGAATACAAAGCACCTTGCGTCTCAGCCTGGATCTTTAGCAGACCGGAAGCTGTAGAGGCCTTCCTCGCAAACATAAGGGACCACGATGGCCAATGTTTAGTCTCAAAACCGGTGTTTGTCTCTAAAAGGATCGTGGCGGAATATCCGGTGAAGCTAGATTTATCTCTAAGGTTTTGTGATACAAGTGAATCAGATAGCACCAAGAAGTCCTTCCCGTACATCGGAATTACAGAGTCAGATCACGAGGAAGCGGAGTCCTACGTGTCCTTTATGGGAGGGTTTGGGGAGGACTAGATATCCTCTTCAACCTTACAACTGACAGACCGATGGTCTCACGTTTTTAATGTATTCTTTTCTATTTAGATTAAATGATATTATCATACCATGTAGTTGTGAGTTCTAATTTTCATTATTTCTCCGAAAAAAGGAAGTACGTGTATGCAAATAAATCTTGCCCGAGCGACCACGTCTAATAAGCGACCCCTTTGATTAAGTGACCATCATGAAAAGTCCTTTCACCGTGAGTAAAATCTCTGAAAAAGTGGACATTCTTAAACGAAAAAAATTATATTATTGAATATCGTCAACGCGGGAAAATAACTGTTCCCTTAAACTAAAAGGATTTACGTGCTTAACAAGGCGAACATATCTCTGAAAAAGTGGACATTCTTAAACAAAAAAAAAATTATATTATTGAATATCGTCAACGCGGGAAAATAACTGTTCCCTTAAACTAAAAGGATTTACGTGCTATGACGGCGGCAACTCCAGTTTGGAAAAGCTAAAATAATTTCAAATGTGTGTGGCGGAGAGATGTTGAGAAGCTCATTCGGAACATCGATCGGACTTTTCCGTCAACTGGAAAGTGCCTCGGACGTAAGGGTCGTAATTTTGGATCATTATTTGGGTAATTTGATTATTTAATACGCTTGGAGAAAACGCATCTTCTTAATTCTTTCCGATCATCTGTGGAGATATTTTTGGCATTTTATATTTTTATAACAAAACGCAGTAAAATACTGCGTTATGTTATCAAATCATAATATGCCCAATTTATCCTTTCATTGATTTTGTTTTACGCAACATAATCCATATAAAAGTGTGTGAGGTCTTCGATGATGGATCCACGTGCGATGTGACGCGCTTTCACGTCTTCGTTCCATTATTACCAAGATCTATTCCGTAGAATGGGCAAATGTTCCCGTGTGTGAGCAGCCTAGACAGTCACATGTTTTAAAATAATAATAAAAGAAGTAAAACAATAACCATCTAATCATTACGTCATCAATCTTCTGGAAATTTCTTCTCAGAATTATCACAATACAGTAATTAACGTTGCGATTATTTTACTATCATTTTTTGTTTTGTCATAGATAAACTTGTTTCAGTGCAATAGATTTACTTGTTTCAGAAGGCCTCATAAAGATTTTATTATTTCTATCATAAAATACTAAGCGATTGTGAACAAAAAAGTAAAGCTGTCTTGAAAGCGCACGGTGAAGACTCAGATCAGACTGTGTGGAACGCACATGTGCGGAAATTGTTTGAAACACACATGCATTAGTATGACATGATCCCTTTCCTCTACGACTTTTTGGACCATTTTGAGATGACCCTTACCACGTAGCTGTTTTTACCGGCCCCTCAAAGAATTATACCCCTGTTTAAAATAAGCTATTAGACTAGACAAAATGGTTTAAAATCTTAAATTATTCGATAGTATTTCAACAACAGACTATAAACAAAGAAAAATGTTCAAATAATTTTGAATTTCAATAATATTGACCACTCAGAGATCACCTTGATCGATTGTTTATATGGACCGGAGTTTCCCTAAAGATTTTATGACACATCGCGGGAAATTGAATCACTTCACTTATACCCTCAGTCAGCCAGGCAAGTTAAGTACAGTTAAGAACATCGTGAAATTGACATGATGGATGATTTTGGAATGATTTCGGAATGAGATTGAATGAGTGTTTTGAGCGAGTTTTGAGTGAAATTCAAGGGAGGCAATCCGATATCCAATAACAGAATGAACAAATTAAGCGATAATTATTTCATTCATCCCTTTAAGTATACAAGTTCTATAAAATTGTTTCACATTTCTTCAAGAACTATTCAGACGCTTACGATTTCAATGATGTCGGCGAAATCGCGGTTTTTTTTTTTTATCTCTATTTATTTTGCATGTAGCTGATGATTGCATACTTTTTTTCAGTATTCAGTTTGGAGCGGTTTGAGTGAGTGCTTAAAATGAATGAATGTAGTGAGTGGTTTAGAATGATTATGATTGATATGAATGTCAATTTCACGATGTTACTAACCATAAACACACCACGGTGACAGTGTGACTCGAACTGTGGACCTCCAGGTCACGGGTCGAACGCCTATATACCACAAGGCCATCATATATGTAATGCAATATCTGTGTGATAAATATGGAAATTCAAGAATAGATGTTCCTAAAACCCTTTACTAACGTGTATTTCTCAATCACGAATCACTCTGACGAATTTTACAGCCATAAATGCCGCCGAATTAAATGATAAACAGGAGTTCGAAGCGGCGAATAACCGTGGGCGGATGTGACGACATCAGACCGTGGGCGGATGTTACGTAAAGAACCCGTGGGCGGATGTTACGTCATGACGTTGTAACCTTGACGTTGCCAACGTATTGTTCATTAACAACGCAAAATGGAGCAGCATTTTTTATTTAATAGAATCATATCGAAAGAATTACAAGAAAAATGGGAAAAACATTTAAACAAGGTAAACAACGTGTTTAAGCTAATCTTAGATTATAAGTTTCTCTAAAAAATATCAAAATACATGCGCAATTTTGTAGATAATAAAGTAGTAACTAAATATGGAATTATGTCATGCAACATCTCATTAGAATCGTCTTCTTAAGGCGATTCCAATTAGATCGTGCAATGCAGATTCTAACAATGAATAACAACACCAGGTACGATTTGTGGTTTTGATGTACGTTATTTTTTTTCGTTGAAAACTTAGTAAAACGGGCCCCCGATTCGTTTCAATTTAACTTTCTGTCTTATAAATTTCCAAGTTTTACGTCCCTATACAATTTTCATTTCAGAAAATTTAGTAGAAATTATGAAAAAAAAATCTAGTGATAGGCAATTTCTACATTACCCAACAAGTTTGTCAACATAATGACTTTCTTTTTAAAGTGAGCTGTCTTTATTTCTTGTTGTTTCCAACCGTATTCAATTCAGTCATATTACTGGTTGATTAATTTCGACAATATGCCTATATTTAACCCATGAACTAATGCGTAAATTTAACCAACCGGGCTTAATTTTTAATTGAAGTTGGTCTCTTAATTACAGTAGGACATGTGTTCATTCCATCTAAATCGCATCCATATTGCTAAGCGAGCTTTTTTTTTAAATTATTCATCTATCAAATATGATTATTTTATACTCGTTATTCAATTGCAAACCCCCTCTATGATAAGCAAATTAGATATATGGCAAGCGATGCAAACAACGTGTACGATATCTGCAACCCTATTTTAGGAAACAATTAAGACTAACACGCCAAGAGATTTAATGCATTTTTTGCGTTACCTCTAAAAATTCTTCTATTTTTTCCATGTTACAGAAACCACTGTCTCGGCGAAATATTCGATTAGAAGGTAGGTAAAAGCTTTTTTTTTGCTATTTAGACAATATTGACGTAAATGACTTTGTAAACCAAAGATAATAATAATAATAATAATAATAATAATAATAATAATAATAATAACAATAATAATAAAAAACAATAACGGTAATAATAATGATATTTTGCGGTAGCCTTTTGACTGATTAAATAATTTCTTACTGTTATTTACAACTTGAAATTGACAAGGGGAATGATTTTGAAATGGTTTAGGAAAGTAATTGAATGAGTGTGTGAAACGAGTTTTTTGGTGATTTTACGGGATGAAATCCAATATCGCAAATTTTGTTCAGGATGAACAAAATTTGCGATATTGATTACCTCCCTTTAATAGAATATGCATACAAGTTCTAGATAGCTTCCTATTTGTTTAAGAACCTATTAGGCGCTTACAATTTGAACTATCTGAGTGAAATCGCGGTTTTCTCTATCAAAATTTATTTTGAATGGCGTTGTTGATTCTATATTTTTCAATGGGTTTGAGCGTTTTTGATCGATTTGAGTGAGTGTTTGGAATGAATGGATGGAGCGATGAGCGAGCGGTTTAGAATGGTTTTGATTGAGGCGGATGTCAATTTCACGATGTAGCTTACTGTATTGTCATAGAAAAACTTTAATCTTTTCGCATAATTTCTCATTTACAAATACTTTATTTGACGAAGAAATAGGCAAAAAGAGTTTTAAACTCAATTTCGTTTACATGCGACGTTTCATAAATTACAGATCCAGTACAAATCGTTCATGGGGCAATGCACCAACGATACTGGAATAAGAATGACATGGGGATTAGTATGAGTTTGGCGGCAATTAACTGGTGGAATTTCCAGGGAAAACAACAAAATTTCACCAAGGCCGGACTCGACAAGATAATAACAGATGGCCGTCTTGACTACAATAACGCAAGGTAATAAACTTTTCTATGTCGAGCCCGCTTCAGACACAGTCGCCGCGACTAGAATTCTGTGTATCTGCCCCGTGAAGTTCAGGATGTTAAAACGTTTCAGAAGCGCTTTGAGATGCTACCCCGCTTTGCACGTGCATATACGTGCAAAACGAGGAATGAATTCGAAAACGCTTCGCTAATAATTTCATCCTAAACGCAGGGATGCTTTATTTGTATGGAGCATTGATCCCTCCTGAATTAATGATCACAATAAATTCATAAATTATATCTTTCAACCAATAGTTTTGTTTTCATTAAAAGCAACTTTACTGAAAATTGTTTGGTCGATCTTTGATATACAGTTTGCGAAAAAAAGTAATTGATGAATGATTCAAGATGTAACAAAAAATTGATGCTAAATGGTTCGAGATAAAGCAGATTTGAATATGTAGTGTTTCAATGGAAAACGGAATATTTGATTTTTTTTCGAGTAGGCCTTAGTCTAGCAACATTATTATTAACAAATGAAAGAGCAGACAAGATTGAATTTTCTTTATTTCCGCTTAAGGTACCAGAAAAGTGAGACTGATTAAGGAAGGGCCCAGCAATACATATCTCCGTCAGAGAATTCCGCATGGTCATTAACACATGTCCTATTCTTTTTCGTAAGGTACAAGAAAAGTGAGACTGATATCAGAAAGGGCCCAGTATTACACGTCTCCATCAGAGAATACCCTTGGACAATTCTGTCCAACACAAGCGAATATTACGACATACATAACTGGCAGATAAGAGTTCAATTAGGTCGAGGACATTGTATGGGAGACTTAGAAAGTTTAAGTGTAAGTGAAAGTATTTTGAGCCTTTGCGCGACATTTCCAACAATTTGCAATTTTCACGAGGTGTTTATATTAAGCAGCCTAGTTATCGACATGGTCCAAAAAGAAGATTGCCCAATTGTCTACAAATACTTTAAGACTCTATTTATCTACAGGGTGCTCAGTGAAGACTTTTGTCAGACTGTACAGTCAGAGCCTTTGCTTGAAGCACATTTGAAATTTTTGTAAAAGTCACACACATACTCATTTATCATAAAGGTAATAGGTAGAAAATTAGAAAACTACAACAATAACAACAACAAAAACCACACACACACAATTAAAGTAAAAACCATCAGGCGAAAGTGTAAGCAAATTGTTTCTTAAAATAGACTGCCTGATATCATGCTATGTTACCATACAGGTAATATCAGGTCAATATAGGCTTCATTGCATGATAAAGTTAACTTTGTGACCGTTAGTTAGAATGTTTTATTTTTGTTAACAGCGTTTATTGAATCATAAACGCTTAAAAATAAATTATAGCACAATTTGAATTATTATCAGAACGTTGCTAAAACTACCCGGTTAAAGCAAAAACAGAGACTAAGAAATCATAAAACTTCGTAAACATTTAACTGAAATAAGTTTGATGATTGAGGTACAAAAGTGATGTTTAAGGAACTAATATACCACTAAACCTACAGCTTCTAGCTTGCTGTCTTTGATAATTGCAAACCATTTTTGAAAGCTACGTTGACTTAAGTTTGTAAAATAAAGACTAAAATGAATTATGGACATCTTATTTCTAACGAAGGAATACATGTTGTTGTGAATTTATAAAGAAATACACTGTAAATATAACATAAAGTATCTTTGTCATTTTTTACAGGACTTCTTAAAGAGCTTTGCCGACCAACCATTTGGTATCACAGTCACAATCGGAGAATTCACAAACGCCATCTTTCATAACAAACAAGGGGATTGGATCGTGTTTGATTCCTACGGTAATCTGGAGTTTCTCGAATACAAAGCACCTTGCGTCTCAGCCTGGATCTTTAGCAGACCGGAAGCTGTAGAGGCCTTCCTCGCAAACATAAGGGACCACGATGGCCAATGTTTAGTCTCAAAACCGGTGTTTGTCTCTAAAAGGATCGTGGCGGAATATCCGGTGAAGCTAGATTTATCTCTAAGGTTTTGTGATACAAGTGAATCAGATAGCACCAAGAAGTCCTTCCCGTACATCGGAATTACAGAGTCAGATCACGAGGAAGCGGAGTCCTACGTGTCCTTTATGGGAGGGTTTGGGGAGGACTAGATATCCTCTTCAACCTTACAACTGACAGACCGATGGTCTCACGTTTTTAATGTATTCTTTTCTATTTAGATTAAATGATATTATCATACCATGTAGTTGTGAGTTCTAATTTTCATTATTTCTCCGAAAAAAGGAAGTACGTGTATGCAAATAAATCTTGCCCGAGCGACCACGTCTAATAAGCGACCCCTTTGATTAAGTGACCATCATGAAAAGTCCTTTCACCGTGAGTAAAATCTCTGAAAAAGTGGACATTCTTAAACGAAAAAAATTATATTATTGAATATCGTCAACGCGGGAAAATAACTGTTCCCTTAAACTAAAAGGATTTACGTGCTTAACAAGGCGAACATATCTCTGAAAAAGTGGACATTCTTAAACAAAAAAAAAATTATATTATTGAATATCGTCAACGCGGGAAAATAACTGTTCCCTTAAACTAAAAGGATTTACGTGCTATGACGGCGGCAACTCCAGTTTGGAAAAGCTAAAATAATTTCAAATGTGTGTGGCGGAGAGATGTTGAGAAGCTCATTCGGAACATCGATCGGACTTTTCCGTCAACTGGAAAGTGCCTCGGACGTAAGGGTCGTAATTTTGGATCATTATTTGGGTAATTTGATTATTTAATACGCTTGGAGAAAACGCATCTTCTTAATTCTTTCCGATCATCTGTGGAGATATTTTTGGCATTTTATATTTTTATAACAAAACGCAGTAAAATACTGCGTTATGTTATCAAATCATAATATGCCCAATTTATCCTTTCATTGATTTTGTTTTACGCAACATAATCCATATAAAAGTGTGTGAGGTCTTCGATGATGGATCCACGTGCGATGTGACGCGCTTTCACGTCTTCGTTCCATTATTACCAAGATCTATTCCGTAGAATGGGCAAATGTTCCCGTGTGTGAGCAGCCTAGACAGTCACATGTTTTAAAATAATAATAAAAGAAGTAAAACAATAACCATCTAATCATTACGTCATCAATCTTCTGGAAATTTCTTCTCAGAATTATCACAATACAGTAATTAACGTTGCGATTATTTTACTATCATTTTTTGTTTTGTCATAGATAAACTTGTTTCAGTGCAATAGATTTACTTGTTTCAGAAGGCCTCATAAAGATTTTATTATTTCTATCATAAAATACTAAGCGATTGTGAACAAAAAAGTAAAGCTGTCTTGAAAGCGCACGGTGAAGACTCAGATCAGACTGTGTGGAACGCACATGTGCGGAAATTGTTTGAAACACACATGCATTAGTATGACATGATCCCTTTCCTCTACGACTTTTTGGACCATTTTGAGATGACCCTTACCACGTAGCTGTTTTTACCGGCCCCTCAAAGAATTATACCCCTGTTTAAAATAAGCTATTAGACTAGACAAAATGGTTTAAAATCTTAAATTATTCGATAGTATTTCAACAACAGACTATAAACAAAGAAAAATGTTCAAATAATTTTGAATTTCAATAATATTGACCACTCAGAGATCACCTTGATCGATTGTTTATATGGACCGGAGTTTCCCTAAAGATTTTATGACACATCGCGGGAAATTGAATCACTTCACTTATACCCTCAGTCAGCCAGGCAAGTTAAGTACAGTTAAGAACATCGTGAAATTGACATGATGGATGATTTTGGAATGATTTCGGAATGAGATTGAATGAGTGTTTTGAGCGAGTTTTGAGTGAAATTCAAGGGAGGCAATCCGATATCCAATAACAGAATGAACAAATTAAGCGATAATTATTTCATTCATCCCTTTAAGTATACAAGTTCTATAAAATTGTTTCACATTTCTTCAAGAACTATTCAGACGCTTACGATTTCAATGATGTCGGCGAAATCGCGGTTTTTTTTTTTTATCTCTATTTATTTTGCATGTAGCTGATGATTGCATACTTTTTTTCAGTATTCAGTTTGGAGCGGTTTGAGTGAGTGCTTAAAATGAATGAATGTAGTGAGTGGTTTAGAATGATTATGATTGATATGAATGTCAATTTCACGATGTTACTAACCATAAACACACCACGGTGACAGTGTGACTCGAACTGTGGACCTCCAGGTCACGGGTCGAACGCCTATATACCACAAGGCCATCATATATGTAATGCAATATCTGTGTGATAAATATGGAAATTCAAGAATAGATGTTCCTAAAACCCTTTACTAACGTGTATTTCTCAATCACGAATCACTCTGACGAATTTTACAGCCATAAATGCCGCCGAATTAAATGATAAACAGGAGTTCGAAGCGGCGAATAACCGTGGGCGGATGTGACGACATCAGACCGTGGGCGGATGTTACGTAAAGAACCCGTGGGCGGATGTTACGTCATGACGTTGTAACCTTGACGTTGCCAACGTATTGTTCATTAACAACGCAAAATGGAGCAGCATTTTTTATTTAATAGAATCATATCGAAAGAATTACAAGAAAAATGGGAAAAACATTTAAACAAGGTAAACAACGTGTTTAAGCTAATCTTAGATTATAAGTTTCTCTAAAAAATATCAAAATACATGCGCAATTTTGTAGATAATAAAGTAGTAACTAAATATGGAATTATGTCATGCAACATCTCATTAGAATCGTCTTCTTAAGGCGATTCCAATTAGATCGTGCAATGCAGATTCTAACAATGAATAACAACACCAGGTACGATTTGTGGTTTTGATGTACGTTATTTTTTTTCGTTGAAAACTTAGTAAAACGGGCCCCCGATTCGTTTCAATTTAACTTTCTGTCTTATAAATTTCCAAGTTTTACGTCCCTATACAATTTTCATTTCAGAAAATTTAGTAGAAATTATGAAAAAAAAATCTAGTGATAGGCAATTTCTACATTACCCAACAAGTTTGTCAACATAATGACTTTCTTTTTAAAGTGAGCTGTCTTTATTTCTTGTTGTTTCCAACCGTATTCAATTCAGTCATATTACTGGTTGATTAATTTCGACAATATGCCTATATTTAACCCATGAACTAATGCGTAAATTTAACCAACCGGGCTTAATTTTTAATTGAAGTTGGTCTCTTAATTACAGTAGGACATGTGTTCATTCCATCTAAATCGCATCCATATTGCTAAGCGAGCTTTTTTTTTAAATTATTCATCTATCAAATATGATTATTTTATACTCGTTATTCAATTGCAAACCCCCTCTATGATAAGCAAATTAGATATATGGCAAGCGATGCAAACAACGTGTACGATATCTGCAACCCTATTTTAGGAAACAATTAAGACTAACACGCCAAGAGATTTAATGCATTTTTTGCGTTACCTCTAAAAATTCTTCTATTTTTTCCATGTTACAGAAACCACTGTCTCGGCGAAATATTCGATTAGAAGGTAGGTAAAAGCTTTTTTTTGGCTATTTAGACAATATTGATGTAAATGACTTTGTAAACCAAAGATAATAATAATAATAATAATAATAATAATAATAATAATAATAATAATAATAATAACAATAATAATAAAAAACAATAACGGTAATAATAATGATATTTTGCGGTAGCCTTTTGACTGATTAAATAATTTCTTACTGTTATTTACAACTTGAAATTGACAAGGGGAATGATTTTGAAATGGTTTAGGAAAGTAATTGAATGAGTGTGTGAAACGAGTTTTTTGGTGATTTTACGGGATGAAATCCAATATCGCAAATTTTGTTCAGGATGAACAAAATTTGCGATATTGATTACCTCCCTTTAATAGAATATGCATACAAGTTCTAGATAGCTTCCTATTTGTTTAAGAACCTATTAGGCGCTTACAATTTGAACTATCTGAGTGAAATCGCGGTTTTCTCTATCAAAATTTATTTTGAATGGCGTTGTTGATTCTATATTTTTCAATGGGTTTGAGCGTTTTTGATCGATTTGAGTGAGTGTTTGGAATGAATGGATGGAGCGATGAGCGAGCGGTTTAGAATGGTTTTGATTGAGGCGGATGTCAATTTCACGATGTAGCTTACTGTATTGTCATAGAAAAACTTTAATCTTTTCGCATAATTTCTCATTTACAAATATTTTATTTGACGAAGAAATAGGCAAAAAGAGTTTTAAACTCAATTTCGTTTACATGCGACGTTTCATAAATTACAGATCCAGTACAAATCGTTCATGGGGCAATGCACCAACGATACTGGAATAAGAATGACATGGGGATTAGTATGAGTTTGGCGGCAATTAACTGGTGGAATTTCCAGGGAAAACAACAAAATTTCACCAAGGCCGGACTCGACAAGATAATAACAGATGGCCGTCTTGACTACAATAACGCAAGGTAATAAACTTTTCTATGTCGAGCCCGCTTCAGACACAGTCGCCGCGACTAGAATTCTGTGTATCTGCCCCGTGAAGTTCAGGATGTTAAAACGTTTCAGAAGCGCTTTGAGATGCTACCCCGCTTTGCACGTGCATATACGTGCAAAACGAGGAATGAATTCGAAAACGCTTCGCTAATAATTTCATCCTAAACGCAGGGATGCTTTATTTGTATGGAGCATTGATCCCTCCTGAATTAATGATCACAATAAATTCATAAATTATATCTTTCAACCAATAGTTTTGTTTTCATTAAAAGCAACTTTACTGAAAATTGTTTGGTCGATCTTTGATATACAGTTTGCGAAAAAAAGTAATTGATGAATGATTCAAGATGTAACAAAAAATTGATGCTAAATGGTTCGAGATAAAGCAGATTTGAATATGTAGTGTTTCAATGGAAAACTGAATATTTGATTTTTTTTCGAGTAGGCCTTAGTCTAGCAACATTATTATTAACAAATGAAAGAGCAGACAAGATTGAATTTTCTTTATTTCCGCTTAAGGTACCAGAAAAGTGAGACTGATTAAGGAAGGGCCCAGCAATACATATCTCCGTCAGAGAATTCCGCATGGTCATTAACACATGTCCTATTCTTTTTCGTAAGGTACAAGAAAAGTGAGACTGATATCAGAAAGGGCCCAGCATTACACGTCTCCATCAGAGAATACCCTTGGACAATTCTGTCCAACACAAGCGAATATTACGACATACATAACTGGCAGATAAGAGTTCAATTAGGTCGAGGACATTGTATGGGAGACTTAGAAAGTTTAAGTGTAAGTGAAAGTATTTTGAGCCTTTGCGCGACATTTCCAACAATTTGCAATTTTCACGAGGTGTTTATATTAAGCAGCCTAGTTATCGACATGGTCCAAAAAGAAGATTGCCCAATTGTCTACAAATACTTTAAGACTCTATTTATCTACAGGGTGCTCAGTGAAGACTTTGGTCAGACTGTACAGTCAGAGCCTTTGCTTGAAGCACATTTGAAATTTTTGTAAAAGTCACACACATACTCATTTATCATAAAGGTAATAGGTAGAAAATTAGAAAACTACAACAATAACAACAACAAAAACCACACACACACAATTAAAGTAAAAACCATCAGGCGAAAGTGTAAGCAAATTGTTTCTTAAAATAGACTGCCTGATATCATGCTATGTTACCATACAGGTAATATCAGGTCAATATAGGCTTCATTGCATGATAAAGTTAACTTTGTGACCGTTAGTTAGAATGTTTTATTTTTGTTAACAGCGTTTATTGAATCATAAACGCTTAAAAATAAATTATAGCACAATTTGAATTATTATCAGAACGTTGCTAAAACTACCCGGTTAAAGCAAAAACAGAGACTAAGAAATCATAAAACTTCGTAAACATTTAACTGAAATAAGTTTGATGATTGAGGTACAAAAGTGATGTTTAAGGAACTAATATACCACTAAACCTACAGCTTCTAGCTTGCTGTCTTTGATAATTGCAAACCATTTTTGAAAGCTACGTTGACTTAAGTTTGTAAAATAAAGACTAAAATGAATTATGGACATCTTATTTCTAACGAAGGAATACATGTTGTTGTGAATTTATAAAGAAATACACTGTAAATATAACATAAAGTATCTTTGTCATTTTTTACAGGACTTCTTAAAGAGCTTTGCCGACCAACCATTTGGTATCACAGTCACAATCGGAGAATTCACAAACGCCATCTTTCATAACAAACAAGGGGATTGGATCGTGTTTGATTCCTACGGTAATCTGGAGTTTCTCGAATACAAAGCACCTTGCGTCTCAGCCTGGATCTTTAGCAGACCGGAAGCTGTAGAGGCCTTCCTCGCAAACATAAGGGACCACGATGGCCAATGTTTAGTCTCAAAACCGGTGTTTGTCTCTAAAAGGATCGTGGCGGAATATCCGGTGAAGCTAGATTTATCTCTAAGGTTTTGTGATACAAGTGAATCAGATAGCACCAAGAAGTCCTTCCCGTACATCGGAATTGCAGAGTCAGATCACGAGGAAGCGGAGTCCTACGTGTCCTTTATGGGAGGGTTTGGGGAGGACTAGATATCCTCTTCAACCTTACAACTGACAGACCGATGGTCTCACGTTTTTAATGTATTCTTTTCTATTTAGATTAAATGATATTATCATACCATGTAGTTGTGAGTTCTAATTTTCATTATTTCTCCGAAAAAAGGAAGTACGTGTATGCAAATAAATCTTGCCCGAGCGACCACGTCTAATAAGCGACCCCTTTGATTACGTGACCATCATGAAAAGTCCTTTCACCGTGAGTAAAATCTCTGAAAAAGTGGACATTCTTAAACGAAAAAAATTATATTATTGAATATCGTCAACGCGGGAAAATAACTGTTCCCTTAAACTAAAAGGATTTACGTGCTTAACAAGGCGAACATATCTCTGAAAAAGTGGACATTCTTAAACGAAAAAAAAAATTATATTATTGAATATCGTCAACGCGGGAAAATAACTGTTCCCTTAAACTAAAAGGATTTACGTGCTATGACGGCGGCAACTCCAGTTTGGAAAAGCTAAAATAATTTCAAATGTGTGTGGCGGAGAGATGTTGAGAAGCTCATTCGGAACATCGATCGGACTTTTCCGTCAACTGGAAAGTGCCTCGGACGTAAGGGTCGTAATTTTGGATCATTATTTGGGTAATTTGATTATTTAATACGCTTGGAGAAAACGCATCTTCTTAATTCTTTCCGATCATCTGTGGAGATATTTTTGGCATTTTATAATTTTATAACAAAACGCAGTAAAATACTGCGTTATGTTATCAAATCATAATATGCCCAATTTATCCTTTCATTGATTTTGTTTTACGCAACATAATCCATATAAAAGTGTGTGAGGTCTTCGATGATGGATCCACGTGCGATGTGACGCGCTTTCACGTCTTCGTTCCATTATTACCAAGATCTATTCCGTAGAATGGGCAAATGTTCCCGTGTGTGAGCAGCCTAGACAGTCACATGTTTTAAAATAATAATAAAAGAAGTAAAACAATAACCATCTAATCATTACGTCATCAATCTTCTGGAAATTTCTTCTCAGAATTATCACAATACAGTAATTAACGTTGCGATTATTTTACTATCATTTTTTGTTTTGTCATAGATAAACTTGTTTCAGTGCAATAGATTTACTTGTTTCAGAAGGCCTCATAAAGATTTTATTATTTCTATCATAAAATACTAAGCGATTTTGAACAAAAAAGTAAAGCTGTCTTGAAAGCGCACGGTGAAGACTCAGATCAGACTGTGTGGAACGCACATGTGCGGAAATTGTTTGAAACACACATGCATTAGTATGACATGATCCCTTTCCTCTACGACTTTTTGGACCATTTTGAGATAACCCTTACCACGTAGCTGTTTTTACCGGCCCCTCAAAGAATTATACCCCTGTTTAAAATAAGCTATTAGACTAGACAAAATGGTTTAAAATCTTAAATTATTCGATAGTATTTCAACAACAGACTATAAACAAAGAAAAATGTTCAAATAATTTTGAATTTCAATAATATTGACCACTCAGAGATCACCTTGATCGATTGTTTATATGGACCGGAGTTTCCCTAAAGATTTTATGACACATCGCGGGAAATTGAATCACTTCACTTATACCCTCAGTCAGCCAGGCAAGTTAAGTACAGTTAAGAACATCGTGAAATTGACATGATGGATGATTTTGGAATGATTTCGGAATGAGATTGAATGAGTGTTTTGAGCGAGTTTTGAGTGAAATTCAAGGGAGGCAATCCGATATCCAATAACAGAATGAACAAATTAAGCGATAATTATTTCATTCATCCCTTTAAGTGTACAAGTTCTATAAAATTGTTTCACATTTCTTCAAGAACTATTCAGACGCTTACGATTTCAATGATGTCGGCGAAATCGCGGTTTTTTTTTTTATCTCTATTTATTTTGCATGTAGCTGATGATTGCATACTTTTTTTCAGTATTCAGTTTGGAGCGGTTTGAGTGAGTGCTTAAAATGAATGAATGTAGTGAGTGGTTTAGAATGATTATGATTGATATGAATGTCAATTTCACGATGTTACTAACCATAAACACACCACGGTGACAGTGTGACTCGAACTGTGGACCTCCAGGTCACGGGTCGAACGCCTATATACCACAAGGCCATCATATATGTAATGCAATATCTGTGTGATAAATATGGAAATTCAAGAATAGATGTTCCTAAAACCCTTTACTAACGTGTATTTCTCAATCACGAATCACTCTGACGAATTTTACAGCCATAAATGCCGCCGAATTAAATGATAAACAGGAGTTCGAAGCGGCGAATAACCGTGGGCGGATGTGACGACATCAGACCGTGGGCGGATGTTACGTAAAGAACCCGTGGGCGGATGTTACGTCATGACGTTGTAACCTTGACGTTGCCAACGTATTGTTCATTAACAACGCAAAATGGAGCAGCATTTTTTATTTAATAGAATCATATCGAAAGAATTACAAGAAAAATGGGAAAAACATTTAAACAAGGTAAACAACGTGTTTAAGCTAATCTTAGATTATAAGTTTCTCTAAAAAATATCAAAATACATGCGCAATTTTGTAGATAATAAAGTAGTAACTAAATATGGAATTATGTCATGCAACATCTCATTAGAATCGTCTTCTTAAGGCGATTCCAATTAGATCGTGCAATGCAGATTCTAACAATGAATAACAACACCAGGTACGATTTGTGGTTTTGATGTACGTTATTTTTTTTCGTTGAAAACTTAGTAAAACGGGCCCCCGATTCGTTTCAATTTAACTTTCTGTCTTATAAATTTCCAAGTTTTACGTCCCTATACAATTTTCATTTCAGAAAATTTAGTAGAAATTATGAAAAAAAAATCTAGTGATAGGCAATTTCTACATTACCCAACAAGTTTGTCAACATAATGACTTTCTTTTTAAAGTGAGCTGTCTTTATTTCTTGTTGTTTCCAACCGTATTCAATTCAGTCATATTACTGGTTGATTAATTTCGACAATATGCCTATATTTAACCCATGAACTAATGCGTAAATTTAACCAACCGGGCTTAATTTTTAATTGAAGTTGGTCTCTTAATTACAGTAGGACATGTGTTCATTCCATCTAAATCGCATCCATATTGCTAAGCGAGCTTTTTTTTTAAATTATTCATCTATCAAATATGATTATTTTATACTCGTTATTCAATTGCAAACCCCCTCTATGATAAGCAAATTAGATATATGGCAAGCGATGCAAACAACGTGTACGATATCTGCAACCCTATTTTAGGAAACAATTAAGACTAACACGCCAAGAGATTTAATGCATTTTTTGCGTTACCTCTAAAAATTCTTCTATTTTTTCCATGTTACAGAAACCACTGTCTCGGCGAAATATTCGATTAGAAGGTAGGTAAAAGCTTTTTTTTGGCTATTTAGACAATATTGATGTAAATGACTTTGTAAACCAAAGATAATAATAATAATAATAATAATAATAATAATAATAATAATAATAATAATAACAATAATAATAAAAAACAATAACGGTAATAATAATGATATTTTGCGGTAGCCTTTTGACTGATTAAATAATTTCTTACTGTTATTTACAACTTGAAATTGACAAGGGGAATGATTTTGAAATGGTTTAGGAAAGTAATTGAATGAGTGTGTGAAACGAGTTTTTGGTGATTTTACGGGATGAAATCCAATATCGCAAATTTTGTTCAGGATGAACAAAATTTGCGATATTGATTACCTCCCTTTAATAGAATATGCATACAAGTTCTAGATAGCTTCCTATTTGTTTAAGAACCTATTAGGCGCTTACAATTTGAACTATCTGAGTGAAATCGCGGTTTTCTCTATCAAAATTTATTTTGAATGGCGTTGTTGATTCTATATTTTTCAATGGGTTTGAGCGTTTTTGATCGATTTGAGTGAGTGTTTGGAATGAATGGATGGAGCGATGAGCGAGCGGTTTAGAATGGTTTTGATTGAGGCGGATGTCAATTTCACGATGTAGCTTACTGTATTGTCATAGAAAAACTTTAATCTTTTCGCATAATTTCTCATTTACAAATACTTTATTTGACGAAGAAATAGGCAAAAAGAGTTTTAAACTCAATTTCGTTTACATGCGACGTTTCATAAATTACAGATCCAGTACAAATCGTTCATGGGGCAATGCACCAACGATACTGGAATAAGAATGACATGGGGATTAGTATGTGTTTGGCGGCAATTAACTGGTGGAATTTCCAGGGAAAACAACAAAATTTCACCAAGGCCGGACTCGACAAGATAATAACAGATGGCCGTCTTGACTACAATAACGCAAGGTAATAAACTTTTCTATGTCGAGCCCGCTTCAGACACAGTCGCCGCGACTAGAATTCTGTGTATCTGCCCCGTGAAGTTCAGGATGTTAAAACGTTTCAGAAGCGCTTTGAGATGCTACCCCGCTTTGCACGTGCATATACGTGCAAAACGAGGAATGAATTCGAAAACGCTTCGCTAATAATTTCATCCTAAACGCAGGGATGCTTTATTTGTATGGAGCATTGATCCCTCCTGAATTAATGATCACAATAAATTCATAAATTATATCTTTCAACCAATAGTTTTGTTTTCATTAAAAGCAACTTTACTGAAAATTGTTTGGTCGATCTTTGATATACAGTTTGCGAAAAAAAGTAATTGATGAATGATTCAAGATGTAACAAAAAATTGATGCTAAATGGTTCGAGATAAAGCAGATTTGAATATGTAGTGTTTCAATGGAAAACGGAATATTTGATTTTTTTTCGAGTAGGCCTTAGTCTAGCAACATTATTATTAACAAATGAAAGAGCAGACAAGATTGAATTTTCTTTATTTCCGCTTAAGGTACCAGAAAAGTGAGACTGATTAAGGAAGGGCCCAGCAATACATATCTCCGTCAGAGAATTCCGCATGGTCATTAACACATGTCCTATTCTTTTTCGTAAGGTACAAGAAAAGTGAGACTGATATCAGAAAGGGCCCAGCATTACACGTCTCCATCAGAGAATACCCTTGGACAATTCTGTCCAACACAAGCGAATATTACGACATACATAACTGGCAGATAAGAGTTCAATTAGGTCGAGGACATTGTATGGGAGACTTAGAAAGTTTAAGTGTAAGTGAAAGTATTTTGAGCCTTTGCGCGACATTTCCAACAATTTGCAATTTTCACGAGGTGTTTATATTAAGCAGCCTAGTTATCGACATGGTCCAAAAAGAAGATTGCCCAATTGTCTACAAATACTTTAAGACTCTATTTATCTACAGGGTGCTCAGTGAAGACTTTGGTCAGACTGTACAGTCAGAGCCTTTGCTTGAAGCACATTTGAAATTTTTGTAAAAGTCACACACATACTCATTTATCATAAAGGTAATAGGTAGAAAATTAGAAAACTACAACAATAACAACAACAAAAACCACACACACACAATTAAAGTAAAAACCATCAGGCGAAAGTGTAAGCAAATTGTTTCTTAAAATAGACTGCCTGATATCATGCTATGTTACCATACAGGTAATATCAGGTCAATATAGGCTTCATTGCATGATAAAGTTAACTTTGTGACCGTTAGTTAGAATGTTTTATTTTTGTTAACAGCGTTTATTGAATCATAAACGCTTAAAAATAAATTATAGCACAATTTGAATTATTATCAGAACGTTGCTAAAACTACCCGGTTAAAGCAAAAACAGAGACTAAGAAATCATAAAACTTCGTAAACATTTAACTGAAATAAGTTTGATGATTGAGGTACAAAAGTGATGTTTAAGGAACTAATATACCACTAAACCTACAGCTTCTAGCTTGCTGTCTTTGATAATTGCAAACCATTTTTGAAAGCTACGTTGACTTAAGTTTGTAAAATAAAGACTAAAATGAATTATGGACATCTTATTTCTAACGAAGGAATACATGTTGTTGTGAATTTATAAAGAAATACACTGTAAATATAACATAAAGTATCTTTGTCATTTTTTACAGGACTTCTTAAAGAGCTTTGCCGACCAACCATTTGGTATCACAGTCACAATCGGAGAATTCACAAACGCCATCTTTCATAACAAACAAGGGGATTGGATCGTGTTTGATTCCTACGGTAATCTGGAGTTTCTCGAATACAAAGCACCTTGCGTCTCAGCCTGGATCTTTAGCAGACCGGAAGCTGTAGAGGCCTTCCTCGCAAACATAAGGGACCACGATGGCCAATGTTTAGTCTCAAAACCGGTGTTTGTCTCTAAAAGGATCGTGGCGGAATATCCGGTGAAGCTAGATTTATCTCTAAGGTTTTGTGATACAAGTGAATCAGATAGCACCAAGAAGTCCTTCCCGTACATCGGAATTGCAGAGTCAGATCACGAGGAAGCGGAGTCCTACGTGTCCTTTATGGGAGGGTTTGGGGAGGACTAGATATCCTCTTCAACCTTACAACTGACAGACCGATGGTCTCACGTTTTTAATGTATTCTTTTCTATTTAGATTAAATGATATTATCATACCATGTAGTTGTGAGTTCTAATTTTCATTATTTCTCCGAAAAAAGGAAGTACGTGTATGCAAATAAATCTTGCCCGAGCGACCACGTCTAATAAGCGACCCCTTTGATTAAGTGACCATCATGAAAAGTCCTTTCACCGTGAGTAAAATCTCTGAAAAAGTGGACATTCTTAAACGAAAAAAATTATATTATTGAATATCGTCAACGCGGGAAAATAACTGTTCCCTTAAACTAAAAGGATTTACGTGCTTAACAAGGCGAACATATCTCTGAAAAAGTGGACATTCTTAAACGAAAAAAAAAATTATATTATTGAATATCGTCAACGCGGGAAAATAACTGTTCCCTTAAACTAAAAGGATTTACGTGCTATGACGGCGGCAACTCCAGTTTGGAAAAGCTAAAATAATTTCAAATGTGTGTGGCGGAGAGATGTTGAGAAGCTCATTCGGAACATCGATCGGACTTTTCCGTCAACTGGAAAGTGCCTCGGACGTAAGGGTCGTAATTTTGGATCATTATTTGGGTAATTTGATTATTTAATACGCTTGGAGAAAACGCATCTTCTTAATTCTTTCCGATCATCTGTGGAGATATTTTTGGCATTTTATAATTTTATAACAAAACGCAGTAAAATACTGCGTTATGTTATCAAATCATAATATGCCCAATTTATCCTTTCATTGATTTTGTTTTACGCAACATAATCCATATAAAAGTGTGTGAGGTCTTCGATGATGGATCCACGTGCGATGTGACGCGCTTTCACGTCTTCGTTCCATTATTACCAAGATCTATTCCGTAGAATGGGCAAATGTTCCCGTGTGTGAGCAGCCTAGACAGTCACATGTTTTAAAATAATAATAAAAGAAGTAAAACAATAACCATCTAATCATTACGTCATCAATCTTCTGGAAATTTCTTCTCAGAATTATCACAATACAGTAATTAACGTTGCGATTATTTTACTATCATTTTTTGTTTTGTCATAGATAAACTTGTTTCAGTGCAATAGATTTACTTGTTTCAGAAGGCCTCATAAAGATTTTATTATTTCTATCATAAAATACTAAGCGATTTTGAACAAAAAAGTAAAGCTGTCTTGAAAGCGCACGGTGAAGACTCAGATCAGACTGTGTGGAACGCACATGTGCGGAAATTGTTTGAAACACACATGCATTAGTATGACATGATCCCTTTCCTCTACGACTTTTTGGACCATTTTGAGATAACCCTTACCACGTAGCTGTTTTTACCGGCCCCTCAAAGAATTATACCCCTGTTTAAAATAAGCTATTAGACTAGACAAAATGGTTTAAAATCTTAAATTATTCGATAGTATTTCAACAACAGACTATAAACAAAGAAAAATGTTCAAATAATTTTGAATTTCAATAATATTGACCACTCAGAGATCACCTTGATCGATTGTTTATATGGACCGGAGTTTCCCTAAAGATTTTATGACACATCGCGGGAAATTGAATCACTTCACTTATACCCTCAGTCAGCCAGGCAAGTTAAGTACAGTTAAGAACATCGTGAAATTGACATGATGGATGATTTTGGAATGATTTCGGAATGAGATTGAATGAGTGTTTTGAGCGAGTTTTGAGTGAAATTCAAGGGAGGCAATCCGATATCCAATAACAGAATGAACAAATTAAGCGATAATTATTTCATTCATCCCTTTAAGTATACAAGTTCTATAAAATTGTTTCACATTTCTTCAAGAACTATTCAGACGCTTACGATTTCAATGATGTCGGCGAAATCGCGTTTTTTTTTTTTATCTCTATTTATTTTGCATGTAGCTGATGATTGCATACTTTTTTTCAGTATTCAGTTTGGAGCGGTTTGAGTGAGTGCTTAAAATGAATGAATGTAGTGAGTGGTTTAGAATGATTATGATTGATATGAATGTCAATTTCACGATGTTACTAACCATAAACACACCACGGTGACAGTGTGACTCGAACTGTGGACCTCCAGGTCACGGGTCGAACGCCTATATACCACAAGGCCATCATATATGTAATGCAATATCTGTGTGATAAATATGGAAATTCAAGAATAGATGTTCCTAAAACCCTTTACTAACGTGTATTTCTCAATCACGAATCACTCTGACGAATTTTACAGCCATAAATGCCGCCGAATTAAATGATAAACAGGAGTTCGAAGCGGCGAATAACCGTGGGCGGATGTGACGACATCAGACCGTGGGCGGATGTTACGTAAAGAACCCGTGGGCGGATGTTACGTCATGACGTTGTAACCTTGACGTTGCCAACGTATTGTTCATTAACAACGCAAAATGGAGCAGCATTTTTTATTTAATAGAATCATATCGAAAGAATTACAAGAAAAATGGGAAAAACATTTAAACAAGGTAAACAACGTGTTTAAGCTAATCTTAGATTATAAGTTTCTCTAAAAAATATCAAAATACATGCGCAATTTTGTAGATAATAAAGTAGTAACTAAATATGGAATTATGTCATGCAACATCTCATTAGAATCGTCTTCTTAAGGCGATTCCAATTAGATCGTGCAATGCAGATTCTAACAATGAATAACAACACCAGGTACGATTTGTGGTTTTGATGTACGTTATTTTTTTTCGTTGAAAACTTAGTAAAACGGGCCCCCGATTCGTTTCAATTTAACTTTCTGTCTTATAAATTTCCAAGTTTTACGTCCCTATACAATTTTCATTTCAGAAAATTTAGTAGAAATTATGAAAAAAAATCTAGTGATAGGCAATTTCTACATTACCCAACAAGTTTGTCAACATAATGACTTTCTTTTTAAAGTGAGCTGTCTTTATTTCTTGTTGTTTCCAACCGTATTCAATTCAGTCATATTACTGGTTGATTAATTTCGACAATATGCCTATATTTAACCCATGAACTAATGCGTAAATTTAACCAACCGGGCTTAATTTTTAATTGAAGTTGGTCTCTTAATTACAGTAGGACATGTGTTCATTCCATCTAAATCGCATCCATATTGCTAAGCGAGCTTTTTTTTTAAATTATTCATCTATCAAATATGATTATTTTATACTCGTTATTCAATTGCAAACCCCCTCTATGATAAGCAAATTAGATATATGGCAAGCGATGCAAACAACGTGTACGATATCTGCAACCCTATTTTAGGAAACAATTAAGACTAACACGCCAAGAGATTTAATGCATTTTTTGCGTTACCTCTAAAAATTCTTCTATTTTTTCCATGTTACAGAAACCACTGTCTCGGCGAAATATTCGATTAGAAGGTAGGTAAAAGCTTTTTTTTGGCTATTTAGACAATATTGACGTAAATGACTTTGTAAACCAAAGATAATAATAATAATAATAATAATAATAATAATAATAATAATAATAACAATAATAATAAAAAACAATAACGGTAATAATAATGATATTTTGCGGTAGCCTTTTGACTGATTAAATAATTTCTTACTGTTATTTACAACTTGAAATTGACAAGGGGAATGATTTTGAAATGGTTTAGGAAAGTAATTGAATGAGTGTGTGAAACGAGTTTTTTGGTGATTTTACGGGATGAAATCCAATATCGCAAATTTTGTTCAGGATGAACAAAATTTGCGATATTGATTACCTCCCTTTAATAGAATATGCATACAAGTTCTAGATAGCTTCCTATTTGTTTAAGAACCTATTAGGCGCTTACAATTTGAACTATCTGAGTGAAATCGCGGTTTTCTCTATCAAAATTTATTTTGAATGGCGTTGTTGATTCTATATTTTTCAATGGGTTTGAGCGTTTTTGATCGATTTGAGTGAGTGTTTGGAATGAATGGATGGAGCGATGAGCGAGCGGTTTAGAATGGTTTTGATTGAGGCGGATGTCAATTTCACGATGTAGCTTACTGTATTGTCATAGAAAAACTTTAATCTTTTCGCATAATTTCTCATTTACAAATACTTTATTTGACGAAGAAATAGGCAAAAAGAGTTTTAAACTCAATTTCGTTTACATGCGACGTTTCATAAATTACAGATCCAGTACAAATCGTTCATGGGGCAATGCACCAACGATACTGGAATAAGAATGACATGGGGATTAGTATGAGTTTGGCGGCAATTAACTGGTGGAATTTCCAGGGAAAACAACAAAATTTCACCAAGGCCGGACTCGACAAGATAATAACAGATGGCCGTCTTGACTACAATAACGCAAGGTAATAAACTTTTCTATGTCGAGCCCGCTTCAGACACAGTCGCCGCGACTAGAATTCTGTGTATCTGCCCCGTGAAGTTCAGGATGTTAAAACGTTTCAGAAGCGCTTTGAGATGCTACCCCGCTTTGCACGTGCATATACGTGCAAAACGAGGAATGAATTCGAAAACGCTTCGCTAATAATTTCATCCTAAACGCAGGGATGCTTTATTTGTATGGAGCATTGATCCCTCCTGAATTAATGATCACAATAAATTCATAAATTATATCTTTCAACCAATAGTTTTGTTTTCATTAAAAGCAACTTTACTGAAAATTGTTTGGTCGATCTTTGATATACAGTTTGCGAAAAAAAGTAATTGATGAATGATTCAAGATGTAACAAAAAATTGATGCTAAATGGTTCGAGATAAAGCAGATTTGAATATGTAGTGTTTCAATGGAAAACGGAATATTTGATTTTTTTTCGAGTAGGCCTTAGTCTAGCAACATTATTATTAACAAATGAAAGAGCAGACAAGATTGAATTTTCTTTATTTCCGCTTAAGGTACCAGAAAAGTGAGACTGATTAAGGAAGGGCCCAGCAATACATATCTCCGTCAGAGAATTCCGCATGGTCATTAACACATGTCCTATTCTTTTTCGTAAGGTACAAGAAAAGTGAGACTGATATCAGAAAGGGCCCAGTATTACACGTCTCCATCAGAGAATACCCTTGGACAATTCTGTCCAACACAAGCGAATATTACGACATACATAACTGGCAGATAAGAGTTCAATTAGGTCGAGGACATTGTATGGGAGACTTAGAAAGTTTAAGTGTAAGTGAAAGTATTTTGAGCCTTTGCGCGACATTTCCAACAATTTGCAATTTTCACGAGGTGTTTATATTAAGCAGCCTAGTTATCGACATGGTCCAAAAAGAAGATTGCCCAATTGTCTACAAATACTTTAAGACTCTATTTATCTACAGGGTGCTCAGTGAAGACTTTGGTCAGACTGTACAGTCAGAGCCTTTGCTTGAAGCACATTTGAAATTTTTGTAAAAGTCACACACATACTCATTTATCATAAAGGTAATAGGTAGAAAATTAGAAAACTACAACAATAACAACAACAAAAACCACACACACACAATTAAAGTAAAAACCATCAGGCGAAAGTGTAAGCAAATTGTTTCTTAAAATAGACTGCCTGATATCATGCTATGTTACCATACAGGTAATATCAGGTCAATATAGGCTTCATTGCATGATAAAGTTAACTTTGTGACCGTTAGTTAGAATGTTTTATTTTTGTTAACAGCGTTTATTGAATCATAAACGCTTAAAAATAAATTATAGCACAATTTGAATTATTATCAGAACGTTGCTAAAACTACCCGGTTAAAGCAAAAACAGAGACTAAGAAATCATAAAACTTCGTAAACATTTAACTGAAATAAGTTTGATGATTGAGGTACAAAAGTGATGTTTAAGGAACTAATATACCACTAAACCTACAGCTTCTAGCTTGCTGTCTTTGATAATTGCAAACCATTTTTGAAAGCTACGTTGACTTAAGTTTGTAAAATAAAGACTAAAATGAATTATGGACATCTTATTTCTAACGAAGGAATACATGTTGTTGTGAATTTATAAAGAAATACACTGTAAATATAACATAAAGTATCTTTGTCATTTTTTACAGGACTTCTTAAAGAGCTTTGCCGAACAACCATTTGGTATCACAGTCACAATCGGAGAATTCACAAACGCCATCTTTCATAACAAACAAGGGGATTGGATCGTGTTTGATTCCTACGGTAATCTGGAGTTTCTCGAATACAAAGCACCTTGCGTCTCAGCCTGGATCTTTAGCAGACCGGAAGCTGTAGAGGCCTTCCTCGCAAACATAAGGGACCACGATGGCCAATGTTTAGTCTCAAAACCGGTGTTTGTCTCTAAAAGGATCGTGGCGGAATATCCGGTGAAGCTAGATTTATCTCTAAGGTTTTGTGATACAAGTGAATCAGATAGCACCAAGAAGTCCTTCCCGTACATCGGAATTGCAGAGTCAGATCACGAGGAAGCGGAGTCCTACGTGTCCTTTATGGGAGGGTTTGGGGAGGACTAGATATCCTCTTCAACCTTACAACTGACAGACCGATGGTCTCAGGTTTTTAATGTATTCCTTTCTATTTAGATTAAATGATATTATCATACCATGTAGTTGTGAGTTCTAATTTTCATTATTTCTCCGAAAAAAGGAAGTACGTGTATGCAAATAAATCTTGCCCGAGCGACCACGTCTAATAAGCGACCCCTTTGATTAAGTGACCATCATGAAAAGTCCTTTCACCGTGAGTAAAATCTCTGAAAAAGTGGACATTCTTAAACGAAAAAAATTATATTATTGAATATCGTCAACGCGGGAAAATAACTGTTCCCTTAAACTAAAAGGATTTACGTGCTTAACAAGGCGAACATATCTCTGAAAAAGTGGACATTCTTAAACGAAAAAAAATTATATCATTGAATATCGTCAACGCGGGAAAATAACTGTTCCCTTAAACTAAAAGGATTTACGTGCTATGACGGCGGCAACTCCAGTTTGGAAAAGCTAAAATAATTTCAAATGTGTGTGGCGGAGAGATGTTGAGAAGCTCATTCGGAACATCGATCGGACTTTTCCGTCAACTGGAAAGTGCCTCGGACGTAAGGGTCGTAATTTTGGATCATTATTTGGGTAATTTGATTATTTAATACGCTTGGAGAAAACGCATCTTCTTAATTCTTTCCGATCATCTGTGGAGATATTTTTGGCATTTTATAATTTTATAACAAAACGCAGTAAAATACTGCGTTATGTTATCAAATCATAATATGCCCAATTTATCCTTTCATTGATTTTGTTTTACGCAACATAATCCATATAAAAGTGTGTGAGGTCTTCGATGATGGATCCACGTGCGATGTGACGCGCTTTCACGTCTTCGTTCCATTATTACCAAGATCTATTCCGTAGAATGGGCAAATGTTCCCGTGTGTGAGCAGCCTAGACAGTCACATGTTTTAAAATAATAATAAAAGAAGTAAAACAATAACCATCTAATCATTACGTCATCAATCTTCTGGAAATTTCTTCTCAGAATTATCACAATACAGTAATTAACGTTGCGATTATTTTACTATCATTTTTTGTTTTGTCATAGATAAACTTGTTTCAGTGCAATAGATTTACTTGTTTCAGAAGGCCTCATAAAGATTTTATTATTTCTATCATAAAATACTAAGCGATTGTGAACAAAAAAGTAAAGCTGTCTTGAAAGCGCACGGTGAAGACTCAGATCAGACTGTGTGGAACGCACATGTGCGGAAATTGTTTGAAACACACATGCATTAGTATGACATGATCCCTTTCCTCTACGACTTTTTGGACCATTTTGAGATGACCCTTACCACGTAGCTGTTTTTACCGGCCCCTCAAAGAATTATACCCCTGTTTAAAATAAGCTATTAGACTAGACAAAATGGTTTAAAATCTTAAATTATTCGATAGTATTTCAACAACAGACTATAAACAAAGAAAAATGTTCAAATAATTTTGAATTTCAATAATATTGACCACTCAGAGATCACCTTGATCGATTGTTTATATGGACCGGAGTTTCCCTAAAGATTTTATGACACATCGCGGGAAATTGAATCACTTCACTTATACCCTCAGTCAGCCAGGCAAGTTAAGTACAGTTAAGAACATCGTGAAATTGACATGATGGATGATTTTGGAATGATTTCGGAATGAGATTGAATGAGTGTTTTGAGCGAGTTTTGAGTGAAATTCAAGGGAGGCAATCCGATATCCAATAACAGAATGAACAAATTAAGCGATAATTATTTCATTCATCCCTTTAAGTATACAAGTTCTATAAAATTGTTTCACATTTCTTCAAGAACTATTCAGACGCTTACGATTTCAATGATGTCGGCGAAATCGCGGTTTTTTTTTTATCTCTATTTATTTTGCATGTAGCTGATGATTGCATACTTTTTTTCAGTATTCAGTTTGGAGCGGTTTGAGTGAGTGCTTAAAATGAATGAATGTAGTGAGTGGTTTAGAATGATTATGATTGATATGAATGTCAATTTCACGATGTTACTAACCATAAACACACCACGGTGACAGTGTGACTCGAACTGTGGACCTCCAGGTCACGGGTCGAACGCCTATATACCACAAGGCCATCATATATGTAATGCAATATCTGTGTGATAAATATGGAAATTCAAGAATAGATGTTCCTAAAACCCTTTGATAACGTGTATTTCTCAATCACGAATCACTCTGACGAATTTTACAGCCATAAATGCCGCCGAATTAAATGATAAACAGGAGTTCGAAGCGGCGAATAACCGTGGGCGGATGTGACGACATCAGACCGTGGGCGGATGTTACGTAAAGAACCCGTGGGCGGATGTTACGTCATGACGTTGTAACCTTGACGTTGCCAACGTATTGTTCATTAACAACGCAAAATGGAGCAGCATTTTTTATTTAATAGAATCATATCGAAAGAATTACAAGAAAAATGGGAAAAACATTTAAACAAGGTAAACAACGTGTTTAAGCTAATCTTAGATTATAAGTTTCTCTAAAAAATATCAAAATACATGCGCAATTTTGTAGATAATAAAGTAGTAACTAAATATGGAATTATGTCATGCAACATCTCATTAGAATCGTCTTCTTAAGGCGATTCCAATTAGATCGTGCAATGCAGATTCTAACAATGAATAACAACACCAGGTACGATTTGTGGTTTTGATGTACGTTATTTTTTTTCGTTGAAAACTTAGTAAAACGGGCCCCCGATTCGTTTCAATTTAACTTTCTGTCTTATAAATTTCCAAGTTTTACGTCCCTATACAATTTTCATTTCAGAAAATTTAGTAGAAATTATGAAAAAAAAATCTAGTGATAGGCAATTTCTACATTACCCAACAAGTTTGTCAACATAATGACTTTCTTTTTAAAGTGAGCTGTCTTTATTTCTTGTTGTTTCCAACCGTATTCAATTCAGTCATATTACTGGTTGATTAATTTCGACAATATGCCTATATTTAACCCATGAACTAATGCGTAAATTTAACCAACCGGGCTTAATTTTTAATTGAAGTTGGTCTCTTAATTACAGTAGGACATGTGTTCATTCCATCTAAATCGCATCCATATTGCTAAGCGAGCTTTTTTTTTTAAATTATTCATCTATCAAATATGATTATTTTATACTCGTTATTCAATTGCAAACCCCCTCTATGATAAGCAAATTAGATATATGGCAAGCGATGCAAACAACGTGTACGATATCTGCAACCCTATTTTAGGAAACAATTAAGACTAACACGCCAAGAGATTTAATGCATTTTTTGCGTTACCTCTAAAAATTCTTCTATTTTTTCCATGTTACAGAAACCACTGTCTCGGCGAAATATTCGATTAGAAGGTAGGTAAAAGCTTTTTTTTGGCTATTTAGACAATATTGACGTAAATGACTTTGTAAACCAAAGATAATAATAATAATAATAATAATAATAATAATAATAATAATAACAATAATAATAAAAAACAATAACGGTAATAATAATGATATTTTGCGGTAGCCTTTTGACTGATTAAATAATTTCTTACTGTTATTTACAACTTGAAATTGACAAGGGGAATGATTTTGAAATGGTTTAGGAAAGTAATTGAATGAGTGTGTGAAACGAGTTTTTTGGTGATTTTACGGGATGAAATCCAATATCGCAAATTTTGTTCAGGATGAACAAAATTTGCGATATTGATTACCTCCCTTTAATAGAATATGCATACAAGTTCTAGATAGCTTCCTATTTGTTTAAGAACCTATTAGGCGCTTACAATTTGAACTATCTGAGTGAAATCGCGGTTTTCTCTATCAAAATTTATTTTGAATGGCGTTGTTGATTCTATATTTTTCAATGGGTTTGAGCGTTTTTGATCGATTTGAGTGAGTGTTTGGAATGAATGGATGGAGCGATGAGCGAGCGGTTTAGAATGGTTTTGATTGAGGCGGATGTCAATTTCACGATGTAGCTTACTGTATTGTCATAGAAAAACTTTAATCTTTTCGCATAATTTCTCATTTACAAATACTTTATTTGACGAAGAAATAGGCAAAAAGAGTTTTAAACTCAATTTCGTTTACATGCGACGTTTCATAAATTACAGATCCAGTACAAATCGTTCATGGGGCAATGCACCAACGATACTGGAATAAGAATGACATGGGGATTAGTATGAGTTTGGCGGCAATTAACTGGTGGAATTTCCAGGGAAAACAACAAAATTTCACCAAGGCCGGACTCGACAAGATAATAACAGATGGCCGTCTTGACTACAATAACGCAAGGTAATAAACTTTTCTATGTCGAGCCCGCTTCAGACACAGTCGCCGCGACTAGAATTCTGTGTATCTGCCCCGTGAAGTTCAGGATGTTAAAACGTTTCAGAAGCGCTTTGAGATGCTACCCCGCTTTGCACGTGCATATACGTGCAAAACGAGGAATGAATTCGAAAACGCTTCGCTAATAATTTCATCCTAAACGCAGGGATGCTTTATTTGTATGGAGCATTGATCCCTCCTGAATTAATGATCACAATAAATTCATAAATTATATCTTTCAACCAATAGTTTTGTTTTCATTAAAAGCAACTTTACTGAAAATTGTTTGGTCGATCTTTGATATACAGTTTGCGAAAAAAAGTAATTGATGAATGATTCAAGATGTAACAAAAATTGATGCTAAATGGTTCGAGATAAAGCAGATTTGAATATGTAGTGTTTCAATGGAAAACGGAATATTTGATTTTTTTTCGAGTAGGCCTTAGTCTAGCAACATTATTATTAACAAATGAAAGAGCAGACAAGATTGAATTTTCTTTATTTCCGCTTAAGGTACCAGAAAAGTGAGACTGATTAAGGAAGGGCCCAGCAATACATATCTCCGTCAGAGAATTCCGCATGGTCATTAACACATGTCCTATTCTTTTTCGTAAGGTACAAGAAAAGTGAGACTGATATCAGAAAGGGCCCAGTATTACACGTCTCCATCAGAGAATACCCTTGGACAATTCTGTCCAACACAAGCGAATATTACGACATACATAACTGGCAGATAAGAGTTCAATTAGGTCGAGGACATTGTATGGGAGACTTAGAAAGTTTAAGTGTAAGTGAAAGTATTTTGAGCCTTTGCGCGACATTTCCAACAATTTGCAATTTTCACGAGGCGTTTATTTTAAGCAGCCTAGTTATCGACATGGTCCAAAAAGAAGATTGCCCAATTGTCTACAAATACTTTAAGACTCTATTTATCTACAGGGTGCTCAGTGAAGACTTTGGTCAGACTGTACAGTCAGAGCCTTTGCTTGAAGCACATTTGAAATTTTTGTAAAAGTCACACACATACTCATTTATCATAAAGGTAATAGGTAGAAAATTAGAAAACTACAACAATAACAACAACAAAAACCACACACACACAATTAAAGTAAAAACCATCAGGCGAAAGTGTAAGCAAATTGTTTCTTAAAATAGACTGCCTGATATCATGCTATGTTACCATACAGGTAATATCAGGTCAATATAGGCTTCATTGCATGATAAAGTTAACTTTGTGACCGTTAGTTAGAATGTTTTATTTTTGTTAACAGCGTTTATTGAATCATAAACTCTTAAAAATAAATTATAGCACAATTTGAATTATTATCAGAACGTTGCTAAAACTACCCGGGTAAAGCAAAAACAGAGACTAAGAAATCATAAAACTTCGTAAACATTTAACTGAAATAAGTTTGATGATTGAGGTACAAAAGTGATGTTTAAGGAACTAATATACCACTAAACCTACAGCTTCTAGCTTGCTGTCTTTGATAATTGCAAACCATTTTTGAAAGCTACGTTGACTTAAGTTTGTAAAATAAAGACTAAAATGAATTATGGACATCTTATTTCTAACGAAGGAATACATGTTGTTGTGAATTTATAAAGAAATACACTGTAAATATAACATAAAGTATCTTTGTCATTTTTTACAGGACTTCTTAAAGAGCTTTGCCGAACAACCATTTGGTATCACAGTCACAATCGGAGAATTCACAAACGCCATCTTTCATAACAAACAAGGGGATTGGATCGTGTTTGATTCCTACGGTAATCTGGAGTTTCTCGAATACAAAGCACCTTGCGTCTCAGCCTGGATCTTTAGCAGACCGGAAGCTGTAGAGGCCTTCCTCGCAAACATAAGGGACCACGATGGCCAATGTTTAGTCTCAAAACCGGTGTTTGTCTCTAAAAGGATCGTGGCGGAATATCCGGTGAAGCTAGATTTATCTCTAAGGTTTTGTGATACAAGTGAATCAGATAGCACCAAGAAGTCCTTCCCGAACATCGGAATTGCAGAGTCAGATCACGAGGAAGGGGAGTCCTACGTGTCCTTTATGGGAGGGTTTGGGGAGGACTAGATATCCTCTTCAACCTTACAACTGACAGACCGATGGTCTCACGTTTTTAATGTCTTCTTTTCTATTTAGATTAAATGATATTATCATACCATGTAGTTGTGAGTTCTAATTTTCATTATTTCTCCGAAAAAAGGAAGTACGTGTATGCAAATAAATCTTGCCCGAGCGACCACGTCTAATAAGCGACCCCTTTGATTAAGTGACCATCATGAAAAGTCCTTTCACCGTGAGTAAAATCTCTGAAAAAGTGGACATTCTTAAACGAAAAAAAATATATTATTGAATATCGTCAACGCGGGAAAATAACTGTTCCCTTAAACTAAAAGGATTTACGTGCTTAACAAGGCGAACATATCTCTGAAAAAGTGGACATTCTTAAACGAAAAAAAATTATATTATTGAATATCGTCAACGCGGGAAAATAACTGTTCCCTTAAACTAAAAGGATTTGCGTGCTATGACGGCGGCAACTCCAGTTTGGAAAAGCTAAAATAATTTCAAATGTGTGTGGCGGAGAGATGTTGAGAAGCTCATTCGGAACATCGATCGGACTTTTCCGTCAACTGGAAAGTGCCTCGGACGTAAGGGTCGTAATTTTGGATCATTATTTGGGTAATTTGATTATTTAATACGCTTGGAGAAAACGCATCTTCTTAATTCTTTCCGATCATCTGTGGAGATATTTTTGGCATTTTATAATTTTATAACAAAACGCAGTAAAATACTGCGTTATGTTATCAAATCATAATATGCCCAATTTATCCTTTCATTGATTTTGTTTTACGCAACATAATCCATATAAAAGTGTGTGAGGTCTTCGATGATGGATCCACGTGCGATGTGACGCGCTTTCACGTCTTCGTTCCATTATTACCAAGATCTATTCCGTAGAATGGGCAAATGTTCCCGTGTGTGAGCAGCCTAGACAGTCACATGTTTTAAAATAATAATAAAAGAAGTAAAACAATAACCATCTAATCATTACGTCATCAATCTTCTGGAAATTTCTTCTCAGAATTATCACAATACAGTAATTAACGTTGCGATTATTTTACTATCATTTTTTGTTTTGTCATAGATAAACTTGTTTCAGTGCAATAGATTTACTTGTTTCAGAAGGCCTCATAAAGATTTTATTATTTCTATCATAAAATACTAAGCGATTGTGAACAAAAAAGTAAAGCTGTCTTGAAAGCGCACGGTGAAGACTCAGATCAGACTGTGTGGAACGCACATGTGCGGAAATTGTTTGAAACACACATGCATTAGTATGACATGATCCCTTTCCTCTACGACTTTTTGGACCATTTTGAGATGACCCTTACCACGTAGCTGTTTTTACCGGCCCCTCAAAGAATTATACCCCTGTTTAAAATAAGCTATTAGACTAGACAAAATGGTTTAAAATCTTAAATTATTCGATAGTATTTCAACAACAGACTATAAACAAAGAAAAATGTTCAAATAATTTTGAATTTCAATAATATTGACCACTCAGAGATCACCTTGATCGATTGTTTATATGGACCGGAGTTTCCCTAAAGATTTTATGACACATCGCGGGAAATTGAATCACTTCACTTATACCCTCAGTCAGCCAGGCAAGTTAAGTACAGTTAAGAACATCGTGAAATTGACATGATGGATGATTTTGGAATGATTTCGGAATGAGATTGAATGAGTGTTTTGAGCGAGTTTTGAGTGAAATTCAAGGGAGGCAATCCGATATCCAATAACAGAATGAACAAATTAAGCGATAATTATTTCATTCATCCCTTTAAGTATACAAGTTCTATAAAATTGTTTCACATTTCTTCAAGAACTATTCAGACGCTTACGATTTCAATGATGTCGGCGAAATCGCGGTTTTTTTTTATCTCTATTTATTTTGCATGTAGCTGATGATTGCATACTTTTTTTCAGTATTCAGTTTGGAGCGGTTTGAGTGAGTTCTTAAAATGAATGAATGGAGTGAGTGGTTTAGAATGATTATGATTGATATGAATGTCAATTTCACGATGTTACTAACCATAAACACACCACGGTGACAGTGTGACTCGAACTGTGGACCTCCAGGTCACGGGTCGAACGCCTATATACCACAAGGCCATCATATATGTAATGCAATATCTGTGTGATAAATATGGAAATTCAAGAATAGATGTTCCTAAAACCCTTTACTAACGTATATTTCTCAATCACGAATCACTCTGACGAATTTTACAGCCATAAATGCCGCCGAATTAAATGATAAACAGGAGTTCGAAGCGGCGAATAACCGTGGGCGGATGTGACGACATCAGACCGTGGGCGGATGTTACGTAAAGAACCCGTGGGCGGATGTTACGTCATGACGTTGTAACCTTGACGTTGCCAACGTATTGTTCATTAACAACGCAAAATGGAGCAGCATTTTTTATTTAATAGAATCATATCGAAAGAATTACAAGAAAAATGGGAAAAACATTTAAACAAGGTAAACAACGTGTTTAAGCTAATCTTAGATTATAAGTTTCTCTAAAAAATATCAAAATACATGCGCAATTTTGTAGATAATAAAGTAGTAACTAAATATGGAATTATGTCATGCAACATCTCATTAGAATCGTCTTCTTAAGGCGATTCCAATTAGATCGTGCAATGCAGATTCTAACAATGAATAACAACACCAGGTACGATTTGTGGTTTTGATGTACGTTATTTTTTTTCGTTGAAAACTTAGTAAAACGGGCCCCCGATTCGTTTCAATTTAACTTTCTGTCTTATAAATTTCCAAGTTTTACGTCCCTATACAATTTTCATTTCAGAAAATTTAGTAGAAATTATGAAAAAAAAAATCTAGTGATAGGCAATTTCTACATTACCCAACAAGTTTGTCAACATAATGACTTTCTTTTTAAAGTGAGCTGTCTTTATTTCTTGTTGTTTCCAACCGTATTCAATTCAGTCATATTACTGGTTGATTAATTTCGACAATATGCCTATATTTAACCCATGAACTAATGCGTAAATTTAACCAACCGGGCTTAATTTTTAATTGAAGTTGATCTCTTAATTACAGTAGGACATGTGTTCATTCCATCTAAATCGCATCCATATTGCTAAGCGAGCTTTTTTTTTAAATTATTCATCTATCAAATATGATTATTTTATACTCGTTATTCAATTGCAAACCCCCTCTATGATAAGCAAATTAGATATATGGCAAGCGATGCAAACAACGTGTACGATTTCTGCAACCCTATTTTAGGAAACAATTAAGACTAACACGCCAAGAGATTTAATGCATTTTTTGCGTTACCTCTAAAAATTCTTCTATTTTTTCCATGTTACAGAAACCACTGTCTCGGCGAAATATTCGATTAGAAGGTAGGTAAAAGCTTTTTTTTGGCTATTTAGACAATATTGACGTAAATGACTTTGTAAACCAAAGATAATAATAATAATAATAATAATAATAATAATAATAATAATAATAATAATAATAATAATAATAACAATAATAATAAAAAACAATAACGGTAATAATAATGATATTTTGCGGTAGCCTTTTGACTGATTAAATAATTTCTTACTGTTATTTACAACTTGAAATTGACAAGGGGAATGATTTTGAAATGGTTTAGGAAAGTAATTGAATGAGTGTGTGAAACGAGTTTTTTGGTGATTTTACGGGATGAAATCCAATATCGCAAATTTTGTTCAGGATGAACAAAATTTGCGATATTGATTACCTCCCTTTAATAGAATATGCATACAAGTTCTAGATAGCTTCCTATTTGTTTAAGAACCTATTAGGCGCTTACAATTTGAACTATCTGAGTGAAATCGCGGTTTTCTCTATCAAAATTTATTTTGAATGGCGTTGTTGATTCTATATTTTTCAATGGGTTTGAGCGTTTTTGATCGATTTGAGTGAGTGTTTGGAATGAATGGATGGAGCGATGAGCGAGCGGTTTAGAATGGTTTTGATTGAGGCGGATGTCAATTTCACGATGTAGCTTACTGTATTGTCATAGAAAAACTTTAATCTTTTCGCATAATTTCTCATTTACAAATACTTTATTTGACGAAGAAATAGGCAAAAAGAGTTTTAAACTCAATTTCGTTTACATGCGACGTTTCATAAATTACAGATCCAGTACAAATCGTTCATGGGGCAATGCACCAACGATACTGGAATAAGAATGACATGGGGATTAGTATGAGTTTGGCGGCAATTAACTGGTGGAATTTCCAGGGAAAACAACAAAATTTCACCAAGGCCGGACTCGACAAGATAATAACAGATGGCCGTCTTGACTACAATAACGCAAGGTAATAAACTTTTCTATGTCGAGCCCGCTTCAGACACAGTCGCCGCGACTAGAATTCTGTGTATCTGCCCCGTGAAGTTCAGGATGTTAAAACGTTTCAGAAGCGCTTTGAGATGCTACCCCGCTTTGCACGTGCATATACGTGCAAAACGAGGAATGAATTCGAAAACGCTTCGCTAATAATTTCATCCTAAACGCAGGGATGCTTTATTTGTATGGAGCATTGATCCCTCCTGAATTAATGATCACAATAAATTCATAAATTATATCTTTCAACCAATAGTTTTGTTTTCATTAAAAGCAACTTTACTGAAAATTGTTTGGTCGATCTTTGATATACAGTTTGCGAAAAAAAGTAATTGATGAATGATTCAAGATGTAACAAAAATTGATGCTAAATGGTTCGAGATAAAGCAGATTTGAATATGTAGTGTTTCAATGGAAAACGGAATATTTGATTTTTTTTCGAGTAGGCCTTAGTCTAGCAACATTATTATTAACAAATGAAAGAGCAGACAAGATTGAATTTTCTTTATTTCCGCTTAAGGTACCAGAAAAGTGAGACTGATTAAGGAAGGGCCCAGCAATACATATCTCCGTCAGAGAATTCCGCATGGTCATTAACACATGTCCTATTCTTTTTCGTAAGGTACAAGAAAAGTGAGACTGATATCAGAAAGGGCCCAGTATTACACGTCTCCATCAGAGAATACCCTTGGACAATTCTGTCCAACACAAGCGAATATTACGACATACATAACTGGCAGATAAGAGTTCAATTAGGTCGAGGACATTGTATGGGAGACTTAGAAAGTTTAAGTGTAAGTGAAAGTATTTTGAGCCTTTGCGCGACATTTCCAACAATTTGCAATTTTCACGAGGTGTTTATTTTAAGCAGCCTAGTTATCGACATGGTCCAAAAAGAAGATTGCCCAATTGTCTACAAATACTTTAAGACTCTATTTATCTACAGGGTGCTCAGTGAAGACTTTGGTCAGACTGTACAGTCAGAGCCTTTGCTTGAAGCACATTTGAAATTTTTGTAAAAGTCACACACATACTCATTTATCATAAAGGTAATAGGTAGAAAATTAGAAAACTACAACAATAACAACAACAAAAACCACACACACACAATTAAAGTAAAAACCATCAGGCGAAAGTGTAAGCAAATTGTTTCTTAAAATAGACTGCCTGATATCATGCTATGTTACCATACAGGTAATATCAGGTCAATATAGGCTTCATTGCATGATAAAGTTAACTTTGTGACCGTTAGTTAGAATGTTTTATTTTTGTTAACAGCGTTTATTGAATCATAAACTCTTAAAAATAAATTATAGCACAATTTGAATTATTATCAGAACGTTGCTAAAACTACCCGGGTAAAGCAAAAACAGAGACTAAGAAATCATAAAACTTCGTAAACATTTAACTGAAATAAGTTTGATGATTGAGGTACAAAAGTGATGTTTAAGGAACTAATATACCACTAAACCTACAGCTTCTAGCTTGCTGTCTTTGATAATTGCAAACCATTTTTGAAAGCTACGTTGACTTAAGTTTGTAAAATAAAGACTAAAATGAATTATGGACATCTTATTTCTAACGAAGGAATACATGTTGTTGTGAATTTATAAAGAAATACACTGTAAATATAACATAAAGTATCTTTGTCATTTTTTACAGGACTTCTTAAAGAGCTTTGCCGAACAACCATTTGGTATCACAGTCACAATCGGAGAATTCACAAACGCCATCTTTCATAACAAACAAGGGGATTGGATCGTGTTTGATTCCTACGGTAATCTGGAGTTTCTCGAATACAAAGCACCTTGCGTCTCAGCCTGGATCTTTAGCAGACCGGAAGCTGTAGAGGCCTTCCTCGCAAACATAAGGGACCACGATGGCCAATGTTTAGTCTCAAAACCGGTGTTTGTCTCTAAAAGGATCGTGGCGGAATATCCGGTGAAGCTAGATTTATCTCTAAGGTTTTGTGATACAAGTGAATCAGATAGCACCAAGAAGTCCTTCCCGAACATCGGAATTGCAGAGTCAGATCACGAGGAAGGGGAGTCCTACGTGTCCTTTATGGGAGGGTTTGGGGAGGACTAGATATCCTCTTCAACCTTACAACTGACAGACCGATGGTCTCACGTTTTTAATGTCTTCTTTTCTATTTAGATTAAATGATATTATCATACCATGTAGTTGTGAGTTCTAATTTTCATTATTTCTCCGAAAAAAGGAAGTACGTGTATGCAAATAAATCTTGCCCGAGCGACCACGTCTAATAAGCGACCCCTTTGATTAAGTGACCATCATGAAAAGTCCTTTCACCGTGAGTAAAATCTCTGAAAAAGTGGACATTCTTAAACGAAAAAAAATATATTATTGAATATCGTCAACGCGGGAAAATAACTGTTCCCTTAAACTAAAAGGATTTACGTGCTTAACAAGGCGAACATATCTCTGAAAAAGTGGACATTCTTAAACGAAAAAAAATTATATTATTGAATATCGTCAACGCGGGAAAATAACTGTTCCCTTAAACTAAAAGGATTTGCGTGCTATGACGGCGGCAACTCCAGTTTGGAAAAGCTAAAATAATTTCAAATGTGTGTGGCGGAGAGATGTTGAGAAGCTCATTCGGAACATCGATCGGACTTTTCCGTCAACTGGAAAGTGCCTCGGACGTAAGGGTCGTAATTTTGGATCATTATTTGGGTAATTTGATTATTTAATACGCTTGGAGAAAACGCATCTTCTTAATTCTTTCCGATCATCTGTGGAGATATTTTTGGCATTTTATAATTTTATAACAAAACGCAGTAAAATACTGCGTTATGTTATCAAATCATAATATGCCCAATTTATCCTTTCATTGATTTTGTTTTACGCAACATAATCCATATAAAAGTGTGTGAGGTCTTCGATGATGGATCCACGTGCGATGTGACGCGCTTTCACGTCTTCGTTCCATTATTACCAAGATCTATTCCGTAGAATGGGCAAATGTTCCCGTGTGTGAGCAGCCTAGACAGTCACATGTTTTAAAATAATAATAAAAGAAGTAAAACAATAACCATCTAATCATTACGTCATCAATCTTCTGGAAATTTCTTCTCAGAATTATCACAATACAGTAATTAACGTTGCGATTATTTTACTATCATTTTTTGTTTTGTCATAGATAAACTTGTTTCAGTGCAATAGATTTACTTGTTTCAGAAGGCCTCATAAAGATTTTATTATTTCTATCATAAAATACTAAGCGATTGTGAACAAAAAAGTAAAGCTGTCTTGAAAGCGCACGGTGAAGACTCAGATCAGACTGTGTGGAACGCACATGTGCGGAAATTGTTTGAAACACACATGCATTAGTATGACATGATCCCTTTCCTCTACGACTTTTTGGACCATTTTGAGATGACCCTTACCACGTAGCTGTTTTTACCGGCCCCTCAAAGAATTATACCCCTGTTTAAAATAAGCTATTAGACTAGACAAAATGGTTTAAAATCTTAAATTATTCGATAGTATTTCAACAACAGACTATAAACAAAGAAAAATGTTCAAATAATTTTGAATTTCAATAATATTGACCACTCAGAGATCACCTTGATCGATTGTTTATATGGACCGGAGTTTCCCTAAAGATTTTATGACACATCGCGGGAAATTGAATCACTTCACTTATACCCTCAGTCAGCCAGGCAAGTTAAGTACAGTTAAGAACATCGTGAAATTGACATGATGGATGATTTTGGAATGATTTCGGAATGAGATTGAATGAGTGTTTTGAGCGAGTTTTGAGTGAAATTCAAGGGAGGCAATCCGATATCCAATAACAGAATGAACAAATTAAGCGATAATTATTTCATTCATCCCTTTAAGTATACAAGTTCTATAAAATTGTTTCACATTTCTTCAAGAACTATTCAGACGCTTACGATTTCAATGATGTCGGCGAAATCGCGTTTTTTTTTTATCTCTATTTATTTTGCATGTAGCTGATGATTGCATACTTTTTTTCAGTATTCAGTTTGGAGCGGTTTGAGTGAGTGCTTAAAATGAATGAATGGAGTGAGTGGTTTAGAATGATTATGATTGATATGAATGTCAATTTCACGATGTTACTAACCATAAACACACCACGGTGACAGTGTGACTCGAACTGTGGACCTCCAGGTCACGGGTCGAACGCCTATATACCACAAGGCCATCATATATGTAATGCAATATCTGTGTGATAAATATGGAAATTCAAGAATAGATGTTCCTAAAACCCTTTACTAACGTGTATTTCTCAATCACGAATCACTCTGACGAATTTTACAGCCATAAATGCCGCCGAATTAAATGATAAACAGGAGTTCGAAGCGGCGAATAACCGTGGGCGGATGTGACGACATCAGACCGTGGGCGGATGTTACGTAAAGAACCCGTGGGCGGATGTTACGTCATGACGTTGTAACCTTGACGTTGCCAACGTATTGTTCATTAACAACGCAAAATGGAGCAGCATTTTTTATTTAATAGAATCATATCAAAAGAATTACAAGAAAAATGGGAAAAACAGTTAAACAAGGTAAACAACGTGTTTAAGCTAATCTTAGATTATAAGTTTCTCTAAAAAATATCAAAATACATGCGCAATTTTGTAGATAATAAAGTAGTAACTAAATATGGAATTATGTCATGCAACATCTCATTAGAATCGTCTTCTTAAGGCGCGATTCCAATTAGATTGTGCAATGCAGATTCTAACAATGAATAACAACACCAGGTACGATTTGTGGTTTTGATGTACGTTATTTTTTTTCGTTGAAAACTTAGTAAAACGGGCCCCCGATTCGTTTCAATTTAACTTTCTGTCTTTCCAAGTTTTACGTCCCTATACAATTTTCATTTCAGAAAATTTAGTAGAAATTATGAAAAAAAATCTAGTGATAGGCAATTTCTACATTACCCCACAAGTTTGTCAACATAATGACTTTCTTTTTAAAGTGAGCTGTCTTTTTTTCTTGTTGTTTCCAACCGTATTCAATTCAGTCATATTACTGGTTGATTAATTTCGACAATATGCCTATATTTAACCCATGAACTAATGCGTAAATGTAACCAACCGGGCTTAATTTTTAATTGAAATTGATCTCTTAATTACAGTAGGACATGTGTTCATTCCATCTAAATCGCATCCATATTGCTAAGCGAGCTTTTTTTTAAATTATTCATCTATCAAATATGATTATTTTAAACTCGTTATTCAATTGCAAACCCCCTCTATGATAAGCAAATTAGATTTATGGCAAGCGATGCAAACAACGTGTACGATTTCTGCAACCCTATTTTAGGAAACAATTAAGACTAAAACGCCACGAGATTTAATGCATTTTTTGCGTTACCTCTAAAAATTCTTCTATTTTTTCCATGTTACAGAAACCACGGTCTCGGCGAAATATTCGATTAGAAGGTAGGTAAAAGCTTTTTTTGGCTATTTAGACAATATTGACGTAAATGACTTTGTAAACCAAAGATGATAATAATAATAATAATAATAATATTAATAATAATAATAATAATAATAACAATAATAATAAAAACAATAACGGTAATAATAATGATATTTTGCGGTAGCCTTTTGACTGATTAAATAATTTCTTACTGTTATTTACAACTTGAAATTGACAAGGGGAATGATTTTGAAATGGTTTAGGAATGTAATTGAATGAGTGTGTGAAACGAGTTTTTTGGTGAATTTTACGGGATGAAATCCAATATCGCAAATTTTGTTCAGGATGAACAAAATTTGCGATATTGATTACCTCCCTTTAATAGAATATGCATACAAGTTCTAGATAGCTTCTTATTTCTTTAAGAACCTATTAGGCGCTTACAATTTGAACTATCTGAGTGAAATCGCGGTTTTCTCTATCAAAATTTATTTTGAATGGCGTTGTTGATTCTATATTTTTCAATGGGTTTGAGCGTTTTTGATCGATTTGAGTGAGTGTTTGGAATGAATGGATGGAGCGATGAGCGAGCGGTTTAGAATGGTTTTGATTGAGGCGGATGTCAATTTCACGATGTAGCTTACAGTATTGTCATAGAAAAACTTTAATCTTTTCGCATAATTTCTCATTTACAAATACTTTATTTGACGAAGAAATAGGTAAAAAGAGGTTTAAACTCAATTTCGTTTACATGCGACGTTTCATAAATTACAGATCCAGTACAAATCGTTCATGGGGCAATGCACCAACGATACTGGAATAAGAATGACATGGGGATTAGTATGAGTTTGGCGGCAATTAACTGGTGGAATTTCCAGGGAAAACAACAAAATTTCACCAAGGCCGGACTCGACAAGATAATAACAGATGGCCGTCTTGACTACAATAACGCAAGGTAATAAACTTTTCTATGTCGAGCCCGCTTCAGACACAGTCGCCGCGACTAGAATTCTGTGTATCTGCCCCGTGAAGTTCAGGATGTTAAAACGTTTCAGAAGCGCTTTGAGATGCTACCCCGCTTTGCACGTGCATATACGTGCAAAACGAGGAATCAATTCGAAAACGCTTCGCTAATAATTTCATCCTAAACGCAGGGATGCTTTATTTGTATGGAGCATTGATCCCTCCTGAATTAATGATCACAATAAATTCATAAATTATATCTTTCAACCAATAGTTTTGTTTTCATTAAAAGCAACTTTACTGAAAATTGTTTGGTCGATCTATCTTTGATATAGAGCGGTGTCGGGTATTTCCGGATACCTAAGACATTTCGTATAAAAAAGATGCAGATAGACCATTATACTTTTGATCTTGAGGCATTTATTGATGGATGCTATCTATTCTTGATAGGATTAGATAATTAAAAGTTACTCCAGCAAAAGAATAATTTGTTCAAAACAGATTAAAGAAACCCATGTGGAGAGATATGATCTTGGCCGCTGGCGGGTAATCTCGGATACTTAAAATAAGTAAAATAAATTTATATCTGAATTGGATTCAAACATCTTTGAAGCGTATTTTATTAATCTCTAAATACAAAATACAACTAAACAAATGAGATGTATTTATAGATACAGCATTTAGATATGTCTTTGGGAATAGTTCAAATGATAATGGTCTTTCAAGCAAATAAACGCAGAGACACTTAGAATCTAGATCTATTCCGAAATACATTAATCTTATTCCATTTTATCAACCCCGTTTTAATGAGTGTTCAGAAAAGTCATGAAATACATTTTATAAAAAAAAATCAATGAGTATGTTTCAAATATTATTTTTGTACTTTTTCTGTATAGGAACGTACTGGAGAAAAGTCACCAGCTTCAAACATACGTGTAATTATTAATAATCCGAACCGTACGTATCCAAATGAATTCAAGAATTCGCATACAATATAGATGGGTTAGTGTTGAACTATCTGCTGATATCGTTCTGTTCTGACCCATAAGAGTAGAAAGATACTTTATTTTCAGATTTTCTTTAATCAGTACATTAATCATTTCAAATGAAAATATTACATATTATTTCCTTATTTTTCTAGTTTTGGGATGTACAATGGAAAATGGCATCCATATCTTTCTTTACATAAACTCACAGATATTGTTAAATTTTTGTCGCAAAAACATTGTTGGAATTCGCCGTTTGACAAGATTTTCGTCGATGGATGATTTTTTCTTAACATTAGAATGCGCCATTTACAAGGAGAAGAATGCGCAAATATTGTAGGTTCGAAGGTATCCGGAAGACCCGAAAGCAACATTTTTGTAGGGTGTTTCGGATACTCGTGTCATGTTCAACTACAGTGTTATTTCGTCTTAAAAGATGTGCGTTTTAGGTAGTAAATATCTCCATATGTACACAGTTTCTCTGATTCTTTTCTATATCCCATAATAAGTGATGAAAGAAAAAGATGAAGCTAGACAAAAAATTAGCAGTTATCTTAAATCAAAAGCTTTTCCCACAATGTCTTATGTAATAAATGCTATCTCCCTCCTTCAAAAGATTTTATGTCATATGCAGATATGTAAATAAATCAAATATCTTAAAGAACAAAATAAAGCCCAAAAGAATCATGTATCTTTCCAACGCATAGGAGAAACACGTGACTATCCGAGAATACCCGCCATCCGAGAATACCCGAAACCGCTCTACAGTTTGCGAAAAAAAGTAATTGATGAATGATTCAAGATGTAACAAAAAATTGATGCTAAATGGTTCGAGATAAAGCAGATTTGAATATGTAGTGTTTCAATGGAAAACGGAATATTTGATTTTTTTTCGAGTAGGCCTTAGTCTAGCAACATTATTATTAACAAATGAAAGAGCAGACAAGATTGAATTTTCTTTATTTCCGCTTAAGGTACCAGAAAAGTGAGACTGATTAAGGAAGGGCCCAGCAATACATATCTCCGTCAGAGAATTCCGCATGGCCATTAACACATGTCCTATTCTTTTTCGTAAGGTACAAGAAAAGTGAGACTGATATCAGAAAGGGCCCAGTATTACACGTCTCCATCAGAGAATACCCTTGGACAATTCTGTCCAACACAAGCGAATATTACGACATACATAACTGGCAGAAGCACATTTGAAATTTTTGTAAAAGTCACACACATACTCATTTATCATAAAGGTAATAGGTAGAAAATTAGAAAACTACAACAATAACAACAACAAAAACCACACAAACACAATTAAAGTAAAAACCATCAGGCGAAAGTGTAAGCAAATTGTTTCTTAAAATAGACTGCCTGATATCATGCTATGTTACCATACAGGTAATATCAGGTCAATATAGGCTTCATTGCATGATAAAGTTAACTTTGTGACCGTTAGTTAGAATGTTTTATTTTTGTTAACAGCGTTTATTGAATCATAAACGCTTAAAAATAAATTATAGCACAATTTGAATTATTATCAGAACATTGCTAAAACTACCCGGTTAAAGCAAAAACAGAGACTAAGAAATCATAAAACTTCGTAAAAATTTAACTGAAATAAGTTTGATGATTGAGGTACAAAAGTGATGTTTAAGGAACTAATATACCACTAAACCTACAGCTTCTAGCTTGCTGTCTTTGATAATTGCAAACCATTTTTGAAAGCTACGTTGACTTAAGTTTGTAAAATAAAGACTAAAATGAATTATGGACATCTTATTTCTAACGAAGGAATACATGTTGTTGTGAATTTATAAAGAAATACACTGTAAATATAACATAAAGTATCTTTGTCATTTTTTACAGGACTTCTTAAAGAGCTTTGCCGAACAACCATTTGGTATCACAGTCACAATCGGAGAATTCACAAACGCCATCTTTCATAACAAACAAGGGGATTGGATCGTGTTTGATTCCTACGGTAATCTGGAGTTTCTCGAATACAAAGCACCTTGCGTCTCAGCCTGGATCTTTAGCAGACCGGAAGCTGTAGAGGCCTTCCTCGCAAACATAAGGGACCACGATGGCCAATGTTTAGTCTCAAAACCGGTGTTTGTCTCTAAAAGGATCGTGGCGGAATATCCGGTGAAGCTAGATTTATCTCTAAGGTTTTGTGATACAAGTGAATCAGATAGCACCAAGAAGTCCTTCCCGAACATCGGAATTGCAGAGTCAGATCACGAGGAAGGGGAGTCCTACGTGTCCTTTATGGGAGGGTTTGGGGAGGACTAGATATCCTCTTCAACCTTACAACTGACAGACCGATGGTCTCACGTTTTTAATGTATTCTTTTCTATTTAGATTAAATGATATTATCATACCATGTAGTTGTGAGTTCTAATTTTCATTATTTCTCCGAAAAAAGGAAGTACGTGTATGCAAATAAATCTTGCCCGAGCGACCACGTCTAATAAGCGACCCCTTTGATTAAGTGACCATCATGAAAAGTCCTTTCACCGTGAGTAAAATCTCTGAAAAAGTGGACATTCTTAAACGAAAAAAATTATATTATTGAATATCGTCAACGCGGGAAAATAACTGTTCCCTTAAACTAAAAGGATTTACGTGCTTAACAAGGCGAACATATCTCTGAAAAAGTGGACATTCTTAAACGAAAAAAAAATTATATTATTGAATATCGTCAACGCGGGAAAATAACTGTTCCCTTAAACTAAAAGGATTTACGTGCTATGACGGCGGCAACTCCAGTTTGGAAAAGCTAAAATAATTTCAAATGTGTGTGGCGGAGAGATGTTGAGAAGCTCATTCGGAACATCGATCGGACTTTTCCGTCAACTGGAAAGTGCCTCGGACGTAAGGGTCGTAATTTTGGATCATTATTTGGGTAATTTGATTATTTAATACGCTTGGAGAAAACGCATCTTCTTAATTCTTTCCGATCATCTGTGGAGATATTTTTGGCATTTTATAATTTTATAACAAAACGCAGTAAAATACTGCGTTATGTTATCAAATCATAATATGCCCAATTTATCCTTTCATTGATTTTGTTTTACGCAACATAATCCATATAAAAGTGTGTGAGGTCTTCGATGATGGATCCACGTGCGATGTGACGCGCTTTCACGTCTTCGTTCCATTATTACCAAGATCTATTCCGTAGAATGGGCAAATGTTCCCGTGTGTGAGCAGCCTAGACAGTCACATGTTTTAAAATAATAATAAAAGAAGTAAAACAATAACCATCTAATCATTACGTCATCAATCTTCTGGAAATTTCTTCTCAGAATTATCACAATACAGTAATTAACGTTGCGATTATTTTACTATCATTTTTTGTTTTGTCATAGATAAACTTGTTTCAGTGCAATAGATTTACTTGTTTCAGAAGGCCTCATAAAGATTTTATTATTTCTATCACAAAATACTAAGCGATTGTGAACAAAAAAGTAAAGCTGTCTTGAAAGCGCACGGTGAAGACTCAGATCAGACTGTGTGGAACGCACATGTGCGGAAATTGTTTGAAACACACATGCATTAGTATGACATGATCCCTTTCCTCTACGACTTTTTGGACCATTTTGAGATGACCCTTACCACGTAGCTGTTTTTACCGGCCCCTCAAAGAATTATACCCCTGTTTAAAATAAGCTATTAGACTAGACAAAATGGTTTAAAATCTTAAATTATTCGATAGTATTTCAACAACAGACTATAAACAAAGAAAAATGTTCAAATAATTTTGAATTTCAATAATATTGACCACTCAGAGATCACCTTGATCGATTGTTTATATGGACCGGAGTTTCCCTAAAGATTTTATGACACATCGCGGGAAATTGAATCACTTCACTTATACCCTCAGTCAGCCAGGCAAGTTAAGTACAGTTAAGAACATCGTGAAATTGACATGATGGATGATTTTGGAATGATTTCGGAATGAGATTGAATGAGTGTTTTGAGCGAGTTTTGAGTGAAATTCAAGGGAGGCAATCCGATATCCAATAACAGAATGAACAAATTAAGCGATAATTATTTCATTCATCCCTTTAAGTATACAAGTTCTATAAAATTGTTTCACATTTCTTCAAGAACTATTCAGACGCTTACGATTTCAATGATGTCGGCGAAATCGCGTTTTTTTTTATCTCTATTTATTTTGCATGTAGCTGATGATTGCATACTTTTTTTCAGTATTCAGTTTGGAGCGGTTTGAGTGAGTGCTTAAAATGAATGAATGGAGTGAGTGGTTTAGAATGATTATGATTGATATGAATGTCAATTTCACGATGTTACTAACCATAAACACACCACGGTGACAGTGTGACTCGAACTGTGGACCTCCAGGTCACGGGTCGAACGCCTATATACCACAAGGCCATCATATATGTAATGCAATATCTGTGTGATAAATATGGAAATTCAAGAATAGATGTTCCTAAAACCCTTTACTAACGTATATTTCTCAATCACGAATCACTCTGACGAATTTTACAGCCATAAATGCCGCCGAATTAAATGATAAACAGGAGTTCGAAGCGGCGAATAACCGTGGGCGGATGTGACGACATCAGACCGTGGGCGGATGTTACGTAAAGAACCCGTGGGCGGATGTTACGTCATGACGTTGTAACCTTGACGTTGCCAACGTATTGTTCATTAACAACGCAAAATGGAGCAGCATTTTTTATTTAATAGAATCATATCGAAAGAATTACAAGAAAAATGGGAAAAACATTTAAACAAGGTAAACAACGTGTTTAAGCTAATCTTAGATTATAAGTTTCTCTAAAAAATATCAAAATACATGCGCAATTTTGTAGATAATAAAGTAGTAACTAAATATGGAATTATGTCATGCAACATCTCATTAGAATCGTCTTCTTAAGGCGATTCCAATTAGATCGTGCAATGCAGATTCTAACAATGAATAACAACACCAGGTACGATTTGTGGTTTTGATGTACGTTATTTTTTTTCGTTGAAAACTTAGTAAAACGGGCCCCCGATTCGTTTCAATTTAACTTTCTGTCTTATAAATTTCCAAGTTTTACGTCCCTATACAATTTTCATTTCAGAAAATTTAGTAGAAATTATGAAAAAAAAATCTAGTGATAGGCAATTTCTACATTACCCAACAAGTTTGTCAACATAATGACTTTCTTTTTAAAGTGAGCTGTCTTTATTTCTTGTTGTTTCCAACCGTATTCAATTCAGTCATATTACTGGTTGATTAATTTCGACAATATGCCTATATTTAACCCATGAACTAATGCGTAAATTTAACCAACCGGGCTTAATTTTTAATTGAAGTTGATCTCTTAATTACAGTAGGACATGTGTTCATTCCATCTAAATCGCATCCATATTGCTAAGCGAGCTTTTTTTTTTTAAATTATTCATCTATCAAATATGATTATTTTATACTCGTTATTCAATTGCAAACCCCCTCTATGATAAGCAAATTAGATATATGGCAAGCGATGCAAACAACGTGTACGATATCTGCAACCCTATTTTAGGAAACAATTAAGACTAACACGCCAAGAGATTTAATGCATTTTTTGCGTTACCTCTAAAAATTCTTCTATTTTTTCCATGTTACAGAAACCACTGTCTCGGCGAAATATTCGATTAGAAGGTAGGTAAAAGCTTTTTTTTGGCTATTTAGACAATATTGACGTAAATGACTTTGTAAACCAAAGATAATAATAATAATAATAATAATAATAATAATAATAATAATAATAATAATAATAATAATAATAATAATAATAATAATAATAATAATAATAACAATAATAATAAAAAACAATAACGGTAATAATAATGATATTTTGCGGTAGCCTTTTGACTGATTAAATAATTTCTTACTGTTATTTACAACTTGAAATTGACAAGGGGAATGATTTTGAAATGGTTTAGGAAAGTAATTGAATGAGTGTGTGAAACGAGTTTTTTGGTGATTTTACGGGATGAAATCCAATATCGCAAATTTTGTTCAGGATGAACAAAATTTGCGATATTGATTACCTCCCTTTAATAGAATATGCATACAAGTTCTAGATAGCTTCCTATTTGTTTAAGAACCTATTAGGCGCTTACAATTTGAACTATCTGAGTGAAATCGCGGTTTTCTCTATCAAAATTTATTTTGAATGGCGTTGTTGATTCTATATTTTTCAATGGGTTTGAGCGTTTTTGATCGATTTGAGTGAGTGTTTGGAATGAATGGATGGAGCGATGAGCGAGCGGTTTAGAATGGTTTTGATTGAGGCGGATGTCAATTTCACGATGTAGCTTACTGTATTGTCATAGAAAAACTTTAATCTTTTCGCATAATTTCTCATTTACAAATACTTTATTTGACGAAGAAATAGGCAAAAAGAGTTTTAAACTCAATTTCCTTTACATGCGACGTTTCATAAATTACAGATCCAGTACAAATCGTTCATGGGGCAATGCACCAACGATACTGGAATAAGAATGACATGGGGATTAGTATGAGTTTGGCGGCAATTAACTGGTGGAATTTCCAGGGAAAACAACAAAATTTCACCAAGGCCGGACTCGACAAGATAATAACAGATGGCCGTCTTGACTACAATAACGCAAGGTAATAAACTTTTCTATGTCGAGCCCGCTTCAGACACAGTCGCCGCGACTAGAATTCTGTGTATCTGCCCCGTGAAGTTCAGGATGTTAAAACGTTTCAGAAGCGCTTTGAGATGCTACCCCGCTTTGCACGTGCATATACGTGCAAAACGAGGAATGAATTCGAAAACGCTTCGCTAATAATTTCATCCTAAACGCAGGGATGCTTTATTTGTATGGAGCATTGATCCCTCCTGAATTAATGATCACAATAAATTCATAAATTATATCTTTCAACCAATAGTTTTGTTTTCATTAAAAGCAACTTTACTGAAAATTGTTTGGTCGATCTTTGATATACAGTTTGCGAAAAAAAGTAATTGATGAATGATTCAAGATGTAACAAAAAATTGATGCTAAATGGTTCGAGATAAAGCAGATTTGAATATGTAGTGTTTCAATGGAAAACGGAATATTTGATTTTTTTTCGAGTAGGCCTTAGTCTAGCAACATTATTATTAACAAATGAAAGAGCAGACAAGATTGAATTTTCTTTATTTCCGCTTAAGGTACCAGAAAAGTGAGACTGATTAAGGAAGGGCCCAGCAATACATATCTCCGTCAGAGAATTCCGCATGGTCATTAACACATGTCCTATTCTTTTTCGTAAGGTACAAGAAAAGTGAGACTGATATCAGAAAGGGCCCAGTATTACACGTCTCCATCAGAGAATACCCTTGGACAATTCTGTCCAACACAAGCGAATATTACGACATACATAACTGGCAGATAAGAGTTCAATTAGGTCGAGGACATTGTATGGGAGACTTAGAAAGTTTAAGTGTAAGTGAAAGTATTTTGAGCCTTTGCGCGACATTTCCAACAATTTGCAATTTTCACGAGGTGTTTATATTAAGCAGCCTAGTTATCGACATGGTCCAAAAAGAAGATTGCCCAATTGTCTACAAATACTTTAAGACTCTATTTATCTACAGGGTGCTCAGTGAAGACTTTTGTCAGACTGTACAGTCAGAGCCTTTGCTTGAAGCACATTTGAAATTTTTGTAAAAGTCACACACATACTCATTTATCATAAAGGTAATAGGTAGAAAATTAGAAAACTACAACAATAACAACAACAAAAACCACACACACACAATTAAAGTAAAAACCATCAGGCGAAAGTGTAAGCAAATTGTTTCTTAAAATAGACTGCCTGATATCATGCTATGTTACCATACAGGTAATATCAGGTCAATATAGGCTTCATTGCATGATAAAGTTAACTTTGTGACCGTTAGTTAGAATGTTTTATTTTTGTTAACAGCGTTTATTGAATCATAAACTCTTAAAAATAAATTATAGCACAATTTGAATTATTATCAGAACGTTGCTAAAACTACCCGGGTAAAGCAAAAACAGAGACTAAGAAATCATAAAACTTCGTAAACATTTAACTGAAATAAGTTTGATGATTGAGGTACAAAAGTGATGTTTAAGGAACTAATATACCACTAAACCTACAGCTTCTAGCTTGCTGTCTTTGATAATTGCAAACCATTTTTGAAAGCTACGTTGACTTAAGTTTGTAAAATAAAGACTAAAATGAATTATGGACATCTTATTTCTAACGAAGGAATACATGTTGTTGTGAATTTATAAAGAAATACACTGTAAATATAACATAAAGTATCTTTGTCATTTTTTACAGGACTTCTTAATGAGCTTTGCCGAACAACCATTTGGTATCACAGTCACAATCGGAGAATTCACAAACGCCATCTTTCATAACAAACAAGGGGATTGGATCGTGTTTGATTCCTACGGTAATCTGGAGTTTCTCGAATACAAAGCACCTTGCGTCTCAGCCTGGATCTTTAGCAGACCGGAAGCTGTAGAGGCCTTCCTCGCAAACATAAGAGACCACGATGGCCAATGTTTAGTCTCAAAACCGGTGTTTGTCTCTAAAAGGATCGTGGCGGAATATCCGGTGAAGCTAGATTTATCTCTAAGGTTTTGTGATACAAGTGAATCAGATAGCACCAAGAAGTCCTTCCCGAACATCGGAATTGCAGAGTCAGATCACGAGGAAGGGGAGTCCTACGTGTCCTTTATGGGAGGGTTTGGGGAGGACTAGATAGCCTCTTCAACCTTACAACTGACAGACCGATGGTCTCACGTTTTTACGTGTATGCAAATAAATCTTGCCCGAGCGACCACGTCTAATAAGCGACCCCTTTGATTAAGTGACCATCATGAAAAGTCCTTTTACCGTGAGTAAAATCTCTGAAAAAGTGGACATTCTTAAACGAAAAAAATTATATTATTGAATATCGTCAACGCGGGAAAATAACTGTTCCCTTAAACTAAAAGGATTTACGTGCTTAATAAGGCGAACATATGACGCTATGACGGCGGCAACTCCAGTTTGGAAAAGCTAAAATAATTTCAAATGTGTGTGGCGGAGAGATGTTGAGAAGCTCATTCGGAACATCTATCGGACTTTTCCGTCAACTTGAAAGTGCCTCGGACGTAAGGGTGGTAATTTTTGGTCATTATTTAGGTAATTGGATCATTAAATACGCTTGAAGAAAAACGCATCTTCTTAATTCTTTCCGATCGTCTGTGGAGATATTTTTGGCTTTTTATAATTTGATAACAAAACGCAGTAAAATACTGCGTTTTGTTTTCAAATCATAATATGCCCAATTTATCCTTTCATTGATTTTGTTTTCCGCAACGTCGTTCCCTTATTCCCGAGGTCTATTCCGTAGAAAGGGCGAAGTTTCCCGAGTGTGAGCAGCCTAGACAGTCACATGTTTTAAAATTATAATAAAAGAAGTAAAACAATAACCATCTAATCATTACGTCATCAATCTTCTGGAAATTTCTTCTCAAAATTATCGCAATACAGTAATTAACGTTGAGACTATATCACTATCATTTCTTGTTTTGTCATAGATAAACTTGTTTCAGTGCAATAGATTAACTTGTTTCAGAAGGCCTCATTGTAAATACGTTTTTCATTGTATTGTTTGTATTGTAAAAGCTTAATGAGCTACCTTTCTTTAAATAAAGATTTTATTGTTTTTATCATAAAATACTAAGCGATTGTGAACAAAAAAGTAAAGCTGTCTTGAAAGCGCACGGTGAAGACTCAGATGAGACTGTGCGGATGCACGGGCTGATCTGAGTCTCCACGACACGCACATGTGAAACTGTTTGAAACACACATGATTATTTTTACATGCATGTGGGATCCGTGGTTAAGAGGTAGAGCGTCGACCTCTTGACCCAAAGGTCCTGATTTCGATTCCCGGGAGCGGCCGTCGATCTTGGTTCTTTTATTCGTCCACACACTCGGTACGAGTATTCCAGGTGGATTTTCCAGGAAGCAGAATCGAGAGGGAAGCATCTAAGTTGTATGACTTTGTTTCCCAATTGATGTAAAATAAATAGGTTTGAACTAAACTAAACTAAACTTGTTTTTATTTGATTTAGTCTCGGATATTCGTTAGCTATTTAATGTCATTCTAAAATCACTGATGCAGTGTACTTCATAGAATTGAAAACGAAAGAGGAAGAAAACTGTTACTTCCCTATATAAAAGCATTTTAAAACTGTCGCAAAAGCCGTACAATTTACCGAGAATAGATTAGTTTTGCACAAATGCACTTAAAAGTCATGTAAATTTATATATATATAAAAAAAACAATTTTATTCTGTTACGTAGAAATTTAAATCGAAAGAGGAAAATCGACAGAGTCAGTTTAATTTATCAAAACCAGGATATCTTAAAGTCTTTTTCTACAAAATGGGTGAAAATGCAGCTATGTTGATCGGATCAAGTGAAACTGGGGCCGAGGAGTTTGGACATTCTATCGTGGTCCCTATCAACCCACAATCGCATCTTATGTACTATTTGAGCTGCGTCAACACTTTGCTGAAATCCAAGGGCGAACAAACAGACAGGGAAATGAAGAAACTTTGCGACTTCAAGAATTACTCTCGACTTTCGGAGAAGGAGATTGACCGGGTTATTTTGATGAGCTTTTTGTTGTCACCGGATGTTCTACTCAACAAGTGCGTGTTCGTCGATGACGAGCTGTGTAAGTTTTACGACAACAACTTTTACGAGATAAATAAAGTCTCGCAGAGGTTTGTGGTAACACGAGAGTTGTTAATCGGCGGGGAGCGCCGAGAAGTCCGGCGAATTATGGCTTGCAGAATGTGTTGGTTACAAGAAAATTGGTTTTCTCCCATGGATCATTACAAAGAACGTCTCCACAGAATTGTGAGTCCAGGAGGCGCGGGAACTCGACAGCCACCTCGTCCGGCAACATCGGGTGCCCGGCAGCCATCTCGTCCGGCAACATCTGGCGCCCGACAGCCATCTCGTCCGGCAACATCTGGCGCCCGACAGCCATCTCGGCCTGCAACATCTGTAGCAACATCAAGTGGAGCAAGCGCACAAAGACCGAGTACCAGCCAAGGCAATGGATCACGTGATGATAGTAAAGGATGGTGTACCATATCGTAAGGATTGAGGTTTATATGATAAATTATCCTCTTTTCCGTATTGTGAATGAAGAAAATAGTTGTTCGTATTCTTGTAGATTATAAATCTCATCCAGGCGAAAACAAGCAAACAATAGAAACATTTTCAATATCAAAATAAATTATCTCCAAGGCATAAACGGTTGTAAAAATGGCTGTTATTTTGGTCCTGCAGTTGTGAATAGAGTTAATTTCTTTAGCAAGCATACACCTTAGTGCCACTTTTTTTTCCTTCTTTCTTTTTTTTCATAGAGGCATTAGACTTTTTCGGCATTTATATTTAGAGATTGTATAATTCTGTGACATTGTTGTTTCTAAATGATTTTCCTACATAAATTAATCTCTTGTTTATCATTTGATATTGTGTTGGATTTTGTCGACTTAATTATTAACCTAGGAAAGATGAAAAATAAAATTGAACATTAGCAAACTATATTTTTACGAGTGACGAAGCCAGTTTTTAACGAAATTCAATATATATCGATTATATTGCTTTAATGCAATAAAGTTGCGAAATGTGAGAACTTGGGACAAATTGCCTTTAAGCGCGCCTTTTTGCACAAGATAATAAGGCCACGCCATGACGTCGTTTATTGGGCCCCGTTTTGATAAATGAAAAAGGAAGGCATTGTATATTTTTTGTAACTTTTGAACACTGGTCTGGCAGTGAGATTTTAAAATAATAAATAGAGGATATTGAATGAGTGGTCATGGAATACCGAATTTATTAAACGAGTCATCTATAAACGGATAAAAACGAGGCTGCGCCGAGTTTTTATCTGTTTAAAGATGACGAGTTTAGTAAATTCTGTATTTTATGATCACAAATTTTATATTCTATTTATGATATAACCATAATTTTTACGAAATATCGTCAAAATTATTGAAATTCAATATTTCAATTTTCCGCGAAACTTATAACGTCGTTCAAAAATGACGTCACAAAATATACTTTATGACGTCATTTTCGCGGTTACAAAATAGCTTTGCTATTCGCTCTGAGCTAATTTGCATAGTTATACCACTAGTGTAATAACACCCATGTAATATCAAAAATATTCAACGGGGTTATTTCACTCCCGCGACGTAGGTCATATTGTAATCTATTTTACGGAAATATACCGAGATGTATTAAAGAAATGAACGTCTATATGGCATCACTTGCTGTTCTAGAGATCTATATTTGAACTTGATGAATCAATCGTTCAATTGTATTACTAGTATTTCATATTCATCTTATATATATCTTTGTTAAATGTTACAGGAGAAACGCCAAGTTTTTATGCCCCTGCATCCGTTTTATCCACAAAACTTCGAGAATTGGCCAACTCTTTGATAAATAAGTGAATAATTATTCTTATTTCTCTTGGTATGAAAATTCTGTTGATGCCAAATTTAAGGTTAGCTTGGTTCAATGTCATTATTTAAGTTTTACGGAAATATAGAAATGTTTAATGCTGGCCTTAAATTAAGAAGTTAATTGAAAGGGTTTTCACTTTAACAAGGGGTCGTCACTAACTGTTAAAATGCAATGGTGACTGTGGGAATCTCTACTTGTTACTACGAGTGTCCCTTCTTTCATTTATTTACATGTAGTTAAGAATATTGGGAAATTGACAAGGTGAATGATTTTGGAATGATATTGGATAAAAATTGAATGAGAGCGACGAGTGAGTTTTGATTAAAATTAAAGGGAGGTAATTCATTATCGCTAATTTTGTTAAGAATGGACAAAATTAGCGATATTTATTACCTCCCTTTCATAAAATATGCATACAAGTTTCTTATTTCTTCAAGAACCAATCAGATGCTTTCAAGTTAGATTTTGTCAGTGAAATCGCATTTTTTTGTATTTTTATTTATTTGAATGTAGCTGTTGATATATATTTTTTGTAATTTTGGAGCGATTATGAGCGGTTTGAGTGAGTGAATGAATGCAGCGCTGAGTTAGTGATTTAGACTGTTTTTGACTGAGATGAACGTAAATAACACGATGTTACTAACTGTATTCAATTTATAATTGAAAATAAATAGCAAGAAAAAACATCGGCAAATGATATACAGTTAGTTACATCGTGAAATTGGCATTCGCCTCAATCAAAACGATTCCAAATCGCTCAGTCATCGCTCAATTCATTCATTCTAAACACTCACAAAAACGCTCAAACCCATTCAAAAATATAGAATCAACAACGTCATTCATGAATCATCCCATGGGAGTCGTCTTCTAAAGAGACCGAATCTAACAATGAGTGAAAACACCAGGTACGATTTGTGATTTTGACTTACGATTAATTTATCGTAAGAAATTTAGTTATCTGCTTTGAACTGATGGGATCCCACAATATTATTGGATATTCGAGATCACGGGACAGTATCATATCCTGCTTTTAATCGTTCATATGTTTTTTTTCCCAAATCATTTCTGAACCAAGTTCGTTTAACAAGGTCATGGTCGAACGGTGGAGCATTTCCACATGAGAAAGTTATGTCTTTTCTTCTTTTTTTGTATGATCCCGCATTGAAAGATGTGTCTGCCCTTCTGTTCCCACGTGTTTCTGTATGCGATAACTTCACAAGCGAACTCAACTTTTCCCATAACTTCAACACTGTTCAAGTTACATTTCTCTTATCTTGCACTTATCCGCATCTTTGAAGGTCATGGTCAAGTTCGCTGTTCCTCTGACAAGGCCAAGGTCAATCATCTAATTAAATCCTCATTAATATTAACCTTTCGTGGATTAATTAATATATACAACAACATCTTGTTATCTCTGGATAAAAAGCAAATCCTATAAACTTGACCATAATCGAACCGAATTCTTGATATATATATTTGAGCCTATTTGTGACATTTCCAACAATTTGAAATATTGGTGAGGTTCAAACATTGAGAGGCATAGACAGCCAAAGCTCTCAAATTAAAAATTTGTGATGGTCTTCAGATACTTTGAGACCTTATCTATCTACTAAGCGCATAGTGAAGACTCTGATCAGACTGAGCGGATGCACAGGCTGGCCAGAGTCTTTGTTTTGCTTATATTTGAAATCGTTGGAAATCTCACGCATAGGCTCATTTGTCTTTGCGCTCAATACTGGCGTTAGTTTTTGTAACGTCATTTACGTGAATTTTGAAAATATATATTTATGTTACGTTACGAATCAATGCATGAATTTAAGAAAGATAAAGCTCATCTCAGAGCAAAATGATATTACTAGTTATATAACAAACTTTATTTCAACAGCTAGTAAATCCGTCGATTTTTTCCCAAAATATCCAGTTTATTACAGGTCAACATATAACATATAACAAAATATATTCTAAAAATTTACCCGTCTTTATTACTTATTCCAGACAACAGCAATTCTTCATATATCAAAATTTACAATTGCAGCCAAAGGAAAAGTTTCCGGCAATTCACTTATTAAAGTTTATAAAAATGTTAGTTTTTAATTCAGTCTGTTAATACTAATGACAGTTCGTACGTTTGTTTTTCTTTCTTAAATTTTGCCTTATACGTAAAAAGGAAATACGTTAATGTTTTTCTGAAACAATCACTCGAAGTTTACATAATAAGTTCGGCTTTCGTTTCGAGTTAGGCTTTTGTCCTCACCGTTTGAGGAACGTCATTAGATTGAGTTTGCCCTGCGTTCACAATACAAAAACGTTTGCGGGTGTTTTAAATGATACCGTTCGTAAAACGTTTGGTCCGCTTTGCACGTACATTTACGCATAAAGCGGGGTTCCAATTTCTAAACGTTTCGCGAAAGGTTTGTATTCTGATCGCAGGGTAGGTTTCCTTCATGCGTCTTCTTCATAAGTGAGACCTGTTTGTTTTCTGATTTCGTCTATAATTTTGTGAACGATTTCAATTTCCCAATGTTCATAAAACTTGGCTTGAAGATCACCTGAAAAAGAGAGCATAAATGAGTGAAGGTAGTGGACCCGTAATACCTTTGTAACGTTTCGGAAGTAATGAACTCTAACAGTGTTAAACGAGTTTTTTTTCAGTATGGAAACCTCGGTTAAAACTGTGAAAGATAATGAGTTCCGAAATGTTGCAGAACTATTACGGGTCCATTACCTTATAGGGATTTGAAGTTCAGTCCCTTGGTCGTGAATGGAGAAGGTCCAGTTTGTGCCCCGTCAGTTCAGGAGGGGCCGATCGTCGGGGAAGTGAATAGAAGAGTACAACAGTATCGATCCTATAGCCAGACAGCCCGGACTGCGAAGGATGATCCCAAGACAGAAATTATTCGATTTTTGCAGGGTAATCCAAATCAAGAATGCCCAATCTACCTCACAATATACATGTAGGCTATGTATATTATTATTGACCTCTGTTATATCTTATTTTCTCTGCACATATCTGCACATACTTTCGGGATGGCTATACAAACAGCTTACCCAATGAGTATTTATGCAAGATCTGCCCTGCATTTATGATAAAAGTGTTCGTGAAACGTATAGGAAATGGTACTCCATTATGCAAGCACAAAGCGGGGTTTCAGCTTTTGACCTTCGCGATTTTTTCCACAGTGATCGACTCTACTACTCTGTGAGTAAGGGGTCCAATAGACTCACCACTTAAGAAATCAAGGAGTTCAAGCTCAAAGTAAGGAGTTCAAATTGTAAATTGGAGAAAACTGTGGAAAAGAATGTTACAAGCAAGTACTTTTTTCCACAAGTTTCTTCCCATAAAGATGACGATTTTCTTTCAAAAATACTACTAGATGCAAACAAATGTTATCTTCAACAGCTTTACTGGTGAAAAACAGTTTTGATAAGGATTGAAAAAGAAACTAATCATATGTGTTTTTTTTAAAAAAAATATATATTAACATGTGTTCCCTTGAGTCCATTGGACTCCTTACTTACAAACTGACGGAGTCCCAAATCCAAATTATAAAAAGAGTCTTGGACTTCCGGACTCCTCTAAGTGTCGAACCCAGTTTCACCTTCTAGACGTAAAGCTGTCCTGATTAACCCATTTCAACAGAATCCCATTTTTTACTCTTATCTCTGGAGTTGTAAACAAGTTCGAATAATGTAATCGGATGACCGTGCGGGTTCGAGTTCCACCAATAACGCTCTGTGTCGTTTGGCAGAACCCAAGAACACCCAGCTGTAAAACTGGCTAGCGGTAGCAGTGTTTATAACCCACACCCCTCTTGTTTTAATAAGATATAATATACGACCACGACTACGATGAAAATAAAAGTTCGTCTCTTAATCGTATTAACCTCGGAGAGATAAATAAATAATAACATACCGATGAAAGAAAATATGTAAGGAAACATTGTAGAAAATATAAAGAATTAACTTGTGTGTAAATTGGCGAAATGTACGTAGTTAACGTCAAATCTAAAAATATTCCCCGCGTATTTATAGAGCAACCCTCATGCTTACCGTTTTGGATACATTTTCTCGCTACATCGGCCTCGTACTGAAAACCCGCACTATTTGGGTAATTATATTCACCCTCTTTCAGCGGATATTCATAGGTCTGTGTGGGCGTAGTCACTTTGGTTGAACAGTAGAAGGGACTCTCCACCTATTTAAAAGAAGAAAAGAATATCAAAAATGTGACCTTTACCATCCCAATTAGCTCAGTTGGTAGAGCACCGGACTTCAAAACCATTGGAGTTCGACCGCGTGGGTTCGATTCCCGGGCTGGTACACTAATAAAACTAATTGTCTTTCGGATGAGACGTTAAACCGAGGCCCCGTGAGACGGTGCTTTACATCGAGCACGTTAAAGAACCATGGTGGATCTCAGCAGTAGTTTCGTCATGTATCCTTGCACTATCCCCCGTAACAACTAACCGTCTTCTTGGGGCGTCGCTCATATGGGCATGTGCTACCTAGCGACGATAAATAAACGGAAATACACACAAAAATGTGACCCGTCACAAAGAGGGACCGACTCCGTAAAATAAGTATTTGAAAATGGATTGGATACAACAAAGGTCAACCAGAACGTGGAAACGATAAACCAGAAAGGTAGAATAATCAATCTTTTTTTCAGGAAATTAGTTATTAGCGGGAAGTTACGCCCCTGGGGCTCGTTTTACTAAACATCTTACGATCAATTTTTGCGTAAGTCTAAAATAAAAGTTGCTTCTAGATTAGAAAGTAAATATGGGATTCTGCCATGCATCATCTTATCGGAATCGTCTTCTAAAGACGATTCCGATGAGATATTGCAAGGCAGTAACTATCAATGAATGTAAAACACCTTGTACGATTTGTTAATTTGACTTACGATTGAATTTTGCGTAAGATGTTTAGTAAAACGGGCCCCTGGTCAGTCTGCGCAGATCGCGATGTTTGACAAGGGGCGGCACTTTCCGCACTAAACATATGGAAAAAAGATTGGATACAACATAGGTCAAGCTGAAAGCGGAAATAATTAACTAGAAAAGTAGAATTATCATTCTATTTTCAGGAAATTTGTTATTATCGGGAAGTTTCGACCCTGATCAGTCTGCGCAGATCGCGCAGTCTGAACAGGGTCGACACTTTCCGCACTTCCTTGATGGCCCCTTATCGCGTGACGGGTCACATATTTGTGTTTTATTTTCAAAAAAGGCATAAAACTTTTTTTACGCACTTTCTTTATTATTTTGATAGGTAAAAGAAAAATACCGTAAAAGATTGAAAATAAAACAATTAGCCAAGATTTACTGGGTAAAATGTTCAAAATGTGATCGATGCAACATATAGATCACAAATTACATGTACTTGGAAATTAATATGCTAAGTTTGTCATGATTCTTGGGTTTAAGACTTTAATCAAAAACAGTTCTCATACCACAATTTTTCCTTTTGTTCCAATAATCGAAGCAGTGTTATTCCCCGTCACAACACCGGCATGGATGTTCAGGTTGGCAACAGCGCCATTCTTATATTGAAGCGCAACGATGTTATATTGATCCAAACCTGTTAAACAATAGAAATATTTAGATATTTTTTCTTGAAAATCCGTAATAACAAACATCTAACCTTATCTAGGAGTCAAAATTCCTTTTTTTATCAAGCGCTTTGTGAGAATTTCGTTTATGAAAAGTAAATTGCAACTTGTAAATGCAAATTGCTAAACAATAAGCCGAGACTTATTGGGTAAAATGTTAGAAGTTCGACCGATGCAACTTATGGACAGGGAATTACGACACTAGGTTCAACATAAGTGTTTCGGGTAACATAACATGCACTTAATCAATGATCAATACCAAGGTTTGTGAACAACTCTTACCCTACATTCAGGATGAAAAAAAACACGGTGCAAACTGTATGAAAATTATACCCCGCTGTGCACGTGAACATGCGTGTAAAGCGGGTTATAATTTGCAAACAGTTTGAACCGTTTTGTCATCCTGCACGCAAGGCTGTTGTTTCCATTGTCGCTCTCACTAGTACAATCACACATTATCCGAGCCAACAGCTGCCAATCTAACTTGCGTACTACTTATCCCAAGCCAACTGGCGGTAAACAAATTGCTTGTCGCAGGCGCAATTGCTTTTGTTAAAAAGATAGCCCGGCGAGCAAAAGGTCGAACCCATGAGCCCTGTATTGAAAGTCAAACGCGTTGTCGACAAAGATAACCGAACTCAGCCATGTTGTCATGGTGCATGTGCTTCTACGTTAAGAAATAAGCCATCTCCATGGGCGTAACTAGTATATTAAAATTCATACGCACAAAATTGGCGACCAACCGAAAATATATAGAAGTTAGCATAGGGGAAAACTGACATCCATCTGCTCCTTTTGGCGAGAAATGGAGGGCACATAGAGGGGTCCCCAATGACGATTTAATGATTTCAACATCGGTGAATGGTAAAAACATCGCAACTACAGCTTGAAAAAGCTGCAGCGACGACGTTTGATCAGTAATCAACGATAATTTTCGACAGAGGTTTTATTTTGTACTACGCACTTGCGTTATGTGCGTAATGGGAGTAACGCTCTTGATCTTCTTAGTCCAAGACGCCGTTATAGGCAGTGGAAGCGCGCCGGACTTTCATTCAAAAGGGCTCGTGTTCGATTCCCGACGGCGGCACTCATCCTTTCCGACTAATTGTCTTCCACAAATGGGTTGATAATCGTAGACCTATGTGGGATTGTAGCTTGAGGCTATAGGACGTAATGGTAGTACTGGTGTAAGAAGTACCAGGAAGCCGGTGTTATGTGCTCCAGCCGCCGCGATATGACCGCAAAATTGTTAAAAGCGACGTAAAATTCTATTCAAATAAACAAATAAAACTGCCATGCGTTCAGGATGACAAGAAGGTGCAAACTGTTTACAAATTAAACCCTGCTTTGCATTTGCACTTGCGGGTAAAGCGGGGTATTATTTGCAAACAGTTTGTACCGTTTCGTCACCTTTTGTCATCCTGAACGCAGGGTATTTATTAGAGTTGCATACGTACCGTTGTCATTTAGCTTGCCAACTGCCGTAATGGTCTCCGGCATTTCATTGAACACAAGAGATGCAAACTGAACCGTGTAGATACCCAAATCGTGTATTGCACTGCCCATTTGTGATTTATCTGTCTGAGTTGTATTAAGTCCATGATGTACGAAGAAATTAGCCTGGACTACCCTAATCTCGCCGAGAGTCCCAGCGGCCAACTCTTGTCTGATGATATCATAGACTGGAAACCATCGACTCCATACACCCTGGAACGTGAAATATGTCATTATTCTGTCGGGCTAAATGTTCAAATGTTGAACGTTCCTCACGAAAGCTAGGTAAAAAATCTCAATTGTCTACCGTTATTTTTGGACAATAAAGCACACCGGTATATAAGTCGCAGATGCAATATTTTCAAAATATAGATATAAAAATTAAAATTGAGGCCTAAAAGCTGCGGTCTTTGCCATGGAAAAATATTTTTCGACTCTGAGTGGATGTATAGGGACTTTAGCTAACGTACTGCCCTGCGTTCGGGATGATAAAACGGTGCAAACATTTTTATCACTGAATGGTTATTCTACCGAGATCGTCACAGACTTGTCCTGGTCTCAGACTTGCCCTGGTTTCAGACTTGCCCTGGTTTCAGACTTACCATGATCTCAGACTTGCCCCGGTCTCAGACTTGTCCTGTTTTCAGACTTATCCTGATCTCAGACATACCCTGGTCTCAAACTTGCCCTGGTTTCAGACTTGTCCTGATCTCAGACTTATTCTGGTTTCAGACTTGTCCTGATCTTAGACTTGCCCTGGTCTCAGACTTGTCCTGGTCTCAAAGACAAGTTTCAAAATATTTGATTAAGTAACGGGTTAATTTAAACAAATATTTACCTCCATAAAAAGTAGTTTTGTAGTTTTAGCACATTCCAAAACCTGTTTGGCCATTCTGTAGTTTAACGCCATTGGTTTCTCACAGAGTACGTGTTTGCCCGCTTTCATATACTTGATGGATAATTCAACATGGTTCTTGTGTGTGGTTCCGATGTATATGATTTCTGAGTGAAAGAATCGTTATTTGCAATGAGAGCAAAGTGAAGTTAAATAAGAATATGGAAATAAGGGTCAGGATGGCTTAAAATTCGTAAACGAAATTTATATGGGTCAGAGAAGAAACATAAAACATCAAATGGTTCTTTAAAGGACCTAATCTGTCCACCCTCGTGTTTAACAAAAAAAAAGAGAACATGTAACCTCTCAGTCGATACCGAGATACAATAAATATATATGTGTATTTCCGTTTATTTATCGTCGCTACCGTAGCACATGCCCATATGAGAGACGCCCCTAGAAGACGGTTAGTTGTTACGGGGATAGTACAAGGATACATGTCGAAACTACTGCTGAGATCCGCCATGGTTCTTTTACGTGCTCGGTGTAAAGCACAGACTCACGGGGCCTCGGTTTAACGTCGCATCCGAAAGACAATTAGTTTTGTTAGTGTACCAGCCCGGGAATTGAACCCACGCCATCGAACTTCATTGGTTTTGAAGTCCGGTGCTCTACTGAGCTAATCGGGCTGACAAGATACAATAAATATATGTGCATGATCATTGTACTTATATAGGCAGAAAGGGCAACTGTGTAGAGCGAAAAATATCTAGGCTTGTAATTTTTCGCACTAGGCTGATTTCCAGAATCTTATGTGATATTTTTCGCTATTTTCCGGATTTTTTTGAAATGCTTCCTTTAGATGACCTCTACTAGAATAGATTGGTTTTCTAATATCTTTTTTACAGGATTTAAAATGGGGTGACCTTTGACCTCCGTCATTTTCAACCATTTATTTTTCGAATATTTTTGTGGTTAGATGACTTAATCGTCGTAATTGATTGAGTTAAGATCAGGTAATAATAATTCATGAATTTGAATTGAGATTCATGGAACAAAAAAAAATCTAAGTTTTCACTATATATTTCGTATGAAAATGACCCCCGCTCATAAAAGTCATTTTTTCCCCTCCGACCACAGTGGTTATTTATACGTTTATAAAAGGTCACACTTCTATCATTACAGTGAATCTAGTTGAAATCCATCATTTAGTATCTTATTAAATGTTTTAAAAAAATTAACCATAATATATTTATATAGAAAATACCTATGCCAATAAAAGTCATATTCTTTATCCGATCAAAATAATTGTTTGTAATCTGATAGAGGATCAGTCACCAAAGGATCATTCCTGTGAAATTTTATTGAAATCCATCTTTTAATTTTTGAGGAAATTTATTTCGATGTTTCTCCTTTACAAAATACATGATTATTTTACAGAAATGACATCCGCCCATATAAGTCATTTTTCATCCGATCACAATATTTTTTGCAGCCTGAAGGCCGACCAATGATCAGTTTTGTGTAAGTTGGTTGATATTGTTCTTTCAATCACGGAGAAAGATTGCCATATATGGAAATGACCGCCACCCATAAAAGCCTGATTTTCATCAAATCAATATTTCTTGAGCAATTTTGAAAGAGATTCAACCAAGTATCATTCCTGAAAAATTTGGTTGGAATTACTCCAGTGTAGATTCCGAGAACAACATATTTAAAGAAAAAGTTTACTACCGGACGCATTGACTCATGGACGGACAAACAGACACACAACAGACACAGCGCCATGACAATAGCCATAATGGTCTTCGGCCAGTGGGGCTAAAAAGGTAAACAATTACCTATTTCTGGATCGGTAGCCAGGTCGTCGTACGAACTGTAAGCCTTTTTAAACTTGAACTTGTCGGCGAAGTCCTGAGCTCGAGTGAGGTCTCTGGATGCAACGGCTACTAGCTGAAAGTACAAGATGTCTTGTGACACACATGGCTACACAATATCTTATTTTGGGTGTATAATTTAGACATTTTTGATATTAACCCTTTGCTGTTTAATCCCTGCTTTTTACGTGCCTGTGACTTTATGATTGAGAAAACATTGTGAAAAAAAGAAGAAATTGCTTCTGACAAGCAATTTCTTCTTTTTCCACACTATTTTCTACCCTACTGAATGGTTATTTTTCAAATTAAATCCACTTTAAATTTTCATCTGCAAAACCTTTGAATTTGGACAGGTCCAAAATTTTATAAAACAGGAAAGGGTTAAACCGTCTGAAACCAACATCTAAACGACCACTTGGTTTTTACTAAAAAGTTACTTTCTCTGTTATCTGAAACGCGTATTAATAGTAAGAGTGTGAAAGGAAAGGATAGAGGCTGGCAATTATTGAAGAAAACATTGAGAAAAAAGAGAAACTGCTTGACACAAGAAATTTCTCCTTTTCCCCCAAGATTTTCCTTTTTTCGTTGCCTTTAGTGCATAAAAATCCGGCTGGTGGGAAAATGGTACAGATAAACTGATACAGACCATCTTCTTCTTCTTCTTCTTCTTCTTCTTCTTCTTCTTATTATTATTATTATTATTATTATTATTATTATTTTTTTTTTTTTGGAAATAGCACGATTTCCTTGTTTAATGAAAATATAATTTTGCATTTTTAGGCATTGGGGTTTAAATCTTGTAAATTTAATTGTCAAATAAGCATGTTTTCCTATATTACAGATCAATCATTTGGCGTTGTTTATCAAGATCCACGCATTCGGACAAAACCGTCTGATGGTGATTAAGCATTTCGATGGGTCATTCCTTAACTGATGTAAGTGTCTTTTAATCTGCATGCAACAAAATAGCATAAATGCATCTTGATAAGTAATTATCGACGCAAATTTTTCAACGTCATACTGAATTACTAATATTCCTGCTTTATAGAAATGTTCCACTTCCGTAAGAAATTGGTTTCATTGTGGATAAAACTAATTATTTTTGCTTCATGGTATTGAATCGTAAAAGATGAATGAATTGTAAAAGAAAGTAAATGTTGATTTCATAAAGGTATGAATCTATAAACCTAATCACACTCATGTATGAATCTGCTTCAAGTATTAATACAGCGTGATTAAGATTTCAGTTTCATACCTCCATAATATCAACAAATACTATTTCATCTCTAAATTTAAGAAAAAAGGTCATGCCTTCAGTACCATCAAACCTTAAGGTAATTGGCCTATAAATCTTCCAAACCGTTTCGGAAGTCATGAACTTAAACGGTGTTAACCTAGGTTTCCTAATGATTTCATTAGGAAACCTCGATTAACATTGTGAAAGATCATGCGTTCCAAAATGTTGCGGAACTATAACGGGTCTACTTCCTCAATAACTATACCGAAATAGTTACCAATTCAAACCTTACTTCATGATCTTTCGCTGACAGATTCTCGGTTATCGCCGTGAAAAAGTCATTGGAAATTTTTCCCGGTCCAGCACAGCCCCATCTCGTTGCCATAGTTTTAACAGTGTGAACTTTCTAAACCTTTCAATTCGTCGTCCCTTTTTTGTTTGAAAGGATATTGTCTACAAATAAAACAAAACTTCAGAAAATCACGGTTTATTCATGACCATATAATCTAATTTTTGGTTATGTCAATAAAAATCGTACATTCTGATTGGATTATAAGTTGGTTTTATTACTAAATGAAAAGAATTTTGAATACGCGTCTATTCTGTGTGTAAGCTTCCACGAAAAATAGTAAAATTAAGAGTTAAATATAATGGGTTTTTCGTTACATGATATTGAAATATAAGATATGAAAAGAGCATGTATTGTTTACAGGGAGGTATGACACTTTAAACCTAATCGCACTCGTGTATGAATCCGCTTCCGCTTAATCCGGCATAAAGTGTTAGGTTTAGTTTCATACCTTAATGAAATCAATAAAATCACACATAATCTTCATCCTACACGGGAATTTATTTCCGTCTTTTTGTTGCTACATGATACAGGCAGTAGTATATCCGTTGCAAACAGTAAATGCATTACATTCAGGGCCCGAGGTTATAAAACTTTTCTCATGCTCAATTCAAACTTTTCTCAAATTCCAATTTGAGATTAAAGCTGTAATTCTGTTTTAATACTCATTTAAATATATCAACATTAAAGATAATATAGTAAGTTGTTATAAATAACTTAACAAGATTATTTTCTATTTTCAAACATCTATTTTGATTTCAAATTTGAGAAAATTGAGCCTTAGCCCGAGAAAAGTTTTATAACCTCGGGCCCAGATGCATACACATGATTTCAAGTTCAAAGGTGATTCACCTTTTTAATCAGTTTCTGACACGGTTATATGTATGCTGTTTTATTCTTTGGTGGTCACGGGCAATCCTATGCCGGACTGGATTCTAACACCAATGAAGGATTTTGAGTGAAAATTTATCTGCTTAACCCTTTCCTGTCCAATCCCTGGTTTTTACGTCCCTAAGATTTTGTAATTGAGAAAACATTGTAGAACAAGCAGAAATTGTTTGTGACAAACATTTTTTTCTTTTTCTACAAAATTGTCTACCCTACATGGTTACTTTTCAAATTAAATCCACTTTAAATTTTCGTCTGCAAAAACTTTGAAATTGGACAGGTCCAAAATTTTGTAAAACAGGAAAGTGTTAAGTTAATGTTCATGTCACATTTGCTTATTTCAGTTATATAATCTAAGATTAATGCCCTGGCAGGGCGAAGCCTTTAGTATTCGTTTCATTTAAGATAAATCAGCCATCATTTATAATTACTCAGTTTAAGACTGAGTTAGTCGACATTCTTCAAATCGAAGGTTGGCAACCAAACCCTCGTAACTTCAGCTTACTAGGATTTCCTAACATACCGATGAAATGTGTTCATTTTCGCTCAGCACGTTTATCCTTTTGGTTTTATGTTATTTACACGAGTTCACGTCAATTGTCGGCTAACTTTTGAAAGAACCCAAACATTTGAAAACTAAAATAGCCTAATAATGTCACGACTGGGCCACGCCCTACCAGTTGAATAATAACGCAGAATAAGCGAGAAGGACTAGAAAGCCAAGGGTATGTCCAACAAGTCATCCGACGTTTGGTCGCTGACCTGTGCCAGTTCAAGGACCCTGAATATACACAGAAAAAAGGAAATGTTTCCATACCTGTAAAAGATGTAGAGTCCAGTTTCAATCAATTCAGAAGTTCAATCAAATAAATCGTAGTTGGTCAGTATCGCGTTTTCACTCCCAGGGCAATTTCTAACCACATTTCAGAGATAGTAATGATGGTCAATGTAAATAGACAGTCTTAACGGTTAGCTCCCTTTGACAACCATTAGGTCACTGACCTCAATGTGGCAATTCATTTGGGTTTGGATAGAGGTCACGTTTCTCTCCTCAAATTTAACCTGCCTCGCCCCGGGGCAGCAAGAAAACGGTCGCAGAAGGCTTTGGCAGTCTTGCACGTTTTACACGCGCAAGGCTGGGTATCATTTTCACACGTTTGCAAATATTTTCGACCCCGAATGTAGGGATTTCGAAGGACAAGCGAGCCCCTAAAGTTAAAAGCACATTGTTACTTTGAACGCAACCCTATATTACAAATTGATTGGACAAGCCAATGAACAACGCAACTTACTTTATATACTATTCAAAGTTTGATAAGGACCACTTAAAATTGAGCTTATTTTTTTCCTGAGCATTAAAGGAACAAAAATTAATAATAATAAAAAAAATCTTATGATATCAAAATATTTTAATTTGACAAGATATTTGTGATAAAATGCTTTAGCGTTATCAAATTATGGAAGCGGTCTATTGGTTTAAATGAACTGTTTAAGAAAGTTCACAGACTTTAATTCAATTCAACACCACTTAATCATGCAACAGACTCAAACAGATGCCAGTCTGGTCGAGCCAACTACTGTTCTGTGACTGTAGCAGGCAACAATCTATCGGTCGGTTCAAATCCCATTTTGATTACATCGGAAGGCTTATTAAAAGTCTGAGAAACAATTCTTGTTCTCAGTTCCAAAAGAATGGCCTACTCAAACAATGGAAAAGTCTAATGCAGTCAGATTCCACGATATTTTTTTTCTAAAAGCTTGTCTCCAACTCAGAGCTATCCCGTATTATTGTCCCTACAGTTAACAACATCGTGAAATTGAAAAGGTATATGATTTTGGAATGATTTTGGAATGAAACTGAATGAGCGAGTTTTGAATGAAATTAAAGGTAAGAAATCCAATATTGCTAATTCAGGATGAACAAAATTAGCTATATTCATTACCTCCCTTTAATAAAATATACCTACTTTTCTGTTTGTACGTCTTCATGGACCAATCAGGCACTTAAAATTCCACATTAGCTTATAAAATCGTAGAATGAATAGATCGATTTGAATTTATTGTTGAAAGTCTTGAACGAATTTTAAATGTTTTCTTGTGATTTCAGTCGAGCGTTTTTGATAGATTTGAGTGAGTGTTTGGAATGAATGAATGGAGCGTTGAGTTTTAGTTTAAACATATTTTATTGCCATTTTTTTACAAACATACAGAATCATCACGTGTGTACATATATTATCTTAGGCAAAGGGGGCTGGTCACAAGTTCGAACAACTTAGATACGACCATTCCCGTTTGGCCATATACATAGAAAAAATGCCTCCATTTAACAAATTCAATAGCTATGTAATTCAAAAAAAGTTTTGAAGACAAAACGCCCTCCGGCCATGAGATCAATACAGTAGATATGGCAATATATATTCCAAGAGAAAAACAAGTAAAAAATTGCTGTAATGTACAGCAAAGTGAATGTGTCGCCTTTAAAAAATGTAACCCATGTAATGGGGAAATGGCTGATGGAAAAATGGGTGAACTTATTTATTAGAATGTTGCCTCTAGAGTGCACACAAGGTTTTCTGGGTCCCACTTGACCCAATTTCGAACTTGACAAAGATTTATGAAGGAGTTGTCTTCTATACTAAGGTCTGATGATCCAAAGAGTAGGGTTTTTACATTAAGAGGATGAAATTTATATAAACTATGGAACATTTTTACTCTTGATGCTGTGTAAAGAGAACATTGAAAAAGGAAATGTTCGGCATCTTCAGATTGGTTTCCACACCTACATTTAGAATCTAGGGATATATGGTTCGCGTAAAGATCCGATCTCAGGTCACTACATTTATTACGTATTCTCGTATGTATAATTGCTAATTTTCTATCACCCACAAAGTAATATGCAGGTACCTTTAAGACTGAGAATCTTTGTAATATGCGCGATTTAAAAAAAGATAACGATGTTAGGGACTTTAAATTATCAGGAAGCTCGTTCCATAATGATACAGCAGACGGAATGAATGATTTTGCATAGAGGTCAGTGCGACAAGCGACTAAGTCGATTTGATTTGCATTTATAAGTAATTTGTTCTGTTATCAACTGGCCGCGGGAAAATATTTTGAAGATAATCAGGTGCAAGTCCATTTATTATTTTGAAGATAAGAATTAATTTTTTATATTTCCTTCTGTCATCGAGGGTAAGCCAACCTATTTCTACGTATAAATTATTTAACGAAACTGACCTGAGCATTGAGTGAATGGTTATGAATGGTTTTGATCGGAATGAGTGTCAATTTTACGATGTTCGTCAATTCATTGTTGTCTCAGTACAAAATTATGGGCAAATGAACATATTTTCGGAATCAAAACAAAAATTTTGATATTTCATTCCAAGGAAAAGATTTCTCATTATATTGTTAGTGGCCCTCAACAACATTTGAAAAGAACATTATACTTTTTTTCTTGCATCTTAATTCCAGACCATGTTCTTAACCGGTTGTTTATGATTTGAAACAGTCGAGCCAAAGAATAAAACCAAGAAGCCTTTTCAAACAAGAGTTTGCAAAACATTTATGCCCCAATAGAAGCAGGTCAACAGCATTAAGTAAGAGACAGCGAAATGTCTAATTTGAGCAGCAGTTTGGAGCTTCAAGGATCCACTCACGGTAACTTCCGTTTCATATTTACAAGCTAGATTGATCATCCGACGAGGGGTGTTCTAAAAGTTTTGAGTCCGTCCTAATAAAACAGAAACAACAGCACTATTTTTTTTTTTTCAAGATTTGCATGTGATAAAATGCAATTTAATGAGTATGCGTAGAAATTGCAGTTGATAACATCGTGAAATAAAAAACGTGAAAGATTTTTGAATGATTTGGAATTAAATTATATGAGTTTGAAGAGCAAGTTTTGAATGAAATTAAAGGGAGGTAATATGAATTCGCTTATTTCGTCCCATAGGACGAAATAAGCGAAATTTATGACCGCCCTTTAAAGCAATGTACATAACTTTGTTTGTGTGTTTTCATGAACCAACCAAACGCTTTAAAAACATCACCAGCAATTATGAAGTGTTCAGACCGATTAGAAATAAGACCGAAATCGAGCGAGAATTGTCTTCGAATGCCATAAATGGGGCGCTTCGGGAGCTATTTGGAATGTTTTTTATAGGAATGCGTGCCAATTTTAAGACCATGGTAGTAACTGTACAAGCATTTTAAAAACACACACGGGTAACACACTACTGAGATGAGTGATCATGTCACTGGCATCAAATCAAACGTTTCTTTTAATTGTAATTGTAATTGAATGGAGTTTAACGCCGCCAACATTTTTTCAGTGATATCGCGACGGCTGGAGTACCTAACAATGGATTCCTGGTATTTCTCTCACCAGTACAACCATCACATCCTTTCCTAGCCTCCAGCTACTATCTCACATAGGGCTACGATTATCAATTCTTTTAATGACCTCGTATGTTACAGCATTTCTTGAGTAATAATACCCTCTGCAAGGACATATCTTTTGACGTTGATTTTGGATGTATCCTTAAGGCTGACTATACATCATTTTGAAATTTTTAGATCTTTAAAGCCTTAAACGAAGTCCACCTGCATGGATCTGCATGGATATTTTGTTCATTTTTCTGTTTAATGATAATAATAATTATAATAATAATAATAATAATAACAACAACAACAACAACAACAATAATAATAATAATAATAATTATAATAATAATAATAATAATAATAATATTATTATTATTATTATTATTATTATTATTATTATCATAATAGTAATGATATGACCGAATCCGATAGTTATAAACCTTACAGACGCATCCCTTAAAATTATTTTAACTCTAATACTGATTCGCTTGTGAAAGCAAATGAGTTACAAACTTTATTCCTTTTCATTCAGTTATGAAGACTGGACTCTAATCAATCAAGATCTACTGTTTTTGGTATGACTGCGACTGAAATACCTATGTATTATAAATGTTTTAATTCTTTTTTTACATAATTAAAACATCTACAAATTTAAATGACAAGCGGAGAAAATCAGAAAAAATGCAATCTAGCGCTTCCCTGGCTCGAACTCCGGCCAACTGATAGGGCAAAAAATGAAGCGGTGAAATGAACCGCTCTTCTGTTTAGCCGTCACAGCTAAATCCGCGGATTAATTCTGTGACTGAGAAATTTGTATTTAACTGTTTAACACTTATGCCCGAAGGCTATGTGATTTAAATATTCTATAAAGAAGAAATTCGATTTTCTATAAAAGACAATTCCTATGTGCTATTTCCCCATTCAATAAATGATGATAACAATTAATTACTAATAATTAATTTGAACTTTTTTAGTACGCTTACTAGAAAACAAATGAATGCTATTATTTTATATAAATTAGATTAAATGTTATTCACGAAAACACGAAAAAAACATACAATTTCAAAATAAAAACCAAGCCTTTTCAACAGAAAAGTCAGGTGCTGAAAAGCCTATACAAGTGTATTCACAGTGCGTGAATATGCTAGCTTTCGAGTGAGTGCCCCTTGGGCATTCCTCTATCCTTTTCTCTCTCTCTCTTTCCCTCTTCAAATATTATCAATGTTCTGTTACACTAAAACGGGACTACCTATGTCTGTAGAACAGAACAACTCGGAGTGAACTACACGAGCTGTGCAGTTCATCCCTTACTCTGCTAAGATAGTCTGTTCTACTTTGATAATGCATATGGTACTTTCTCATGGTAGTGTGACATGGTAAGGGTGAAAAGGCGTGCAAGAGTTGGGAGGGTGAGTCGAGAGGAAGGAGAGATTTGTGGTGTGAGAGTATTGAGAGAGGAGAGTAGTGGGAGTGAAAACAGATTGAGAAAGAGAGAAAATGATTTTCAGAGTGGATTGAGAGGAAAGAATGGTGGGTATGAGAAAATTATGAGGGTGAATGGTGGATGTGAGAGGAATGGGAAGTGAAAACAGATTGAGAGAGAGAACGTTTCAGAGTGGATTGGAGGAAAGAGTGGTAGGTATGAGAGGGTTGGGAGGGAAGAGTGGTCGTTGTGAGAGGAATGAGAAGGGTGAGTGGTGGGTATGAGAGATAGGTGAAGGGTGGATGTGAGAGGAGCGGGAATAATCACTTGTGGGTGTGAGAGGGGAAATCGTTGGATGTGAGAGGGGAACCTGGGGGGAGAGTGGTAGGTGTGAAAGAATTGGGAGGGAGAGTGGGGTGCGAGAGAGTAAACCGGTTGTGGTGAGAGGAGATAATAGTTGGTGTGAAAGAATGGAGAGGGGTGGGTGGGGAGGGGAACCCGGGGGTTTGAGAGGGAGAGTGGTGGGTGTGAGAGAATGGGGGTGGTGGATAGGAGAGAGGAAACCGATAGGTGTGAGAGGGGAGAGTGGTGGTGTTGAGAGGGGAGTAGTAGGATGGCAGTGAGAGGGCAGAGCGAAGAGATATAAAGCTTTGGTTTGACCTGAGATTGACATTCACTCTAACAGAAAAAGGAACTTGACACATTTAAACAATAGAGCCTGTGCTTGAAATTTCCAACGATTGAATATGTTGATTAAGAGCAATAAATAGGACATCCTAGAGAGCAACATATTGTAATTAGAAGATAACCTCTGTGGAAAAAATGCTTAAATAACAATTGCCCGACAAATTTCATCAATAAATAAAATATATATTGTATTCAATACCATTCATTATTCATTCCTATGAATGCGCGTGAAAAGCCGAGAAGGAATATTTAGATTTTTATTCATTTGAATAGCCAGGGTCAGATTCAGGTCAATAAATCCGCGCTATACATGCACTTTGAGACCTAAGGTGCGTTCGTTAGAGCAAGATGAAAAATTCATCTAAATGAGATTTTAAAGCCGTCGTAATGAACGATTTTCGATATTTTGAGTGAAAATATTCGACGTCGTCATGACTACTCGTTTTTAGCCAATGCAAAACCATCTTCGTTTCCTCATTGAGATATCTTAAGAATCTTATTGAGCGGTTGCAAACAATTTCTGATTATTCCCCCTTTGCACGCAAGTGTACGCGCAAAGCGGGGTATATTTAGAAAACTGTTTGCACCGTTTTGTCATCCTTGTTTTTGTGATTTCAATGAAAATAATATCGATAGTTTCCCTTCGAAAAACATGACTTACATGCGGAATTCAATCGTAAAGTTGGTGCGCACGTGTTGGTTCTGTAATCCCGTTAGCGCCCATACTTTTTACTGTTTTCATGCTTTTTTGTGAATTCACAGTTGCCAGGCTGACTTTACTTACTAGCCTTTTCCAATCAATAATGAATATCAAAAAGTGCCACAATTAATACCATAATGGGAAGTTTTTTTCTTTAATTATGTAAGACATGGTAAGACTTTACCACATTAATTTTGAATACGATTACTTTAAACCCGTTTTACAGTCATATTCTGGGTAATCATTCGCCTCGCAGGATATGACTTAGCCGTGACGTGATTTGGCGAGTTTACTTTTCAATATTCTTGTTTTCTTCCAAAGTTTGTCGGTAATCATCGTTAGTGCGTGTAAATAATTGTATGATAAAATCAAACGGATAACATTGCTGAACAAAAGTTAGTAAATTTCATCGATGGATTGGCAAAATCAAGCAACTTCAGTTTATGCAAAGTTTATAACGTTGAGCTCAGACACGTACAAAACGTTCAACTCTTGATACAATGGTTATAATATTGGTAGTTTGTACGTACGTTCACACCATACGAGGAACGTTATAAGATTGAAATCTCTTTGCGTAAAGAATACAGAAAAATAAAAGAATAAAAAAATAATAAGAACGTCTTAGTATGATTCCCCGCTTTGCACGCATGTAAGCGCACACACGCGAAAAACGGAGAATCTTTTCTTAAACGTGAACGTTTTTATTCTGAACACAAGGTAGGTTTCCTTCACTCGTCTTCTTCATAAGTAAGGCCTGTTTGTTTCCTTATTTCGTCTATAATTTTGTGAACGATTTCGATTTCCCAGTGTTCATAAAATTTGGCCTGCAGGTCACCTGAATGAGAAAAAAACATAATCAAATAAATTTTCATGGCACAATTCGTCTGAATGAAAACATGTTGAGGGGTCAGCACAATACTATTGTAAGTGCCTATATTTTATAGGCACTTACAATAGTGTTGAAATGACCCCTCGATGCGGAGAATTTTATATTTAAAATTATCAGGATCGAGATTGTTCGACCGTTTCATTTTTTTTCTTCAAAATTATAGACTTGGCCAATTTCAAAGAGGTTGAACCCAACATGGCAGATTCGAGAAGATATCATACGTCATTAGGTTGGGTGTATTATTGCAGAGGACATAGAACATTATTCAAATCGTTTGTTGGTGCCTTAACGTCGCATTCGAGATATAGTTACGGAATAAGAACCTTAGACAAAAAGGTCGAGAACCTTTTGTTGAGGTAAACATTTGAACAAAATTGCTGGAATTGGATATATATTTTTTCATTTAGAAAGGCATTCCATCTATCAATGCTAGTTCGCTAAAAATCCTAGTATTGCACTGAAAATCGACTCTATTCTGTATTGAAATATAGTCCCCATTTCGGTGGATATCAATACGCCATTAATCAATATTGTATGTAAAGGTTTTCAGTATTCTAAATATAAATGTTCGTATTTTTTTCACGGAGATATATATAAAATCCAGTTTCTTCAAAATCCTCACAACTATAGTCTGTATTATACTATACTGACGAGGTTTGGGAAGAAAAGCGACGATAAATGACTTCTCGGTCCAAAATCGAAAGTAAAGTGCTGCAATTTTCATTTTCTTTTATGCAGTTAACAACATTGTGAAATTGACAAGGTGAATGAATTTGGAATGATTTAGGAATGAAATTGAATGCGTGTATGAAGCGAGTTTTGAGTGAATTTAATGGGAGGTAATCCACTATCGCAAATTTTGTTCAGGATGAAAAAAATAGCGATATTGATTACCCACCTTCAATAAAATATGCATACAAGTTCTATACAAAGCTTCCTATTTCTTTAAGAACCTATTAGACGCATAAAATTTGAATTATGTCAGTGAATCGCGTTTTTTCTCTATCCAAATCAATTTTGAATGAGGTTACTGATCCTATATTTTCCAATGGGTTTTTTTTAAATGGTTTGAGTGAGTGTTTGGAATAAATGAATGAAGCGCCGAGTGAGAGATTTAGAATGGTTTTGCTTGAGGCGAATGTCAATTTCACGTTGTCATTTACTGTGGATTTAAACTCTTATGCTTACCATTTTGGATACATTTTCTCGCCGCCTCGGCCTCGTAATGAAAGCCCGCACTATTTGGGTAATTATATTCCCCCTCTTTCAATGGATATTCATAGGTCTGTGAAGGCGTGGTCACTTTAGTTGGGCAGTGGAAAGGGTTTTCAACCTGTTTGAGAGGTAAAAAGATCCTTTCATTCAAGTATCATACTAACAAGAAGACCGTTGGCCCTGGACCACTCGCCTGAGAAAATAGCTCTATAACAGAGGTCTGTCAAAACAACCCAAGAATAGGAGATGTTCACATATTCAATTATTTCAGCTCTTTCATAAGAAGTCCTTCCTTGCCACGCACATATTTATGGACAAAGCAAAATATCAAAATCAATTTTAGAAGAAGGTCACCCAAGGAACATGTGTCATTGAAATCGGCCCATAGGTTCAGGAGATGTCGTTCAAAGATTTCGGGCTCAAAATAAGGCTCTCCCTGCCACGCCCATATTTATGGGCAAATCAAATTTCGCACACAATTTTTAAAGAGGGTCACCTAAGGATCATTCTGGAAAAATATCATTGAAATCGGCCCAGTGGCTCAGGAGGAGATGTCGTTCAAAGATTTCAGGCTCATAATAAGCCCCGCCCTGCCAGACCCACATTTATGTGCCAAACAAATTTTCACGGACATTTTTGAAGAAGGTCACCCAAGGATCCTTCTGGTAAGGTTTCATTGAAACGGCCCAGAGGTTCAGGAGGAGATGCCGTTCAAATATTTCAAAGTTAAACAAGAGGACCATGATGGTCCTATTTCGCTCACCTGAGTAAGTATTCTCATAACTTGTCAACCATGTTATAAATACCAAAGATTGTTTGATGTACATTTAGACTAGTTTTAAAAGAAATAGAATCTAATTTCGCCCTACTGCTATTTTTTTTTTGTTTTGTTTTGTGTTTTTTTTTTAATTTTCGCAAATTTTCAATCTTTCTTTTACCATGGCAACCAAAGTTATTGATGGAATTCAATTATTTTAACAACTTTGGTAGACCTACACCTTAAGGTAGCGGGCCCATAATAGTTCCGCAACATTTCACTTCCCCTTTTCACAATGTTGACCGAGTTTTCCTTATGAAAATCATTAGGCAACCTAGGTTAACACTTTTAAAGTTTGTTTAGTCCGAAACCTTGCGGAACTATTACGGTTCCATAACCTTTAAGGAGAAGTTGAAATTTTTCTAAAACTTTAGGCAAATTTTTACATTTGCAGATACCATGGAAGCCAGAGTTTTTGATCGAATCAAATTCTTTTTTCAACATTGGTAGAGCTTCACCCAAGACACATTCCTACCAAGTTTCAGCTTCATTGGCGCAGAAGTTTAGAAGAAGTTGAATTTATTATAAGATTTTCGGCAATTTTCGCATTTCCATTACCATGGAAACCAGAGTTTTTGATGAAAATAAATCATTTTTACAAATTTTGTAGAGCTTCACCAAAGGATCATCCCTGCCAAGTTTCAGCTTGACTGGCCTAGTAGTTTAGGAGAAGAAGATTTTTTTCTTAGATTTTCGGCAATTGGTAGGCCAATTTCAGCCTTCCGGTTATCTTGGATACAGGAGTTTTTGATGAAATTAAATTCTTTAAACAATTTTGAAGATCTTTACCAATTGATTGATTGATTGATTGAATGGAGTTATACTCCGCTCTAAACATTTTTTTCAGTTACATGTATATCGCGGCGGCTGGAGCACCTAACAATTGTTTCCCGGTATTTCCCTTACCAGTACAACCACCACATCCTTTCCAAGCCTCCAGCTGCTATCTCATATAGGTATACGATTATCAACCCATTGGTGAGAGACAAATAGTCGGAAAGAATGAGTGCCGCCGTCAGGGATCGAACCCGGGACCTCTAGAATGAAAGTCCGACGCGCTACCAACTGCGCTTTGACGGCGGCGTAAGAACTTCACCAAAGGAACATCCCTGACAAACAGCTTTATTGGTCGAGTGGTTTAGGAGGAGAGGATTTTTCTTTAAGATTTTCAACAATTTTTTTCCCAATTTCAGCCTTTCCTTTTCCATGGAAACCAGAGTTTTTGATGAAATTAAATTCTTAAACATGTTTGAAGAACTTCACCCAAAGAACTTCCCTGCCAAGTTTCAGTTTGATTGGTCAATTGGTTTAGGAGTCAAATTACTTTAAGAAATTAAATTCTTTTGGCATCTTTTGAAGAGCTTCATCCAAGGAACATCCATGCCAAGTTTTACTATAGCTCACCTTGAGCACAATGCGAAAAGTTTCAACCCTATTCTGCGCAATCCGCGCATTCTGACTAGGGTCAGCGTTTGACGCACTACCCGGTTGGTTCCTTCTCGTGTGACGAATCACATTTGTAAGACGTTGTTATTCGGCCAAGGACGCTTCACCGCAAAATAAATGCAGACCAGTGAAGTAATTTAAAGACACAATCGATTTAGACTAATTCCAAAGTAAAAGACAGAATTAAAAAAAAATATTTCTCGTACCACAATTTTTCCTTTCGTTCCAATGATTGAAGCAGTGTTATTCCCCGTCACAACATCGGCGTGAATATTCAGGTTAGCCACAGCACCGCTCTTATATTGAAGCGCGACGATGTTGTACAGATCCAAACCTAGAGGGAGAAAAAAATAAGGAGGTAATGCCCTCTTGCATACTGGTATTCTGCTTTTTTATTCAACTGGCAGGGCGTGGCTTAGTCGAGACGTAATAAGATTACTTTACTTTTCAATAGTTTGGATCCTTTCAAAAGTTCACGTGAACGTGTGTAAATAACTGTATTTTAAAATCCGAAGGATAAACGTGCTGAGCGAAAAAGAACACGTCTCATCGTTTGGTTACCAAATCCTCGTAAGTAACGAGGATATGGTTGCCAACCTTCGATTTAAAGAATGTCGACTATCTATTGAACTAATTAATTATAAATGAAGCTGATTTACCCTAGCCTTAAATACAACGAGCCGATACTTAGGCTCCACCCTGTCAGGGCATTACCCTTGGATTATAGATCCTCTCATAGGGGCAGAGAAGACTTAGATTTTAATAAAAAATAAATAGAATACAATAAATGAAAGACTAGAAAGCCATGAATGGCTTGAGTCGCTCCACAGGCTTGAAATAGAAAATCTAAGGTTTGCCTAGATTTTAAGATATTTTGGGTTCTACGGATGTTGAAATGAATTTCAAAGTTTCCACTATATAACATATAGAGAAATGACCTCTGCCCATTAAAGACACATTTTTCATCCAATGACATTAACTTTTCGCTGCATTATAGAGGTTCACTCAAGGATCATTCCAGTGAAATTCAGTTGATATCCATCGATTACATTCTGAAAAAATGGTTTTCAAAGTTTCCACTATATATCATATAGAGAAATGACCTCCACCCATGAAATACATATTTTTCATCCGATCACAATAATTTTTGGTAGACTGATGAAGGGTCATTCAAGGACCATTTCAGTGAAATTTGGTTGATGTCAATCCATTACACTCTGAGAAATTGATTTTCAAAGTTTCCACTATATAACATATAGAGAAATGACCTCCGCCCATAAAATACATATTTTTCATCAGATCACAATAATATTTGTAAGACTGATAAAGAGTCACTCAAGGATCATTCCAGTGAAATTTGGTTAATATCCATCAATTACATTCTGAGAAAATGATTTGCAAAGTTTCCACTATATAACATATAGAGAAATGACCTCTGCCCATAAAATGCATATTTTTCATCCGATCACAATAAATTTTGGTAGACTGATAAAGGATCACCCAAGGATCATTCATGTAAAATTTAATTGGTATCAATCAATTAGAATCTGAGAAAACTCACTTTTTACCATATTTGGAAATTACCCACGCCCATTTAATCCACGTTTTTCATTGGATCAAAATTTCTTGAACAACTTTGAAAGAGGGTCACCCAAGGATCATTCCTATGAAGTTTGGTTGAAATTCATCCAGTAGTTTCTGGGGAGAAGATTTTTAAAGAAAAGTTTACGACCGGACGCACGCACGGACGGACGGACGGACGGACGACCGCACGACGGACACAACGCCATGACAATAGCCCCAGTGGCTTTCAGCCAGTGGAGCTAAAAAAATGAAAACATTTTTTTGTTTTATTTTAGGCCGGCAATTTAAAGTACAATATCGAAATTATAGTCCATTTAGCCAAGACCATCAGGGTTTGTCTTTTTTTTTTTTAAAAAAAGCTCGCAAAGTCCCAAGTATAATATTCAAAGATGCGTCCAATGCGACTTATTGTCCTTAAATAACTTTAGCCTACATTTTTGGAAATAAATAAATAAAAAAATAGATAAGTAGATAAAAAACAAGAGGACCAAGATGGTCCTAGATCGCTCACCTGAGTCTCTTTGACCCCAGGGACATCACATTAATTAGATAGGCAGATGTCAAAAAGAAGATAATTGCCTAAGATCACTACCATGCAACGTTTTCAGCAAAGAGCAAGACAGATATGCCTTTTTGCTCTTTGATTCTATGTAAAAAGGAATGCACCCGGGTGGACCCCGAATGTGAACCCAGGGTCTTGATATGAACAAACTTGTAAAAGGTCCATAAGATGATGCTACATACTAAATATGAAAGCTGTCTGCCTACTTGTTTCAAAAAAGAAGATTTTTGAAGGTTTTCCTATTTTCACCCTTCGTGCTCAGATGAGCTGAAAGGGATTCGCCCGGGTGGAGCCCAAATATGACCCAAGGGACTTGATATGAACAAACTTGGTAGGGGCCCACTAGGTGATACTACATACCAAAAATGCAAGCAGTGTGCCCTCTGGTTTCGATTAAAAAAGATTTTAAAAGATTTTCGCTTTTTTATTCTATGTAAAAAGGGTTGCCCCCGGGTGGAGCCCAAATATGATCCTAGGGTCTTGATATGAACAAACTTGGTAGAGGTCTACTAGATGATGCTACATACCAAATATGAAAGCTGCCTGCCTTCTGGTTTCATAGAAGAAGATTTTTGAAGATTTTCATTTTTTTACCCTTAGTGCTCATAAGAGATAAAGGGATGCACCCGTGCAAAGCCCAAATATGACCCAAGGGTCTTGATATGAACAAACTTGGTAGAGGCCCACTAGGTGATGCTACATACCAAATATGAAAGCTGTCTGCCATCTAGTTTCAGAGAAGAAGATTTTTAAAGATTTTCGCCCTTTGATTCTATGTAAAAAGGGTTGGGACCAGGCAAAGCCCAAATATGACCCCAGGGTCTTGATATGAACAAACTTGGTAGAGGTCCACTAGATGATGCTACATACCAAATATGAAAGCTGTCTGCCTTCTGGTTTCAGAGAAGAAGATTTTGAAAGATTTTCATATTTTCACCCTTTTTGTTAAGGGTAAAGGGAAAGTTAAGGGTGGATTTCATTTATTTGAACAACTTTGGTAGAGCTTGACCCAAGGAACATCCCTGCCAAGTTTCATCAAGATTGGCCCACTGGTTTAGGAGGAGAAGATGTTTAAAGAAATTGTGGACGACGGACGACGCACGACTGACGACGGACGCCGGACATTATACGATCACAATAGCTCACCTTGAGCACTTCGTGCTCAGGTGAGCTAATAAGTAAATAAATATATGAAAATAATAAATAATAATAAATAAATAAATGATAAAGAAATAAAATAAAAGAGAAGAGAATTAGCAACATCGAGCAAAAAGATATTTCACAGTCTACTTGGATGATTATTATCGTCTAATACTGAAACACTTTTCACGTAACACTTTCGCAAAAACAAAAGATTTTCAGATTGTTATAATGGTAGTTATACAACATGCATCCTCGGATATTCCGGGGTTTCCTTGTAGTAACCCTATTTGCTACGCTTTAGGGACATCATCTTTGCAACCCAAGGGTTCTAAATCCACTATGTTCTGTTCACAAGGAAGATGGAGCTAGAACCCTTGGCTTGCCAAGATGTAGGGACATTTCATACCCCGGTGTATCCGAGGATGTACTGTATGCAATCATACGAAAAGTGTTTTTCACTTCACGAAAGTTGCTTTTACACTTATGATTATTGGACGAAATGATGATATTACAGCTTGGCTGTCGAATGAACTGTGATACTTTGATCTCCCAAAGACAGTTCACTGTTTCACAATGTTAACCAAGGTTTCCTAATGAAAATCATTAGGAAACTTCGCTTAACACTGTTTAAGTTCATATCTTCCAAAACGCTGAAGAACTATTATGGTTCCACTACCTTAAAGAGTATCCTACCATTATCATTAAGCTTGCCGACTGCCGTAATGGTCTCCGGCATTTCCTTGAACACAAGTGTAGCAAATTGAACCGTGTAGATACCCAAATCGTGAATCGCACTGCCCTTTTGTGATTTATCATCAACCGTCTGAGTTGTGTTTTTCCCCAAAGTTTTGAAAAAGTTAGCCTGGACTACCCTGATCTCGCCAAGAGTCCCACTGGCTAACTCTTCTCTGATGATATCATAGACTGGAAACCATCGACTCCATACACCCTGGAATGAATATTTTGTATGTCATGGCTGTATCAAATCTATAACATTACATAATAAAATGTTTCATTAAGATACCAAGCACATGCTAGTAAAGGGTCTGGAATGTTTATTGATTAGGCCAAGGTTAGAAGCTTCAAATCTAGCTTCTGTCCATCATAAATAAACCGGGACATATGTATATGCAATAACCCCGCTTCGTGAACGTTTTCTTAATACGCTCAACTAAAGGAGATTGTCGACGAAAAAAAATAATGTTGTTCCGTGTTGATATTGATGGACTATACTTCATTTAAATACACTGTAAACAGGGTAAATTTCGCGTCAGTAAATTTTCGCGCCTTCTGATCTGGCATAGGTATCCATTGGCTAGTTCATACTTTAGCGATAGTAATATTAGGACGTTACAGAACAAAAAGGTTGTAGGCCAAATCACTTGTGCAGGCATTTCCGACTTGTTAGCACTTGGACAACGATTTGTTTTATTGTTTTTTTATATCTGAAAAAGGCGATGTTCTTACATGCTTTACGTTGGATTATCGAGAAATAACGGTAGATTATCACTTGATAAACTCACCGCCTGACCAGTGAAATTAGCAAAAGCTTTACCACGTGACTCTCGTTCATTTAATCCTATCTAACGTTTTCTAACCGGAGCCAAAGAAATGACGTCATCGTGAACGTTGCATAGCATGATTACATGCAAAAAGACGTGCTTTAGGAAAATATGTCTGAAAATTTTCACATTTTGTCTATTGTTGCATTCAAGAACTATAATAGTCGTTCATTTTCCGATTGATATCGATTTATATTTCATTTCGTGATCAACAAAAGCTATATTTTCGCTCGTGGTACCACCACTCGTGAAAATATAGCTTTTATCATCATCGCATTGGGATATTACGCGATCTTACATTGAAACAAACGATTAGTTTTTGATTTTGCGTTTAAAATCAGTCGCGAATATTAGCGTAAGTGAAACCCGCTTTACGGTATTCTTTGACAACGGAAAATATGTGAAAGGCAGTGGATTAAATAACTGAAAGTCGTAATCATGCCTGTGCAGGACATTTCCAACGTTTTCAAAGGTGTGCAAAGCAAAGACCCTGATCAGCCTGTGCACCTGCGAAGTGTATTTACACAGACAGCGAATCTTCTAATTACGCTATGTAACGGGCTAGGCTGTTGGTTGTTAGTGATTTGCCCATGATTCAAATTGTTGTAAATGTTGTAAATGTCAGGCACGGGCTAAATTACTGATTAATCCAAATAATGTCGAGCTCGGATAGTCCAATTGGCAAAGCGTTGCACTTTAAATTCTACGGAGTGAGTTCGAATCCCAGGGCCCGTTTTACTAAACTTTTCACGAAAAAATTAATCGTAAGTCAAAATCACAAATCGTATCTAGTGTTTTCATTCATTGTTAGATTCTGCCTTGCAATATCTCATTGAAATCGTCTTTAGAAGACGATTCCAATGAGATAGTGCATTGCAGAATTCTACATTTAGTTTCTACTGTAGTCGCATCTTTAGATTCTTATCTTACGCAAAAAATGATCGTAAGATGTTTCGTGAAACGGGTCCCCGGTGCGTCCAACTTTCGTCCGATATTTGCAAAGTCATTGTGACATGCGTCATTTGTCTCCCGCCTCAGGTAAGTGCTCAGCCCTGCGTTCTGGATCACCAAACGGTACAACCCAATAAAAACACGCTTTGCACGTGCGTTTGCGTGCAAAGTGAGGCATAATCGGAAAACTGTGCGACCGTTTTGTGATCCTGAACGCAGGGCAGGTAAGCTTAAAAGAGGAAACACCGAGAGAAAAAAGATAAAATATCGGATCGTTCAAGCATACAATGAGTAATTTATTAAGTAAAATTCCGAAGCCCTTGACTGTATATTAAATCCTACAGTTAATGTTCTTTATCTATTTGTCATCAAATACTTTTTGAAAAAAAGATGAATCGAGGTATGAATATTGAATAAGTTAAAAACAGGTAAGAATAAGTATGAATGGGGTAATTCAAATGGCAGCCCGGGAGTCGCGTGAGATAAATTGACTGTGATATGCATGCGCAGAAAGGGCATACATGTGAACGGAGTTACCCTCTGGTGGTAGTAAACAAACTTCACATTTACCGCAACAATAATTAATTAACCATGAAATATCGTTAACCCATTTAGAAATGTGATAAACTCGTACAAAATACTATATGAAATAAGAAAAAAGTATTTGTCGTTTAAAGTAAAAGAGAACATTTGTTTTATGTACTCGAATTGTTGTGCACTATTTTCGACGCCATTTTGAAACCCAAGTAACACCGGCCTGACTCAGGATCAGAAGCGTCGAGGTTGAAAGGTTAAAATGACATCACTAGTGTCGAAACCGAGGTCGTTCTGATGGAAACCCGGTTAACTCGGGTCGAAACCGAGTCCGATATGAACTTACCCAATGAAAATGAGTACGGTATCATGTGAGTCATCCTTTAATTTCAAAACGAGGATCAGAATGGCCCTAAATCGCTCACTTGGCCATGAACCAGATACGAAGGAAAGTTCAATGACAAAACTACTCATAATGACTTTATTTATCTTATAAAGATGAACATTAGGTTAAGTGGGCATTTTCTTTTCTAAGATTTCAACTTGAAAATAAACAACCCTTATATTTAAAGATCCGTCAAAATTTCAGAATCAAATTATAAGAAGGTTCACAAAGGAACACGATTGTCAAGCCTCGGTTAAATTGGCTAATTGGTTTGGAAATTTAGACCCTTAATGAAATGATTTTCCGAAAGAAATATAAACCAACCCTGCCATGCCGATTTTCATGACTTCCGAGTGTCGACGTACGTTAGACAAAAGCCGTTATCATTGTAGACTGGTACAGCGGTGGACATAACCAAAGTAGGATATTTTATAGTTAACAGTGTAACCGTCTACTGGAAATTGTTGATTCAGGGTCAACTTATTTCTGGCCCGGGCAGGTATTGTTGTTGTCGCTTTTTTTCGGCCAGGTCTCAATAAAAAACCCAGACCTGTGTTCAGGATTACAAAACGGTGCAAACTGCTTTCAAATTATCCCTCGCTTTGCGCACAAGGGATGAAAAAAAAAACCCAACGACATTACGTCGCCCTGGCCAGAAATAAGGTGGTCCTTTGACTCGTATTTACCTCCATAAAAAGCCGTTTTGTAGTTTTGGCACATTCCAACACCTGTTTGACCATTCTGTAGTTCAAGGCCATTGGTTTCTCACAGAGCACGTGTTTGCCCGCTTCCATATACTTGATGGATAATTCAACATGGTTCTTGTGTGTGGTTCCGATGTAAATGATTTCTGTGTGAAAGATTAACACTTGTGACCACGGTCTCACGAAATTGGACCCATCTATGAGCACAGTAAAATAAATATTGGGGTAAACAGAGGTTGGTTTAAGTACAGGTAAACAGGAGGTCGCATTTCAAAAATTCTTAAACAGAAAGAATGCTCTTCCTCGATTCAGAAAATTATCCAAGAGCGAAAAGCTTCGACTCTAGTCAGACTGCGTAGTCCGCGCAGTCTGACTAAGATCGACGCTTTACGCACCATCCGGGTGATCCCTTTTCGCTTGACGGATGATATTTGCAACACAGAAAAAGAAATGAAACATAATAGATGGCTTAGTTGGCCCTGAATCGCTCACATTAGAAGTATATGATTCCGAACCGAAATATAAAATGGCAAGTCACGGGACGCTATCGAAAGATCCAAAAAAGGCTTTGACCTTTATCCTTATGAATTTAATTTTTGTTTCAAAGAATTATCCAATTTTCGGGACTTTTCAACGTTGACATGTCTGAAGATTTCACACGATTATTCAGTAGAAAGCAGGCATGGTAGGTTAAGATCAGACAGCACATCTGTGCAGTGTGATCTTAATCTATACTGTCTGCAGAAGCTTTGTTCTGGAGTGACCCCACTTGAATTTTTTTCCGGGGGTCATTGTATTGTAAAAGTAGATCCTTTAGAAAAAGTAGTGCGACATTAAAACGTTATTTTTGAGAGTTAAATAGAAACCTCTGTGCTCATTTTTGTCATTTTCACCTAGTTTTACATCTCTTCTTTGATTTTACGCTTGAGTTTACCGTCTCTGTGTACGATTTCCTTCGCGAAAGGACGGATAACGGATGGTGTTTGTACCTAAAGTAACTATCCTCTTCATAGTTGGAAAAAGACGGTACCCCTACTTACGCTTGGGTAGCGCGAAAGTTGAAGGGAGTTTCCCTAGATATTTTTTTTTTACTTAAAAGTAGGATATTGGATGAAGATGAAGGGCTAAAGAGGTCAAAGGTCAAACCGTTCTGTGGAACCTACCACAGCACCGGAAAAGAGTGCAATTTTATATAGAACAAAGAAGGCCCAAAATCCGGTGGGGTCTGACCTTCAGCAGGAGTTTGTCGTTAACAAAAGAAAAGGGTAAACAATCCACATATATAATAAAATAAATTACCAAAATACTCTCTTACCGTGATACTTGGCAAAATTGGCCCACATATAACTTTAAAATGTTTGATCTCCTTGATGGTATGATTATTCTATGCAAGTTTTAAAGAGATCTTGTGAGGATTGTGGAGGTGGTTGTGTTAACAAGGATATTTCCTTTTCATTTTCATCAAGTTACTTTTCATATGTTACTTGGCAGAATTGACCCAAACTATCCTTATGATGGAACAATCATTTTGTGGAAGTTTGGAGTTTATAAAGGTCTATGATTTTTCAACTTAAGAGGTGTAAATCTTGTAGTTTTATTTTTATTTCTTTTTTCTTACCTATTTCCGGGTCAGTAGCCAGATCGTAGTACGAACTGTAAGCCTTTTTAAACTTGAACCTATCGGCGAAATCTTGGGCTCGAGTGAGGTCCCTAGATGCAACGGCTACAAGCTGAAATTACAAAGAGGAGATAGTGTTTATCAAACCCCAAACAACGTACCTGTATTAAATTATGCTAGTCACGAAATGGTCCATCTTTAAAAAGACATGTAGCTCTATTTGTATTATTTTTATTACGAGACCTCCCTCATCAGACGATCAAAGGAAGGTTTCGTTATCGCAACTAGATCAGGACATATCTTCGGTGTTCTGTATCCAAAATGACAATCGAAGTGTAGATACTACTACTATACCTAGTAGTCATACAGTTGACAACATTATGAAATTGACAAGATGAATGATTTAGAATGATTTAGGGAATGAAATTGAACGAGTGTGTGGAGCGAGTTTTGAGTGAATTTAATGGGGGGGGGGGGTAATCCTATATCGTAAATTTTGTTCAGGATGAACAAAATTTGCGATATTAATTACCATCCTTTAAAAAAAATGCATAAATGTTCTACAAATAGCTTCCTATTTCGTAAAGATCTAATTAGACGCTTACAATTTCAATTAATTCAGTGAAACCAAGAATTTTTTCCCAGCTGTTTTTTTTATTTTGAACGAAGTTTTTGTTATATATGTATTTCATTTAGTTTTTGAATGGTTTGAGTGAGTGTTTTGAATGAGTGAATGGAGCGCCGAATGGGCGATTTAGAATGATTCTGAATGAGATGAGTGTCAATTTCACGATGTAACTAACTGTAGTACTAAATATAATTATGATTATAAATAAATGTGATTTAGTGTTTAAAAGGAATTTGTACTTAAAGTCCCATTTGCCATGTTTTCCGATTAAATGTTTCAATTTTCAAAACGGTAAATCATTGTACCCAGACAATATTCAGACTAAGTTTCATTTAAAAATGAAAAAAATATTGAGCTTCAAGAGTGCTTACAAAAAATTGTTGACCACAGACATCAGACATCCAACGAACACAAAAGCTTACCTTGAGAGAAAATGAGCTAAAACTCCTCCCACCAGAAGTTTGAACCTTTCCTTACGGCAGGCAAAACAAAAGATTAAAATGTCATTTGAAAACAACAAAAACAACTTCATCAACATCAACCAAACCCCTCTTACTTCGTGATCTTTCATTGACAGGTTTTCAGTCATCGACGTGAAAAAGTCCTTCGAAATTTTCCCCGGTCCAGCACAGCCCCATCTCGTCGCCATAGCAACCAATCGTGTAGATTACATAAATTCTTTACTCGAATGTGGAAAGGATAGTTTCTACAAAAATAGTAAATCTTTTGCTAAACGAACTCAAATAGGATCATGTAGGCATTCGTAAAATCGGTATTCCGATTTCTTTGCCCTGCGTTCTGGACGGCGAAACGGTGCAAACTGTTTGCAAATTATACCCCGCTTTGCACGTAAACATACGTGCAAAGCGGGGTATAATTTACAAAGAGTTAACACCGCTTCGCCATCTGGAATGCAGGGATGATCTTTAGCAACGGATGTTCCGAAACTACACACAGAACAAAGATTTACCGGGTATCACATTATTCAAAATATAATACTTTTCAAAAGAAAAAAAATACCACTTTAAATCGAAGTTGAGCAGATTTGATGTCCATGGGCGGATCTAGGGGTGTTATTGTAGGGTGAACAAGAGTACCCTCTAAGGATACCAACGCTCGGCTGAAGATGCTAGATGATGTAAAGCCCACCCTTATTTGAAAAGGGGCACAACTCTTAAAATAACATTAATACTTTTAAATGCCTTAAAAGTTACCCCCCTTTATAGTCTGGATAGTCCATGTCATGGTGTTTACATAGTCAAAGTTTCATGAATAAATCTACGAGAGCAACAGATATGACAGGTAGGCATATGTTAAGGTTTACCACATCTTGTCGAGCCAAGGGTAACGAACGTTTTACTTATCTATTCGAGAAGAAGCTATCGATTCGATACCCCTTGACTGGTGATTGATTGATTGAATGGAGTTTAACGCCGCTTTCAACATTATTTCAGTTATATCGCGGCGACTGGAGCACCTAACAATGGTTTCCTGGTATTTCACTCATCAGTACAACCACCACATCCTTTCCTAGCCTCCAGCCAGCGACAAATAGTCGGAAAGAATGAGTGCCGCCGTCGGGGATCGAACCCGGGACCTCTAGAAAACAGTCCGACGCGCTACCAACTGCGCTATGGCGGCGGCTACCCCCTTGACTCGTGAAGATGGGTTTACCACGTCAACAACAGCGAAAACGAGGCTAAGGTAACACCTCGGGTTTTCGCCGAAAACAGCCGAGCTACAAATCTGAAATTTAATTCCCAATGAGCGAGTAAAAAGTCGTTCCTACAGTTTTGTAGTTGCGACAATTCGCTCAAACAATATCGAATGTAATGAGAAACTATATTCGCGGTTTGGCCCTATACTCCTTAAAAAAAACTGAATACGCACATGTTAAATGACAAAATACCACAATGAAACTTATTTCCAACCTCTGTGAAGTAAACGGTAAGTGTATTTTTATCATCTATTGATATTTTCACGACTCATATATTTCTATGTGACGCGTCAGGCGAAAAGGGCCATCTGGGTAGTGCATAAAATGTCGACCGTGCACAGGCTGACTAAGGTCGAAACTTTTTCGCCTTTGGCTAATTTTCAGAATCAACAATGACCATTCTACCTTCCTGTACATGAATATATGAACTGTGATATCCGATTGACTTCTACTGTAACCAATCGTTATTCTTTTTTCAAATATCAATTTAACGAAGTTTTTCTATGGCCCTTTTTTGTCTGACTTGTAACAGAAAAAAGTGTTTTTGTTAATCATTGTATCACTAGTATTGGTGACGAATAGCTAGGTGTTACCATTATGGAAACAAAAATCACCATTTCATGGTTTCAGGCTTTGTATCAAATATAAAAGATTATCACGGTTTTGATAGTTCGATCTCCGACGGCTGCACTCATCCTTTCTAACTATAGACCTGCAATTTCAAGCGAGTGATCAAAGATCAATTTTACATGGAAAATGATAGGAGATAACGGTTTCTCGGACCTCACTCTTTCTTGCGGAACTATACATGTATTTGTCTCACACCAATGGGTTAATAACCGTAAATCTATGTTGGGTGGCAGCTGGGGATTGGAAAGGATGCAATAGTATTACTAGTGTGAGAAGTACCATCGATCCATTATTTGGTGCTCTAGCTGCCGCGTTATGCCTGAAAGATTATTAAAAGCGGCGTAAAAGCACTTTCAAACTAACAAATCTATGTTTAATTATTTACGATAAGTCATATGAGATCCACTGGTTGAGCGGTTTCAACACCAAAATCATATATTACACCGGAAAACTTTTTGTACCTATTTAAGGATAGTACTGGGAGTCTGGCGCCGAAATTCAAAGAAAATTACAAACCGTTTTCAAATTATACACACAAGTATACGGGTAAAGCAGGATATAACTTGAACCGGTTTGTCATCCTGAACGCAGGGCTGGACTCAAGCTGAGAAAACAACAACAACAGGCCCCTGTACGGCGAGAAATAAGTTGGCCCTTAGATATAAATATTCCGACAATTTTTTGCAACGATGATGCCAAAATTGCATTTACCAGAAAACTTCTAACAAACGCCGCCTACCGGGTCTCCTATGCTTGGCTGTCGAGTGCTGGATAGAGGATAAGAAAAAAATCTAAGTCGAAAAGGGGAATAATTCACTCAAAATGCATAGTTTTCTCCCTTGGTAGTATACGTTGCTCTTTTGATAGGGAAAATGTGTGCCAATTCTCAAGTGATTGCGTTTCACTGTCGACCGACATTTCCGAATTAAAGGTAAACCATGCTATCTGAATGTTTATAAACAAACTTTCGACGAGTTTAATGTAGATAGATTTGGACCAATGAATTTTTTTGCGGTTATACTGAAGGATCATAGAAACACAAAACTGCTGGTATTCTAAACATCCATTGAATTACATCTGTGAACTTCATGTTTCATAGCGTAAAAGTAACATGCTTTCGAAATCGACTTCATCATTAAGAAACTAAAATTGAAACGTCAAAAGGCATTGAATATCTATTGGGAGAAAAAGGTGTTTTTCTTGATGAGTGTCTTTACCCGATCAGTATATACGTGATTACATTTGTATTTAAGTACCGTTATCTCACGCTTGATAAATTTTAGTTAAGTCCACCCCTACTTCTGGCTTTTTCACAATTTCCCGCGTTTTCGTAAACCGCGGTTGAGCTATACACGTGATGACCGAAGATGAGAGAAAATGAAGATAGGTTTTGCAATACATGTTTTGTAAAAATGGTCAAACCGTTGTCAAAATGTATCCACTTTGTACGCAAGTGCACGTGCAAAGCGGGACATAATTTGAAAAAATTTTTGCAACATCTTGTCAACGGGAACTATAGAGCTGACCTGTGTTCAGGATGTAAAAACGTTTCGCGAGCGCTTTGAGATGAGACCCCGCTTTGCACGTGCACATTCGTGCAAAGCGAGGTATCATTTCGAAAACGCTTCGCTAACGTTTTCATCCTGGACGCAGGGCTAGTCTCTTATTGTGGTCCGGCTGAAAAACAACCCGTTCGGGCCAGAAATAAGTTGGCCCTCTATGAATGCCAATAATATTGATCGAATATATATATGGGTGATATTATGGTGATATATTCATCACCGGACTAATGACCCCACAGGGACATGCTACCGCTGATTTTTTTCTTTTTTTTTTATCTTTAAAAAAAAATAGCGGGATATGTCCCTGTGAATGACCCCGGAGCCTGTTTGCTACGCCGTACATCGACATATCCGAAATACTTGAGATGTCCGAAGAAGTTGAAGATCCGGGTTCCGAATTACTGATAATATAATTGCCAATAAATATTGATCGTGTGTGAGCTGCCGAAGCCATCGATGATTGCAAAAACTTGAGTTGAAAAAGTACAATTTAAAAAAAAAATCCACTCACCTTTTAAATGTCCAAGTCCGTTTAATCTTAGGCGACTATATTCTCACTGTGTAGAAGGATTAGTCCTATTTTTTAACCCCAGTGACAGATATCATCGCTTCAGACTTGTTTGTTTGGTAGGTCTTATAACGAAAATATTTTCTTTTCTTTTTTTCTGTACGTCTGTCTTAAATATTCGAAATTGAGATTTTCAATCACATTCAGACACTACAATGCGAACATGGGCGATTGTTTCAAAATCTGATTTTTTATACATCCATCGAAGATACGTGGCGGGCGGCGCCCCCCTTTTTAGTCCGAAGTAGGCCTATAAAAACTGATATCTTGAGATCTGGTATTTTTTGTCCGGAACATATTTTTGAAAGTATAATAGCTATGCTCATGAAACGCCATATGTTGATAGATTTCATCTATGGGAAGATCATTGCACAAAAATCGTAAATCTGTCTGACTTATTTTTTCTGGGTTATTGTACCTTCGTTTTATTAGTCAGGAGCACATCTCTGAAAGTATGCTGAAAGTATGCTTGTCAGAATCATGAAACTCGGTCACTCATAACTTGTCAACCATGTAAAGAATACCAGAATTTATTTGATGTACATTTAGGGTGGTTATATCTTGTCCTAGATCTACTGCAATTTGTTTTTTTAATTTTCGTAAATTTTCATTTTTTTCTCTTACCATGGCAAATTCTTTTAAAAACTTTAGTAGACCAACACGTTAAGAACATCCATGCAACGTTTAAAATTGATTGGCCTCATGGTTAAGGAGGAAAAGAATTTGTTCTAAAATTTTTTGGTAATTGATGCCATTTCTAAGCCTTTTCTTTACCATGGAAACAAGAGTTTTTGAAGAAATGAAATTATTTTAACAACTTGATCATCCCTGCTTGATTGGCCTAGTTGTTTGGGTGAAGATTTTTTTCTAATATTTTCAGCCATTGTTCAGACTTTCCGTTTCCATGGCAAACATAGTTTTTGATTGAATTAAATTCTTTTAACAACTTTTGAAGAGCTTCACCCAAAGATCATCCCTGCAAAGTTTCAGCGTGATTGGCCTAGTGATTTAGTAGGAGGATTTTTTTTTAAATATTATCAGCCATTTTCGGTCATTTTTTAGACATTCCGTTACCATGGCAACCAGAGTTTTTGATAAAATTAAATCCTTTTAACAACTTTTGAAGAGCTTAACCCAAGGCTCACCCCTGCAAAATTTTTGCTTGATTGGCCTTGTTTTTTAGGAAATGAAGAATCTTTCTAATATTATCAGCCATTTTTGGCCATTTTCTCAGACAGACTTTCTGTTACGTTACAATGGCAACTAGAGTTTTTAATGAAATTAAATTCTTTTAACAACTTTTGAAGAGCTTCACCAAAGGAACATCCCTGACAAGTTTCAGCTTGATTGGCCAAGTGGTTTAGGAGGAGAAGCATTTTTCTATTATTTTCGGCCATTTTGGGCCTTTATGTAACCATGGCAACCAGAGTTTGTGATGAAATTAAATTCTTTTAACAACTTCAGAACTTCAGCCAAGGAACATACCTGCCAATTTTCAGCTTGATTGGCCCAGTGGTTTAGGTGGAGAAGATGTTTAAAGAAATTGTTTGCGGACAGACGGATGACAGACGGTGAGTGATCACAATAGCTTACCTTGAGCACTTTGTGCTCAGCTGAGCTAAAAATGCACAAAAACTTGAACTCTATCTAGTGAGTTATTGCCCTTTGTTGCTTTACAGACTGCGATTAAAATCCCCTATCCATGTCGACATCCAGTGGTGTTGCAGGCTTATCAGCGGTGACAATATGGCAACTTTTTGACATATAGTTCACAGGATACACAGGTCTGAATCATAACATCAGAAATGTTTTCAAATCACATAGGTTGACAAACAAAATGATAGTCCACCTTATTGCATGTGACTTTAACCAATCAAAATCATTCAAAATCATTCACTCAGCACTCCGTTTATTCATTCAATACACTTACTCAAATCAACCAAAAAGACTCCAAAATCATTAGAAACAATTTTGAAATTGTTCAAGACGATAAACATTTTATTCAAATCTGTCAAATTATTCTATGATTTTATTGGCTGGTGTTGATTTCAAATAGTCTTATTGGTCCACTAAAATATACAATAAGAAAAGTCAGTATATTTTATTAAAAGGAAGTAATAAATATAGCTAATTTTGTTCATCATGATCAAAATTAGCAAATCTGGATTACCTCCCTTTAATTTGACTCAAAACTAGCTCCACACATCCAATTTCATTCCAAAATCATTCAGCTTGTCAATTTTACAATGTTCTTAAGTGTAAAAAGTTTGTGGCCTCTGATGGAAATAGCCACATGGAGTAGGCTCAAGATGATTAAGCCTTAAAATGATTACATTAATAATGATAATGTGTGCGAGCTCTGGTGTAATCCATAGCAACAAACCAACATTAACAAATCAGATCAAGAATTTTCTTTGCACTGACTTAGTTCTAATATAATTGTATAGGCACTTGACTGGTGACCTGAAGGACTGTGGATCAAACTCAATGTCACCAGTGTCTATTTACGGGCAAAACATTCAATAGTCAGCTTCAAATCAGTTAAAGCAGCGGTAGAATTAGAAAAGCAGAAAGCAGTGCACTGCCCCCCTCCCACTCTCTCTTGAAAGCAACTCTATGAGTTAAAAATTCCGTTGTAGTTCATTTCTAATAATCTATGCAATATAACCCAAGCCGAGGAGATGATTTTCAAAGATTGTAAAGGGAAAGTGTGGTGAAAATAGGCCCTGCCCTGCCACGCCCACATTTTGGGGTCAATCAAAATTTCTTTAACAATTTAGGTAAAGGGTCTCCCAAGGAACATCCATGCCATGATTTATTGAAATCAGCCACATAGTTTGGGAGGAGAAGATTTTTAAAGATTTTAAAAAGAAAATAAGCCCCATCCTGCCACACTCATATTTGGCGGTCAATCAGATTTTCTTTAACAACTTAGGTAAAAGGTCTCCCAAAGAACATCCATGACAAGCATCATTGAAATCAGCCAAATGGTTTGAGAGGAAAAGATTTTTTAAGATTTTAAAGTGAAAATTAGCCCTGCCCTGCCAAGCCTATATTTAGGGGTCAATCAAAATTTCTTTAACAATTTAAGAAGAGGGTCACCTAAGGAACATTTCTTCCAAGTTTCTTTAAATTTCCCATTGGTTTAGGAGGAAAAGATGTTTAAAGAAAAAGTTTACACACAAACAGATGCACAATCGACACACCACAATGACAATAGGTTGCTGACCTTTGGCCAGTGGAGCTAAAAATGACTCATTTCACAATGACTTTTGTCAAATGTCTGAGAAAGTTGGTTGAGCTTGGGTTTGAACTCATGACCCCAAGATTGACAGCCAAGCACTTACTTCTAAGCTAGCCAGGCTAAGCCTGCAGCTGCAAATCTAGGATTTCCGTAAATAAGGTTTGATGTCAATCTAGAATTCAAGGAATTAATCCCATAGTATCCCTTTCTAAATAGAAAGTGATACTATGGGACTAATTGCTCAGATTCTGTATGTCAGAAATTTCTTATTTGTAGAAATTATTTCAAGTAAGGGGGTTGAATTCTTGGGTTGCAAAACATTTTAATTGAATTTGTCCACTACAATGAAGTTTTTTGGATAGAAAGGGGCTTTGTTCGAACCCCATCAACCCTTCTGGATCGGCTACTGACCTGTAAAAATAAGAATCACAGATCTCACAAGTCTTTGATAATTCAAGACAAATAACTATTATTTTACCTTTTATTTTAAGCTTATTTAATACACATGTATATATCATCTCAATTCATAACTTAAAACAAAACAGTCTATATGGCACAATGTAGCAATAGTTAGAAGTCTAGAAGTATAATATGACCTGACAAATGTATAAGGACCAAGTTGGAACTCAATACAATACAAATTTGAAAAAAAAGAGATTAGTTCCTGTAAACATACAATTTCAAAAATTTTTAAACATGAAGGGGAAATGATCATTCTATACTTATAAAATTAGCCAAGTATGAAAAGTTACTACTCTATTCAGTCTGAACAATTTGTGCAGACCATTTAGGGTCGACACTTTAAGCACTGCACAGATGTCCTTTTTTGCTTGACAGGTCATATATATAACTATATATCATTATGTATCTATAATATAAATATTTTGTGTATAAAAGAAAATACAACTATATATATCATTATAAAATAAAGAACTTTCAATGATTCAAAACAAACAATAAGTAAAACAAGATGGATTTTTGTTTTTAAATTTGAATGTCCTTAAACAGCATTTTTTGTTAGTTTGACCTTGACAGACAATCTTGACCTTGCCCAATGACCTTGACCTTAGTACCAGCTGTTGTGTATTATTTATATCTAACAGATCAAAACGAGGTGTTGCTGTGTTTTTATCTGTTAACAATGCTGACTTTAATAAGTTCCATATTGCCACAAATTTGATATCCTATTTTTAATATCACCTGATTTTTTTTTTTCAGATTAATCAACAACATTTTTGAATATATGATTTTTTTTTTCGTGTAACATAAAACTATGTTCATAAATGGTGTCATCAAGTTTATTAGGCTGTCATTTTCACAGTTCCAAAATAACATTGCTATGTTGAGGAGTCTGGGCAAAACTATTGTAAGTGCCTATAAATATATAGGCACTTACAATAGTATTGTTCCGACCCCTCGATGTGCTCTGAGCTCATTTGCATAGTTATTCCACTAGTGTAATAGTTTGTTGTTTAAATAACCAATCCATAGATCATTGGATCCCAGCCTGATCCCAATCTACTAATCTTGAGGATATTTGACACCAAGATGTTATCTGACTTCATAATCTGTAATTATAATTATGCCTTCACTTCCATTTGAAAATGATAATATTTTAGTTTATTTAAGTAAAATTATCTATAGCTTGGTTGTTCCTAGTCTGATCTGAGTCTACTTATCTTGAGGTCTATTTGACACTCAGATGTCATCTGACTTCAATATCTGTTATTTCAAATATGCCTTCACTAACATTTGAAAATACAACAAATGTACATTGTAATATCATTATTCAGTTCATTTAAACTAAATCATCTATAGAAAAGTTGTTCAGAGTCTGATCCGAGTCTATTCATCTTGAGGATATTTGACACCTAGCTGTCTTCTAACTTCATCCATTATTTTGTGTATAACTTCACTATCTTTATGACTAACATAACAGTTCTCTAGTTCCCCTACAAAATCAAAATAAATTTCAGGTAATCAACATGTACCAGGGATGTAGCTTATTAGGAGATGGGGAGAGTATTTTAGTTGATTTTATGGAGGTATGATTCAGGGGATAATTGTGAAATAACTGTTGATAAACTCATGGCCTAACCAGTGAAATTATCAAAAACTTTTACCCCTCTTTCGTTCAATCAACATTTCTGATGTTATTTAGGAGGAGCCCAATAAGTGACATCATCATGAGCGTAGCACAGCAATCACATGTAAAATGACGCGCTTAAAAAAAAATTGTCCTTTAATCTGCACATTTTGTCTCTCTTTTGCATTAAAGAAATGGATTATTTTTTTCTTTTTCTTTTTTGAGTAATGCCAATTGATATTTCATTTTGTGAACAACAAAAGCTATATTTTCATGAAATGAATTATTGATTGATCTAACACTGTAACATATGATTATCCTCTGTGTCAAACACAGACTTACAATCATACCTTTAAGCCTCTGTCAAAGTGCAGTTGGTAGCGCATCAGACTGACAACCTGAAGGTCACGCGTTCAATCCCAATGGCAGCACTCATTCTTTCCAACTATTTGTCTCCTACCAATGGGTTGATAAACGCAGACTTATATGGAATAGCAGCTGGAGGCTAGGAAAGGATGTAATGGCAGTGCTAGTGTGAGAAATATGTGGAATCCATTGTTAGGTGCTCCAGCCTCTGCCATATAATTGAAAGATTGTTGAATGCGGTGTTAAACCACATTCAAACAAACAAACCATCATACCTTTAAGTATACTTTGTCTGGTAGCAGCAGCTTCGTAGTTCAGCCCAGCTGAGTTTCCATAATTATAGTTGCCCGTTAGTGGGAACTCGTACTTCCCAGAGGGTGTTGTCACTTTTGTAGGGCACCAAAACGGGGTCTCAACCTGTTCAACGTACATAAAATTAGGTGATTATCAGGCTTTACTTATCATTACCCTGATAATTTTACAATAAGTTTCAAACAAATTTCAAATTTCAGGATATTTCAAACAATCTAGACAATTTTTGTTTTCACAATAATTAAAAGGAAAGCAGGTAGTGTGGACCAAGATAAAAGTTCACAGTCAATTTGGCCTGTGAATAACTTGTTCCATCTCGTAGATCAGCCTGTTTATAGATTATATAGATACATGTAGGCCAATAACGATGCAGAATATATTCTTTTTCCACTTAAAAGTTTTATTGTGATTATTAACATCAAACTTTTCACAGTAAATTATGACAATAGCTTGACTTGGTATTAATATTGTTAATTGATTTAGGCCTATAGCACATTCTTCTCGATAAATAAGTATACTGAAATTTATGTTGTTTCTGACTAAATGTGTAATACAAGATTCTTATTCTTATTTGATTTAATTGATTTAATTGATTAAATTTTCATAGAAAAATATAAAATTTTGAGGCACATGAGGTGGAATCGAAGTTTCATTGAAATTGGCCATGAGGTTCAAGAGGATATGTCATTCAAGGATTAAGGGCTCAAAATAAGCCCTGCCCTGCCATGCCCATGCATGGACACACGACGGACACCCCGCCATGACAATAGCTTGCTGGCCTTTTGGCCAGTGGAGCTAAAAACTAATCTTTTTTATTCAAGCAAATAAGTAGTGTTTCTAAAACAGAAAAGCCCTCCCTCTGTACAACTTATTTTTCAAACCTTTGAGCTTGATACTTTGCCTTGATGTAAGTAAACTGGTTTCAAAATGATAGCTTTTATCAGGCATACTATAAACACTGTATCTTGGTCAGGCTTGTTTTAGTCTTAAATGTTTAGTTTTGGTTAAGTTCTGTTTAACCTTGACCTTTATTCATGACTTTGACCTCATCAAATGACCCTAACCTTATCAACAAGTATCAGAAGATGCATATAAATAAGAGCTCTTCTTTTATAGCAATGCCATTTTTTGCTAAAATTTGCAGAAGTTTGACCTTGATAGATGACCTTAACATTGGTATTTTCTAGATATTTAAATGAGCTCCATCATCAGTGGCAGATCCAGAGGGGATTCAGGGGGCTAGAATGAAACCCCTCTGTATCAAAATTATTTCATTCTAGAGGACAAGTTCAATCAAAATTTGTAAGAAAATGAAAACTTTCCACTTTTTCTAGGGTTCGAACCACAGGAACTTGAAATTATACAAATAAAAGATATTTGATGTAAAAGGAATTTGAGCAATTAGTCCCAATGTATCCCTATCTTAATAGATAGGAATACTATAAGACTAATTTCTCGAATGTTGTAGGCTGACATTGAACCCCCTTTAAAGAAACCCTAGATCCACCGCTGATCATGCAAAACGAGAGTATCATACCTTCAATACCCTTGAGGTAATTTGCAATGTTAAGTTTTTGGTAAAGTTTTGAAAAGAGAGCTGGCATTCTGACGGATTAACAGACAGACAGAAAACTATCTCTTGTTACAAAAATGGTCATTTTTGGTACATATGCATATCATTTTGATATAATCATCTTCACCACATAATGCTGACATCATCGCTATAAATAATCCTGCTTAGAAAATGTTGAAGAGTATGAAATGAGATTATCATTTTGATAACTCACAGATTTGTAGGAATTTTGATACAGGGTAAATGAAATAGATATTCATACTCACATCAACTCGACCCTTTTGACCTTGAATACAGGCGACATTTTTACCGGTTCCAGCGTCTGTATGATATGTAAGGTTGGCTAGGGCACCATTTTTATACTTTAACACTATAACTGCTCCTTCATCTACACCTACAAGTGAAATCTTTGCTTTAACCCATTTTCTTTTTTTTTCTTTTGGAAATTTCAGATTAGATATACATGTATAAGCCAGACACTATTTCAGAAATTATAAATACATGTACTGTCAATCTTGCTTGAGGAACCATGTCTATTAAGCATTGTTCTTTATTAAGCGACAATGAGACAATTATATTGCATTTTAACAACTAAGGAGTACTGAGAATTTAGCAATAACATGCATATTCAATAACAAGAGGGTCAGAATGGCCCTAAACCGCTCACCTGAATTTTACTGGTACAGTGGATCTCACCCAAGAAACTTTCTGGCAAAGTTTTTCTGCTCAAAATATGGCCCTCCCTGCCACGCCCATACTTTGCAATCAAGCATAATTTTGAGATCAATTTTTAAAAAAGGTCATCCAAGGAACATTTTGGTAAAGTTTGAAGTGGTTCAGGTGGAAATGTCAGTCAAAGATTTCAGGCTCAAAATAAGCCCCGCCCTGCCACGTCCATATTTGAGGGCCAATCAAAATTTCATAAACAAATTTTGAGAAGGGTCATTAAAAAAACATTTCTGTCAAGTTTGGGTGAAATTGGCCCAATGCTTACTGAGATAAAGATGTTTAAAGATTTCAGGGTCAAAAATTGTTCCACCCTGTCACACCCATATTTGGGGATCAATCAAAATTTCAGGAACAAGTTTTAAGAAGGGTCACCCAAGGAATATTTCTGCCAAGTTTGGTTGGAATCCACCCAATGGTTACTGAGGAGAAGGTGTTTAAAGAATTGTTGACGACGGACGACGCACGACGGACAAAGGGTGATCACAAAAGCTCACCTTGAACATGTGCTCAGGTGAGCTAAAATCAAGAGGACCGTGATGGTCCTAGAATGCCTACCTGAGTCTCTTTGACCCCTGGGACATCACATTAATAAAATAGGCAAATGTCAACAAGGAGATAATTTCTACATAAGATCAATACCATGGAATATTTTCAGCTAAGAGCAAGGAGGATTAGCCCTTTTGTTCTTTCATTCTATGTTAAAAGGGATGTACCCGGATGGAGCCCAAATGTGACCCCAGGGTCTTGATATGAACAAGAGGCCCAAGAGGGCCTGTATCGCTCCACTGGCTTTAACATCATTAGACTTGCATTAAATGAATTTTTCTTTGAGACCTATTTTATATTAATCAACTGGGTATGGCTCACATTGCCCCAAAGTCTCAAGTTTCATTGAAATTGGCCCAACTTCATCAGGAGATGTAGTTCAAAGATTTCGGGCTCAAAATAAGCCACACCCGGATATGCCAATATTTATGGGCTTATTAATTTTTTGCATATAATTTTTGAAAAGGGTCACAGAAGGAACATTCTGGTAAAATTTCATTGAAATCAGCCCAGTGATTCAGGAGGAACTGTCGTTCAAAGAATTCGGGCTCCACATAAGCCACACCCTGCCACACCCCTATTTATGGGCCAATCAAAATTTTGAGAGCAACTTAGGGAAGGGTCTCCCAAGGAACATTCTGGTAAAGTTTCATTGAAATTGGCCCAGTGGTTTAGGAGGAGAAGTTGTTCAAAGATTTTGCGCTCAAAATAAGCCCCGCCCTGACACCCCCATATTTGGCCGTCAATCAATTTCTTGTACAACTTTAGAAGAGGGTCGCCCAAGGAATATTCTGGTAAAGTTTCATTGAAATCGGCCCAATGTTTCAGGAGGAAATGCCGTTCAAAGATTTCAGGCTCAAAATAAGCCCTGCCCTGCCCTGCCACGCCCATATTTGGGGGCCAATCAAAATTTCAGGAACAATTTTTGAAAAGGGTTACCCCAGGTACACTCTGGTAAAGTTTGGTTGAAATAAGCCCGGCCCTGCCACGCCCATATTTGGGGGTCAATCAAATTTCCTTGAACAATTTAGGTAAAGGGTCACCCAAGGAACATCCATGCCAAGTTTCATTGAAATTGGCCCAATGGTTTGGGAGGAGAAGATTTTTAAAGATTTCAAAGTAAAAAAATGCCACGCCCTGCCAGGCTCAATTTTAGGGGTCAATCCAAATTTCTTTATCAATTATAAAAGAGGGTCACTCAAGGATCATTTCTACCAAGTTTCATCAAAATCCGCCCATTGGTTTGGGAGGAGAAGATGTTTAAAAAAAAAGTTTATGCACGCACGGACGGATGGACGCACGACGGACACACCGCCATGACAATAGCTCGCTGGCCTTTGGCCAGTTGAGCTAATAAACTTGGTAGAGGTCCACTAGGTGATGCTTCATACTAAATATGAAAGCTGTCAGCCTTCTGATTTCAGATAAGAAGATTTTTGAAGATTTTCCTATTTTCAACCATCACGCTGACATTAGCTAAAAGGGATGCACCACGGTGGAGCCCAAATATGACCAAATGGTCTTGATATGAACAAACTTGGTAGGGGCCTACTAGATAATGCTATATACCACATATGAAAGCTGTCTGCCCTCTGGTTTCAGAGAAGAAAATTTTCAAAGATTTTTACTCTTTGATTTTATGTAAAAAGGGTTGTGCCTGGGTGGGGCCCAAATGTGACCCCAGGGTCTTGATATAAAGAAACTTGGTAGAGGTGTACTAGATGATGCTACATACCAAATATGAAAGCTGTCTGCCTTCTGGTTTCAGAGAAGAAGATTTTGTAAATTTTCCTATTTTCACCCTTTTTGTTAAGGGTAAAGGGAAAGTTAAGGGTGGATTTCAATTATTTGAACAACTTTGGTAGAACTTGACCCAAGGAACATCCCTGCCAAATTTCATCTAGATTGGCTCACCGGTTTAGGAGGAGAAGATGTTTAATGAAATTGTGGCACGACTGACGACAGACATTGCACAATCACAATAGTTCATCTTGAGCACTCCAAAATATATGTAACACACAACACATCTTGAGATATGTATATATTATGTTCTTGGTGTTTTGTATGAAACAAAATATTTAACGAGGTTGGGAGAATTGATAATTGTCAAGGCTGTACCAAGACAATTATCAATTCCAACGACCAAGTTAGATATTTATTCATACAATACACTAAGTATGTATTATATTTATCTTACCATTTGACTTCTTTTGGTCGATGTTTCTTACAGAAATGAAAGTTTCTAAAACCGCATAATGTCATTGTTCTAGAAATTTCAATGTGATATCATAAAAAATATCATATGTGATGTTATCATATGGATATTCGTATTACATGTATTAGATTCAACCTCTTCATATTATAGGCTATTCTACAGATAGTGACAAGTTTCAAGTGAATGCAGTTGGTAACACCAAAGATATCAACCATATCACTTAATGTCAAAAGATTTTTGACGACAACAAGAACAACCATGGCAACACCAAGGAAAAAGCAATACCATATTTCTACTTATAAACGCTCCCTGGAGCTAAACATAACATAGTCCTTGAGCTTTTGTTTAGTATGCTTTTTCTGGTTTAAAAAATATTTAAATTGATGTTTTTTAAAATCATATAAATGATTGTTTAGAGAAAATTCATCCCAAAATTAGAGTAGAAGTCTCAAAAAGGTCCTAAAATCTAGGCATTTAGAGTGGGTTTTCTTAGTAAAATTGTCTATTTAGTGAGAGATAGGAATCAACGATTATAATTTATTTGGGCTTTGAATTTTCAAATCCTGTGACTATAATATGAATAAGTTTAATAAAAAAGAAACACAATTTTATCATATATTGACAAAAACGTAATATTTATAAGAAGATTAAACAGGATTGGCAAAGGGAGGTAATAAACCAATAAATTGGGTAAGGAGCGAGTCGCTTTTTGAAACGTTTGTCAGCAGCGGTAAATGTTCCAGATTTGAGAATATAAAAGAAGATTAGCTTATTTTGCGAAAGCACGGCTTCATCTGAAATTTATTTACTTGGAATTAATCGCATGCGAGCTAGACTTTTCGGTGTCTAATTGCGTCCCCGCCGTCGACAAAGCGCAGTTAGTAGCGCGCCGGACTGTCAATATTGGGATGCTGTGTTTCTCCGACGGCGGCACTCATTCTTTCTGACTATAAGTCACTCACCCATGGGTTACTAATCGTAGACCTATGTGAGATAGCGGTTTGTGGTTAGGAAAGGATGTGATGGTTTTACTCGTGATCGAATTCGGTACTCCAGCGGTAGTGATATAACTATAGGCCTACGTCTGTCAGCAATCAAACTAGCCATTTCTCTCTGACCTGCGGCATTTATCGCCACCACTGCTCCGCGGAAGGTGTGAAAAACAATTGTATTGATTTACCTGGCTTCGCTCAGTATCGATTTTTATCTCGGTGTTTTCACACTTCGATCTGAAATCGCATTTAAAACACCGTTAATGGCGTATCGGGTAACATCGCCCCAGCATCCCAAAAAGGTCGACCCCCCCCCCAAATTTCGGGAGCCAAGCGGACCCCGCGTTATAATGGATTCAGCGCTCTAACAGATTTCGTTATAATGGAGTTGCAGTGTATAGGTGGTGCTATCATAAGGGAGGGCGCCATTATTAGAGGAAATAGGATATGTCAGATTTTCTCTCTAAAAATGGCATTTTTCTTACAAAACAACATTATGTTCTTCAAACACTAATGCCCCAGAAATGGCAATATTTTAAATGTTTGGCTTTTATAATTATACTTGACCTTGATGGTTGACCTTGACCTTGAATAATGTGTATTGATGAGAAGAACCTCCATACCAATCAAGAGCCATGTAGGAAATGGCCATCCCCGCCATGAAAGCTTGTCAGTAAATTGAAGCTTAATCAAAGGGCAATAACTCCAAAATTATAAAACCAAGAGTTGTAGTTCTTGTGCACTGCACTTCTCCTCCATCAGATCTATCCACCCATAAAGTTTCAAGTTGATAGCTTTTATACTTTAGGAGATATGCTCCAGACAACTGTAGTGACAAAATGACAAAACAGAGGACACATGTCTATATCCCCTTCGCTGAAACGGGGGGGACAATAAAAGCATACAATTGTCACTTGAATAGCGTTGTCGTTTCGGGAAATGTTAAGTTCACAGGTTAAGTATTCTCAGGGAGACAGACGGAGAGCCAAATCCTATGATTAAAGCTATGCCCATAAGGTGACAAGAAAAGCTGGAGTCTAGCTTAAGAAAAATACCTTACCTGTTTTTGTTAGATTTCCAAAAGCCTTAATCTCAACAGGCATTTCATTATCGTACACAAAACATGCAAACTGAACAACATAGATGCCAATATCTAACAGTCCACCACCACCCAGTTGAAGGTCCTTTATGCGTGGAACATCAGCAATTGGTATACAGAAATCAGCAGTTACTAATTTGATCTCGCCCAGTGTGCCGTCGGCTTTCTCCTTCCTTATTTGGTGATACACAGGGAAAAATCTGCTCCACACAGCCTGTGATTAATTTTAACCATTCACCAAATAATGTTTATTACACAATAGTGTAAAATGCTTATTTAAAATAAGAAAAAAATACATAGAACTTTTAAACATAATAAAATTCATAGGTAATGTGGTTTTACTTGGGTAAACAGTAATTTGGCGAGATCAACCCAATGTGTGCATCTTAATCAAATTCAAGTGCAATGCCTTGATGGCTTTCAGAGAATTATTGTCACCCTCAATATCATTACTTGTTCTGTATGTTACATCCAATAGGTTTATGCTAGTATACCTATTTGGGATATCAACTAGAGGCTAGCAAAGGGTATTTTTTTCCATCCTCTTGGAATCACTGTATTCAAACTTCATCATGTATCTCTTTGAGATGGTCTCTTTATTTTTCTGATTGATAAGCAGCGTTTCGATGGCTCAGCTCAAAACTGTTGTAACTGCGATTAAACATATACACTTACCCATCAATTTGGATCAGTCTAAAATCTTATGATCCATTATAATGAGTTACTAGTTAAATTGATATAATGTGCATCCTTTCAAAGATTCAAAATAAAAATAATAACAAGTCTAATACATACCTCCATGAAAAATTTATTATTTTTCTTAGCAGTATCCAACACTGATTTGGCTTGTTTCCAATTCATGGCCATTGGTTTCTCACAGAGAACATGTTTCCCAGCTTCCAGCATTTTAATGGACAGCTCAGCATGGGTTGTGTGCAGGGTACCAATATATACCACTTCTGTAAGGGTAAAGAGTTTATCTCAAAATAAGAGGACCATCATGGATCCTATATCACTCTACTCAGCACAAAACTTGTCAACCATTTTATAAATACCAGAGATTAATTGATGAACATTTGAGGTGGTTTTGAAAGAAACAGACATGATTTCCCCCTACTGAATTTGAGATTTTTTTATTATTTTCCTAAATTTCCCACCTTTCTGTTACCATGGAAACAATAGTTTTTGATGGAATAACATTCTTTTATCAACTTTGGGTAAAGTTTCACCCAAAGAATATCCCTACCAAGTTTCAGCTTGGATGACCAAATGGATTAGGAAGAGAAGATATTTTTAAAGATTTTTGGCAAATTTTTGCCTTTCTGTTACCATGGAAAGCAAAGTTTTTGATGGAATTTATTTCTTTGAAAAACTTTGGAAGAGCTTCACCAAAGGGACATCCCAGCTAAGTTTCAGATTGATTGGCTAAGTGATTTAGGAGATAAAGATAGCAAAAGAAATTGTTGATGAACGGACAGAAAAATGGACGATGGACAGACAATGGATGGTGAGAGATTACAATAGCTCACCTTGAGAATTTTGTGCTCAGGTGATCTTACAAGCAAGGCCTAAACAGTAAACAAGCCTGTGCAGGACATTTCCAACAATTGCACATTGTGTGCAAGGCATGAATGCTGAGCAGCCTTGACAACAACACAATATGATAATGATAAATGCTGGCCGCCAGAAGAATGATTACAATCTTATCTATATATAGCCCATAGTGAAGCCTCTGGTCAGAATGTGCAGATGAGAAAAGTCTATATAGTCTAGGAAAAAGTCTATATATCTGACGTATATATGGAAATTAGCCACGCCCATTAAATCCTTGTTTTTCATTAGATCAAAAATCCTTGAACAACTTTGAAAGAGAGTCACCCAAGGATCATTCCTGTGAAATTAGGTTAAATTTCATCCAATAGTTTATGAGAAGCAGAATTTTAACTTTAAGTTTAGACAGGATATAAAGACGCATGATGCACACAGCACCATGACAATAGCCACAACGGCTTTCGGCCAGTGGAGCCCAAAATGATATTTTATCCAGTTTCGATGTTCCTTTTTAAATGTCATTTTCTGATGTTATCATGTTTTGATGTGAGAAGAGTGGACAAAGAATTGAGCTTTAAAGTAGTATTTTGTCCAGTTTAATAACGACTGCTTTCCTTTTAAACATACATTTTTAAAATTTGTGCCTTCTAACTATATTCAAAACCCAAAGAAAAAGTGCAATGGATGAAAGTGAAAAATAAAGAAAATGCTTGTGGCAAGCATTTTCTTTATTTTTGACAATATTTTCTATAAGAGTTCAGGCCAGAGCATTACTAAAATTCTGTAGGCGATAAATTTTCATCAGCGATTTACTTAATTGCCACAGGCAATTTCTATATTTTCAACAATGTTTTCTATTCAGATTTGGGCCAGAGGATAATGGACAACTGAAAATTCTGTAAGAGTAACATTTTCACAGTGTCTATTCTAGGATTGAAAAATGAGGGGGATTTTGTTGAAAACTGTCAACATTTCAAAAATGATGTAAACTTTTACTCTTTCTGTATGTAAAAAAAACACCCCTCCATCTTCCAAAACAGGCGGGATTTTTCAGAAGTATGTCCTCAAATGCAAAATCCCCCCTCCTAGAATAGACACTGATTTTCATCAGCAATTTCTTAAAATTCAGACCATTTTAAATCTAAAATATTAATCGCGCAATGATCAATTGACATACCAACTTCTTGATCTTTGGCTACTTCATCATATGATGCCAATGCACGTTTAAACTTGAACTTGTCTGCAAAATCCTGGGCTTTAGTTAGGTCTCTTGATGCAACTGAAATAAACTACAGTTCAACTAAAAATCAATAGAGGCACATACAAAATGTATTCAAAACCTAGAATACTGAAAAATTCTAATAGAACCCGGTGCTTTGAAATCACCCCATCCCCTCTTTGAATGTCAAATCGACAATTATTTGCGTTTTTTTTCCTTTGAAAACTTGAAGCCTCTGATGCCCCTCATGACAATGATGTCAACAAGGGTCAATGTAACTTTTCCTAGTGTTGGGCAATCGTTTTCAATTTACAATCGATCGTTTTTAGTTGAAAGAATAAATCAACTAATGATGTATTGTACAATTGTTTTCCTAGAAAATAATACAGCACTCCCAGTATCATCCTTTAAAGAAAAGAATGTGAAAGTTTTGTTGAAACTCATGACATAAAGACCCTTTCTGTAGATTTTTCTACCAACTTTATGGCTCAGCGTGAAACAGTTGTAACTGCCTATAAACATATAGGCAGTTACTACTGTTTCACTCTGAACCACAAAACTTATGTCAGTTTTGATAACAATATATAATGGCTTTCATCTATGTGGAAGGAACTGATTCAATTTTGAAATTTCTTAGTCAATTATCACAATCAGTAGCCCAAACCAAGTAATTATCAATTATAATTGATTAATCTGCCCATCACTAACATTTCCTGATCGCAGTAAATACATAATTTGTTGTAAGTTTATCATTATGCATTTTCTTATTTAAAAAAATCATTGAAATTGATGTCTTTTTGGCCCTATTCCCTTTAATTTGAGGTGAATTCCTCTAAAAAATTGTATAAATGATTGTTTAGAGGAAATTCATCTCAAATAAGAGAAGAAGTCTCAAAAGGTTCCAAAAATTTAAGCAATTTAAGTGGGTTTTTCTTAGAAAAAAAATGTTAGGGTGCTACTATTAGGGAGGGTGCTATTATGGTGAGAGGAAAAATGGTAGACAGAAATTGACATCAAAGTTCAGGACAAAAGAATTTGAATTGAATATTACAGTTACCTCATGTTCCGTTGCTGGCAGATTTTCTTGTATAGCCTGGAAAAAGTCGGAACTAATTTTCCCTGGTCCTAGACACGCCCATTTGGTAGCCATTCTCCTCTGCTGTAGAAATATCTGAAATTTGCATTAACCTCTTAACCCTTTCCTGTTTTACAAAATTTTGGACCTGTCCAAATTCAAAGGTTTTGCAGACGAAAATTTAAAATGGATTTAATTTGAAAAATAACCATTCAGTAGGGTAGAAAATAGTGTGGAAGAAGAAGAAATTGCTTGTCAGAAGCAATTTCTTCTTTTTTCACAATGTTTCTCAATCATTAAATCACAGGCACGTAAAAAGCAGGGATTCAACAGGAAAGTGTTAATGACATTATGATATACAGTAAACCTGCCCTGCGTTCAGGTTGAAATCAAAAGCGAAGCGCTTTCCAAATGATACCTCACTTTGCAGGTATGTGCACGTGCAAAGCGTGGTATCATCTCAAAGGGTGTGCAAAATGTTTTTAAATCCTTTACACAGGGCTGGTTGAAATTGAAAGAAATTGCAGACAACATTCAACACTTGAGTACTGCATGCAGCTCAGCTGTGTATCCCCCTCCCCCTGCACTTTTGATAGCCAACATGTAAGGATGTACCGTAAAAATTGTAATAGCATCCCATGCTTTTATAAATCCCCATCCCCCTTTTCGCAGGTTGAAGTCCACCATTTTTGATGTGATTTTACAAATTCTTGGAGCCTCTAATAAAGACCAATACCCACAAAATCAAGGTCACTAGACAAGAGGGCCATAGTGGCCCTTAATCGCTCACCTGAATTAACAATCTTAAAATGTTTTTTCTAAGATTTGACCCCATGACCTAGTTTTTGACTCCACTTGACCCAATTCCAAACTTGTCCGAGATTTCATCAAGATAATCATTCTGACCAATTTTCAGGTTGATTGGGCAAAAAATATGGCCTCTAGAGTGTCCACAAGGTTTTTCTAAGGTTTGACCCCGTGACCTAGTTTTTGACCCCACTTGACCCAATTTCAAACTTGTCTGAGATTTCATCAAGATAATCATTCTGACCAATTTTCAGGTTGATTGGTCTAAAAAAATGGCATCTAGTGTCCACAAGGTTTTTCTAAAATTCGACCCCGTGACCTAGTTTTTGACCCCACTTGACCCAATTTCAAACTTGTCCAAGATTTCATCAAGATAATCATTCTGACCAATTTTCAGGTTGATTGGGCTAAAAATATGGCCTCTAGAGTGTCCACAAGGTTTTTCTAAGATTTGACCCGTGACGTAGTTTTTGACCCCACTTGACCCAATTTCGAACTTGTCAGAGATTTCATCAAGATAATCATTCTGACCAATTTTCAGGTTGATTGGGCTAAAAATATGGCCTCTAGAGTGTCCACAAGGTTTTTCTCAGATTTGACCTCATGACCTAGTTTATGACCCCACTTGACCCAATTTCTATCTTGTCCGAGATATCATCAAGATAATCATTCTGACCAATTTTCAGGTTGATTGGGCTAGAAATATGGCCTCTAGAGTGTTCACAAGGTTTTTCTAAGATTTGACCCTGTGACCTAGTTTTTGACCCCACTTGACCCAATTTCGAACTTGTCTGAGATTTCATCAAGATAATCATTCTGACCAATTTTCATGTTGATTGGGCTAAAAATATGGCCTCTAGAGTGTCCACAAGGTTTTTCTAAGATTTGACCCTGTGACCTAGTTTTTGACCCCACTTGACCCAATTTCGAACTTGTCCGAGATTTCATCAAGATAATCATTCTGACCAATTTTCAGGTTGATTTGGCTAAAAATATGGCCTCTAGAGTGTCCACAAGGTTTTTCTAAGATTTGATCCCGTGACCTAGTTTTTGACCCCACTTGACCCAATTTTGAACTTGTCCGAGATTTCATCAAGATAATCATTCTGACCAATTTTCAGGTTGATTGGGCTTAAAAAATGGCCTCTAGAGTGTCCACAAGGTTTTTCTAAGATTTGACCTCATGAACTAGTTTATGACCCCACTTGACCCAATTTCTATCTTTTCCGAGATATCATCAAGATAATCATTCTGACCAATTTTCAGGTTGATTGGGCTAAAAATATGGCCTCTAGAGTGTCCACAAGGTTTTTCTAAGATTTGACCCTGTGATCTAGTTTTTGACCCCACTTGACCCAATTTCTATCTTGTCCAAGATTTCATCAAGATAATCATTCTGACCAATTTTCAGATTGATTGGGCTAAAAATATGGCCTCTAGAGTGTTCACAAGGTTTTTCTAAGATTTGACCTCATGACCTAGTTTATGACCCCACTTGACCCAATTTCTATCTTGTCCAAGATTTTATCAAGATAATCATTCTGACCAATTTTCAGGTTGATTGGGCTAAAAATATGGCCTCTAGAGTGTCCACAAGATTTTTCTAAGATTTGACCCCGTGACCTAGTCTTTGACCCCACTTGACCCAATTTCGAACTTGTCTGAGATTTCATCAAGATAATCATACTGACCAAATTTTAGCTTGATTGGGCTAAAATATGGTCTCTAGAGTGTCCACAAGGTTTTTCTAAGATTTGACCCTGTGACCTAGTTTTTGACCCCACTTGACCCAATTTCGAACTTGTCCAAGATTTTATCAAGATAATCATTCTGACCAATTTTCAGGTTGATTGGGCTAAAAATATGGCCTCTAGAGTGTCCACAAGGTAAATGTTGATGACGGACAACGGGCGACGCATGACGGACGACGGACATCAAGTAACCCAAAAAGCTCACCTTGAGCACTTCGTGCTCAGGTGAGCTAAAAATCAACAGAAATCTATGCACCTTTTCCCTTATCAAATGTTTCACGGGTTGTGTTTATTTTTTTGCAATTTTTCACCTTCTTAACAAATTTTGATGGCTCAGAGGGAAATAGTTTTAACTGCCTTTATATGTTTATAGGCTGTTACAACTGTTTCACACTGAGCCATCTATGTGTATTGTAGGCTAGGTATCCTCTAATACAAGCCCATTGCTTTCTAATGGAAATGTGATTGTTGTTATAGAACCCCAGGCTTCTATTTGGGCTTTTATGGTAAATGCTTTATCAAAATTTAATACATGTACCCACAGGTGGCAGTATCAAAGAATTTATCGAAAAATAAGATGTGTTTGTGAAACACGAACAGCATTTTTTTTCAAAGTTTGACCTTGACAGATGACCTTGACCATGTCAAATGACCTTGACTTTGGTACCAGCGGATGCGGATCATTGAGATCTATCATCATGCCAAATATTAGCCTTGTATCTTGAATAGGCTTGAAGATATTGGCAATGTCAAGTTTTTTGGTTAACTTTTGCAGACAGACACGTAGACGGACGAACAGTAAAACAAAATGCCCCCGATCTTTCGATACAGGGGCATTAAAATATAAAATAATGATTATATTAGCATATATATATTGTTTGTATGTACCCAGGGCTCGTGTTTGACCCCTTAAACCAGGATTTTGACCCCAAATATCTGAAATATCTTAATTTGACCCCTTGAAATTTATCCCAAGGGGGTCATTTTTCCCCCTTGAAAGGAATTACTAAGGGTCAAATCATGGTTTTATACCTAAGTCCTAAGATATTCACAAATAACTATCTAAAGTTCTATAAATTAATTACTTGTTTCATATCATTACAAGAAACAGTTAAAGTGACTGTTAAATGTTCAAAATTCTGCTTATGGCTATATGATTTGCTTGTTCAGTCTTTTTTGACATATTCAGTTTTGATCCCCAGAATTTCTTAAATAAGGAGTCAATGACTCCCCAATATCAAACACTTACACAAGCCCAGGTACCAATTAAATATCTCACAAAGCTCCACTTCTCTTCTATAAGAAATAGTCTTCAGAGAAATATAGGATCTATATTGACCTTCTGTTTAAGGCAAGCTTATTTTATCCTTTAGTCTTGAAAAGAAATGTTATTAAGTGAGCATTTGGGAGCTTAACTCTATTTAACTATATTTATAGACTCAGTTAGATCAGCTTGTCTAAAGTAAACTTGAGTGACAGATTATTTTTGGCACATAAACAAAATGCAGTTATAAAAACAATTTTAGGTTTTTAGTTTCATACCCCAATGAAATTTAAAAAAATACTCTCTTCATCTCTTAAATGAATAAAAAAAAAAAAAAAAGAAAAAGAAAAAGAACTCACCTTCTCAGTTTGAAATATTCACCTTGAAGATAACAGTTAAGATATGTTACTATTTATCTTCTTTAACCCTTTCACCTTTGAAATTATAGACTGGTCAATTTTTTTGAATGAGATTTTACGCTGCTTTCAACAATTTTTTAGTTATATCACGGCACCTGGAGTACCTAACAATGGATTCCTGGTATCTCACAGCAGTCCAACCATCACATCATTTTCTAGCCTGCTGTATCCCACATAGGTCTACGATTATCAACCCATTGGTGAGAGACAAATAGTCAGAAAGAATGACTGCCACTGTCAGGATCGATCGCGGGACCTCTAGATGGACAGTCTGATATGCTACCAACTCCTCTATGACAGCCGCCATAGTCCAAATATGAAAGAGAATGCAAATGTGATGCTGTTATTGTTATAAGCATTTTCTATTTTTTTTCATAATATTTTCTCTAGAACATCTTCAAAACAAGAGGCCCAAGACAGCCTGTATCGCTCCACTGGCTTTTACATCTTAAGTTTTGAAAAAGAGCTATTGGAAATTGAAGGTAATGAAAGTCACAAGCATTAAAAAGGAATTCTGACTTTGATATTTATGTACAAGCTATCAGAATTGAACGCATATAATTAATATGTAAAATTACATGGAAGAAGACTTTTAAACTTATTTAAAACAAAATTTTTAAATAAATTTCATTTTACCCATTTCCTCACAATTTTGACTTTGAATGGTCTGAAAAAAAATCTAAGCAGATTACAAATAAAAAAGCCAAATAATGCAGAAAACATTCATTGAAAATGAAAACTAGCAAATAAAAGCAACTTTAGCTATAATGTTTGACTGGGGGAAGAGGGCAATGTGTTAGGGATGTTCATGAATAAATAATAAGGAAGGAAAGTAATTAGTAATTTTTTTATCACTTGCCCTGCCATGCCCTTATTTGGGGGGTCAATCAAAATTTCTTGAGTAATTTAAGTAAAGAGGCTCCCAAGGAACATCCATGCCAAGTTTCATTTTGAAATCGGCCAAAAGGTTTGGGAGGAGAAGTTTTTAAAGATTCTTACGTGAAAAAATGCTCCACCCTGCCAAGCCAATATTTGGGGATCAATCAAAATTCTTGAATGACTTAAGTAAAGGGTCACCCAAGGAACATCCATGCTAAGTTTCATTGAAATCGGTCTAATGATTTGGGAGGTGAAGTTTTTTAAAGATTCTAACATGAAAAAATGCCTAGCCCTGCCACACTCATATTTTGAGATCAATCAACATTTCTTGAACAATTTAATTAAAGGGTCACCCAAAGATCATTCATGTCAAATTTCATTGAAATCAGCCCAATGGTTTGGGAGGAGAAGATTTTTTAAGATTCTAAGGTTAAAAAAATGCCCTGCATAGCCACACCAATATTTAGGGGATCAATCAAAATTTCTTTTACATTTTAAGTAGAGGATCACCAAAGGATCATTTCTACTAAGTTTTGTTTAAATTTGCCCATTGATTTGGGAGGAAGAAATGTTTAAGGAAAAAGGTTACGCACAGATGGACTGACAGACATCGAACGGAAACTCTGCCATGACAGCAGCTCACTGGCCCTCAGCCAGTGGAGCTTAAAATCTAAATTCCAGTATTATATTTAGCATTAATTAAACTAATATTATTTCTTTCGAGTCTTTTTTTTTTTATTTTTGACAGGCAACAATTCAAATTTGATGCAATTTGAAACCATCCTTTGTGGTAGTACAAAAATATTGGAAAAGGGGAGATATCTTGTTATGAGCAATTGATCTTCCTTTTCCACAATATTATCTCAATCAAGGAACTATGCGGGGAAGAAGTGATTGATGCCATTTATTTAAGAGATAAAGAGAGTATTTATTAATTTCATGGAATAAAACCTTATCACATTGTATGAATACACAAAGCAGATTCTTTCTTAAGAGTGCTAAGGTCTTTAGTTTCATTCCTCCATGAAATAAATAAATAATAATTTCATATCTTATAATTTAATAATATGAAGCAGAAATGTTAAGATTTCAATAAAAGAAATATTATGGGACTATTTAGTGCGCAAGCTTACAAAACAGCTACATACTAAAATTGTTTTTCATTGAGTAATGAAACAAATTTTTCAGCAATTCAGAATGCAGAAATTTTAATGGGAGCAACTAGAATTAGATTATTTTGAAATAATCATTAAAGCCTATTCTCAGTATTGAAAGAAATAAAGGATAGCAATATGCATTTCAGCTGTTATTTTGATTGAATTTCAAGAAATATTACTGAAATGGGTTTTAGCTGTATCCATCAAAACAGTATTACAAGGTATTTTGGTTATAAACTGTTAACCCAAAATTGATCGACACAGATTAATAACTAGACATGAGTCACAGACACAAATGTGTCTCCTAATATTGGAATCTACCCAACTAACTTTTTGAAATGACACTAGCAATAATCAAGGGAAACTGTCCAAAATTTATCTGAAATCAAATTATTGATGTAGAAGAAACAATCTTTCAGTAAGATAGTTCCTTTTGAATATGAGTCAGGGCTCTTGATCTGGCCTTATGAAGATATGATAGAATTTTTCCTGCCAACTGCTGTTGATCTTTACCGCCAGTAGAGATAGAATTCCTTAAATACTTTCAAATAACATTTAATTATACATGTACCTTGTACAGACCTATCGTACTAGAAGGCTTTTCAGGAAAGTCAGTAGAGCATTCCAGGCCCTCATGGGCCTCTTGTTTACGCAAACAAATTACTAAAACTCTAATCTATTTACCAAATTTGTGTATTTGTTGCAAAATTCCTGCAGACTTTTGTATCAGTTTGAAGGGAAGAATAGGTTGTTGTGGGTTTGCAAAGTAGAGAGACCTGTCCTTATAAAGTTTATAGACTAATAGTAGTCTTTATAGACAGAGTCAATCCATTTAGAGTTGAGGATCCTTTAATCTGAAATGCTGTGGATATGCAAATAGGACAGGCCCCTTTTCCCATGATATGTCATGGATCCTTCCCATTTTCATAGTGTTCATCCTTGTGAACTGACAACTATTATGACCAAGTTTCATGAAGATTAAACAATATTTGTGGCCTCTAGAGTGTAAACAAGAAAATTGTCATTAAGGCCCCTTTTTCTGTGATATGGCACAGATCCTTCCCATTTTCGATAGGGTTCATCCTTGTGACCTGACAGGACAATATATGTGGCCTTTAGAGTGTAAACAAGAAAATTGTCATTAAGGCCCCTTTTCCTGTGATATGGCACATATCCTTCCCATTTTTGATAGGGTTCATCCTTGCAACTTGACAGGACAATATTTGTGGCCTTTAGAGTGTAAACAGGAAAATTGTCAATAAGGCCCCTCTTCCTGTGATATGGCACATATCCTTCCCATTTACGATAGGGTTCATCCTTGTGGCTTGACAAACATTCTGACCAAGTTTCATGAATATTGGACAATATTTGTGGCCTTTAGAGTGTAAACACTAAAATTGTTGATGCATGATGACAGACGACAGACGCCACACAACAGACATTCAATGATCACAAAAGCTCACCTTGATCACGATGTACTCAGGTGAGCTAAAAACTTGATGGAAGCAACTAGAATTTAATTATTTAGGATTGTTGATCCTTTTTTTTCTGATTGGATCACGCCTTGTGCACTTTGCTCGTTACACTCTTAAATCCTAGATCAAACACTGAATGTGTGTGAAGTTTGAATTCAACCCATCCTAAGTGGTAGAAAATATTGTAGGAAAAGTAGTTTTATTGTTACTATTATTTGCATTTGCAAGAAGTTTACTTACACTTTTGCAATATAATGATAAACAAAATAATGTTCTAGCTAATAATACATATGAAGTCACCTTATTTCCTTTTAAATCTCATCCCAAAAGTCACAAAATTTAACAAATGGGGAAATTATTTCATTTGCACATTACAACTGTCAACACAGGGTATAACGTGCCACGCCGACACCAGAAGGTTCATGGACACCTGATCGATTTTTTCGATACGGAACTAACGGTGGGGCAAGTTTTTGACTTATTTGTAAACCAAAATAATCATTTTCATTTCAATTTTTAGTATCACTGTCGAGATAAATGGTTCTCCTTTTAGGAAATAAAAGGGGAGGTAAAAAGTAAGCAAAATGAGCAAGTTCTAGCCCTAGGAGTGAGTGACTTTGCTCGTTTTTTAGGTTTGTCATTAATTTTTTGTCAAACAACCTGACTATTCTTCATTGTTTGTGTTTGTCTAAGAGCATTTATGTATCCTCTACACACATTCCAAATTTCTCGGCAAAAGATCCACATAAAGCGAAGATATTCGTACTTTTATTGGCCTGGGTAGCGAAAAATTTGATAACTAGACACCCCCTGATTTTTTTTCGATTGGAAATCGACACCAGAATTTGTGATAGGGGGTGTCTAGTTATCAAATTTTCCGCTACCCAGGCCAATAAAAGTACGAATATCTTTGCTTTATGAGGATCTTTCGTCGAGAAATTTGGTATGCGTGTAGAGGACACATAAATGCTCTTAGACAATCACAAGCAATTAAGAATAGTCAGGTTGTTTGACAAAAAATTGATGACAAATCTAAAAACCAAGCAAAGTCACTCACTCCTAGGGCTAGAACTCGCTCATTTGGCTTAGTTTTTACCCTCTACTTTAATTTCCTAAAAGAAGAACCATTTATCTCGACAGTGATACTAAAAATTGAAATGAAAATGATTATTTTGGTTTACAAATCAGTCAAAAACTTGCCCCATCGTTAGTTCTGTATCGAAAAAATCGATCAGGTGTCCACGAACCTTCTGGTGTCGGCGTGGCACGTTATACCCTGTGGTCAACAAGGTGGCAAATTCATGGTCACAAGATACAAGGCTAGCTAGGTGTTGCACAGCTGGATGTCTAAGCATGAAAAACAACAAAGGCCAATAACTAAGTAGAGTTATAGTTCATGTGCACTGCACTCTGTAATCACGAGAGGAACATGGCTGCCAATTTTAAGTTTCAAGTCAATCGGACTTAAGATGACAAAATTATGCTCCTGACAAAGAAATGGATGCCACTTGCCCGAACACCACAGGTGATCACCTAATACATGTATGTGCTGTCTTTCAACAGGCTAAAAAAAGCCTAATAGTATAACAATTTTTGTAAAATTCTGATGATTTCACTTAATAACATGCATGCATGCTTGTATTATAAAAGGAACATGCATTAATTACATTGAAATCAATCAACAATATGTTTACATTACTTGTACTTTTGTAACGGTTTAAATGGATGTAAGTTGCATTGGATATGCAAATGAGAGAGACCTGCATTAAGTTAAATGGCTAATGATAGTCCATAAAGACAGTGTTGACCAATATAGGGTTGAGGATCCTTTTCTCTGAATGGATAACAGCACTGTCTATGCGCTCAGATTGTTCCACTTATTATTAATATATTTACATTTGACACTTACTTACACTTGAGTACCCATATATTGGGTAGAGAAACGTTCCTAGTTCTAGTGTATTTCCTCTAATAATAGTGTCCTCCCTTAATAGTAGCACCCCTACATTTTTTACTAAGAAAACCCACTTCAAATGCCTAAATTTCAAGAACTTTTTGAGACTTCTTCTCTAATTTGAGATGGATTGCCTCTTAACAATCATATTAATGATTGCCAAGATTAAAATTGATTGGCCTAGTATTTAAGGAGAACAAGATTTTTTTCTAATATTTTTGTCGATTTTTGGCCATTTTTCAGACTTTCCATTACTATTGAAACAAGAGGTTTTGATGAAACTAAATTCTTTTAACAACTTTTTAAGAGTTTTACACAGGAACCATCCCTGCCCAGTTTCAGCTTGATTTGACTAATGGAATGGGAGGAGAAGAATTTTTTCTAAGATTTTAACATTCTTCTGCCATTTTCAGCCTTTCCATTACTATGGAAACCAGAGTTTTTATGAAATAAAATTCTTTTAACATTTTTTGAAGAGCTTCACCCAAGGAACATTCCTGCAAAGTTTCAGCTTGATTGGCCGTGTGGTTTAGAAGGAGAAGATACCATACCGCAGTTGGTTAGGCTAGCCTGGCTCCCAGGCTGTCAGTTAGTGTTATATAAGGTACACCACTCATGTTGTACTATTTGAAATTACCTCCCATATTCTCAAAAACTGACAGCCTGGTCAACTCTGCAGAGCTTACTCCCAGGAATTCCTGGAAGAATTTGACCCCTCGGTCAGGTCACAGTTTCACTGATGTAAGATAATGATAAGCCAACTCTAGTGGGAATTCTAATGACCCCTTAATGACCCTTATCAAATAACACAGACTGAGCCTGGTCAGATATTTATTGCCAGAAAAAAAGTTTAGATAGAATAAAATAGGTGATGAAATCGAAGTACTGTAAGCACTGTAAATCAGTCATCACTGAATGGTTTGACAGACTGTTGCATTTCAAACTTAGGAAATTTGATAATCATCTTTAAAAAAATGAAAGTCGAAACAATATAAACCTAGCCTAAGATACCGATTAAAACATGAAATCTATAAATATCAATTGATCAAAGACTTATATTAAAGTGTCTTCTCAGACAACTAATGGTCATGTTTTGATTTTGAAACATGTCTTACATAAACCTTTTCTTTAAAGAGTTATGTAACAATCATAAACAATTTTGACCCGGTGAGTGGATAAAGAAATTGTCATTAAGACACATTACCCACGTTTTAATAGATCTTTTCCATGTTTAACCAGGGACTTGCATTTGAGCAGAAAAAAAATAATCAAGTTGCATGCAGATTGAACTAAATTGTGGCCCTTACAGTGTTAACAAAGATATTATCATTTGACCTCCGTCCCACTCTTTTCAATGATACCTCCCAATTTTCAATAGGGTTCATCCATGTGACCTACCAAATATTATGATTTAGAATCATGGATATTTAACAAATAGTGTGGCCTCTACAGTGTTCACAAAGAAATTACCGTTCTCTTTATCTGGTGTTTTCAATTGGTATCTTACCACTTTTGATATTCTATCCTTGTGACGGGACAAACAATCTGACTAAGTTTAATTAAGCTTGAGACAAATATGTGCCCCCCTCCCCTAGAGTGTTTCCAAGGACATTTTAAAAAAGACCCCTTTTACCGTGTTTTCCAATGGAACCTTTCCATTTTCCATATGTTTTATCTTTGTGACCTGACCAACTCTCTGACCAAATTTCATGAAGAATGGGCCAATATTAGTGCCTCTAGAGTGCTAATGAAGAAAATTTCAACTAAGGCTGACAACAGAATTCAATAATTACAAAAAAGACACCTTTAGCATAATGTACTCAGATGAGCTTAAAATATCACAGTTACAATGGTATGAAGAATTTTTTTTGGCTTTTCTGTTGTTTTTTTAAAAGTCAATGCCAAAGAATAATTTGGCCAAGATTGATTATTTAAAACCTGATTTAGACTGCGCTATCCCACACTGGCAATAGTCGGGATTTGCCTTCCCGCGACGGCCATTTTAATATTACGATTGAAATTAAAAATTATACTAAAATGAATGTACACCATTTGTTGATTTTTGACCAAGGTGATGATAACGTAAATACATGCAATGAAGAGTTACAAACGCATAAATACGGCAATCCTCAAAACCAAAATTTGGATATATATTGCACTCAAAGAACATCAGATCTTACACATTGGTTCGGGATTTAATCAAGAGGGACTTGCAACATGGCTTTTCATTGGGGTTACACGCTGCCTTAATCTAGCATAACACATAGAGTTGTTGTGCTCTTACTTTGAATTACATCGAATTCTCATTCTAAGTATGGGATAGTTGACAGAGATGACCTTAGCATATCTTTGAGATGTTATGCTCAAATGAATTTGAAAATGATGAGTGGTGAATTGATTTGATCACAGATGGTTACCTCATGGCCATTGCTGATGAAGAAGTTGACAACCGGCTTATAAATTTTATTGTTGCTATTTTAAGCATTGGCTTGGCTAATATCTACTTAGTATAAATCAAAGGTCATAATGGTATTTAACCAAGAGGAAAATCTTGCAAAGGTAGACTTTCATCAATGTTTGAATATTCATCATTTTATCTTTGTGTATTTTCACCATTTCTGGTGAAATTTTGCTGCAACACAGAGAAAGGGGACATCATCTCAAATTTCTTATAAATTCAGCTCCTCGTACCTGTGTGCATGCATTTGCATGAAACTTTCAAGGAATGTTCCTTCTTAAAATTATAAACTTTGCGCATTTTCTCTGTTTATTGATTATGTTGTTTCACAGAAGTATTTGACCTTCGTGTTAAAATTCTTGAAAACAGAACCCCTATCTCATTTATGCATAAATTTGTTAGAAACCTACAGAATGTTACTTTTCATGTGACTTTTGGCATTTTGTCATGTTGGTAATACTTTGCTGCGTCACAGTAATAAAAGGGCGTTCATGTCAAGTAACTTGTTTTCATATTATATCTAAAACTAGAAAGCCATGAATGGCTTGAGTCGCTCCACAGGCTTGAAATTCTTGTAAAAGCAAATAAATGCTTTGACTAGGTTTTTAGATATTTGGGGTTCTACTGATGTTGAAAATGATTTTCAAAGTTTCAACTATATAACAGATAGAGAAATGACCTCTGCTATTAAAAGACATATTTTTCATCATATCAAAATAACTTTGGGCTGCATGATAATGAGTAACCCAAAGATCATACCAAAAATGTTGATTGATATCCATCAGTTACATTCTGAGAAAATGTTTTTCATAGTTTCCACTATTTAACATATTGAGAATTGACCTCCACCCATAAAATGTATATTTTTCATCCAATCAAAACAATTTTCGGTACACTGATAAAGGGTCACTCAAGGATCATTCCAGTGAAATTTGGTTGATATCTTTCACTTACATTCTGAGAAAATGATTTTCAAAGTTTCCACTATATAACATATAGAGAAATGACCTCCGCCCATAAAATGTATATTTTTCATCCAATCACAATGATTTTTTGTAGACTGATAAAGGGTCACTAAAGGATCATTCCAGTGAAATTTGGTTGATATCCATCAGTTACATTCTGAGAAAATGATTTTCAAAGATTCCACTATATAACATATAGAGAAATGACCTCCGCCCATAAAATGCATATTTTCCATCCGATCACAATGATTTTTTGTAGACTGATAAAGGGTCACCCAAGGATCATTCATGTAAAATTTAATTGGTACCCATTGATTAGAATCTGAGAAAACTCACTTTTTACCATATTTGGAAATTAGCCACGCCCATTAAATCCATGTTTTTCATTGGATCAAAATTTCTTGAACAACTTTGAAAGAGGGTCACCCAAGGATCATTCCTGTGAAGTTTGGTTGAAATCCATCCAGTAGTTTCTGAGGAGAAGATTTTTAAAGAAAAGTTTACGACCGGACGGACGGACGGACGGACGGACGCACGACGGACACAACGCCATGACAATAGCCCCAGTGGCTTTCTGCCAGTGGAGCTAAAAATGATTTTCAAAGTTTACACTATATAACATATAGGAAAATGACCTCCGCACATAAAATATATATTTTTCATCAGATCACAATAATTTTTGCTATACTGAAAAAGGGTCACTCAAGTATCATTCATGTAAAATTTGGTTTATATCTATCAATTAGGTTCTGAGAAAATGATTTTCAAAGTTTTCACTATATAACATATATAGAAATGACCTCCGCCCATAAAATACACATTTTTCATCCGATCACAATAATTTTTGCTATACTGATAAAGGGTCACTCAAGTATCATTCATGTAAAATTTGGTTGATATCTATCAATTAGATTCTGAGAAAATGATTTTCAAAGTTTCACTATATAACATATATAGAAATGACCTCCGCCCATAAAATACATATTTTTCATCTGATCACAATGATTTTTTTGTAGGCTGATAGAGGACCCCTCAAGGATAATTCATGTGAAGTTTGGTAAATATCCATCAATTAGTTTCTGAGAAAAGCCACCTATTACCATATATGGAAATTAGCCACGCCCACTACAGCCATGATTTTCAACCGATTAAAAATCTTTGAAGGAATCTGATAGAGGGTCACCCAAGGAACATTCCTGTGAAATTTGATTGGAATCCATCCAGTAGTTTATGAGGAGAAGATTTTTAAAGTAAAAGTTTACGGACGGACGCACGGACGGACGCACGGACGACGGACACCTCGCCATGACAATAGCCCGCTGGCCTTTCGGCCAGTGGAGCTAAAAAGGGAATTAGTCTTGTCTGGATAAAATTTCTTACGTTTATGGCATAGTTGCTTTTTTGATGAGTACACATGTAACACAAAGAGTATGTTTAGAAGCGCCTATGGTTAAGGTCTCATGTCAAGGTCAAGCAACAAAATTGGTCTTGTATGGGGCATATCTCGATGGTTTATATGAATTGATATGAATTGATTGCAAATTGATATGGCACAGTTTTCGCCCTTGTGTTATGGGTATGGTATGTTTGGATATGCCCAAGTTTAACGTCACAGTTGAACGTCAAATGATAAGCCTGGTCTGTAGCATGTTTTCTTGATTTATTATATGATTGGGTTTCAAAATAACTTTGTACATATATTCCCTTTAGTTAGTACTAGTATCATCCCATAAAGGTTGTTTGGGTTGATAGCATTATTTGCAGAGGTATCAGTGTCTGTGACTATTAGTAATTATACATGTATAGTTCCTATATGAAAGAAATGTACCTAGTAAATCTGACCTGAGGCTTGAAGCATCAAGAGTATATACGATATAAAATGTTATGTATGCTTCAAATAGTAGTGCATTTAATTCTATACAAAATTATTGTTGAGTAATGTCATTTCTTTTGGTTACCATGCAAATGCATTGCTTTTAAAAAGAACTTAAAGCCACAGTTCGCGTTCAGAGTAAAAAATCGCTCTATCGTGAATATTCTTTGAATATGTTTTTCTTGATTTAGTCTTATGAAAGATGAGTCACATAAAAATACAAATCAAACAACAAACGGCGGCGTTTTTGTGAAATACGCCAACGTGCAGGAGCGGTAAATGAGAAGTATTCAAATTGGAGTCCGAAATGTTGCGGGTCATAAATATTAATCAAGTTTGGCCTATATTTAGATCATCGCGTCATAATCATTTACATCACCGAATATTAGAATGACAAATACAAACTTATCTTTGAGAATAAAAGTCTAGTTTTTGTGTACAAAGTCGTCTTAGATCATTGTTTTGCGTTTGGGAAATGTTCACGAACACAGACAGGGACTTTAAGCAAATGACTCAAGTGACTTCCAGCGAGTTAGAACTATTGCCAGAATAGACTTGATATCTTTTAGATATGTACATATCATATTGTTATAGTTTTTACCTTTTTTGTGAATCTTTTGTCCTTTGATGGCATCTCTATTTGGGGAATTTAATTTTAGTTGGTACTCATCAGAGAGTCATATTTTGTGTGTTATTCATCATTTTTGTTACAAATATATTTGATGGTTGCTTTTCTCGTTGTCGCTTATTTAACAAACCTGATGTCACAACAATTCCAGAAATCGTAACTTTAAGAATATTGTATTGGTATTTTTTTTATGGGGATTTCTCTGTCTAAAGTTTAATATGAACATTTGGTTTCCTACTTTGTACAAACACTTGCGTAAAAGGGGAATGCTTTTAACGGCCTCTACTATTAAGTTGTATTTTAATAGAGATGTCATTAATTTTGATAACAGCTTCTTAGTTTGAAATAATATGATTCTCTCATTGCATAATAAATTTCACATAAATTTAGAAGTCAGACCTTCATGCCAGGTGAGCGCTTCAGAGTTATTTTCACCTGGTTCAGACTGTTTATCAAAAGTAAAACTTTTCTCTAAATGACATGGACCTGGGACTGTATTACTCACTTTCTGTGATAGCTCTGATTATATTTTTCTATTTTGATTTTATTATTTTTTGTTTGAATCTAGTTAAGATTGAATTATGATTCAAATCAAAGTCCTGGAAAATACTCTAGGTAGTCAGCAAATCAAGTATATCCTTTCTAGAGCCCTGTGTCTAGAATTTTACATCAAGATGACCTTACAGATTAAATCAGACCAGAAAAGGATAACAATCTTGTTATTGTAAGACATTCCATATCCCTATATTGACCCTTGAATAACCCGCTAACTGTAAACCTGTATATGGGGCTCTGCAGAGTTTACCAGTCCCACTGATCGTCCAGTCAGAGAATATAAGCTGATAAGAAATTTTCTTTCTCCTGTTGAATTTTGCTTATTTTTTTTACAAAACTTCAGATCAGTGGGACGGGAGCCAGTCTATTGGTTAGGCATAAGACTTCCAATCTGGAAGTCGTGGGTTCGATCCCTGGTAGCGGCAAATATCCTTTCCGACGTCTGTCTCTCACCAATGGGTAGATAATCGTAAACCTATGTGAGATAGCAGTCGGAGGCTAGGAAAGGGTGTAATGGTAGTACAGGTGAAAGAAATACCAGGAATCCATTGTTAGGTGATCCTACCACAGCCATATAACTGCGAAATTGTTGAAAGCGGCGTAAAACCCATTCAATCAATCAATCAATCAAAGGAGAAGATGTTTAAAGAAATTGTTGATGGATGGACAGGCAGACGGACAGACAGACAACTGACATTGAGTGATCACAATAGCTCACCATGAGCACTTTGTGCTCAGGTGAGCTAAAACATGCTACACAAGACTGAAATTGTTGTTTCTCAAAAAATCCAAGTTCTTCCTACTCATTTGAATTGTCTGCAAGATGATTATAATGAGTACCCACACCATAGGGTTTGTTCAGTATTGTGTACTTATTCAGATAGGTATAATGTATTGATAAATATATTTGAATTTAACACACATTATCTGAAGCTATGGCTCATTAGAAAATTGACAGTACGTGACATACATGAGAATTGAACCTTAACGGTTTTATTGACAGTACTTTTTTCACCATCTACAGACCACTTTACAATCTTACCCTTAAAATGTTAGTTTTGATGACCTGCAATAAATATCTTTTAACCATAAGTTGTGACCTAGCATGCCAGCATGGGGATTCCCTATGTAAAAAATTCTAATTAATCATCAATTTAAAAAGGCTCTAATTTTGAAAAGTTATCTTGTATTGATGAAAACATTTGTGGAAAGTGAGACTTTGCACCATCCAAGTCAATTCTTTACTACGAGACTGAGATTATCGTGCACAAATTTACATGAAGGACTGGGCTCTAACATTCTCCTAAAAGTTGTATGACATAGAAAATATGGTTCAGGTGGAAATCAATAATGTATATTAAGTTTTAGTTACAACATTTGCTAACCACTGACAATATTATATTAACCCCCCCCCCCCCCCAAAAAAAAAAGAAAAAAAAAAAAAAATCATGAGAAGAAATCCTGCCCTGGGTTCAGGATCACCAAACAGTGCAAACAGTTTTCCAAATATACCCCACTTTGCACGTGCTCGTGCAAAGTGGGGTATAATTAGAAAACTATTTGCACCATTTGGTGATCCTGAATGAAGGGCTGGATCCGAATAAAAAGTTGAGTTTTTCGCCAGCCACACGTATGTGAGTAGAGTGTTAGTGAATATTACATGATGTGTTAACTGTTTATACATGTATAATTGGTAAAGCCTATAGGATATACAAGATTGAACATTATACACGTATACTTTAGTTCACAAATCCGTGAAACACACACAAAATTTTTTTAGGGGAATGCGATTCTTACATTTATCGAAATAAATCAATAAAAATAGCAAACGTACTTTAATAATTGGTCTGCAGCTCAATTTGATAAGCATTTTACTCCTTTTGAAGTAGCCGCTTCGTAAAGTTTATTACATTCCATGGGAAATAACTCTTACTGAAAAACCAACGAAGTGCAACGTGATTTATCGGGAAATTTCTACGGGCGTAAGGTCAAGGTCGGCGATCGCCATTCGGAGAGTAAACGGAAAACTACGACCAACATGTCGAAATAATTGGTGGGAAATTCGGACGAAAAACATCAATGGGTGGCGAATCTTGGCGAAACACAGTATTCACAAGGTGCAGGGAATTGCATGCCATTGCCTTTTGGAATATTGATACCTTTGTTTGAGCAAAATAGCTTGTTAAAGTTGAATAATTCAAGAAAAGACCTTGCCAATTAGCTGAAAGAACGGGCACCTGTTTCTTTCCCAGAGAAAAATGGCCGACTTTCCATATAAGGAAGTTGCTTTGATAGAGTAACCATGGCACAGCCAATGAGTGATGTTTCTTTGATGAAAGCGGCCAATCATTTTTTACAATTTCAAACGTATTACGTTTCTTTGTTATTAGGTCGGTTAACCGACTTACTACGAAATCTACTACAAAATTCTACTTCCTGTGAAAATTTCGAATGTTGACTTTACAAAATATTTTTCAGATCTCGGATTTATGGACTTTCAACAGTGACAACAGCATAGTTTTTCAAGGGAGGGCAGTGTGGAGGAAATTTTAATGGATTTTAGACCAATTCTGTGATCAAGGTACTGTTTTACAGGGTTTGACATTAGGGTTTGTTGGGCAAAGTAGGGTGCAAAGGCAGCATGGCTGTGTATATTACCATTATTTTGATTAACTTTCTGTCACAAGGTCTGATATTTGATGCTTGCAATTTTTCATATTTTGATTCTTTACAAACTATGATTTTGTTAAATTAAAACATTTGAGGATTGATTGTTTCAAGCTTTATCTGGGCTTTACTCTAAAAGCAATTTGCAGAATTTTGATGGCATTTGATCCAATGCTGGCACATTATAGACAAACCTTGCAGACTGTAACAGGAACCTCTTGTCTGGTCACCTTCGTCATCATATATCTTTCTTATTACGAATGATCATTTTTTATGACAAATTGGTTAATGAAACAAAAATTGCCTGTGTATAATGCTTTTACCTGTGGCCAATGTCAATCTGTTATTTTGCTGTAACTTGTTTTTCTGGCAGAAATTAGAATAGTTGTCGTCCATTGCAGGTTTTTCTAGAATTTTAATCCGAGAACGAAGATGACAGCCATGGATTTTCTTCCAAGCGATTTGGAGCACATGAACACAAATTTTCTGGACATGATTGAAAATGACGTCAATTCCCAACTACCAGACATAGACAACATCACTTCAGAAAAATTGAACGAATTTCTGAATGGAGATTTATTGCAGTCGGATGGAAATCTATCTCAGATGGAGTTTGACAGCGACGATATGACCAACTCAAACTGGTATCAGGATCTTCAGTGGAATGATTCTTCAAAAGTGCCGCAAAGTTTAATTGATGCTTCAAATGAAGTCGAAAATAATAACCCAAACTTACTTGTAAATCCACAAAGTGTTCTTCCCATGCATTCAACCAATCAGATTCAAAACACTACACAACAAATGAATCAGTTGAACAGTCGAAATGGAATCGCTGTGAAAATAAATGGACAAGATGCTGTGCTGACACCGACACAACATTCACAAATACAGTATGTGACTGTGCAAAACGTTGGAACTAATACATTAAACAATTCGCAAATTGGTTACACGCTCATGTGTCAGCCGCAACAAATCTCATCAGTCCGATCTCTTTCATCTCCGTCCCAAAGTTCACCTGTGTTAGTGGAACACTTACAGAATGGCATACATAGTGCTCACGTACTGAATAACAATAACAAAATAAACCTTCAACAGAAAAAGCAGGAGAAAGTGTATCCAAAACCTGTGTATTCATATAGTTGTTTGATAGCAATGGCACTTAAAAATAGCAAAACTGGTAACTTACCTGTCAGTGAAATCTACAACTTTATGACGTAAGTATGGCTTAATTGTAATATCAATTGAGTCTGTGTATGACATTTAAAACTGTTTCACAATATGTATAATTATATGCTTGCAATGCACAATCAATGATAAGCCTTGGCAATAGGAACATTGTGTTGGTCTTATTCCAAAACCTCTGACATAACTACACCTTTAAAGAAGCTGTAGCTACAAGACTTTAGTAGAAAGCCAACAATTTGCTAAAGGTTTGAAGCTATGACATGACATTATCTACAGAGTTGAAATTGTGCAATTGTTGGAAATGTCACACACAAATTCGGGCAAACATTTCAAGGCTTTAGAATTGTACTTGTCCTACAAATTTTTGTGCCCAGCCCTTCCAGGGCTTGTTCTAGCTTTTTAAATTAGGGAGTCATTGACCCCTGAACCATAAAAATCTGGGGGTCAAAACTTGTTTTGAAGGGGTCAAAAGAGAGCAAAACATGTAAACTTTTTGGTCTTTAAAGTATTCTATATAACTGAAACAATATAAACTATAAAGTGTAGACACACTTTATTGTTTATGTTATTTCATTTATATAAAGAGCTTTTGTAATAGTTGGAAGAAAACAATTGATCTACATAATCATTTATATTTTTTTAGGTTGAAATTTAGTGGGTCAAAATGACCCCCTGCAGGAAATTTTTGAGGGTCAATATGGGATTTTTGGGAGTCAAAACCCTGATTTAAGGGTCAAACACGAGCCCTGCCTTCCCTTCAAAAGATTGGATGCCTTGAATTATTTTATAGCTGAATTGACCCTTTCTGTCATTCCATAATTTCCCCTTTCTGTCCACACTGACAGAACTTAATTGAAAGCTTCTGTCAAACCTATTTAAGATGACATGATCATATCTCCTGATAAGCGTTTAAATAGTAAGGTCCAGGGTTGAAATCTACTCAGGTGGGTGGCACGCATCCAGGGTTTTAGTGTCACATCAACAAAACGGAGTCCCAAGGACTCAATAGTTAAGCCCATATGGGTCCTTGCTTAAGTTTTGGGAGTCCCTGTCTTAAATGAGGACTATTTTCTTTTGAGCTTTATCCCCATGTTTTTGTAAAAATGTTAAATATTGTCTGGATTAAGCTACACAAGGAATTTTAAAGGTATGTGCTTTAAGTATCAACTTCACTGAAGAATTGAAGACTGTTTCAAAACAGTCTTCAATTCATCTCTGAAGTTGATCCCAAGAGGGTCCTTAGGACTCGCATCAGACAGTTTTGAGAGTCCTGGCCACTTATTTAGGAGTCTCAGACTCGCAAAACCTGCGTCCCTTAAAACCCTGCGCATCCTTTTCAGCATTTGTGTCCAATGTTTGGGTGTATAATTGTAAATCTATGTAAAAATGGTTACTAATTGGTAGCTGGTGTCTCGAAAATGGTAGCACTGACTTGTGAAGGGTTTTCCCTGCATCTTCAGACCCCACCTGATTTTTGGCCTTCTTTTTATGCCCCCGTATCGAGAGATCAGAGGCATATTGTTTTACCCATGTCCGTCTGTCTGTCAGTCTGTCTGTCCGAAAACTTAACCAGAAAACTTAACCCTGCCAATATCTTCAAGCCTTTTCAAGATACAAAGCTAATATTTGGCATGATGATAGATCTCGCATCTGCTGGTACCAAAGTCAAGGTCATGTGACAAGGTCAAGGTCATCTGTCAAGGTCAAGCTTTGAAAAAAAATGCCGTTACGGGGGCATTCGTGTTTCACAAACACATCTTGTTTTTATATATAAAATTACTCAACTTTCAGGTGCTACAGTGCATTCCACAACAATATGTTTTAATATTATGTCATTAGGGCTTCATCTACATTCTTTGTTCTATCTTTTGAGACTAAAAAACTGGGGTTTTTAGGTTTAAGTTTTGGGCTATTCAAGCCAGAGTAAAGGAACCGTATTTTTTCCACATATGAAGAGGACAGTTAGTTCGAGCCCGCTGTCGCTCATCCGTCCTCTTGGAAAGGAAATCATGCACAAAAAAGATTGAGCCAAGCATTATATTAAAGAAGAGGTGCAAAACTAGCAATATGCACATGGATCACTGTTCTCAATTCAAAATGCCATTTTCAAGCGGCACTATTTTTTCTTTAAGATCTACTTTTACACTACAACAACCTCCAGAAGTAAATTCCAGTGAGGTCACTTCTTTTTCTTTCAAAACTGCATGAGGGTCATATTGCTACATCATGACCTCCTTCAAACTAGATAATGAGAGATTTTCAAACAACTTTATGATCATCTATAAATAAATGGGGTCCAAATTCAAAGGGGGGTCATAGTAACTCTTGGTATGACTGAAAAAAAAATGTTAAAAGTGGTGCTCAAACAACCAAATCATGCTCATGTTAATCCTTGTCATGCTGAACCCGGAATATTCCTGCTTTGGCAGGAGCTATAGACAAATATCAGGCTGCACAAATGTGCAGTCAGATGTTAGTCTACACCACCTGTTTCTCACTTTCAAACCAGAGTTGTCAATATATATAGTTTTTCAAATAAAAATTGACCTGCTTTAGGAACTTTCAGTGCTTTTTGCCCTTTGATTTTGATGAAAATTTTTAGCCAAAATTTATTCAGCATGACAAGGGTTAAGATCATCTATCAGTATAGTCCGTTTGACTTCTATATGGACCAACATTTCGCCGAAAATCACGGAATTGGATTAATGAAACGTATCTTTTTCTTGTCATATCATATTTTCCATCTAATACCATGACGAATCTTGTTTTTCAGAATTTTTGAATGTTAAATAATGATTTTGTCCGTCCGTCTACATGTTAACTTCCAGCCTTTCACCCCTTCTTGTGACTGTATTAAACGGAACAGCGACTTGCCCAACCAAAAATAGTTCTCATTTACATAGGGGCAGAGTCAAAAGTGTATGTGTTTAACTTAGTCGTTTTGGTATATAATCGAGTATCTTTAAAAATTAATTTTGTCGCAGATTTTTAATTCCTTGGGATATCAAATTTGAGTGTATTCTCTCTTTGTTTAAAAACCGTTTAGCCAGATAAATGATAATTGTTGTTGTCTATTCTGAGACGAGCCCCATTTTCACATATTTAGACCAATCAAAAAGCATTATTTAACAAGTTCCTAGTGAATTTCACGAGAAAAACTAGATAAGGAGGCGAGTGATAACGGTACAAATCATGTGATATTAAAGTTTAAGATGACATGACCGTCGATATGCTAATTAGTATGTCCAAATAAGGAATAATGGCCATTTCTTCTGTCAAATGTTTAGTATAAAACCACATGTTTTTACGCTGTGTTTACATCTTGTTACTAATAAACAGCCCTCTTCACCCCTCGTATTTAAGAGCGGAAAATGCGAAAATATTAACATTAACTAGATAGACAAAATCATTATTTTGAAATCATTTTGTTTTCAAAAAATATTTTTTGGAATGGTATTAAGCTGAAATTAAGATTTTACCACATACAAATTCTACTTTCAAACCCGATTTTATGCAATTGATGAAAAGGTCGGTCCATTTAGAAGTCAAACGGACTATATCATTTTCACAGTCAAACTCATAATAAAGTCGATCGCATACATATTTTGTTGTATCAAAATTAATCTTTTCTCACCAAAAGGTTAAGTCTGAAATGCAAAAATAGTGTGAAGGTAGTTCAAAAAGATTAATCATATTAAAAAAAACAGGGGGGGGAGGGATGAAAGGGTATTGACTTTGCTTCTGAATTTTTCCCCTTAATTATTTTGTTGTTCTCAGATCATAATTTTCTAGGACAAACTTGAATGAAGGGTCTGTGTATATTTGTTAATAACTCTTTTATCATTTTATCAACCCCGTGTTCAGGACCCTAAAAGGTTGCGAACGTTTAAGAATATTAAATAGAATATAAAAGGTATAATGTTTAAATACATAACCCAGACTTTACACAAAAGGGATTCAAGGGTCTATCATTGTGTGACTTTAGGGGACAAAGGACCATAATCTTATTTATCTAACGGATCAGGCATACCAAGACTTTAGATAAGATATCAAAGGTGATTGCGTAACAATTTACCTGTTAAATGCAAGCTATGTGCTTGGTATAACTGATAACCTGGCCACTGTGACTCATGATTGGTGGGAAAAACCCTGGAGGCTATTTATAGATTTTACTACACCACATTTTGATGACAGCTTGGCGACTGCCTCTTGTCAGACTTCATGATTGACATGTTGATGCTAACATCATTATTAATTTTAGAAAGTGTCATTTTGCACTGGCTCTTAACTGTTAACAAGACTTAAAATTGTTTAACGTCAGCAAATTGAATGGTTTCAAAAAAGACAGTAAATAACCAGTTAAAATTTATTGCAATAACCCAGTTTATTTGTATCAGCTATTAATGTTTAATGTGTAAAAGGTTAAAGTTTTGTAAACTTGCAATGAAAAGCGATAAAATCATGTTTGCCAACTTTTGTCCAAAAATCCTTAGAATTTTTATTATGAACCCTGCTCATGCTTATCAGTGTTCCCCCTGCTTTTCTAATCTCAGGGTGAAAATGGATATTTTACAGTGTGCATGTTCCCGCTCCATGTAACACAAAGAAGTTTGGTTGCAAAAGAAGAGGGGAACAAGCTTCAATTTAGGGGTAAATCACCCCCATCTTTGGCTTTTTGGGAACCAGCATATTTTCTCAGGCTTTTGGGAACGGGTCCGAAACCAGGCATATTGGGAAAAATTGGTTATTATACCCCCCACCTACGAAGTAGAGGGGGGTTTATTGGTTTCACCGTGTCTGTCTGTCTGTCCATCCGTCCATCAATCCGTCCGTCCATAGACCGTTTCATTTCCGGAATCTATCTCAAGAACCAAATGACCTACAATCATGAAACTTTATGCAAATGTTCCTTATGACCCATGGAAGTGCCCTATTGTTTTGGGTCACATAGGTCAAAGGTCAAGGTCACAGTCAGCCTTTGTTCAATTTTCGTTTCCGGACTCTAACTCAAGAACCAAGTAGCCTACACTCATGAAACTTTATACAAATGTTCCTTATGGCCCAAGGAAGTGCCCTATTGCTTTTAGATTACATAGGTCAAAGGTGAAGGTCACAGTCAGCCTTTGTTCAATTTTCGTTTCTGGACTCTAACTCGAGAACCAAGTAACCTACAAGCATGAAACTTTATGCAAATGTTGCTTATGATCCAAGGAAGTGCCCTATTGTTTTTGAGCCATATAGGTCAAAGGTCAAGGTCACAGTCAATTTTTGTTCAATTTTCATTTCTGGACTCTAACTCAAAAACCAAGCGACCTAGAATCATGAAACTTCATGCAAATGCTGCATATGACATCAATATTTGTTACAAACACATCCTGCACTAATAGCACTTGCATTCTGACAAAGTGCTTGTGGGGGGTATAAGTCCGCTCTGCGACAGTTCTAGTTTTCCCAAGAATTGGGAAAAAATCTTATAATAATGATTTCGGACTCAAACTTTAGTATTGTTTACAATTTACTACCACATTAAAATTTTCTTTGCCTCTTAAGACATTCAAATTAAGATTTAACTGAGAAACAACATGTTTGATTCTTATATTCACTAAAAGGGTTTGGAAAGGTCCTCAACCTTGCTAAATTTGGAATTTTTTTCATGATTTTGGCATTGTCACTTTTTTGCATTCGGAACTGGTCCTTTTCAGGGTACCAGTCAAAGAAGGAGAAAAAGCGCTTTGAACACTTCTTATGTAAGCATATATACCTACTGTACATGATGCTTTTAAAAGCATACAGTATAGACTTAGATCAGCCCGCGCAGTTATAGATAAAATTTCCAAGAAATCGGCAATTTATTCTAAACAAATCTTCTGAGAGCATCTTTTGCAATTTAAACTAGGCTTTAAGCTTGGACAGGGTCTTTCCCCAAATGTCTTTTTGGTTGGTGTCACAAATTAACCTGGTAATAAATTAAGTTATCCAACAATACAAGATAAGAAAACACTTACAAAAATAAATTTATGATTAAGGAAAATGTGTTAACGAATATTTTTTCAGCACCCAGTCCCCTTCATGGTTGTAATATCAGCACAATTTTCAAATGATACCAATCATAGGGACTGACTCAGACTGTCTAACAGTCATGCAAAGTATGAGAGTTAATCTTTGATACTCATTATACTAAACAGGGTTTGTGTTTGACCCCCCAATCCAGGGTTTTGACCCTCAAAATTCTGAAAACTTCTGATTTTGACCCCTTGATTTTCTACTAGGATGGGTCATTTCGACCCTTTAGATTTTCAGTGTAACATATCAAAACTGCTGCAAATCGTAAATCTATAAGAATTAATTGTCTTCTTCATATGATAAATATCCTTACAAGAGATATAGATTTGAAGGAGATGATTAAAGAAATTCAACAGCAAAATAGAAAAAAACCTTTTCCCATATCAAGTCTGCCATTTTGACCCCTTCAACAGCAGTTTTGACCCCTAGAAATTACAGTTAAGGGATCAATGAACCCTGAATTTGAAAAGCTAGCACAAGCCCTGCTTACCTAGGTCAAGGTCATCTATCAAGGTTAAACTCCAGGGGTGTGGAAATACGAGTTTTCTCCACTTGTCCCTGGACAAGTAAAAGCGGATTTTCTACTCGTCCAGAATCAAAATAAACTTGTCCCCTAAAGAGTAAATAGAAAAAATTGAAAAAAAATTGCCTTTTGATGAAGAAAATGCTGGTATGCAGCATTTTCTTCATTAAAAACAATGTTTTCTACCCTATGATATAAACATTAGGATGATTTCTCTCTTAATTCTTTTAAGTAACATTCCAAGATTTGCCCTGGTATTTACTTGTCCTTGGACAAGTGGCTTAGAAAAATTTACTTGTCCTCAAGTACAAAAGCCCGAGTCGGACAAGTCGGGCATTGGAATTCCACACCCCTGAACTCTACACTCCTCAAAACCCCTACGCAGCCAATTGCTTTTTGGTCATATATGTTATAAATGCTGGATGGTTTAAACTCATTCTCACTTGAATAACTCATTGATAACGACAAGAAAAAAATCAGCTAAGTAATTCAACAAGAAATGTTTTAAACTTAGCCTTTAAATTTGACAATTTTGTGTAACTGGTACTTCAAACTTATGAAATTCAATGTCAATTTACAAGGCCATCTGTCAAGGTCAAACCTCCGAAAATGTGTCTGTTTCCTAAAACACACCTTGTTCATACTTTGTAATAATATAAATACTTTCTATATCTGTTTCAACAAAATATATAGTGTGACTGTGCTAGTTATTGATGAATATACAACCATTTTGAATGTTTAAGTTCTATTTGTAAAATAATTGTTTCCTTTTCTCCTTTCAGAGACAACTTTCCATACTTTAAAACAGCTCCTGATGGTTGGAAGGTAGGTACTAACCAATTTCATGGTCAATGTTTTCACTGCTTAAACGCTTTTTAGCTCCACTGGCTGAAAGCCACTGGGGCTATTGTCATGGCGTTGTGTCTGTCGTGCGTCCGTGCGTGCGGTCATAAACTTTTTCTTTAAAAATCTTCTCCTCAGAAACTACTAAATGGATTTCAACCAAACTTCACAGAAATGGTCCTTGGGTGACCCTCTTTCAAAGTTGTTCAAGAAATTTTGATCCAATGAAAAACATGGATTTAATGGGCGTGGCTAATTTCCAAATATGGTAAAAAGTGCGTTTTCTCAGGTTCTAATTGATGGATACCAATTAAATTTTACATAAATGATCCTTGGATGACTTTCCATCAGTCTACCAAAAATTATTGTGATCAGATGAAAAATATGTATTTTATGGGAGGAGGTCATTTTTCTTTATGTAATATAGTGGAAACTTTGAAAATCATTTTCTCAGAGTCTAACTGATAGATATCAACCAAATTTTACATGAATGATCCTTGGGTGACCCTTTATCAGCCTACCAAGAATCATTGTGATCGGATGAAAAATATGTATTTTATGGGCGGAGGTCATTTCTCTATATGTTATATAGTGGAAACTTTGAAAATCATTTTCTCAGAATCTAACTTATAGACATCAACCAAATTTTACATGAATGATCCTAGGGTGACCTTTTATCAGTCTACCAAAAAATAATTGTGATCGGATGAAAAATATGTATTTTATGGATGGAGGTCATTTCCCTATATGTTATTTAGTGTAATCTTTGAAAATCATTTTCTCAGAATGTAACTGATGGATATCAATCAAACTTCATTAGTATGATCCTTGGGTGATCTATAATCATGCAGCCAAAAATTATTGTGATTTGATGAAGAATATGCCTTTTATGGGCGGAGGTCATTTCTCTATATGTTATAATAGTGGAAACTTTGAAAACCATTTCAACATCAGTAGAACCCAAAATATCTAAAAATCTAGTCAAAACTTAGATTTGCTGTTACAAGAAATTCAAGCCTGTGGAGCGACACAAGCCATTCATGGCTTTCTAGTTTAATCTGGGGGTAAAAAAGGGGTATCTTACAGCATGTATGTACCCCCACCCCACCACCCCAACCAGTGTTTATTCTAGGATTTCAAAAATGTGGGGCATTTCAGCACGAAAATCGATGCAATTGACAAATGTGGTAATTTATGCTCTTTGGTTATAATAAAAAATCCCCCACAAATCTATAAAATATTGGGGATCTTTGAAAATAGTGGGGGAATCCCCGTATTCCCCTGCCTAGAATAAATACACCCCCCCCCCCCAATATAATACAAGGAAAGCTGGTTGCAAAATTTTGGGGGTACAAGCTTCAATTTAGAGGTAATCTACCTCATTTGGGTTTTTTGGGGAACACTGATGGTCACATAATTTTTAAGACACCTTGCAAAACTATTTTACAGTTTAACTTGTTTTAAGCGAGCACTCCTGGGACCACCAAAAATGGTTGTTTTAAAAAATGGCAGCTGTAGTTTTGAGATTTTTGGAGAAAACTGATGAAGTGCAATGTTGCATTATTTAACTAATTTCATGGTTAATGTTTCCACTGCTTAAAAGCTTTTTCAATCCAGGGGTAAAAATGGGTATTTTCCAGCATGCATGTACATCCCCCACCCCCATATAATGCAAAAAAAGCTGGTTGCAAAGAATTGGGGGTACAAGCTTCAATTTAGCGGTAACCTACCTCATTTGGGGTTTTTTGGGAACACCGATGGTCACATAATTTTTTTGGACACCTTGCAAAACTATTGTACTGTCAAACTTGTTTTAAGCGAGCACTACTGGGACCACCAAAAATGGTTGTTTAAAAAAATGGCAGCTTAATACACACTTTATTTTACAAATCAAATGAAAAACTATATTTAAATTGAATATGCCTGTTTTTCAAAATTCTATGTTGATAAAAATCAATAGAATCGTCTCAGTGAGACAATTCTGTTGAGTTTTAATAACATAGGATTCATTTTAAATAATTTTAGAGCAACAGTACCTACTTTTTGGGATATTTTTTTTAAAAAATGGGATTTTTATGCCCCCGCATCGATAGATCGGGGGCATATTGTTTTACTCATGTCTGTCTGTCTGTCTGTCTGTCTGTCTGTCCGAAAACTTAACCAAACTTAACCTTGCCAATATCTTCAAGCCTATTCAAGATACAAAGCTAATATTTGGCATGATGATAGATCTCAATGATCCGCATCTGCTGGTACCAAAGTCAAGGTCATGTGACAAGGTCAAGGTCATATGTCAAGGTCAAACTTTGAAAAAAAAATGCCGTTACGGGGGCATTCGTGTTTCACAAACACATCTTGTTAAAGCTGTCGCTTTATAAAAATAGTCTCTTAATAGACTTGGTGGCTCAAGCAAGATGGACAGTAAATATCTTTCATATTAATTGGCAATTACAATTTTGTTATGCTAACCCCTTGTTATATTCTGTGTTGCTGTTAGCATTGAGCATAAATGGACATTTTGGATTATCTAATATGTTCTATATTATCTTCCTAAACCTCATAACTACAGCTTTAAACAAGCTGTAGTTACAAGAGTTTAGAAGAAAACTGATGAAGTGCATCATGTAAAGGCTCTAACCAGCCTGTGCATCCTCGAAAGTCCAGGGACCTGTTTTACTAAACAACATCTTGGGATCACCTTGCACACTTTGCACTCTGTAAACATAGTTTTAGTGCGACATTAACAAAATGGGGTGCAAAGGACTCAATAGTTGGGATCATAGGAGTCCTTTCTTAACCCTTTCCTGTTTTACAAAATTTTGGACCTGTCCAAATTCAAAGATTTTGCAGACGAAAATTTAAAGTGGATTTAATTTAAAAAATAACCATTCAGTAGGGTAGAAAATAGTGTGGAAAAGAAGAAATTGCTTGTCAGAAGCAATTTCTTCTTTTTTCACTATGTTTTCTCAATCATAAAATCATAGGCACGTAAAAAGCAGGGATTAAACAGCAAAGGGTTAAATCATTGATGTAAAAACATGAATATTTCGGGCTAAACTTCAGCAAAGAATTGAAGACTGTTTCAAACTGTCTTCAATTGATTTCTGAACTTGACCCCCATGAGTCTATGGGATCCCACATCATATAGTTTTGAGAGTCCTGGCTACTTATTTTTGAGTCTCAGATTCGCAAAAATTGGAAAATTAAATTAGACTTACCTAAGTCGCTATTTGATTTGAATTTTGTTCATCCAACTACCAAGGGATTATAGGAGTGAGCATGTGGCCTGGTCACGTGGTCAGCCTCAGTCTTCAGAGCAGCGGTATGGGGGATGCATGGAACAACATAGACCCAAGGGCGGGAAGGGTGGGCCTATAATCCCTTGGTAGTTGGATGAACAAAATTCAAATCAAATAGCGACTTAGGTAAGTCTAATTTAATTTTCCAATTTTGTTCATCCTAACTACCAATCAGGATTATTGGAGTATTTAGAGTCCATGCATCCCCATAATCCCTTGGTAGTTGGATGAACAAAATTCAAATCAAATAGCGACTTAGGTAAGTCTAATTTAATTTTCCAATTTTGTTCATCCTAACTACCAATCAGGATTATTGGAGTATTTAGAGTCCATGCATCCCCAGAACATCAGAATTCAAGGATTTCAGCAAAGTTGTACTATTTATACACTATGTACATGTTGCATTTTTGAAGTCATCACATTATGTACAGGACATCACATTGACACTAATCTATGTACAAGTTTATGACATGTTGGATAGCACTGCAGAGCTAAAGCTGCTATCATTTGTCACTGGCCTTTTTTAATGTTTACGGAAAGTGCAATCAGAAGTCCATCCTGCAGTTTTTATAATTGTGTCGATGGGCACCTTAATAGCAGCCACACTAGTAGATGCTGATCGGGTCGAGTGGGGCTTAAAGGAGCTAAGGTCAATGCCACTTTCCTTAAGAACTTCTCTAATCCAATTGGATATCGTAGCCTTTTTAGCAGGCTTGAATGGCTTCAAAGTTGTGAGAAAAAGCACAGTATGTTGTCGACGAGAAGCAGTACGAGTAAGATAACAGTTTATACATTTAACAACACACAAATTGATATTTAATTGAAATGATTCTATATACAGTTCCTGCAGGTGATAAGTTGGTCTCGACTGTTTGAGTAAGTCACCAATGCGTATTTTAACATATGTTTCATTTAATTCTATATTACGGGTGTCTATGTACAGAAGTGTCTGGCACCTTTGTCCAGTGGTTAATAATAACAGAACTGCCTATTTCATAGATAGTTGTCTGATGGAACACTTCGTATTGTCCAACTTGTTCAGAAATTGAAGAACTTTTGACATGTTCCAGGTGACACAATAACGTGGGAGAGAAGGTTTTTTGTTGAATATGCCTTTCATGAATCGTTTAATAAGGATGTTATTGCCAATGTCTTTATTGTGTAGCACACCAACAATGCTTGAAATAGCAGACCTAGCAGTATTTACTCCACTGTATCCGGTTCCATTTGAGAAAAGTTGAGACAGAAATTTTATAACACTGATGATATTGGGATCAAATTTATCAACTTCTTCCCGGTCACAAAACAATAACCATTTTTTGATGGAAGAGGCATATTGCTGTTTGGTGCTTTGTCGCCATGATGAAAGGATGATGGTGGTAGCATGTTGTGGTATGCCTCTACTAATGAGGATTTCCCCGATATCCTGAAAACACCCAGTCGCATTTTCTGTAGTGGATAATTTGTTGTTTTAGCTGTTTTGGCATGGTCAGACAAGTTGCTGGGTTTGGAAGAAGGTATGGTTGTCTGCAAGTAGCTTTCAGAAGAGTTGGAAACCAGGGTTGAGTGTGAAAGATTGGGGCTATAAATGTTGCAGTTGCTTGGTCTTCTTGAATTTTCTGGAGCACCATTCCCAAAAGACTGAAGGGAGGAAAAATATAGCAATTAATAGCAGTCCAAGTCAGAGAAAACGCATTGACTGCAAATGCTTTTGGGTCTGGGGAGAATGACACACATACAGGAAGTTTGTTATTGTATTTTGATGCAAAGAGATCAACAGTTGCAGGGTCATACACTGACTGAATCATCTGAAAAACAGAATCAGATATTGTCCACTCCATATCGCTGTTGGTACTCCTGGACAATTTATCCGCAACTAGGTTCTCGCGGCCTGGAATATGAAAAACGCTGATCCAAATGTCTCTTTTCATACACCAGATCCATATTTCCTTAGTTAAACTGTTCAAGCATTTTTTACGACCACCCATCTTATTCAGGTACTTGATTGCGACAGTATTATCCAGAAATAAACGCACGTGAGTTTGAGACGTGTGGCAACAGAAATGTTGAAGAGCAAGGAAGGCTGCTTTCATTTCAAGGAGATTAATATGAATTTCAGTTTCTTCATCTGACCAAATGCCTTGAACTGTTTTTGAAGAGGTTCTTTTGATAGCCCCCCATCCTGTCTTTGAACTATCTGATTCAATTATTATACTAGGAGGAGGCTCTGTAATTGGCTTATAGGACAGATGAAGATTATCAATCCACCATTGTAAGCAAGAATCACTATCAAATGAAAGTTTCATTTTAGCACTGAAATCACCCTTACTTTTCCGAAGGGCATCATCTTTATCTATTTCCAGAGGCTTATAAAACAAAGGTGCATATTTGACACCAGGTTCACTAGCAACCATTTTTCCAACTATTTTTGCGAGGTCATGTATTATAATGCTCTTTTTGTGAATGAACTTTTTACACACAGAAATGATATCTTGAACTTTTTCAGGAGTCAGTCTGACTGTCATAGTAACTGAATTGATCACAAAACCTACGAACACTATTTCCTGTGTAGGCACTAAAACTGATTTGTCTGGGTGAACTGTAAAGCCCAATGTATCTACGAGCTGAACAGTATCAGAGATATTTTCTTTGCAACTTTCTACATCATCACTTTTTAGAAGGCTATCATCAATGTATGTTACATTACTATGTCCTACTTTCCGCAGAGAGGAGAAAACAGGCTTCATTAACTTGGTGTAGACTCTCGGGGCAGTCGAAAGTCCGTTAGGGAGCGAGGTAAAGACAAAGTATTTCTCCTCCCAATGAAAGGCAAGCCATCCTTGACTATCAACATTTACAGGAACACTATAATATGCATCCTTCAGGTCAATTGAGGCAAAATAGCAACCAGGTCTAACTAAAGTCAGTGCTGCTTTAAGTGTTTCCATTTTAAAATGGTGCTTCTCAATGTTTTTGTTTAATTGCCGAAGATTTAAAATTAATCGATGAGAGCCATCTTTTTTGGGTCGTAAAAATATGGTGGACACAAATTTGACATCACTTTTGTTAACTTCTCGTATGACCCCTTTCTTCAAAAGTTTATCTAGTTCTTCTCTTACAATTATAGTTTCTATTGCATTAAAACCTATTTGAGCTTTACTAGACATGAAGTCAGGAAAAGAGTCAAACTCTATGTCATAGCCATCTTTCACTATATTTAAAATCCATTTATCAGATGTAATGTTTAGCCAAAGTGGATAGTGGAATGATATTTTTCCCGAAACAAAATTATCTGGAGTGTTCTTTAATGAGAATTTACTTACGTCAAAATTAGATGTGTTCTGTAAAGGTTCTATAACGAGTTCTTCCGGCCCAACCCCTGGGATTTCGGCTTCTTGTAATGTGGTCAGGCCTTCCGCTCTAAAAAAGATTTTTGACGAAATTCAGTCCTGTCCTTGTCAAATCGTGGCTTTTTGCTTGGCTGTTGGTTATAGGGACTAGGCCTGGATTTAGACTTGCGCCCAGCAAAGTCCTGTGTCAGTTTGTGGGTCTCGTTTAGATCTCGCATTTGCTTTTTGAGGTCATCTCTAAATAGATGTTCTGTAGCAGGAGCTGAAGATTGACACAACTTTCTATATTGCCTCGATACTGCTGGTTTGAGAAACTGCCGGCGAACCATTGTCATATCCCTGTGACCATATTGAAACGCGTCACAGGCTAAATCAAATATGTCAGTTGTAGAGTTGTCTTCTAAACATTTATTCATAATTTGAATGATGGGAAGCATTGCTTTGGTTGTTATTCTATGATTTTTGTAAAGAACTTTGTCATTTGACCGATAAGGTTCAACCAGAGTATCAGAATTCCACAACTCTGGGTTAATAAGAGGTACACGTACATGATCACAATAGCTTGGGACAAGATATTTGTCCATAAGTTCTCGACAGGCAGTTTTTGAATGAACAGATTTCATTCCAGCATTTATGGTGCTTGCAAGTTTGTCATTCACTTTCTCTGTAAAATCATTCTTCTCCTCAAAGTCCTTAGATAAACGATTTAGTTTGTCAATATTGCTGGTACTTGGCCCGGATTCATTATGCGAAGTGTCCTGAGTTGATGATGAGGACTTGAGATTTTGAAAAGAATGTTCAAACTCATTGTCACTATAAAGGTCGTCTTCATTTCCCGAAAAATCGTCGCCGGAAGAAACATCCGAATATACCTCACTTTCACTGACGCAATGAATTTGTCTGTCTTTTTTATTGTAAGACGATCGTTTTGAGGGACGAGAGGCAGATGTTTTATTTTGAGCATCAAGCCTTTGTTCAAGGCTCTTCATTTGGAGCTGTAACTGCGCTAACTCCGGAGGAAAGCCGTAAAACCCACCTGAAAACGGGTTCGGCGCCGTGTAATTTGCTGCTGGCGTCCATATTGGTTGTTGTTGTTGCATGGATCTCGCGAGATTTCCATGAGAATTAGACTGGTCAACCTGACCCGACGCTGTCGAGGGTAAGGAGAACGAGGCGCCTTGACCACAATAAAGTAATGGCGGCCTCGGAAAGGGAGTCGGCCCCACTTGAGAAATGGAAAAATTTGTTGTGGCTCCCTGATCATTCAAAATCGCCGAATTTTGGTCTGGAGCTGAACCAATTGTCGTCCCCAATTTGATTTTGGCTAGCGCCCCCGCAGGAATTGGCGTTGCCAGAAAATGCCCTCTCTTCGTGAGGCTGCTCCATTGTTCCCAGACCTTTGTCCCCTCGGGGTATAAAGTCTGTTATAGGAACTAAATCCAATAAAATACACTAAATACACAAAGTAAATCCGTCACTACGTTGTTAAATTAATTTATTGAAAAATATTATGGCACTAGGTTGTCTAAATAACAGTTAATTAAATTGAATTTCGCTGCGTAACAAAGACGTGGCTTATCAGCTCATCCAGGAATCACGCTCTGACTGAGGCTGACCACGTGACCAGGCCACATGCTCACTCCAATAATCCTGATTGGTAGTTAGGATGAACAAAATCTGCATCTCTTAAAACCATGTGTAAATAGGTGTCAAGTCAAATTTTCTTCGGACGATCAGAAAAGCAATATTCTTAATGCTCTGACAACTAAACACAAAAATTTAGAAATAGTCATTGAATGTTGCAGTCAAAATTGATAAATTAGTATTTTTAAATAATTTTTTTCCTCTGCTTACACTGTTCCAGTAACTTCATACATATTTCTAAAGTGAGTTTGACCCTTTGCTGTTTAATCCCTGCTTTTTACGTGTCTGTGATTTTATGATTGAGAAAACATTGTGAAAAAAAAAAAGAAATTGCTTTCTGACAAGCAATTTCTTCTTTTTCCACACTATTTTCTACCCTACTGAATGGGTATTTTTCAAATTCAATCCACTTTAAATTTTCGTCTGCAAAACCTTTGAATTTGGACAAGTCCAAATTTTTGAAAAACAGGAAAGTGTTAAATGCAGAATCAATGTTCGAAAGTAGAAAAAAAATCAATATTAGGAAAAAAAAAAACAAGAAAATTTGTAACGCATAAATAATTGAATAAAATTACAAGAGCAAATATTTTTTGTGGGAAAACCAATAGATTTTAATCAAGCAGACTACTGTATAGATATGAAAACTGTTGAGTGAGTGTCCCCATTGTTAATATGAATGAACCAATCAGATTTCAGCCACCTGTTCCCACCTGTACAATAAACCACACGCTAAATACTGTAGGTCTGATAAAAGGGCAAGTACAGTTGTGACATTTGAGCCACTCTTAACCCATGACTGGATGATAGAATATTAGACAAGTGCAAAATCATTGAAGTTGAAGTTTAAAATTGATGCATATACTCTCCAATAACATCAATTCTGTAAGTTTTGTAGGAGTAAAATGATTAAAAAAAATTACAAATGAACAAACTTTTCTCTGTCGGGATATATTCCGTAAGGAAATGAAAGAATTAATCTTCTAATAGACATAGGGCCCTGTTATCATGTACTTGAGAAAAAATATTGAGGAAAAAAAGAAATTGCTTGTGACAAGCAATTTCTCCTTTTCCAATGATATTTTCTATCACATGATAGTTTCATTTTAAATTGTACCAACTATGCATTGTTAATTGTTACCTGCATGAATTTTGGACATGAATAAAATTTAGGAGAAATAAAAGGTTTGAGATGAAATCATTCAAAAAGGATTATTTTAGAAGAAAAAAATCTTGATAAATAATAAATGAAGTGTATTGAAATTTATAACATTAATTTGTCACCTGCACATGCCCTTCAGGTGAAACATAATCATTTCTCATAATAAATTTATGCTGTCTTGCCTGTTTAACCCATTACCAGATGCAAAAATTTTGACTTGAGTCTCTCGGATGAAGTTGCAGAGAACAAATTCAAACTGATGAAATGTTGATTTTCTTAATCTCTCATGACAGAGAACATTGAGGAAAATTAGAAAATTGAGGGGTCAGCGCATTACTATTGTAAGTGCCTATGAATATATAGGCACTTACAATAGTGTTTCACAGACCTATTGAAATACTTTGTTACAATAAGAATAGTAATAATACATGATTTATAAAGAAACAGCAGATTGTCTGTTGTTAATAACATTATTGTCAATTTTATTACCAAGATGGAAGAATCCTCTTAATTGTAATCCTGATAATGACAATTCATTGCTTATTGGCAATTTAAAATGACTGTGTAAATAGACAGTAGATTTAAACAACAAATAGCTCCTTTTTTTAGCAACTTGATTTTAAATAGCTCAGTTTGTTAGCAACTTCTGGTATTAACAATAGAATAGCAACAAAAAGGTTGACAAATTTGAGCTGCAACTATATATGATACATCATACAGATTTTTAAAATATTTAAAATAAGCATGTATCAGTTGTTTTACATGTTGTGTCCCATTTAATGAGAGAGTTTTGAGAATTGCAAGTCAGATCATGTCACAAAATCAACATTTTTTTTACAACTTTATGACGGGCAATAAAAGATAAGACACAAGTTATCCTAGGTTGATAAGCCTGCAAGCATGTCATATAAATACATGTCACATAAATGAGAATCCCTCCTTGAATACATTACAAGTTTAACCCTTTCCTGATTGACAAAATATTATACTTGGTCGAATTTAAGGTGTTGCAGTGATAATGAAAAATATGTGCAATTTAAAACAAATCCATCCTTTGTAGTTGTACATATTTTGGAATAAAGGAGAAATTGCTTGCCCAGTATGAAAATGGCATGGATCTGAATGGTATGGACAGCCCATCAAATTGTTGACTTTTAGAATTAACTGCTCTATGATTTTACACTTATTCAAAAAATACTGAAAAAGAAGAAATTTAAGTTTTTTCTGCATAAAAGATTTTCCTCTTTCCACAACTTTTTCTACAATTAATAACCTTTTACTATGATATTGAGTGGTTCCTTTTAAATAAGTCACATTTCATTATTGTCTCATAATCTGTTACCTTTATGAAAAACAGTCAAAGTTATAAAAAAAAAAGCACTGGAAAGCTGTGAAATTTCACACTTTGTTATTGCATAAAAAATGGTTCACACTAAGAACAGACCTACCTTTAAAAAAAATCTTGATTTACCAATGAAACCAACAAATGTTTGATCAGCTTTAGGTGAAATTTAATATTGCCATTATTGTAGGCGACCTGTTGGATTTAATACCGTCACCATCTGCCAACAGGATTTATACCTGAGGACAGGGTTAAAATGGGACCTTGTACAAAAGGGGATCAATAAGGGGCTCAATTTCTATACATTGTATGAATACACTTTTTTAACCAAGACTTTGTTGTATAAATACCAATAATATTAAATATAATTGGTTTTCATTTAGGTTTAACATTCTGTCAATAATTTGACTTTTATAGGGTGAAAAGGTATCCTTAGAAACTAATGTGGTAAAAATATTTTCAACAGCTAGTGATTTGAAAATTTCAAATTTGCTTGAGAATTTAATTTGCATTTACCACATTTCCTCTAGTAATGGCGTCTTCCCTAATAGTAGCACCTGAACATTTTTTCACTCAAAAACCCAGCATTTTCATCATTAAAGACAATGCTTACTCCCCTATGATACAAACATTAGGATGACTTTTCTCCTAGACCATTTTAGTACTGCTGCAAGGTTTGCTCTGGTATTAATTGTACATGAAAAAGTGGCCTAGAAAAATGTACTTGCCCACAAGTGGAAAAGCCCATGACAGACAAGTTGGGCATGGGAATTCGACACCCCTGTTGTAGTTATATATGCATCAAAACCATTGTTAAAGTGATCATTAGAATGTATCATTTAAATACATATATCAAGCCTGTATCAACCTGATATCAGCTGCCTGTAGTGTTGTGCAATCAATTTCAAATCATAATTGATTATCGTTTTTTAGTCGTAACTAATGATCGATACGACAATCAGATCTTAGAAATAATTACAATTCTCAATGAATGTACACTTTGGTATATTTTAGCATAGGAATAGACCTACACTTAACCATTGGTGGTCAGTGACCACTGATGGTTAAGTGTAGGTCCATTCCTCGTGTTGGTTAAGGATAAAATGTTTTTTCTCAAGTCAAAGGATGTTACCAGAAAATAAGAAGTATGATAAAACTGCGCAAACTGTTTCAGAAATTATACTTCACTTTGCACATTATGTACATCCGTGCAAATTGAGGTATAGTAAGTAAACAGTCAATACCATTTTGTCATCGTGAACACAGGGCAGGTGAACAACCACGTCGATGACTTAGCTCGAAAAAGTTGTAACTGCCTATAAATGCATTGCGTTGAGCATTCAATATCTGAGCTCTATAAAACATGATTGTAACTGTCTTTCATTTCAGAATTCAGTACGACACAACTTGTCCTTGAACAAATGTTTTGCCAAGGTTGAAAGTTCAAAACCCACCAATGGGTCACACACGAGAAAGGGGTGCTTGTGGGGCCTGAACCCAGCAAAAATAGAGAAAATGGAAGAGGAGATTGTAAAATGGAGGAAGAAGGATCCGGAATCTGTCAAACTGAGCATGTCAAAACCAGGTAGGTCTGATTGTGAATTCCATCAACGTATACTTTATTTCCTCTAGGAAATGCACACTGGAGCTTTACTATAAAATGGACAAGAACCAACAACCTTGAAATTTTACACAAATACAGTCTTTGATTTAAGGAGGTGCACTTATTCACTTATTAAGTTAAGGAGTAAATCAAAGGTCAAGGTCACAAATTATTTTGTTGAAAAGCTTTTATGGGCTTACCTATAAGACATTTGGTTATAGATTTACGAAAGATAATAGAGAAATAAAGGACAAATGTTAAGAAGTTTACTGATACCCAGTGTTTATTTTAGGATTTCAAAAATGTGGGGGATTTCAATGAAAAATCTAGTTCATTTTTGAAATGATTGGTATTCCTTGTCTTTGTTTATAAGGAAAAATTCCCCATCAATTTTGAAAGTATGGGGGATTTTTTCAAAAAATTGGGAGAATCCCCAATCCCCCTGCCTAGATAACACTGGATACCTATACTCAATCTATTTCTTACTTTACGAGGGATAATTTGATTCAGCAGGGCTCATGTTTTACCCTTGGCATCAACCCAAAAAAATCTGAAAATTACCTATTTTGACCCTTATAATTTTCTCCCAAGGGGTCATTTTGACCTTGAGAGAAATTTCTATGGGTCAAAACTTGGATTAATCCCTCAAATTTGCAATGATGTACCTGATATTTGAAATTTTCTTTATATCTTTACAAGGAAAGGACAATTGAATCTCAAACATGCAAAATTCTACTCATGGTTTCTTTAACTTGTTATGACTTCTTTCAAATCAGTTTCGATCCCCAGAATTTCAATGGTAAAAGTGCCAATGACTCTGTCATATCAAACACTAGCAAAAGGCCTGACTCAGATATGCAAGATCTAAAAAACTTTTTTATTTGTATTTTTAGAAAACTTGGAGTTGATAGAACAAGGAAAAGCTGGACCTCCAAGAGAGTCCTCGGAATCCTCGACCCCTATCAAACAGGAACCCTACAGACCCATGACCCCTGTCAAACAGGAAGTAAAGACTGTGTCCCAGATTATACAGACAGCCAGGAACCAGACACAAGTGGCCAATCAGAAGTTAGCTATCAAGAGAGTGCCATCTATGGTTGTAAAATCTGAGCCTATTGAGATCATCAATGTTCGATCTTTAAAAGAATCAAACAGTTTTGATCCAGCACTGTCAGACTTGGCAAATCAGGTAAATCTTGAATTATTCAATCATAATGAATACTTTTTAACCTGAAAACTAGGATTTATGACCCTCAAAAATATCAATTTATCCTGTTTTATCCCTCACATTTCTTACAAGGCCGGAATCTAATTAAAAAAATTGGAGGTAAATTTTTTATTGAAGCAGTAGTAACTTCTACATTTATTGATAGATTTTAAAATAGTTCTCAAAGATAAATTCCTCAGGGTGATGAAGTGCCATTTTGATAAATTTTGGCTGAACATCATTGCCACAAAGTCTAAAAGTTTGTGGGCTGGACAAGCGTTTTCCATAGACTACAATCCTAGTTTTGGAAAAGAAAGTCTTTACTTTATGTGATAACAATAACTGCATATATATATATCATAAATCTTATGATATAATATTTAATTCAAAAACCATCGTAACTTGAAAAGCTGTAGTAACAAGGGTTTAGGAATTACAATCGAAGATATTTTTGCTGGTCCATTGAGTACTGCAATAATTGGAGTTTATATATATGTCATGGGAGTTGAATAACCCTGTAGAATATTTTTGATATTACATGGGTGTTATTACACTAGTGGAAAACTATACAAATAAGCTCAGAGGGAATACCAATGCTATTTTGTAACCACAAAATGATGTCAAAATTTATATTTTGTCACATCAGTTTTGACGTTATAAGTTTCGCGGAAAATTGAGATGTCGAATTCCAAGAACTTTGATGATTTTTCGCAAAAATTTCGGGCCATATTATTAATAGAATATAATAAAATTTGTGCCCATAAAATACAGAATTTATTAAACTCAACATCTATAAACAGATAAAAACTCGGCGCAGCCTTGTTTTTATCTGTTTTTTGAAGACGAGTTATATAAATTCGGTATTCCGTGTACACTCACTGTACAGTTACGAGGGTTTAGGTATCAAAGATATTTTTGCCAATGAGTACTGCAATATTTAGAGTTGATATATATTTGTTATTTGTTATAGGGTACCATATGGGATGATGAACTGACCATTGGTGTTGGAAACTCAACGACACATTCACCTCTGACATCCCCTACACTCAATAGTAAGTATCTTTATACTCAATTTCAAAAGTACTGACATGAACCCTGTGTTGTAGGTATACATTTTAATCCTCACTTTGAGATGATTTTCTCATACCAATGGGTCGATCATCCTAGACCTATGTGGGATAGCAGCTGGAGGCTAGGAAAGGATGTGATGGTGGTACTGGTGTGAGAAATACCAGGAATCCATTGTCAGGTGCTCCAGTCTCCGTGATACAGCTGACAGATTCTTGAAAGTGGCCTAAAAACCCCATTTAAACATTCAAATTGAGAAGATTTAAATTGATACCCACAATATAGGGTTTTGTTGAGAAATAAAGATTTTTAGATTGACATACTTCCCTTCTTATCTTTACCTCTTTCTAATATAAACCCTTTTCCTGCTGAACCCAGAATATTCCTGCTTTGGTAGTTAATATTATTAACCCTTGTCATGCTGAACCCGGAATGTTCCTGCCTAAGCAGGAGCTATAGACAAACATCAGTCTGCGCATATATGCAGTCTGATATTAATCTACTTCACCTTTTTCTCTCTTTCAAACCAGAATTGTCAATAGATTTAGTTTTTCAAATTTAAATTGACCTACCTTTGGTATATTCCGCGCTTTTTGCTCTTTGATTTTGATGAAATTTTAAGCCAAAATTTATTCAGCATGACAAGGGTTAATATACTGAGCTTTTGAAGGATGAAGGTCCATTGGATCAATTTTAGGGATAAACAGGGGTCTGGGAAAAAAATCTCCCACAGAAGGAGGCAAAAACAGGTACACAGCCAGTAAGCCCCTTTCACTATATCCCACTTATCTTGTGGTATCTTTACTGTTTTCTTATTTCTGGCAAAAATGATATGAAGTTATCCAAAATTATTTTGCAAGACAGAGATAATTTAATTATTTTTTGTGATCAATTCTATCATAATCTATTTATATCCTCAGGTAACAGTATGATGTATCATGGGAATGTTACGTACATGTCAAATCCGCTGCTGTCAAATAATACAACACCTACAAAAACTTACCCAAGTACGCCCACCAAGATATACCCACAAACGCCGACACATGTTATATTAGCGTGAGAGAGAGAGAGAGATGGATGTAAATATAGAGATGTGATATGTTAACCTCAAGTCAAGTTGGAATATTTAAAAAATAATTGGCATTTAAGGTAATGGACCTGTAATAGTTCCACAATGTTTTGGAAGTCATGAACAACAGTGTTAACTGAGGATTCCTAATGATTGCATTTGGAAACCTTGGCTAACACTGTGAATGATCTCGAGTTCTTAAATGTTGCTGAACTCTTACGAGTTCACTACCTTATAAGAACTTAGTGTAAAAGTACCCTTTGTCAAAATGATGTTCTCATAGGACAGTCCAAAAGTATTGTTAATACCTATTTAGATAGGCCTAAGCAATATTCTTGTACTGTCACTTTTATTATAGTATAGAATAAGTACATGGCTTGTGTTTACATTTTTTGGGCACTGAATTTTATTCTACTTGACTTGGAGAAGAATTACATGCATGTTAATGTGATAAAAACTTAAAAATCCTAATTGTATTGTGAACTTTATTTTGTGACAGATTATACAAATTATACCTTAATTTTTAACAAGTTAAAAAATTGAACAGTAAGCAAAGGAGACAACTTAGTTTTAAGACAAATAAAGAAAACATGTACAGTGAAACTTGTGTTAAGCGACCACTTACGGGACCACTAACCAAAAAAGTGTCACTTATGGAAGTTGTCGCTTAATGCAATATTTCACTATCACAGGTCATTTTTGATTGCATAACATTACAAAGATTGCCATATAAGTCTCATTGAATTCTATGATGTTCAAATCCATTAGAATCGTCTCATTGGGACAATTTGAATGGGTTTCAAAAACATAAGATTCATTAATAAACATTTGTTTGTTTAAAAGCTCACTTCTTGTGAGATTCTGTTTAAGTTGAAGGGTCTTTTTATAATGGTTTCTTAATAAATTCGGTCACAAAATAGACATGGTTGCTGGAGCAATATCAGCTGTAGTTAGTAAGCTCATTGTTTTGCTAGGCAAGTTAAGAATCAGTAAAAATAGTTGCTAAAGATAAGTCAGCATTGATGTCTAGGCTTATCTTTGTCTATGGTGAAAATGATCCTGGTGTCAAAAGCCTGTCATTTATGTGTGTTAATTAGTTAATCGTTTCACTGTTTTATGATATTATACTAGTCCAAAATTGAAAGAAATAGCAGACGGCAATTGCAAGTGTGTAATTTGAAAAGAAACTATTCAATGCTTTTGAAAATTTGGAGGTAAAAAGAGAAATTGCTTGTTTCAAGCAATTTCTTCTTTTTCCACAATATTTTTGCAAGTATAAAATCAAAGTGATGTGAATTCCTGAGAATGTACTGGCAAGGGTTAAGGTAGTAGACCCGTAATAGTTCTGCAACGTTTCGGAAATTATGGTTTTTCATCATGTTGACCAAGGCTTCCTAATGAAATCATTTGGAAACCTTGTTTAACACTGTTAAAGTTCTTAACTTCTGAAAAGTTGCAGAGCTATTAAGGGTCCACTACCTGTAAAATTGAAAGGGGATGGATTTTAACAGAAAAATGATGCCACTTTGATAGATGAACAATGTTAATGTTTTTATTAGCTCCACTGGCTGAAAGCCACTGGGGCTATTGTCATGGCGTTGTGTCCGTCGTGCGTCCGTGCGTCCGGTCGTAAACTTTTTCTTTAAAAATCTTCTCCTCAGAAACTACTGGATGGATTTCAACCAAACTTCACAGGAATGATCCTTGGGTGACCCTCTTTCAAAGTTGTTCAAGAAATTTTGATCCAATGAAAAACATGGATTTAATGGGCATGGCTAATTTCCAAATATGGTAAAAAGTGACTTTTCTCATGTTCTAATTGATGGATACCAATAAAATTTTACATGACTGATCCTTGGGTGACCCTTTATCAGTCTACAAAAAATTATTTTGATCAGATGAAAAATATGCATTTTATGGGCGGAGGTCATTTCTCTATATGTTATATAGTGGAAACTTTGCAGATCATTTTCTCAGAAACTAACTGATAGATATCAACCAAATTTTACATGATTGATCCTTGGGTGACCCTTTATTAGTCTACCAAAAATTATTGTGATCAAATGAAAAATATGTATTTTATGGGCGGAGTTCATTTCTCTATATGTTATATAGTGGAAACTTTGAAAATCATTTTCTCAAAAACGAACTCATAGATATCCACCAAATTTTACATGAATGACCCTTGAGTGACCCTTTATCAGTCTACCAAAATTTATTGTGATCTAATGAAATTTGTATAAATTTTTTGGCGGAGGTCATTTCTCTATTTGTTATATAGTGGAAACTTTGAAAATCAATTTTTCAGAATGTAATTGATGGATATCAATCAAACTTCATTAGTATGATCCTTGGGTGATCCATTATCATGCAGCCAAAAATTATCGTGATCGGATGAAAATTATGTCTTCTATTGGCGGAGGTCATTTCTCTATATACTATAATAGTGGAAACTTTGAAAATCATTTCAACATAAATAGAACCCAAAATATCTAAAAAATCTAGTCAAAACTTTGATTACATGAATTTCAAGCCTGTGGAGCGACTCAAGCCATTCATGGCTTTCTAGTTTGATTGAGGATTCATTGAATAGGGATAATTGCTCGTAATGATTAATTGTCTCTTTTACATGGAATCATCAGACTTTGCAATAAAGAGATGAAGTGAATATTTGATTCTTGTAGAGGTATGAAACTTAAAATCTTATCACACTCTATAAATATGCAATATTTGACATTAAGAGGTTTACTTAAGAAGGTAAAGGGGATGAAAGAAATTTAAAAAAAATCCTCGTTAAAATAATTGTTATTGGTGACTATGTTTCTTTATTGAGACTAAAGTGACATTTTGAACAATTTCAAGTGTGTTTGATGGGCTGGATATTCGGTTCCCTAGATAGTACACTACACTATTCTCTCATTTTGAATAGAGACTACAAGTCTGTAGCTACTTATTGAGAGCTTAGTAAAGATGAAGGTCAGACTGTGTGGATGCACAGTCTGATCCGAGTCTAAGGCTAAGCTATATGCATGTGTGACCCATGCTGCAAATATGGACCAACTTGGAATTCTGTAATATAAATATTTGAAAAAGAGATTGGTTCTATGACAGGCCAACCAGACGTCACCTCCCAAAACTCTTTCACAGAAAGGTAGACTAATCATTGTATATTAAGAAAAAAAGCAAAAAGTTTCAACCCTAGTAAATCTGCGCAGTCCGCACAGTTTGACAAGCATCAACATTTTACTTACTACCCAGATGGTCCCTTTTCAGGTGATGGGTCACTTTTATAAAATTATTGGAAATTTAAAGCACAGGCTTGTTTCAGATAATTTAATGTCTGTTTGTTTATCAGCCATCCATCTTGATTTTAAATATTCGAATAAACAAAAGCTGTGTTTTGTAATCGTCATTAAGATACCTTTTGCCATTTAGATTTCACGTTATATTTTGGGACCATACATATTTATCATTCCTGTATTTGTGTAAACGATTTTGCATTGAAACTTTTTATGCCTCAGCGTCGCTAGATCATAGGCATATTGTTTTACTGTGTCCATTTGTCTATCTGTCTTCAAAAGGTTTTAAAATCCATGAAATGAACTTTTTCCAATAACTTCAACACTATTAAAGTCATAAGGCTATTATTTGGCATAAGGGTTTATCTTCTAACTATACAAATATCAGTGTGATAACATCCTATATGATTTTTTTCATGATATCACATGGATATTTTTAGAACAATGACATAATGCGATTATTTTTAGAAACTTACTTTTCTGTTAGAAACTTCAACAAAATACAAGGCAAATAGAGGTTATGAGATAAATATGATACGTCCTTAGTGTCTAACTCGGTTGTGGAAATTGATAATTGTCTCGGCAGAGCCTCAGCAATTATCGATTCCCCAACCCTTGTTAGATATTTATTTTCATACAAAACACTAAGTATGTATTATTTATATCTCTCATCTTTATGCATCTTTGAAGGTAAAGATTATATTATAATTCAAGGTCAATTCTCAAGGTCAAACTTACAAAGAAAGAAGAAAAGGCTTTTTTGGGGGCATTGGTGTTTTGCGTGGACATCTTGTCACAGAATAAAAACGTTGATCTTCAGGCTGCTGACTGTGTTTTGATATGATTGGTGCTTGTGTCCATTCCAATAGATAAGAGATTATTTTGTATTATCATTTTCTAGCATCTAAATTTATTAAAATCTTCATCCAAATTCTATTTCATCAATCATTTTGTTGCTGTTAATTCTAAAATCTCATAACTACAGCTTGAACAAAGCTGTAGTTACAAGATTTGAGATTTAGACTGACCAGATTGTCATGCCTTTTTAGCTCGGCTGTTTTCGGAGAAAACCCGAGGTATTGCTATAGCCTTTGTGTGGTCATCGTGCAAAAACTTTGACATTTTGTGATATCTCTGGTTCTACTGAAAGCATTTACTTGAAACTTGGCACACGTGTTAACCATCCAAAGAGCAACCTATACTAATAAGGGGGTAATTCTAGATGCATTTTTAACAAATTATGTCCCTTTTTAGCTGCACTGGCCGAAGGCCAGTGAGCTATTGTCATGGCGGAGTGTCCGTCGTGCGTGCGTGCATCCGTGCGTAAACTTTTTCTTTAAACATCTTCTCCTCCGAAACCAATGGGTGGATTTTAACGAAACTTGGTAGAAATGATCCTTGAGTAGCCCTCTTCTTAAATTGTTCAAGAAATTTTGATTGGCTCATAAATATGGGCATGGCAGGGCGGGGCTTATTTTGAGCTCGAAATCTTTCAGCGACATCTCCTCCTGAACCACTGGGCCGATTTCAATGAAACTTTGCCAAAATGTTCCTTTGGTGACTGTTTACTGAAATTGTTCAAGAAATTTTGATTGGCTCATAAATATGGGCATGGCAGGGCGGGGCTTATTTTGAGCTCGAAATCTTTCAGCGACATCTCCTGAACCACTGGGCCGATTTCAATGAAACTTTGCCAAAATGTTCCTTGGGTGACCGTTTACTGAAATTGTTCAAGAAATTTTGATTGGCCCATAAATATGGGCATGGCAGGGCGGGGCTTATTTTGAGCCCGAAATCTTTAAATGACATATCCTCCTGAACCACTTGGCTGATTTCAATGAAACTTTACCAAAATGTTCCTTGGGTGACCCTTTACTGAAATTGTTCAAGAAATTTTGATTGGCCCTTAAATATGGGCGTGGCAGGGCGGGGCTTATTTTGAGCCCGAAATCTTTAAATGACATATCCTCCTGAACCACTGGGCCGATTTCAATGAAACTTTAACAGAATGTTCCTTGGGCGACGCTTTACTGAAATTGTTCAAGAAATATTGATTGGTCCATAAATATGGGCGTGGCAGGGCGGGGCCTATTTTGAGCCCTAAATTTACGAATGACATCTCCTTCTGAACCTTATGTTTTAATAAGATGGTTGAAGGGTTGCAGGTTTATTGTGATTGAGTAGTTTGGTGCAATATGGACCAGAACCATTTAATCATTATTATTTCGGAGTGCTCATGTATTCATTTAAAGTAAGCTTTATTTAATGAAAGTCTAAAGATTTTAAAGCCAGTGGAGCGATACAGGCCCTCTTGGGCCTCTTGTTTACTTAGATTTTTTCCCACCATCCAGCACTCAACAGCCAAGGGTAGGCACCCGTAGGCAGTGCTCTTGTTGTAATCATCACAATTCAATTGTAGGTTTGCATACAAAAAGGAGAGGGCAGGATGTTTCTGAAGTCAGTGAAAAGTTAAATGATATGTTAGAATGTTTTAGAATTGAAGATAGGGTCGTCATTCCTTCTTGCAAACTTCACATGCATTTGATCATTGAAAAAATTCATCTTTTGATAAATCATTTATATTTTTGTACTATAATCACTGCCAAGATATATACACGGATATTTACAAAGTTCTTTTGGTAGGCAGCATTTAAATTTTTGATGTTCTGTATACGCTAATTTATGTCTAGTCCAGAAAGTGTTCCAATTTGAAAATTTTTGCTCATCAATAATTAGTAGTTGTAAAAGTTTTTTGTTAGACACATGTAAATATGGGTATATATATTAATGATTTTCATAGAGTTATAGGGAGTTCTAGGTATATTATCACTTTTTAATTTAACTGGTTGACCAGTTAAATTATCAAAATGATAAATTCATTGTAAGGGGTTGAGTTTAACCTACCATCTTTTGGAGGTTTGGGCAACACTTTGGTAAGTGCCTACATGAATATAGGCACCTATGTCAGTGTAGTCTAAGCTCTCAATTTTCTCTACTAACTTTTTACCATATAGGGTGGAATCGTCAAAAAAATCTTCGTGAAAAATAAAATGCTTTCAGGTTGTGAAGACTTAGATCAGTCTGCATGTATGTGCAAACTCATCTTTGTCAATGATTTGCTAAAGCAAGAATATTCAAGGTTCATAAAGACATTAGTGGAAACCTGTTATCAACAAATTTAAAGGGTTAAGAGCAAAAACCTGTTTTGTCTATACTGTGTATAGACATATACTTTGCTTTCGCTCTAAGCCCTCGATTTAATAAGATTTTGAGCAGGTATTATGGGCTAGGAAAGAATTAAAGGGATGTGAAATACCAGGAACAAATAGTCATTCTTTATGTCTTCAAAACTATGAAAAGCAGTTTTAAACCAAATAATGGAATTGAGAAACACATTTAATTTGTGAATTTTGTACTGTTAGATTTGACTGTGGAATAGCAGCTGGAGACTATGAAACAATGTGATGGTAGTACTGGTGTTAGAAATACTAGGAATCCATTGTTAAGCGCTTCAGTTGCTTCAATATAAATGAAAAATGTTGAAAGCGGCGTAAAATCCCATTCAAACAAACAAAAACTGATAGATTTGATACAATTAACAGATGTTTTAATGTACTTTTTACAATTCTTTCATGTGTATTAAACTTTCAGATATGGAGTTGATGTGCTTTCAGTAGTTAATAGCTATTTATCTTGTCATGCTCATCTCCAAATAATCCTGCTTTAGCAGGAGGTATATTCAAAGATCAGCCTGCTTATATGTGCAGTCTGATCTTAGTCTACACCTCTGGAATTTCTTTTTTTAGATCAGAAAAAATTATAAACATTATTTTTGCGATAAATATGGATTCGCAATAAGTGCAATTATTAGTCCCCCACCGGTTACCGGTTGGGGGACTATAGGTTTGCTCGATTCCGTCTGTCTGTCTGTCCGTCCGTCCGTCCGTCTGTCCGTCCGTCCGTCTGTCCGTCTGTCCGTCACGCTTTTGTCCGGGCTATATCTTCTAAACCATATGTGCTAGCAACTTCAAACTTGGTACACTTATAGATCTCATTGAGGAGCAGTGTCATGTTCAAGAACCGTTACTCTGCCACACCCACTTTTTGAGTTATTGCCCTTTGTTGTTTTTACCCTTACATTCTTGTCCGGATCATATCTCCTAAAGTATAAGTGCTAGCAACTTCAAACTTTGTACACTTATAGATCTCATTGAGGAGAAGTGTCATGTTCAAGAACCGTTACTCTGCCACGCCCACTTTTTGAGTTATTGCCCTTTGTTGTTTTTACCCTTACATTCTTGTCCGGATCATATCTCCTAAAGTATAAGTGCTAGCAACTTCAAACTTTGTACACTTATAGATCTCATTGAGGAGAAGTGTCATGTTCAAGATCCATAACTCTGCCACGCCCACTTTTTGAGTTATTGCCCTTTGTTGTTTTTACCCTTACATTCTTGTCCGGAACATATCTCCTAAACTATAAGTGCTAGCAACTTCAAACTTTGTACACTTATAGATCTCATTGAGGAGAAGTGTCATGTTTAAGAACCGTTACTCTGCCACGCCCACTTTTTGAGTTATTGCCCTTTGTTGTTTTTACCCTTACATTCTTGTCCAGAACATATCTCCTAAACTATAAGTGCTAGCAACTTCAAACTTTGTACACTTATAGATCTCATTGAGGAGAAGTGTCATGTTAAAGAACTGTTACTCTGCCACGCCCACTTTTTGAGTTATTGCCCTTTGTTGTTTTTACCCTTACATTCTTGTCAGGATCATATCTCCTAAACTATAAGTGCTAGCAACTTCAAACTTTGTACGCTTATAGATGTCATTGAGGCAAAGTGTCATGTTCAAGATCCGTAACTCAGCCACACCCACTTTTTGAGTTATTGCCCTTTGTTGTCTTTACCCTTACATTCTTGTCAGGATCATATCTCCTAAACTATAAGTGCTAGCAACTTCAAACTTTTTACAGTGATAGATCTTGTTGAGGACAATGGTCATGTTCAAGAACTGTTATTCTGCCACGCCCAAATTTTGAGTTATTGCCCTTTGTTGTCTTTACCCTTACATTTTTGTCCGGATCATATCTTCTAAACCATAAGTGCTAGCAACTTCAAACTTAGTACACTGATAGATCTTATCAAGGACAAGTGTCATGTAGAAGAACTGTTTCTCTGCCATGTCACTTTTTAGAGTTATTGCCCTTTGTTGTTTTTTAGTCTTACATTCTTGTCCCGATCATATCTCCTAAACTATAAGTGCTTGCAACTTTAAACTTTTACAGTTATAGATCTATTAAGTAGGAGGTATATTATAAGAGAGGATTTTTTGTTATCCGGTGGGGGACTCCTGTATTGCATCGCAATACGACATGCACTTGTTTTTTCAGCACTTTGATTTCAATTCAGTTTTGCACAGGCTTTTATTCAGCATGACAAGGGTTAAACTGTTAGAAGTATAGAAATATAGTCACTTACAAAAGGTTTTTTCTTAAAATCTCTAAAAGCATTAGTTGGTGCATCTTTGATTTTTTTTGTGTGTGTGACAGGTCAAATTATGGTTATTATGATTATGCCCCTCTTTGAAGAAGAGGGGGTGTACTGCAAGCACTTGTCAGTCTTAGGTCGTGCTACCTGTAGACCTTTTTTTTATGTCCAGAGCATATCTCAAAGTATGCAAGCTAGAATTTTGAAACTTCACAGATGGATAGATTCCATTGTGGAGAAGTGCAGTGCACAAGAACCATAACTCTGCTTCATCATATTATTGAGTTATTGCCCTTTGTTAATTGACAAAGAATATGCCCTCGATTTGCTCTTATGGGGGGCATAAATGTTTAATAAACATATTTTGTTATATAAAAAGAGAATAATTTTTCCAAAGTATAAAGTCAATATTTTTTGTCAGATGTAAATAGTTTTTAGCTCCACTGGCTGAAAGCCACTGGGGCTATTGTCATGGCGTTGTGTCCGTCATGCGTCCGTCCGTGTGTGCGTGCGTGCGTGCGTCCGGTCGTAAACTTTTCTTTAAAAATCTTCTCCTCAGAAACTACAAGATGGATTTCAACCAAACTTCAGAGGAATGATCCTTGGGTAACCCTCTTTCAAAGTTGTTCAAGAAATTTTGATCCAATGAAAAACATGGATTTAAGGGGCGTGGCTAATTTCCAAATATGGTAAAAAGCGAGTTTTCTCAGATTCTAATCAATGGATACCAATTAAATTTTACATGAATGATCCTTGGGTGACCCTTTATCAGTCTACCAAAAATCATTGTGATCGGATGGAAAATATGCATTTTATGGGCGGAGGTCATTTCTCTATATGTTTTATAGTGGAAACTTTGAAAATCATTTTCTCAGAATTAAATTGATGGATATCAACCAAATTTCATTGGAATGATCCTTGAGTGACCCTTTATCAGTTTACAAAAAATCATTGTGATTGGATGGAAAATATGCATTTTATGGGCGGAGGTCATTTCTCTATATGTTATATAGTGGAAACTTTGAAAATCATTTTCTCAGAATGTAATGGATGGATATCAACCAAATTTCACTGGAATGATCCTTGAGTGATCATCTATCAGTCTACAAAAAATCATTGTGATCGGATGGAAAATATGCATTTTATGGGCAGAGGTCATTTCTCTATATGTTATATAGTGGAAAATTTGAAAATCATTTTCTCAGAATCTGATATTTGGATATCAACCAAATTTTACTGGAATGATCCTTGAGTGACCCTTTATCAGTGTACCAAAAATTATTTTTATTGGATGAAAAATATGCATTTTATGGATGGAGGTCATTTCTCAAGTTAAATAGTGGAAACTATGAAAATCATTTTCACAATGTAACTGATGGGTATCAATAAAAAACTTTTGGTATGATCTTTGGGTGACCCATAATCATGCAGCCAAAAATTTTTTTGATTTGATGAAAAATATGTCTTTTAAAAGCGGAGGTCATTTCTCTATCTGTTATATAGTTCAAACTTTGAAAACAATTTTCACCATCAGTAGAACCCCAAATATCTAAAAATCAAGTCAAAACATTTATTTGCTTTTACAAGAATTTCAAGCCTGTGGAGCGACTCAAGCCATTCATGGCTTTCTAGTTAAGTTGAAATGACCAGGTCTTACATTGATGTATATTTGTGTCCTTTTGTCAACACATAAAATGGGTTGATTAACCATGGTTGCTGAAGTTTATTGATAGAAATTCAAAAAAATAATAATCCAAATTATAGATGAGAAATTAATTATTACAAAATGTACCAGCATGAGTAAATTTTGTACAGTAAGGATCAAGATCAAAAACAAAATTGAGAGTCAAATTCTTGAAGGCTTATTCAAGATCAAAAACAAAGTTGAAAAGCAAATTCTTGAAGGCTCATTCAAGATCAAAAACGGAGTTGAAAAGCAAATTCTTGAAGGCTGAATACAAGTTGACCTTGGGCAACCATTCTAGTTATCTTGTTAATGATTCCATACAGAAAATATTCAGGGCTAGTGATAGCTTTACAAATTTAGGAGTCCTTGGTCCCTTGACTATGGATTCCTAGGGGTCAAAACTGCTATTGAGAGGTCAAAATAATAAAATAAGGGGATACTAGGTAACTATTTCCTGGTAATGCTGTTTGACTTCTTTAATTTTCTCCTTCATATGAATCTCTTAAAAAGATATGAAGGAGAAAATTTATTCTAATACATTTATGGTTTGCAGAAGAATCAAGATGCAATTTTGAAAATTAAAGGGGTTTCAAAATGACCCCTTTGCTAGAAAATTTTAGGGATCTGATTAGACTTTTTTCTTTTTCTTTTTTTTTTTTTTTTTTGGGGGGGGGGGGGGGGGGGGGGGTGTCACAACCCTGGTTCAAGGGTCAAACACAAGCCCTGAATTTTGTTCAGATAAAAGCTAGATATATATATGTGTTTGTGATGTGAATGTGTTCAACTATTTATGGCTCTTAATGGCAGCAAAGAATGTACAGAGTTTTATATTTATGATGAAAATTGATCTATGGTGGTAAATATCTGCCATTAGATGAAAATTGATCTGTGGTGGCAAATTACTACCATTAGGTGAAAATTGATCTGTGGTGGCAAATTTCTGCCATTCGATGAAAATTGATCTATGGTGGTAAATTTCCTTTATTAGATGAACATCGATCTATGGTGGTAAATTTCTGCCACAAGATGAAAATTGATCTATGGTGGCATATTTCTGCCACAAGATGAAAATTGATCTATGGTTGTAAATTTCTGCCATTAGATGAAAATTGATCTATGGTGGCATATTTCTGCCATTAGATGAAAATTGATCTGTGGTTACATATGTCTGCCATTGGATGAAAATTGATCTGTGGTGGCAAATTTCTGCCATTAGATGAAAATTGATCTATGGTGGCAAATTTTTACCATTAAATGAAAATTGATCTGTGGTTGCATATGTCTGCCATTAGATGAAAATTGATCTGTGGTTGCATATGTCTGCCATTAGATGAAAATTGATCTATGGTGGCATATTTCTACTATTAGATGAAAATTGATCTATGGTGGCAAATTTCTGCAATTAGATGAAATTGATCTATGGTGGCAAATTTTTACCATTAGATGAAAATTGACCTATGGTGGCACAAGTTTGCCACTAGATGACAATGACGGCAAAAAAGCTATCTTGAATCTTATGGCAGAAATATGCCACCATAATGATTTTATATGTTGGTTGAGTCCTGAGGATGCTAGCTTGGCTAATACAAAAAAATTGTTGGTTTTCTTTCCCAATTATCTTTTAGACAAAGGATATGAAGCAAGAATAGAAAAGATATAGGACAACTGTAATAATAGAAGTAGTTGCTTGCAATTTTCAAATGTCCCTTTCAAATGACACTTTAACCCTTTGCTGTTTAATCCCTGCTTTTTACGTGCCTGTGATTTTATGATTGAGAAAACATTGTGAAAAAGAAATTGCTTCTGACAAGCAATTTCTTCTTTTTCCACACTATTTTCTACCCTACTGAATGGTTACTTTTCAGTAGGGTAGAAAATATTAAAATTAAATCCACTTTAAATTTTCGTCTGCAAAACTTTTGAATTTGGACAGGTCTAAAATTTTGTAAAACAGGAAAGGGTTAACAGACAAAAATGTAAGACAGGATCAAACTTTTAAAAATTTAAAGCAACTATTTAGATTGTTTGAAAATGGGAAAACATTCACCAGTAAGAGTAATATTGCTTAAATTCCGATATTTTGGATACCAGAATAGATTTCAGTCAGAGCTAGCAGCTAGGACAGATAATTGTTCAGACATACCATAGAGAGTTCTATTTGAGCTTTCACAAAAATTGTGCCTTAATGTCTCTTGTGTGTCTTATGAAGTTTGAGAGATTAATATTTTGGCTGTACTTTATTTAAAGAAGACCAAATTTGTAGAACTTATGTAAATCAGCCAAAGTAAGAAGCTAAAAAGGGGTGTACATCTAAATCTCTTTAGTATTTGGTTATTCCGCCAAATATTATCTGTTTGATTCTAAAACCTCGTTACTATAAGCTGTAGTTACAGGGTTCCAGAATGAACCAATGGTATATGATATTAGAACTGTAAAATATCTTGAATATGTCAGCACAATTTGGACGAATGAAAAGATACGTGCGCTTCATGTAATTCATAAAAAATGACAATTCACGAGAGAAATGTATTATATCGAATGATCAAAATAGAACTTTCTATGGTGTGGTTTATATAAACAGGGCTTATGTATGTAATACATTGCTCAATTGTTAAAGGCTTTTAAATATTCTTCCATTGATGCAATTGGCATGCTGAACTATGGTATAGCCTACAGACTTTAAAAAGGAACAAATGAGAATGTAAATTGTTTATTAATGATCCCCTGCAAAATCAAGTAAGCAATATTGCAGTAGTTTGATGCTAAATAAAAGGATCTAAAGCCTATAGCCATCCATCAAATAGCTACACTAGCATAGTTTAATTTAACTTATTTAACTTAAATTATGATATTTGGACATCCTTTTGTGGAGATGGCATTTGACAAAAGTTTTCAAATTGTTTTGAAATTGAAAAACCAAACACAAAGTTAATACACCCTTTAGCAACCAGAAATGATTAAATAAAATATGATGTATCAAAAACTGGAGAAGTACAAATAAGATAAGGTTTATTTTACATTTTCATCAATAGATCCATATTGGAAGATGAATTATCGAAATGAAAAACAAATAATGATTTTAGTACAAAATAGTTGTAATTGCATATAAATCAATAGGCAGTTACAACTATTTTGTGCTGAGCCATTAATATGTGGCAGCATAGCATTTTATAATTGAATCAATGGAACAAAAATGATCCTAGTGCTTTCATTTTATAAAATATTTTCTGTAGTTTAGTGTTATTGTAGTGTGGTTTAATACAATAATTATAATGGTGTGACATGATTGAGGAAAGAATGTTTAATTGTACGTAATTGTATTTATCTTGAAAAAATACTTAGTGCATTGCTCTTGATAATGGACAGAGAGTATTTTTTTATCTGTTTACAAGTTGGATTGTTTGTTTGATGTTTATAAGACAAATTTTGTTGGCTCAGCTAAAAACAGCTGTAACTGCCTATATTCTGATAGGCAGTTACAACTCTTTCCTGCTTAGCCATCGATTGGTTTCTTGTTCAGCTATGTAAAATTTTTATCACTCATCTAAAACGTATCAAAGGGTAAATGTGCAAGACTATCTAACTGCTTGACCCCCCTAAAAGACACAAATCTTGGACTAGAGGACTGGTATTATGTTGATTGCTGTAAGAATAAACATGTCTAAACAAATAGAGGGATCAGAGAAATACTTTTGTAAGTGGCTATTGATATACATTTGTATTGCCATTTACATTAATTCGGGATAAACCCCTTGCGATTTGGAGGAACTAAAAGCCACATGGGTACAAATGAAAGAATAAATGACTCATTATGAATGAAAATGTGAATGGGTTGATATGAAAGTATACTGCCTTCAACCTTGATTGTAAAAAATTATTTTGATACAATTATGTACATGATTTTGGTCAATTTACTTAATTTTGGTTATAAGTGCATTGTATTATAAAAAATGTTATTGAAATATTTGAATTTGCATAAAGATAATTATGATGTTTGCAATAGACCTTTAAATGTATCAATGAATAATATGTAGCTTTTTTAAAAAAAAAAAAAAAAACCTAAAGGCTACAGTATTCCTTTGATAAAGGACAACTGTGTTGAGAATTAACCAGTCATATTCATTTAAGCAATGCATGGGGAAAATTCTTTAATTTCATTTTGTTAACCCTTTGCTGTTTAATCCCTGCTTTTTACGTGCCTGTGATTTTATGATTGAGAAAACATTGTGAAAGAAGAAGAAATTGCTTCTAACAAGCAATTTCTTCTTTTTCCACACTATTTTCTACCCTACTGAATGGTTATTTTTCAAATTAAATCCACTTTAAATTTTCGTCTGCGAAACCTTTGAATTTGGACAGGTCCAAAATTTTGTAAAAACAGGAAAGGGTTAAATGAAGTTAAAATAATAATAATGATAGATCACAAAAGTAGTTGGATTACTTGAAAAGAATTGTAAAATGATATGTAATGCATATTTTAGAAGAAGAAAGAAAAAATATTTTTAATGTTGGAGTTTGGCGCTAATGTTTGCTTATTTTGCCTTTAACAATTTATACATTTGTATACATGATTTTTTGGAAGACTTTATATAGTGTAAATTATTGTTTTATTTGTAAAAAATATGTCAGAAATGTTGCTGGCCCTCACTGTGCATCTATGAAAAAAAGACTAATGATACAACTATCACTGCCATAATTATGCAAAATAAACAATTTGTAAATAGAATAATCGTTTATTTATATAACAGGACCCGCATTTATATGTACAGTCAACCATGCTCTAGCGACCACGTCTATTAAGTGACTATTTTTTATTAAGTGACCGTTTTTAAAATCTTTATATCAAAATATCTTAAAAGTGGGTATAGTTGGTCCAAAAATTATTGGAAATGAATCCTTTGTTGTTAAAACTCACCAGAATTGTCTCAATGAGACGATTCTACTGAGTTTTAACAACAAACAAATTTTGAGAATTTTGCAATAATATGCAAATTTACTCAGACAGTATGTTTCTTATTTGTAAACAAAACTTATATGAAGTGGTGATTTTCTTTAGTGACCACTTTATGGTTGTCCCCTTAGTGGTCGCATAAAAAAGTTTTACTGTATTTGATTGACTGTAAGAAGCAAGAGATGAATTTTATGTCTGACAAGTTTGACCCGGCTTTTTTCTGCAAACAAATGCATAATTTTTAGCTCCACTGGCCCTAAGGCAAGCGGGCTATTGAAATGGCGATACGTCTGTTGTGCGTCTGTGTGTACGTAATTATTTTATGCCCCTGCCATGAAAAGGGCAACATGCTACATATGCAGTCACCTCTGTCCGTGTGTGAATAGGGAGGTGGGGTTTTAGGGTCATTGTTACATTGTTGTAAGTGCCGATGTATTTATATACAGGATATCAATTGAGTGGTCATGGAATACCAAATTTATTAAATGAGTCATCTATAAACAGATAACACAAGGCTTTGCAGAATTTTTATCTGTTTTAGATGCCGAGTTTAATAAATTTGGTAATTTATGAGCATAAATTTTATATTCTATTTATAAAATGACCAGAATTTTCCCGAAAGTTGGCAAAATTCTTGAAATTCAACATTTCAATTTTCCGCCAAACTTATAACGCTTTTTAAAACTGACATCACAATATATATGAATTATGACGTCATTTTTGCGGTTACAAAATAGCGTTGCCATTCCCTTTGAGTTCATTTGCATAATTATTTCATTTGTGTAATAATACCCGTGTTATATCAAAAATATTAAATGGGTTTATTTCACTCCCGCGACATCGGTCATATCATAAAGCCACATACAATAGTGTTGTTCTGTTCCCTCGATGAGTCCCATTCTTGTCTGGAGCATAGCTTGTCATATGGGTGAACTTATTTCCAAGCCTTGGCGGGTATTGTTGCCCACCTTATCAGAGTATCTTTCAGGAAGCGGGCTACGAGCTCTAGACTGGTTCAAATATCGACTTTTAGAATTTATTCTGATAGTTGAAATCGGGATCAGTCTACACCCGTGTTGGATTTGGGCCGGAATAAGTTGGCCCATAGTTGTTTCCATATTAGTGTCAAGCAAAAAGTTTGTCCTGATATGCCCAAGGTCAAATAGGTCACTGGAAAAAATAAGTGTTTGTGTCTGTCTGTCGTGCGTCCGTGCGTAAACTTTTTCTTTAAACATCTTCTCCTCCCAAACCAATGGGCGGATTTTTAACCAAACTTGGTAGAAATGATCTTTGGGTGGCCCTCTTCTTAAATTGTTCAAAGAATTTTGATTGGCCCACAGATATGGGCATGGCAATTTTTCACTTTGAAATCTTTAAAAATCTTCTCCTCCCAAAACATTGGGCCGATTTCAATGAAACTTGGCATGGATGTTCCTTGGGTGACCCTTTACTTAAATTGTTCAAGAATTTTGATTGGCCAATTAATATGGGCGTGGCAGGGCGGGGCTTATTTTGAGCCCGAAATCTTTGTACGAAATCTCCTCCTGAACCACTGGGCCGATTTCAATGAAACTTTAACAGAATGTTCCTTGGTTGACCCTTTACTTAAATTGTTCATGAAATTTTGATTGGTCCTTAAATATGGGCGTGGCAGGGCGGGGCCTATTTTGAGCCCGAAAGTTTTAAATGACATTTTTCTCCTGAACCACTTGGCTGATTTCAATGAAACTTTACCAGAATGTTTCTTGGGTGTCTCTTTTAAAAAATTATCTGCTAAACTTTGATTGACCCATAAATTTGGGTGTGGCTGGGCGGAGCTTATTTTGAGGACAAAATCTTTGAACGATATCTCCTCGGGAACCACTCAGCCAATTTCAATGAAACTTTACCAGAATGTTTCTTGGGTGACTATTTACCTAAATTGTTCGAGAAATTTTGATTGGTCCATAAATATGAACGTGGCAGGCGGGCCTATTTTGAGCCTAAAAACTTTGAACGACATCTTCTGAACCTTATGTTTTAATAAGATGGGTAAAGGGTTGCAGGTTCATTGTGATAGAGTATTTTGGTGCAATTATACAGACCAGAACCAGTTTATCATTATTTGGAGAGTTTGGAGTGTTAATGTATTCATTTAAAGTAAGCTTTATTTAATGAAAGGCTAAAGATTTTAAAGCCAGTGGAGCGATACAGGCCCTCTTGGGCCTCTTGTTAAAAATCTTCTTGAAAACTACTTGGATTTGGACCAAATTTCAAAGGAACGTCCTTAGGCAATCTTCTATCAGATTCCTTAAAGGAGTTTAAATCGATGGAAAATCATAGCTTTAAGAAGCGTGGCTAAATTTCATTTATTTTAAAAAATATAATTGATGGATATCGGCCAAAATTTTAAGTAACCCTTTATCAGACTGCACAAACTATTGTGATGGAGTGATTAATATGTCTTATGATCAGAGGTCATTTCTTTGTATGTTATAAAGAGGAAACCCTGAAATCATTTTCATCAGAAACTTATTGATGGATATCAACCAAATTTAACTTGAGTGATCCTAAGGTGACCCTAATTAGACAGCAAAGGATTATGGTGATCGAAAAATATGTCTTTTATAGGGGAAGTCACTTTTATATGTTTAGTAGTTGAAACTTTGAAAGTCAGTATCTCCTTAACTATCTGATGCATCTAGAACATGGTTCTCTGACGTCAATTAATTTGGGTCAATGGTACGAACATTTCGAGCTCTGAATCTATAAAGAAAATAAGATTAACTCTTCATCAATGAGATGTTTGAAAAATCTCCTATATTTGTACAAGTTGATCTGTGTTGATACCCCAAGCGCCTCCAGATTGACATATTTTGGCGTGGTATCGTCGTTTGGTGACTATATAGTTAAAAACATCGTGAAATTGAATGCTTCAGGAATGATTTTGGATTTGATTGGTTAAATGGGGTTTTACGCCGCTTTCAACAATCGGTCAATTATATCGCGGAGGCTGGAACACCTTATTAAGATGAATTGAAATGCGAAAGGTGTTAAAGGTGATAATTAAACATAACAATTGTTTGCATGTCTATCATATTCACACATTTCATATTGAACGACTTGTCAATTATCGACACATTTGAGGTGATGTAATCCATGCCTATAGTTCTGTGTAATTAACCAGCTTGGTCATAATTATTGTGTCGTTGTAATGAACAAGGTTATATAGGGAATATGCACTTTCGTTCCCTGAAAATAAGTGTCGGTGTCAGAAAACGAGAATTCCGTTGTAACGAATGAAAAATGCACTGTGCAAATCCGTTCCCCACAAATTTGTGTCGGTAAGTGAAAATGTCGTTGTATTGAATGTCGTTAAAATGAGAGTTGACTGTAATGGATTCCTGATATTTCTCTCATCAGTACAACCACCACATCCTTTCCTAGCCTACAGCTGCTATCTCACATAGGTCTGCGATTATCAACCTATTGGTGAGAGACAAATAGTCAGAAAGGATGAGTGCCGCCGTCGGGGATCGAAACCTAGACCTCTAGCTTGACAGTCCGACGCGCTACGAACTGCGCTTTGATGGTGACAGGAATGATTTTGGAATGAAATTGAATGAGTAAGTTTTGAGTGAAATTCAAGGGAGGTAAACCGATATCGCTAATTTTGTTCAAGATAAACAACATTAGCGATATGTTTTGCCCCCTTCGATAAAATATACGTACTTTTCTGTTTGTCTTCGAGAACTAATCAGCCACTTTAAAATCAACACCAGCCAATATAAGCGTAGATTAATTTGATCGATTTGAATTGAGTATGTGCGTGACATTTCCAACAATTTGAAATGTTCGTAAGGTGTAAACACCTGTTACTTTAGACAGCCACATACTGTAAATGTAAAGTTACCTGATGGCCTACAGGTTCTTTGAGACCTTATCTATCTATTAAATGCATAGTGAAGACTCTGGGCAGTCTGTGCGTATGCACAGGCTGGTCAGAGTCTTTGCTTTGCGCATATTTGAAATTGTTGGAAATGTCACGCACAGGCTCAATTAAAAGTTGATCGTCTTGAACTATTCTGAAATGTTTTCTGATGATTTCGGAGCGTAAAATGATCGATTTGAGTGAGTGTTTGAAATGAATGAAGGGAGTGCATAGTGAATGATTAAGAAAGATTTTAATCTGAATGAGTGTCAATTTCGCAATGTTTTTCATTGCAATCTCGAAACTAGAGTTTAATTTTCGGTTTTAAGTTACGTTTGGTTACCAAACACGATATTCTGAAATTGGTTTTCTTACGGAAAAACAAAATATGGGAGTGCGGCATAATTAATATTGTGACATCATCGGAATGTCACTTGATTTATCATATTAGATTCTAGCTAAAACATCGTAAAAAAGGGAAGAATCAAATTCAAGATAAGCAAATTTTGACTAAAAGCGCTATGCACGAATTTCCTTTCACAATACACGGGTCGTGCTCAAAGGTGAAGCATGTATTTGGCTTTATATCTGAGGAATAGGATTTGAAGATTGGAATTTAAGGAAGTGGACCCGTAATAGTTCCGCAATGTTTCGAGAGTAATAAACTTTAACAGTGTTTCCTAATGATTTTCATTAGGATACCTCTGTCAACATTGCGAAAGATCATGAGTTCCGAAATGTTGCGGAACTATTACGGGTCCACTACCTTAATACTAAACTATTTTGAAATAGTTTCACCTACTCCCAAACAACCGTCTGCGACAGAAACTTTTAGCTCACCTGTGCACAACGTTCTCAAGGTGGACTTTTGTGATTATTGAATATTCATCCTGCGTCGTCAGGCGTCAACAGTTTAAGCGTTTACACTCTTGGGGTCACAAAAATTGCCAAATATTCATGAAACTTGGTCAGAATTTATTTGAGGTCTCAATTGGGAGGATCCATGCGATATCATAGGGAAAAAAATGATTAGGTCGTCTGTAAAAGTCCCACACAAGGATTATTAGACCATCTTTTTTACTCCAATCACGACTTTTGCTGGGAATTGTTTTTTTATTTGTCATTTAATGAGCTTTATATGCCTTTTGATTTGCTAAGGGAGGAGTCAAAGAGACGGTGGTGAGCGATGAAGGGCCATCATTGTCCTATTGTTATTTATTGGTTGAGAAGTTACAATATTTACGACATTTATTAGTCGCCAAAAAGAGCGAAGGATATCAAAGTTCAGTGTGGAACTTGCGACCAAAACCTAGTAAAATTATCAAAATTTATTCTTTAAAAAGGGGAATGAAAAATTAGAAAAAAAAGCATACATTGCTGCAAAAATATGCGATTGTGAAATGATTACGATAATGTTTTACTGCTTGTATTTGTATCAATACTTTCAAGAAATTAAATTCATCGATAGACCAAAATATCGTTATTACAAATACGAGTAATATAAATTATCAATTTTTGATCGCCACATTAGCCGCTAGTTCTATACCCTTTCTCAATCCACATGTTTTCATTGGTTTTCTTAATTTTTTGATGTTTATTTCATTTTAAACTTAATGCACCAGAAGATTTTGTGATAATGTAGATAATTCAACCCTTTTCACTAAATCAGCCGCAGCCGACGTCATTAGAGCAAATATTTCAGGATGTGACTGATAGTGAAAGATATGTTTCTCGCCTAGCAACCTCGCAATGTTGCTAGGCTTCAAGGGCCGGTCAATATGAACGTAGACTTATAGACCAGTCCAGTTCTAATGAAAATGTTCGTGAATATTCGCTTGATTAATGATTACCCAACGTGCAGTTGTGCACGAATTTTTACGGGGGATGTAAAAATGGTGAATGGCTGAATTGATGATAAAATGATCGTTTTTCATTAAAGGTTATCATCTTAAAGGCCTGTTTACACATTCACGATTTTGGGCAACGGTGCCGCTACGATTCGCCACGATTTGTAAACCGTCGTGTACCGTGGTGATTCGTAGTAGAATCTTGATGACTCTTGATGAATCGTGATAAATCGGAAAACTCGACGGTAGCGCTACGGAAGTTTTTAACGTTTTCAAACCTTCGTGGCGAATCGTGATGGTTTTTAGGCGTGGTCTCAGTAATTCGTAACGCAACCGTGTCGGAATCGTGCGTATTCGTACTGACACCATAGCTATATTCGCGGCTATTCGTGAGAGATCGTACCCAGTCGTGGAATCTTTGACATTAAGAATTCTCACGATTCACTACGAATTGTGTATGGTTGTCCTACGAATCATCCACGGTTTCGCTACGGAGCTCCATGATTGAATCGTACCAGTACCGTATCGGACCGTACAAGCACCCTTAGCATTCCGCGTGCCACCGTGTTCAATCCTCATTGATCGTAGCGTTGCCGTCATGAATCGTCATGTTGATTCGTAGCGATACCTCACAGACACCGTTCTAATATCGTTGACATTCTTACTGGAATCGTAGTGACACTGAATCTTCCTACTTTTCGCCATGATTCATCCCGATCCATCCCGATCTTTCTGACCATGAGAAATATGGATGAATCGTGGTGAATCGTAGAGATAATCGTGAATGTAAACGGGTCTTATCAAAGATACCTTACTGTGTCCTTAAAGCGCCAAATTACCGCGGTTAGCTATTTTGTTGCCCAACCAACAAACTGTTTTTGATGAGTACTGAATTCAAAGGATATGTTTAAGTCATTCACACTTTTTGATCAGCCCTCATTACTTTAATAAACAAAAGATAGCATACGAATTACTTCAGATGTAATCGATGACATGGATCACTTAATGAAACTAATTTCTCTTTGAACTTTAACTAAAGTTGACACGTTTTAACTTATATTGGTGTTATTTAATTTTCGACAATGAATTCATACGGATTATTCGTTCTAGTTTTTCTTGGATTTATGATATATTCGACAGCAGGTAATGTTTATATGTGACCCGTCACGCGAAAAGGAATCATCCGGGTAGTGCGTAAAATGTCGACCCTAGTCAGACTGCGCGGATTGCGCAGACTGACTAGGATCGAAACTTTTCGCACATCGCTTATTTTCTGAATCTAGAATGATCATTTTACCTTCCCGTCAAAGCACTTTTGAAATCCAACATCTGATTTATCTTTGCTGGGCCTAAACTCTTTTTTCAAATTTACATTTTGCAGAGTTCCCAGGTGGTCCCTTTTCGCGTGACGGGTCACATATTAATCAAGAGATGAAGGGGAAACTAATTTGATTAATGGAAGTATAAAATTGAAAACCTATTGAATGAGCGAAGCGGATTTATACATATAAGCGTGATTTAGTTTTTTTTTTATTACACCACTAGCACTCGTATTCATAAAACAGTACTTTTAGGTTTTAGTTTCATTCTTCGATGAAAAAAAATCCATTTTTACATCATAAATACTTTTATCAGTCCGAGAGAGATTTCTCATGGAACTTTTTCGTACGCAAGCAAACAAAACAAACATTATCATTACTTGTTTATTGGTATTCTCATACGTATATTCATAAATATAATTGATATACATGTACAAATACATGTATATTGTTATTATAATTATTACAATATTTACCACAAAATTCATTACGATGAAGAAATGAAACCTTTTTTTTTCAACCAACCAGGATACATGGACCCCGTTTTACGCAAATTTTATCAATTTTCAGCTCGACTATTCGTACAATACAACGTCTATTCCGATCACCCGGGTGTCGACGTTGGCGTAAAGCTTTGGTTAAGTTTTAACGTGCATCAGTGTTAAATCTCGGTTTCTACAAAAGCGATTGCTGTGAAACTTTGCACATACTTATGTGACTATAATATGAGTCTCTAGGCAAGAATTCATTTGTCTGAATTTAAATCTAGTGGAATTTTTGCCCTTTTCGGAATTCTTGGTTAAGTTTTTACGTGCAACTGATGTATATTTGTTATATATCTGTTTCTACTTTTGGAAGCTATTGCTTAGAAACTTGTCGAGTGCGTTACCAAAGTATCAGCCTCAAGACAAAGACTAATTTCTCTGATATTTAAACTGTTGTATTTTTCTAATATATCTGTTTCTAGTAAAGCGATTGCTTGGAAAGATGTCACATGATATTGACAAGATTCATTAGTCTGATATTGAATGAAGTGAAATTTTAACCCTTTTAGGACTTTTTGGTAGTAGAAACAGATATAATAATAATAATAATAATAATAATAATAATAATAATAATAATAATAATAATAATAATAATAATAATAAATTCTTTATTTATAGAAGGTAACCCATTGAGTTGACACCATTAAACATGATTTGACATAAATAATGAAACACTTATTTACAATGAGGCCTTCTTAACAGACGAAAAATGACAAGATGGTGTTTATGATGATCAGTAATCAGTAACGAGATGATAAAAAGATGGTTGTGACCCTAAAATGACCAATGATAAATGATGATAATATGAAAACATCTCAATTATAATAATGATGATAATGAGTAAAATTCGACAAGGAGTGTTGTGCCAAAATGAAATTATCAACTATATCGCTTATCACTCAGTGTAGCATCTTGTCGATCCAAGGGTTACGAATGTTTTACTTTTCTTAGAGTATTCGAGAAGAAGCTATCGATTCGATACCCCGTCAGTGTCAGTGTAGGATAAGGGATAATATTAAGTGATAAACCAAATATAAAAACACAATAAAAATGAGTTATTCACACATGAATGGCGGAAATAAGACATATGCAACAAGGTATTATAAGTCATTACTTAGCATTAAATATTTTTTGAGTGAGCGCTTGAAGGTAGATATATTTGAGATACTTCGCAAATGAATTGGAACAGCATTCCAGTACTCCATACCAAAACTTAAAAACTTAACGTGCAACTGGTGTATAACTGTTACATCTGTTTCTACTGACGCTATAGCTTGGAAAAATGGGAGACTTTTGTGTGTTATCTCCCTTGCTTTTCTGTGGATTAAGTCAAAGGTGCTCCAAAATTGTTAGCGGTCCTTTTAGAAATTTTCCTTGGATTTTATCGATGGTTTCTTTGGGGAAGTTGCGAATTTTATTTTTGTAAATACAAAATACCTATTTATGCAATTAGTATTTGTGTAAAATATTTGAATAGTAAAGTACAAAGATAATATTTATTTTACACAAAACGTATCTTATAAATTACGAAATATTTGATTTAGAGCTTATCTTTAAATCTTACAGTGCAAAGGAAATAAGGATAAAACCCAAGGTAATTACTGTTTTGGACCCTTCCTCCATTGGGAGTATTTCAAGGGAGATAACCAACCGATATCCCTCATTGCACATTCATCTGTTACAATACCATGCCCTAGACAAAGACTCATTTCTCTTATATCTAATTAATCGGATTTTTACAATCTTGACATTGATCTGCTCTTACTATCCAGCACTAGAAATAGTCGAGCTTTGCTGTCCTCTGACAGCTCTTGTTTATTTTGTGGTTGCAAGTTTTGCGTTTCGATGCATGAACCGGTAACAAATGTGTATAAATAATATTAAATGCTACTATCTACGAATTTTGAACTACAAGGTGTGGTTTTCATAAATAACGTTATAAACCCCTCCGATTTCGTGAATTCGTGTGGTTTCGAGATAAAATTGTCCATAAATGATGTCTGTAAAAGGAGAAACAATTTCTATCAAGTGTGTTTTCCTTTTATCACGATTTTCCTCATTCGATTTCGTTTACCTCGACAATGAACGAACATCATTAAATTTGAGTTTTCAAAATAAAGGTTCTACTTAATGAATTTCATGGCAACCAAAACAAGTTCTACAACATTGAATATTTACCAAGAGCGACCTGTTGCGCTATACGACCCCAAACTTGTTTTGTAACATAACTAAGAAGTTTCTGAAATTTCATACTATGCATCAAGATTTATTTTAGCCAAAATAATGTCTTAAATGTCATAATTTAAATCTTTGCAAAATCATCGTTAGTTCTCAAAATTTTTGTAGTCATTTAGATTTAAAAAGTATTCCAAATTTAATTTTTAGTTAATTCTCAATTCAGAACAAAAAAATGTATATGTTTAATCACTGGTCGAATGTTCACAGAGCGATAATTTATAACCTGTAACCAGGGTTGTGAAAATTTGCATTTTCTTCACTTGTCCATGGGCAAGTTAAATATGATTTTCTATTTGTCCAGGATCAGAATGAACCTGCCCGAAAAAAAACCAACAAAAAAACAACAACAGAATAGATAAATTTTGTGAAAACACTGTTTTAAAAGAATGAAAATGCTGGCCCCCAGCATTTTCTTCATTCAAAACAGTGTTGTCTACACTATTATACAAATATGAGAATACACTATCTCTCTGGTGTACTTAGTTCAATTCCAGGATTTACCCTTGTGTTTAGTCGTCCACGGACAAGTGGCAAAGAAAATTGTACTTGTCCGCAGGAAGAAAAAGCCCATCGGACAAATCGTTCATGGGAATTCAACAACCCTGGCAACATAGAATGATCACTATGGATAAAACGAAACGAAATATATAAATAAATAAGTAAAATAAATGAAAAGCTTCGGTCATGGTCAGCATAGGAAATACGTGCAGGCTGATTAGTTTTCTTAAGGCTGACCACTGTCGATTCTTCAATCGGTCCTATGGTATAATACAAGCGATCTTTCTCCCATAATAACAAAAAATAAAGCCTGGTTTACAATTGATACAGACGGCACCCGTTATCGCAGTCTGAGATTTTTTGAATGATATATTTGACATCGTACGATTTTATTTTCTACGCGTAAGTGTTCACTTAATCGTACGCCGACAAACTTGTCATAAGAATTCTTGAGGTGCTCGTCCGGCGATCGCACTTGCTAATCGCACCATCCAAGCACGACCAGTCAATTTACTCATAAGAGTTTTCAAGAGTTCTAGATCCACTTTAGACCGCACGGTCGCCGCACAAATTCCCTACGGTGACCGTTAGATTTTGCGATTGAGATTTGAAAGCTTTATCATCGAACGGTGACTGTGCGCTGTCCGTGCGACGACCTTGCGATGTATAATGGTCTTGCGATTAAAACACGTATACTATTTATACAAAGTCCAAAGGCTTCGGGCACTCGTAAAAACGTTTGAGGATCGCTCAGACACCGTTAGCCGCCACACTGGCACTGCTCGAATTTGGGGACTACGGCGAGTTTACTGGTGCCAAAATTAGTGTAAAGTAGGTTGATTGATTGATTGAATGGAGTTTTACGCCGCTTTCAACATTATTTCAGTTATATCGCGGCGGCTGTAGCACCTAACAATGGTTTCCTGGTATTTCTCTCACCAGCACAACCACTACATCCTTTCCTAGCCTTCAGCTGATATCTCACATAGGTCTACGATTATCAACCCATTGGTGAGAGACAAATAGTCGGAAAGAATGAGTGCCGTCGGGGGATCGAACCCGGGACCTCTAGATTCTAGACTCTAGACCTGTAGTCCAACGCGCTACCAACTGCGCTATGACGGCGGCAGTGTAAAGTAGGCTTAAACTTTCTAAATGCATGTAAATATAACGTGTAATTAGTACAATGATTTATTGTTTCTTGATGCAAGAAGGTGTTTCAGCGTAATATAAAAATAATTTAGTTTCTAGTCTTATCAATTGAAACTCGGCGTTCTGATTGTCAGAAGGTAAAAAAATACCTTTATGTACCTTTAAGGTAAGAAACTAAAGACCGCATCAGATTATGTTCGAATCTACTCCGCGTATTCATACAATTAGATTAAGTTTTCGAAACCTCCAAGAATTAAAAGAGAGAGAGAGAGAGAGAGAGAAAAAACAAAAGAAAAAAAACCACAACAACATCTCTTCAATTTTTAATGCTTTTCTATTCGAGTATGTATGTGATCAATCATATTTCCATTAACAACATAAGTGGGCCTAGAACAGACTTAGATCTACTTGGGTGTGATTCAGTTCACACCATCGTTGAAAATTTTTTACGCCCAACTGAGTCTAGGCAACATCATAGTTCATTTGATGACCTCGTATTATTTCGATTTTGCCAAACATTTCAGTTCTTGATGTAATCAAAGTCACTTTTTAATGTCGCAAGCGTCCGTACAATTTATAGTCACTTATGAAATTCAAACACTGCGACGCCGTTAGAATAACGAAATTATATCATTTTCTTTAAAGCTTTTTGATGGTTTATCGAGAAATAACGGTAGATTATCACTTGATAAACTCACCGCAAAAGCAGTGAAATTATCAAACTTTTATACCCTACTTTTGTGCATTTCAACCTATCTGACGTCATCTATGCGGGGCGAAATAATTGACGTCACAATGAACGTTGCATAGCGATCACGTGAAAAATGACGCGCTTTACGAAAATATGTCCTAGAAAATTCACATTTTGTCTCATTTTTGCATTAAAGAAATAGAATAATCGCTTGTTTTTCGAGTAAGATCGATTAATATTTCATTTCGTGAACAACAAACGCTTTATTTTCACTCGTTAGGACGTCATCCAGTATTTTCGACGTAAGGTAGAATATGTAACATTGAGAGATGTGAGCCTGTTCGTGACATTTCTAGCAATTTCAAATGTGCGCCTAGCAAAGACTCTGGTCAGCTTGTGCATCTGCACAGTCTGACCAGGGTCTTCACCTTGCGCCCTCAGTGAAAATAGATAAGGTATCTTAAGGTCTTAAGTTAGTATGGTAATCTTCTTATTAAAATATGTGGCTGTCTAGGCTGGTTAAGGTTGGTCCAGTAAGCACCTGGCGAATTTTTGGAAATGTCACGCACGGGCTCATGTAATAGCTTATATATATTTTCTCAATTTCTTTACAGATAACAAACTGAAATCGTTCTGTTATTTCACCAACTGGTCCAACGACATTTCATCCTACCAAGCCAGATTTCGTATTCAAGATATCAACACTACACTATGTACCCACCTCATCTACGCTTTTGCTCAAATAGACTTTGCCAAAGTCAGGCTAATTCCATCCGCGAAATCCGATGACAATGGACAATTGTATCACAAGGCGGGGCGTTACTTCGACTTTAACAATTTGAAAATCGAACATCCGCATTTGACGACGTTGCTCTCTGTGGGTGGAGCGTCAAATGGTGGGGCGGGATTTCTACAGATTGCCCAATCACGAGGCCTGATGGTCGAGTTTGCTAGGAACTGTGCGATATATTTACGGGACAGGAATTTTGACGGAATCGATGTGGATTGGGAATATCCGTCGGATGCAACTAGAGACAGTTACACAGAGCTGCTGAAGGTAAACAAATGTGACCAAATAATAATAATAACAACAACGACAATAATAATAATAATAAAAGTAATAATAATAATAAGAAGAAGAATAATGATAGTAAAAAAAAACAACAAAAAAAAAAAACGTTTCCGCACGCAAATAGAAATTGTACGGGTGGTCCGTTTTGCACAGGAGTTTGACTACAGGACAGCCTTCCCCAAGTACCGATACTTTTTTGTCCTTTTTTCTTTTTTTTCTTTTTTCAGTTGCTCTTTTAATATGTTAAGCTGTTTAAGGCAAAATGAGAGCCCTTTTTTTTGAAAATCGAGACAAAGAACAAGAGGACCCTGATAGTCCTATATCTTTCATCTGGGTATGTGAGTTCCATTTCTACAATTTCTCAATGACTTATACTGGATATACAAAATTACATTACATCCCTATCCCTAGGGATTTTCAAATTTCACGGTTTACGGACGGATAGTTGGAGGGACGGACAGACTTACGACTGACATTCATTGGCCACAATTGCTCACTTTTTCGCGCTAAGGCGAAACCGGGACTGCTTGATGCGATTTTGCATTCCTTAGTATTTTGTACCTCCTTTATTGCCTATCTTGATTTCCATATTTTCCAAATGTAAAAATTCGAGGTCTTCTTTCAGAAAAACGAACTAGAACTTTATAAAACTAATTTAAATGCTAATTTCGTACCAGCGTTCTAGCCTCAGTCCTCCATACTCACAATTTTACCCATTATTATTATTATGGGGACATTTTATAAAAGATTTGAAGCTTTTTGTATATACAAATCTATACGAGGGATGATCCAGAAATCCGTACAATTGGCTTATCTAGGTTATTCAGTGTATAATTTGTTACGTGAGCAGTTCAGTATCTTCGAAGACCACAAATGTTATTATTTTTGCGAAATCATATCAAGCGGCCTTAGGGGAGACCGGGGCAGAGTGTTACACGGGGCAAAGTGTTACGTTTGAAATATTTTCTTTTTGACATCATTAATGTCCCAGATGTTATTTCTTAGAAAAAGGTTTTTTGATTATGCATGTTTTGCTGCATATTAGATTCATGAAATAGGAATGTCCATTTAAGAAGAATCAGAAAACGGTTTTTGTGACACAAAAGTAAATTCTTACCATCTTCGTAATTATCCGCCTCGTCATATATAAAAGTACAATAAATATGAAAGTTATATGGTTATGGGATCCCAAGATCCAGAAGCATACTTTTGTATATAAATTATGTTATTGTAAACCCTTCTTTTCTTTGCACGAGTATCTTTTCGGAAAAGTTGCGATTGGGGCAAAGTGTTACACAGGACGTGGGGCAAAGTGTTACAGTGTAACATTTTGCCCACAATATGTTTAGCGCCATTATTCAATTTCCAGATAACGAGATTATGACTGAAACGAATTCAAAGAAGCTTCAGGCGAAGTTTTAATGTTTGTGCAAATCATTAAACATCTAATTATAAGCAATAGAAACCGTTGTACGAAAAAGATAAATTTCCCGTTGCAAGAGTAACCAGCTTTTTCTCAAAAAGCTTTGTCCGCTATATATTTGGATTTGTTGAAACGGGTATTTGGCTGTCCAATGGGCTTATTTCTAATAGTTTGTGGTAAATCACAGTTTTTTTTTATGTAATTTCATAAATGTAGAGTTTAAGAGACGTAATAGTAATTAATGCAATTCAGCCATGATCATATTGTCTATTATACTTTCTGACTTTTCAGACTTATTCGAAACTACTGTAGGTTTCAATAGTAACAGGTACTCTTAGGTTTTATTCCGCAAATGGACATACAATACGATATTTATGGTTCATGTCTTTATAAGAGAAAGAAAAAAAGAGAATATTTTAGGAAATGGTCTGAGTATTTTGTTATTAAGGAAACGTTTTGAAACTTGTGGTTAGGCGCAAGAAATGCACTTTTTTGTCATGGGTGACCAAGTCAGTGTGTGCAAAACTTGCAGTCTAATTTTGAATAGTATTTTGCCAAAAGGCCTTTCATGGTTATCCCGGTAATTTAAAAGCAAATGGAAGTCCTTTTCATGACGACTGTATGCCATGTAACACTTTGCCCCGGTAGGTGTAACACTTTGCCCCCAAAGCCCGGGGCAATGCGTTACATTTACCGGTATTTTTGTCTGCGTATAAAATTTTTATAATATGACGAAATTGTTTAATCAAAGTATTTTTTAGTTCCAAATTCGTTAAATTTTCGATTCATATATTAAATAAATTCAAAAGAGCTATGGTGTCGGAAAATTTTTGAATTGATTAAAAATTGTAACACTTTGCCCCGGTCTCCCCTACATTTTGTTACCATAGTAACATACGTATGCTTAGGCGTGAAAGCGTAGAAAAATAATGAAAATCTGTTACATAAATCAAATTTCTGAAAGTATTCGTAAATTCTATTTGAAATTTTTTATTGAGGGTAAGTTCATTTCTTACATTTCTTAAAGTTTGTTTACAGTTTTTCATCAATGCGACGCCATTAGAAAACTTGACTCACTTTTGGCATGGGGCTGTAGAAATTGTGCACCAAATTGAATTCCAAATGGAATGTTGATACTTTCTGCAAGTTTATTTATTAGACACAGAAAGGCATGCGAACAAATGGAGACTAAGTAGAAAAGAGTTAGTAATGACGTTGCATTTGACGTCTTGCTCTCCCGCTTATGTGCGGGGTCTATGTCTTAGATTAGTCACATTACAGCCGCTATATCACTGACACATACGAAAAATTCCACATTTATTACACAGATGTTGCATTAAATGAACGAATAATTTTTATTTAGATAGTCAAGTTAAATTACCCCAGTTTACGAATTTCTGGATCAACCCTAGTATAGGCTATTTCCAAGCCGTGCAATTTGATTTTCGAAATTCTATACTTTATCATCAAATCAATTTTTATTACAGATAAAAAATCATTACCATTATCTATTGTAAACACGATCATATGTATGATCATTGTAATGATTTTTGAATTAAGAAAACAGTTAAGCAAAATATGTTTCAGACAATGAAAGAAGAATTCGAAAAAGACGCTACAAAAAGAAACAAACCCCGTCTACTGATCACCGTAGCTGTCGGAGTGGGTGCCAAAGTTATTGAAGAATCCTACAATATTACAGAAATATCAAAGTTAGTATAATAACCCACTTAAAATCAACAGAAAAAAACATCAACACAAAAACAATAACTCGAATGGTTTCTATTGTGACTTTGGACGATAACAAAATACACAAAGCGTGTTTCCATAATGAAATCTATTCCAAAAGTGAGTGCGCGAGGGACGCTGATCAATTACATTTTAGGCATCACATTTACATACATACATGTACATTACAATATACTACAATTTCGAGACGAGTCGACAAATGAACGAACTTTAAAAGGGGGAAAAGATTTGTATAATCAGAATTCTTATTAACAATCAAAGTGCTGTCAGCACTGTAAATCGTACATCATTGAGAGGCTGGGATAGTGCAATAGTTCGCCAATCAAAGGGGCTCAAATTTGAACAATAAAAGTTGGTAAAATCTTTAAATTTGTGAGTTTTTTGTCTTAACACTCCATCTTTTCGAGGACATCGCCAGCTCATCCAACCTCGTGGGTCCGATTTTGAAAGTTTGCTGTTTCGATAGCCCTCTGCTAGTCTAAATTATTTCTTAGCAGATTTTTACGTTGTTATAATGAGCACGCGCCAAGCTAAAAGCTTGTCTGTTAATATTATTCCTCTCTCTATAGAGTTTAAAAGCCTGTTTAGCAACAAACATTTTTCATTAAACTATTTACAATTTTGATTACCAACATGTTTGTATTTCAAGCATTGGGTTTTTTCCAAATACTGTAAATGCATTTTCCCTTAAGAAACACGTGAAATCGCCAACTATGCTATTTATATCTTTGATTTCTGACCAATCGATTAAATCCAGCAGCACTCTATGATTATTCATGAGTTGTTCTAAAAATAGATCGCACTTACTGCTATCCTATATCAGTTTATCGTATGTTTTTGTCGGTTTATTTGTTGTTGAATAATTTTTCTTCATACTCAAATTTGAATTTAATGAAAATAGGATTGGAGCGTGATCAGAGTGCTCATTGAAATCAAATATTTCAAAATTACAAAATTATTTCTATTTGTTAACACATGCGAAAAAAAAGTAAACTTCCCACGCTCCCTGTTTGAGTGTAGACGACTATTGACTAATGACAAACAAGTTAATTGACACATTTCGAGCAGACGATGTCCATTTGCATCTACATACCAGGTGGTCTGAATTTACGCGTGAGTTTTGACCGAGTGATAATCATAACAGAATTTGATTGGTTGTCAGCCCTACAACTGGTAAATGACCTTTCGAGAAAGTTCAGAGCAGTAATATTGTAAGTGCTACAAATTAATTATACAGTTAACCTATTGTACGTTTCAACTCCTTTACTCAACCTAAAATCTTGTTATAAACACTGAAAATACTAACTTGTAATTACTAAAAGCGAAAATTACATCAAATTTTGTATTAGCCTCTTTTATATTTGTCGAAAAGTAAATAAGGTAGAAACAAAGTTTGTAGATTGTGACTGAAAAGGCCGTTTCTTCGGTGTTTGAAAACACATAATTTGGTTTGAACACATTGCTCAGAAGATAATGGTAAAAATGTAGTAGGTCAAACAGACTGGAATTCTGGAAAACGGTACATATAAATCTACTGCTTCGCAGTACGATTTAATCAAAGTGCTGTAAGCACTGTAATTGTGCGGTACTGAATGACTGAACTGCTTATTGTTGTTTCAGGAGTTTATGTATTTATAGCATTGAAACAAAATATAAATAAATAGACAAAAAATCCACATCAAGTTATTGTTGCAGATATAGTCAAACCATACATGCCACTTTTAAAGTTATCCCAAAAACTTGTGGGAAACGTTAATTAGACAAATATTCTATCAAGGACGTTTTCAAAATTAATTCATGAATTAATGAATTTGCTTCATTCATAGTTTTAGGTTTGAATATACACGGGAATATATCTCCATTCGATTGATGCTAAAAAGCTCCTTGTAAAACACGCTAAGCATTCTGTATTGTAGGTCTTTGGAAAATTTATCTCGTGCCACTTCTTGAAGAGTTGTAGTAACAAGTTTTCAGAAATGTACATGTAGATAAATCACAGGCAGACATAGACAAATACACCAAGATAAAGCTATAGAGCGAGGAGTGACACAATGTACTTACACTTTGTAAATAGTGAAGAGGTTAATAGGTGAATTATAAGGGGTTATTCCAAAGAGAGGGTATTAGGTAATTCATCCCACAATCCATCTCTGTAGCTTTTTCCCTCATAGGTACGAGGTGCAAATTTACTACTGCATTTTAGTAAACTTATGTTAATATTCTGTTATTAAGCTAAATTAATGAACTATTAAACCCTTCATGGAATGCACTGTAAATAAAACACTAATTAACAACCAGAGAAAATAAAAAGCTCAATTTATGCCAGCAGTTTTCGAAATAAACTGTTTACAAAATTGATATGAGTTGGAAAAAAGGTTATTTTGCAATTTTTCATTAGACACAACCCGGGCAGAACCACTCTAATTGTGCTTCCGCACAATTAAAAACCAGGCACAAGAGTAGTGCAATACAGCCGTTTATAGTATAACCTTTTTTTTTAAGAACTACAAATGCTGTAAAAATTTGAAAATGAAAATTCTAGTATTTACACAGAAATTATTTTTTGAAAAAAGTTCATTTAACAAGACATGTTCAAATAAATGGTCCGAGTATCGATATTGGTATCGTTAACTAGCAATAAATTAGCAATTTTACATTCTAATGTAGAAACTTCAAAAGGAACCCAGTTTCAGATTTTTGTTAAAAAATGCATTCTTTAAATAAAGAGAAAACTAAATTTAATCTTAATTTCTGGACATGGGCATGTTTATTTCCGTTTATTCATAGTCGCTACCGTAGCATATGCCCATATGAGCGACGCTCCCAGAAAACGGTTAGTTGTTACGGGGATAGTGCAAGGATACATGAAGAAACTGCTAAAATCCGCAATGGTTCTTCATCGTGCTCGGTGTAGCGAATTGCTCAGGGCCACGGTTTAATGTCTCATTCGAAAGACAATTAGTTTGTTAGTGTGCCAGCCCGGGAATCGAACCCAAACTATCGACCTTCACTTGTTTTGAAGTCCGGTGGTCTACCGACTGAGCTAATCGGGCTGACAGGGCATGCTCGTATATACATGATAAGAATGGTTAGAAGCCTATTTTTGAATTTGACACACAAAAATAGTCAAGATAATTTTATCGGTTTCAGAGTTTGTACCTACCGCCTAAGGTTGTCACAAGAGGCAAAGCCTTTTACTATTGTATTGGAAGCTTCTACAATAGGTCATTTTTAATTTATTTTTTTTGGGGGGGGGCGGGTCCAGATTGGGTCAGCCAGAGATAATGTGAATGCCATTTTGTTTCAGATATGTTGATTATTTATTAGTTATGACTTACGATTTCCACGGTTCATGGAGCGATGTAACAAGTTTTTCTGACCCTCTCTACTCCAGGAAATCCAACAAAAAGTTCAGTCAACAACTAAGTCAGGTAAGCATTTGTCATAAGTTCAGGGCCCAAGGTTATAAAACTTTTTTTGTGCTCAACTGAGAATTTCTCAAATTTTGAATTCAAATGAGTGTCTAAACACTAAAGATAATATTAATAAGTTGTTATCTATAACAACTTATTAATATTTTCCTTAATGTGTTAGTATTACAATAGAATTGCCTCTTTAATCGCAATTTGAAATTTGAATGAGTTGAGAATGGGAGAAGTTTTGTAACCTCGGGCCCTGATCTATAAGGGGGGGCTTATCTGTCTAAATTAAAAATTGAAATGTCAAGGGTTCGGCCTACTATGTTTACCATAAATTGAAAACACAAAGATGTGGATGTATAAGGGGAAAGTTTTTGCGTCTCCAATTTAAGTATGTATTGACATCACACCTTTAATTTAAAACTATCAGTTATACTGAATTGAGTCTGTGTGTGACATTTCCAACAATTTTATGTGTGAATTGTGGATAGAATTTAAGCTCCTATGGCAGCCACACAGTATTCTTTGAACGTTAACAAAGACTATATGAGTCTGCAGCTACCTGAAAGCTATCTGAAGACTAAGATCAGACTGTGTGGATGCCTAGGCTGATCAGGGACTCTAAATATACATATGTATATTTAGGGTCCGTGGGCTGATAAAGGTCTTGTAAGACTTGCATATTTTGGAAATTGCTGGAAATGTCACACAAAGGCTCAACAAGCCCTTTGTTCTGGTTAGGCAGCAGGTATGATAGGCTATAGATTCCTCATTTTACATACCAACAAGAAAATTATGAATTTCTCAATTTCTTTTCTGTTAATTAAAAGTGGATTAGCGAAAGGCTCGTAATTAGAATACGGACAGAACAACCGCAATGTCAGACTGTTACGAATAGTTGACCTTCAGGGACGTCTTAAGTTAATGGACCTGTAATATTTCCGCGTTATTTTGGAACTTATGATCTTTCACAATGTTGACTGAGGTTTCCTAATGAATGTCATCAGGAAACCTCGGTTAACACTGTTAAAGTTCATGACTCCCAAAACGTTGCTGAACTAATACGGGTCCAAGACCTTAATCAAACCTTCAATGAAAATCTATATTTAATAACTAAATGGTATTATTCTTCGTACATCTACATATTAAAGGCTAAGAAAGGTGCCCCCCAAAAATGTGTGAATATGTTTAAAATGTCATGCACAAAATATTAATTAAGCAAGCAAGGATTTGGAGTTACCCGTTATGTTTTATTAGTTACACGTGTAAGTTCAACATTGTGAAGAAAATTGTTGGTTTCAAAATAATGTTGATGAAATGACAGAACTATCAAGTGATTCATTTTCAGGATTGGGCAATCAACAAGTGGATATCTGAAGGAGCACCAAGAAACAAAATTGTCATGGGGATGACAGCAACAGCCAACACATTTACCCTCGCTAACATGTCTGATACGGGGGTCGGGGCACCAGTAGGGGCAAAGGGCAAGGCAGGACCTTATCTACAACGGGAAGGACAAGCCACTTATTTCTATGTAGATATTCATTTTTTGTCCTTTTATGAATAATGAATATATAAAGTCAATAAATGACCTTATTCATCTAAGATTATAAAAATCGATCTGAAATTTTTTCAAAAGTTGACTATTTGTGGTATTTTGGGGACAGTAAGATTTGATGACTCAAATGCAAATACTTTGTTATCGGTATGTTTTGCCAAAATTGCAAAGGCCAAATTAAATCTAAACATACATTATTGCATTAAATTTCAAGAATATCAACATAACGTGCGTTTGATAAAATAAAACAAAACAACAAAATCCATAATTTCAAAACAAACTTAAGTTACTGGAACCGTAATAGCTCTGCAACATTTCGGAACTCATGATCTTTCACAATGTTAACCGAGGTTTCCTAATGAAAATCATTAGGAAACCTCGGTTAACACTGTTAAGTTCATTACTTCTAAAACATTGAGGAACTATTACGGGTCCACTTCCTTAAGTCTATCATATTGTATTGCATTAAATTCTAAGAAAATCAACATGATGTGCGTTTTATAAAATAAAGCAAAACAATAAAAATAAAATTAAAAGAGAATTTTCTTGACTAGGTGTGCGAGATGAGAAGAAATGGAGCCGTAATGAGATGGGATGATGAACAGAAGATGGCCTATGCTGTAATTGATGATCAGTGGGTGGGGTACAATACACCGAAAAGTATGTCAGAAAAGGTATGCTATAATTTCTAGAGTCTATCAAAACCCCACAACCACAGCTTGAAAAAGCTAGATTCACATGGTTTTGGTCGTTCAATGACAATAAGTTCAAAAGACATGGCATACAAAAAGAAATCTTTTGAATGACTGATTGCAAATCTTCGTAACTATAGCTTTAATAAAACTGTAGTCACCAAGGGCCTGTTTTACTAAACATCCTACCATCATTTTTTGCGAAATTCAAAAATTAAAGTTGCTTCTACAGTAGTAGCTAATACGGACTTCTGTCATGCAGCATCTCATTGGAATCATCTTCTCAAGAACAATGAAAGAAAACATCAGGTACGATTTGTGATTTTGACTTACTATTAATTTTTTCGTAGGAAGTTAAGTAAAACAGCCCCAGGTTCTAGTCAAACTGGCAGCAGAAAAATAATGTCCATATTGGCCAGTCTGATTGGTTAAAACTTTCGGTCTTTCTTCCAAATATCTGAATGTAGAATGATTATGATAATCCTTTTTATGCAACTGCCATATAGTGGCAATGTGATCATATAGTTACCTCTGTCCATATATTTGTACAGGTCTTGTCCAGAGTATAAAGTCCACAGTTATGGATGAATTAAGAATTACTTGGCATAATTGTTCTCCTTACACTAAGTGTCCTGCTTAAAGTTTGAATGGATTTGACCAAGGTCTAGGTCATTTCTGAAGATTATACTTTTCCAGAGCATGCCCCTTACATTTATGGATGGATTTTAAATAACTTTACACAGTTGTTCCCCTTGATGAATGCAAGGGACATGTGGTATCTTTTCAGACTAAAATACATCCACTTATCATTGTCCACTGCAATCTTTTTCAATTTGGAAAAAATTGAATATTTTGAAAAATGGGATTGGGTTAAAATGGGATTCTTATATATTTCAGGTACAATTTGCCTACAACAACAGTTTAGCTGGAACCATGTTCTGGTCTCTCGACTTAGACGACTTTAAAGGGAAATACTGCAACGAGGATAAATACCCATTATTGGCGGCTATTCATTCAGCGATCTTGGAATTTGAGCCTAAGACTCCGTACACAGGCACACCAACACCAGCCCCAACCACACCTCCTTCCACAACACCCATAGACTTTCGTTTACATCACAGAACTAACAAAGATGGTGTAAATATTTTTAACATGGTGGATAATGCCAATAGTGTAACAGTTAATATTGTGTTATGTAGTTTTGTGGGACTTGTTCATTTGATGTCTTTGATTTTTTGAAAGTATTACTTAAAAATTACCACATATCTTTTAATTAATAAGATCAAATCCTAAATAATGCTCTGTGACAATTTGCTATCAACTAACAAAAATATGGTGAGGTATTTCTCTACTTTGAATTTTCAAAGGAATAAATTTAGACTGACAGTTTGCTAAGTAAATTGGTACCAAACCAGCCCTGTGTTCAGGATGTAAAAATGTTTCGCGAGCGCTTTGAGATGATACCCCACTTTGCATGTGCACATACATGCAAAGCGAGATTTCAGTTCGAAAGCGCTTCGCTAACGTTTTCACCCTGAACACAGAGCAGGGCTTCTTGTAGCATTAGGAGAAGATTGTACTGCTATCAAAACCAAACATTCCTGTGTTTTGAAATATTGCAGAGAAATAAGTTATAGCTGTGGAACCAAAGTGACAACAGGACACAGTGCTAAATTACAAGTCATTTATCCTTTTGTCAATTTTTTTACCCCCACAAAATTATTGAATTCAAATGGTAAGGTATCATTTTTCATTAAGATGAATATCAAAATGTCAGCGTTCTGTATCTTCTTTCAAAACTCAGACTGATCTAAAATTTTGTGAAATGGAAATGCTTTTGTCTCAAAACTATTAAGTCTTAATGTCTTAAGACATCTACCTCTAGAGGTAGAGTGTCGGCCTCTTGACCCAAAGGTCCTGAGTTTGATTCCCGGGAGCAGCTATCTATCTTGGTTCTTTCATTGGCCCACACATTTGGGGCGAGTACTGGTGAATTTTCCAGGAAGCAGAAACGAGAGGGATTAATCTAAGTTGTCAGAACTTGTTTCCCAATTGATGTTAAATAAATAGGTATAAACCAAACAAACACATATGAATAAGGACCTTCTGCCTTATTGCCCTGTAACAAATTCATCTTTTTGTTATATTTCCACTGATGATTGATATTTTTTAATAAAAAACAAAATAAATTATTTATCCATGCTTGTTTACTTATGAAGGGAAAGTTTTATTCTAATGAATGTAAAAATTTATATAAGCTTGCGTTCAGGATGACAAAACAGTACAAACTGTTGGCAAATTATATTCCACTTTGCATGCATGGGTATGTGCAAAGTGGGGTATAATTTGCAAACAGTTTGTACCATTTTGTAGCCGGGTTGAGTATAAAAGGTGTTTGTACTGCCTTGCCGTACAAGCTAGCTTTTATAGTGACCTGGTAGAGCATTTTGAGCCATTATCTCATTATCTACAAACTTAAAACTTGAATTGGTACCTAAAAGCTCCCTTATGATGTCTAGCAAACAGTAAGATGTTCAAATATTTCTATTATGAATACCACAAGTAAGGAAAATCTAAGACTTATTGAAACAAAACATTATTTAATCATTGTATATCATTTAACAGTTTACAAACTTAACAACATACTTTTTGTAAAATTTTCAAATTAACCTTTTTACAAATAATAAAATAACAACTTAACAAAAGATAATTGAGCCTGAGTGAAATTTCCAATAATTTTGCATCTGCCAGAGGTACAAACATTGAGCACCCAAGACAACCATGCAATTCAATTAGAATATATTTTACCTTTCTGAAGAGGGAGGGGTATTCGACTTTGTAAGACCTATTGGTCAGACACCAATTCTTGCCGAGTACCAGTTCTCCCCAACAAATCCGTTTGATGGTAGAGTAGAAAAGAAACCCTTCCCAGTCACAAATTTTCTACTCATCAACTTCTTTATTCCAGAAATAACTTGCATGAAATAATGTTTTGTGTTTACTGTGAATTTGGTCAGTTAGCGAGAACAGGTATGCGGTGTGAAATGGTTTCTGGCCAGTACACAGAACAAAGTGAAATGTCATGAGCAGGCTCTATAATAATGTGACGGTTTTATGTAAGATACCCAGTCTATTGCACAACAATCATCTGAGAGCTTGGGTTATAACTTTAAAGCGTTTTTGAGACCGGTAATTGTGCGCTCGTTGTAAACCGGATACCGTCGGTTAAAGCCGGACTCAAGTTTAGAAGTATAAATAGAGAGAATTTTCTGTGATGCAGTCAGTCTGTTTCTTGTCGCGAGGGAGACAGGTCGTTAAATACAGTGTGCTAGATACTATTTAAAATTGAAATTGCTGCCAAATTGTCATCTTAGTACAGTAACAGAGTTCTGAACAGTGGATTCTATCCATCCTAGTAAGTTCTTTGGACGCTCGAACAGTGACAAACAACACCCAGTTTTTGTTTCAATAGTATTGCTGAACACTGGATGAGCTATCTTGCTGAGAGATAGGATATAGGATTTACTTTGGTATATTGACGGAAGACCTGAAGTAAACTGGGTCTTGCTGAGCAGGTTGCTTAGGGTAGATAGACAATCAGTCTATGAAATTGATTTGACATTGATTAGATTTTTATCATAGTTGTTGACGATTCTTTGATTGAACCTGGACAAAGCAGTCCATCTAATCACATTGAATATTTGATTCTTTTTCTTAATATTAATTGTTTTAATCTGATTTGCTCGACTGAAAGTATGTTACATATTTTTGGCGCCCAACATGGGACACTATTCAATCCATTACTTTTTAGCTCACCAGCACGAAATGCTCAAGGGAGCTATTGTGATCGATCATTGTCCGGCGTCCGTCTGTCCATCTGTCCTTCACGGCGTCAACTTTTTCTTTAAACGACATCTCCTCCTAAACTTATGAGTCAAAATCAACTAAACTTGGCAGAAATATTCTTTGGGTGGTCCCTTATGAAAATTGCTCAAATGGAAAGGATCCATGCCATATCACAGGAAAAGGAGCCTTAATGACAAATTTCTTGTTTTCACTCTAGAAGCCACAAATATGGTCCAATCTTCATGAAACTTGGTCAGAATGTTTGTTAGGTCATGAGGATGAAGTCTATTGAAAATGGGAAGGATCCCTGACATATCATGGAAAAGGGGGCCTTAATGACAATTTTGTCAACAATATCTTTAAATGACATCTCCTCCTAAACTTATGGGTCAAAATCAAACAAATTTGGCAGAAATAATCCTTGGGTGGTCCCTTATGAAAATTGCTCAAATGGAAAGGATCCATGCCATATCACAGGAAAAGGAGCCTTAATGACAAATTTCTTGTTTTCACTCTAGAAGCCACAAATATGGTCCAATCTTCATGAAACTTGGTCAGAATGTTTGTTAAGTCATGAGGATGAATGAAAATGGGAAGGATCTGTGACATATCATGGAAAAAGGGGCCTTAATGACAATTTTGTCAACAATATCTTTAAACGACATCTCCTCATAAACTTATAGGTCAAAATCAACCAAACTTGGCAGAAATATTCCTTGGGTAGTCCCTTATGGAAATTGCTCAAATGGAAATGATCGGTGCCATATCACAGGAAAAGGAGCCTTAATGACAAATTTCTTGTTTTCACTCTAGAAGCCACAAATATGGTCCAATCTTCATGAAACTTGGTCAGAATATTTGTTAGGTCACAAGGATGTAGTCTATTGAAAATGGGAAGGATCCGTGCCATATCATGGAAAAAGGGGCCTTAATGACAATTTTGTCAACAATATCTTTAAATGACATCTCCTCCTAAACTTATGGGTCAAAATCAAACAAATTTGGCAGAAATAATCCTTGGGTGGTCCCTTATGAAAATTGCTCAAATGGAAAGGATCCGTGCCATATCACAGAAAAAATGGCCTTAATGACAAATTTCTTGTTTTCACTCTAGGAGCCACAAATATGGTCCAATCTTCATGAAACTTGGTCAGAATGTTTGTTAGGTCATGAGGATGAAGTCTATTGAAAATGGGAAGGATTCATGCCATATCACGGAAAAAGGGGCCTAAATGACAATTTTGTCAACAATTTCTTTAAACGACATCTCCTCCTAAACTTATGAGTCAAAATCAACCAAACTTGGCAGAAATATTCCTTGGGTGGTCCCTTATGAAAATTGCTCAAATTGAAAGGATTCGTGCCATATCACGGGAAAAGGGGCCTTAATGACAAATTTCTTGTTTACACTCTAGAAGCCACAAATATGGTCCAATTTTCTTGAAACTTGGTCAGAATGTTTGTTAGGTCATGAGGATGAAGTCTATTGAAAATGGGAAGGATTAGTGCCATGTCACTGGAAAAGGCGTCTCAATGACAATTTTTTTGTTTACTCTCTAGAAGCCACAAATATTTCCAATTTTCATGAAACTTTGTCAGAATGTCTGTTAGGTTATGAGTATGAACTCATTTGAAAATGGGAAGTATCCATGCCATATCAAGGGAAAAGGGGCCTTAATGACAATTTTCTCGTAAGAGCTCCCAAGGCCACAAATATAGTCCAATCTTCATGAAACTTAATCAAAATGTTTGCCAGGTCACAAGAATGAACTCTGTTGAAAATGGGAAGGTTCATGCCATATCATAGGAAATGGAGTCTTAATGATAATTTACTTGAAATATCAGGTGAGCGATTTAGGGCCCTCAGGGTCCTCTTGTATTAATAGACTTACCCATATTACATCATGGATCATCCAAGTTATACTGATGATCTAGAGAACCTATATAATCAGGTTGAAAGGCTGAAAAGAGAAAATGCTATTTTGCGTATTGAGAGTCAACTCTCAGAGTTTGGGCGTGAGCTGAGGGACCATCCACAAAGCTCATCTACTCCAATTGAAATAAAGCATGAGCCCATGAGTGCTGCCAATCCTGTAAGGCATGATATTCCTCCTGGCAGGACTGAAAGGAAGGGACGACCATTGGCTAACATGGCTGAGGACTCTTTACCAGACATTGAGCCATATCGACATGTTACTCAGCGTAAGAAGAAATCTAGCCCAAGCACTACTCCACGGAGTGTTGTAATGAAGCCAGCTACATTCGACGGAACTGGTGCTTGGTTGGATTATAAGGCCCACTTTGATGTGTGTGCTGAGCTGAACGAATGGACAGATGATCAGAAGGGTTTATATTTGTCTGTTTCATTGAGAGGACAAGCCCAAGGAGTATTCGGCAATCTTGGTTCGGGAAAGCATGATTATCATGATCTTGTCTTAGCTTTAGAAGAAAGATTTGCCCCTCCCAATCAGACAGAATTGTATAGGGTTCAGCTTAGGGAGCGTTGACAAAAAGCCTGAGAGTCTATTGCTGAGCTAGGTCAAAACATACGTCGCTTAACAAATTTAGCCTATCCCAGAGCCCCAAGTGATGTCAGAGAAACACTGGCGATGGAACAGTTCAAAGACGCACTGGTAAATTCTGATATGCGTCTGAAAGTAAAGCAGGCGAGACCTGTTGATCTTAACGATGCCGTTAGGCATGCTGTTGAACTTGAGGTCTTCTATCATTCAGAAAATAGACATTTAGGACATAGCTTTATCAAAGCTGCTTCTTGTCAGGAAGACAATACTTCTACGGAACCAGAGTGGAAAGAAGCATTTTCAAAAGTCTGTTGGTGGTATGGTTCAGACTATGAAAGAGTTATTGACTAGGCAAACCTCAAGTCAAAGTAAATACAATGATCACATTGATAGTGGTCGTCAAAGCCAGTCAAATCAATTCTGTGAGGAAAGCAGTTCATCTAACTGCAATTATCAAAATAATGAATCGATATGGTCGTTGATTATGTTTTTTTTCTTGAAGATACAATTTGAGAAGGTAGAAAAATTTTGTTTAAAGTTGATGATTGTCGTTGATGGTTTGATTTTTTAATCATATTTATTTGATTTCATGCGGGTCGCATGAACCCGGAGGCGTGGGTAATGTGACAATTTTATGTAAGATACCCAGTCTATTGCACAACAATCATCTGAGAGCTTGGGTTATAACTTTAAAGCGTTTTTGAGACCGGTAATTGTGCGCTCGTTGTAAACTGGATACCGTCGGGTAAAGCCGGACTCAAGTTTAGAAGTATAAATAGAGAGAATTTTCTGTGATGCAGTCAGTCTGTTTCTTGTCGCGAGGGAGACAGGTCGTTAAATACAGTGTGCTAGATACTATTTAAAATTGAAATTGCTGCCAAATTGTCATCTTAGTACAGTAACAGAGTTCTGAACAGTGGATTCTATCCATCCTAGTAAGTTCTCTGGACGCTCGAACAGTGACAAACAACACGCAGTTTTTGTTTCAATAGTATTGCTGAACACTGGATGAGCCATCTTGCTGAGAATTAGAATATAGGATATACTTTGGTATATTGACGGAAGACCCGAAGTAAACTGGGTCTTGCTGAGCAGGTTGCTCAGGGTAGATAGACAATCAGTCTATGAAATTGATTTGACATTGATTAGATTTTTATCATAGTTGTTGACGATTCTTTGATTGAACCTGGACAAAGCAGTCCATCTAATCACATTCAATATTTGATTCTTTTTCTAAATATTGATTGTTTTAATCTGATTTGCTCTACCGAAAGTACGTTACAATAACATCATACTTTGTCAATCAGGAAAAAGAGAGCATGTGGGAATTCCATAAAAGAAATATCACTGCTTGAATTTTTTCATGAACGACCTAAGTTGAGACAGCAAATATTAAATCTTGACCTTCAGTGTAATCTTGTTTGTTGAGATACAGAAAAAATTCCTTCAAATACTTCATCCACACTGAGTGAGGGGATCAATGTGATGGCTTGCCATGAAACAATTGAAACTTCCTATATGTTTATAGGGAGTTACAACTGTTTCACGCTGAGCCAACGAATTGGAAATTTATTCATAAATACAAGATAATCATACACTTACCCATAAACACAGAAGCGTCAATAACACATTCATGTCTTTTTTATCACAGACAAGCTTGAACAAAAAAAAAGATGTTTGTGAAACATGAAAGCCCCCCAAAATTGCAATATTGTCAGACCTTTGACCATGAAATATGACCTTGTCCATTCAACATGATTTTAAGGATGGCATAGGAAGATGTGTATCTATCCTCATACCAGTCTTGTATTTTGAAAAAACATGCAGTAATTGACAATGTTTTGGACAATTGTCCAAAGTTTTTTGGTCAAGTTTTACACAGATAGACAGATGGATAGACAGACAGATGGACAACAGTACAACCATTTCCCCCAGTCTTTCGAAGTGGGGGCAAGAAAAAATCTCAATAAAGCCTGACACATGTTCAGGTCAAAAAGATTCATACCTTAAATTATATGTGACCTGTCACGCAAAAAGGGACCATCTTGGTAGAACTTAAAGTGTCGACCCTAGTGAGACTGCGCAAACAGCGCAGACTGACTAGTGTTGAAACTTTTCGCTCTTTGTTAATTTTCTGAATCTAGAATGATCAATCAACCTTCCTGTGAAAGATTTTTTGAAATGTGACCTCCGGTTTGGCTGTACTAGAACCAATCTCTTTTTCAATTTTTTTTTTTTTTTTCAGATTTCCCAGATGATCCCTTTTCGCATGATGGGTCATATATGTAAAGTAATTTATACAGAAAGGATTTTATCCATTATCCAGGATATCCTGCCTAAATGATGTCTATGGTTATTTCAGGGCCCGAGATTACAAAACTTTTCTCATTTTCAATTCAAAATTTTCTCAAATTTAAATTTGAAATTAAAGCTGTAATTCTGTTTTGATACATGTACTCACTTTAAGGTATTCACACAAAAGATAATATTAGTACCTTGTTATAAATAACAATTTATTGATATTATCTTTTATTTTCATACATTTATTAAAATTTTAATTTTGAGAAAATTATCAGTTGAGCCTGAGAAAATATTTATAGCCTGGGGCCCAGATGTCCAACCGAGATAATACATAACAATTTTAGGTTAATCCTAATTCAAAGCATTGATGCAAATTTTAGTAAAAGACTTTGAATAAAAAGAGAGAAATTACTTGAAACTGATTCGAGATGTCATGCTGACAACCCATTGCGCCATTGCAACACAATTGTAAGTGCTTATATATTCATGGGCTCTTACAATAGTGTTGCAATGAACCCTTGAATCATTCTTACCAGGTTTCAAGACATTTGTGAAAAAAGTGGCTTTTTGAGTGCACACGTTTTTTTTTCTAATATTTCCTCCCATGACCTAACTCTTCACCTCACTTGCCCCAATTTCAAACATATTCTAGGGTTGAAAGAGACAAACATTCTGACCAATTTTCAAAACATTAGGACCATAAATGTGACCTTCAGAGTGTACACAAGATGTTGATGGACGACACACAAAACAGGCTCTACACAGGCGTTGTGACTTTTGATTTGTCATTTTAAGGATCTCTGGTCACGCACTCTGAACTCTACATGGTAGACCATTCAAGATAACAAATATGCCTGTGTGTGACATTTCCAACATTTAACAGCCAAGACAGCTACATGTCATAGTGTAATAAGAAGATTGTTTAACTCTCTACGGATACTTAGAGATTACAGTCGAATCTGTGTACAGCAGCCAGTCAAGGGAGAGGGCCAAATTGGCTGTTGTACAGAGATTGGTTGCTGTTCACAGTATCCTTAGGGCGGCCATTTTGTCATACCACTTTTGTTTAGCTCATTACCAGATCGCAAAACTTCAATGACCTCTCCAAATTCTAAGCAATTCCAAAGTTTCATTTTTAGTGTTTGTCATTAAAAGAACAAGGAATTATACCATTTAACATAAAAAAATATTGTGAAAACAAGTGAAAATATCTGCGAACGACCTACACCGAACTCAACACTTGATTATCTGCGCCTAGTTGTACGAATTTTTGAGTTGTCGGGTCTCTTTAAATAAAATGATCTTGAGCATTACAGGTTGTTTTGACATTTAGCAAACTGATTTCTCCAGGTCTTTAAATAATGATAATTTCCTGGTTCGAGAATAATCAATCTACCTTCCTGTGTACGATTTTTTGAAATTGGACCTCTTGTTAACCTCTACTAGTACCAACCTTCAAACATTTATTTTTTTCGGAATTCCAAATTGCTCTCTTTTTGTGTAACTGTCACATAAAGATATACATGTATAGTTGAGAAAGGTAAGGATCCACATATTGTTCACTTCAGGTAGTGGACCCGTAAAAGTTCCGCAAAATTTCGGACCACATAATCTTTCACAATGTTGACCGAGGTTTCCTAATGAAAATCATTAGGAAACCTTGGTCAACACTGTTGAAATTCATTACTTCTGAGATGTTGCAAAACTATTACGGGTCCACTACCTTAATTTAATTGTTTCATTGATTAATCCAATTTTTATAGTTAAGAGCCTTCAGTCGATCATTATTTGTTACAGATCCCAGAGTTTTTGTAGCACCCTCCACCTGCTCCTTAATTCTTCACTCGTCCTCCCTTTATCAAAGTTGAAGGCTTGTAGGATACCCTTCCAGTTGTGACCAAACATCTTCACGCCTTTTCTAAGTCGCCTCTCCTCACACAGTGAAAATGGCTGGGACAATTTACTAGGTTTTGTACTGTTCATCTCACTCAGGGAGCTATCAGCAGCCTATTGGATAGAAAACAAGAGACCTATCAGTGGCTTAGAGACTTTACTGGCAAGTGGGTAATAAGAAACAAGGGTTGATTAAATTTGATCTGGATTGGGTCAATTAATCTTTTGTGACAAAGCCTTATGCAAAAATAGTAAATGCATGTTGACAGGACATTTTGTATGCTCAAACATGCTAAAACTGAAGCAGTGGGAAGGGGGGGGGGGGCGCACTGTATTTGACGTTGGTAAGGTTGTCAGAAATTCAGACAATTGCTATTGTGCTATTTAGCTTGTCACAGCTCAATATTCATATACGAAGGAGGTCTTAAATCTTCCTGTCCCTAAGGTGTGTTTTTTATGTTTTGTATAGTATAAGAATCAAATGGTACAAAATCAAATTTCTCAAAATGGAATCCCTTTGTAAATTGCCATAGACTTGGCAGTTGATATCCCTAAATAAGTTTCTTTCTGCCATTTTTTCCTTATCATTTCTATTATAATACCAACTCCGAGCTTTGAAGCCTCTTCATGTTTGAAAAAAAATTAAGAATGAACCCTTCCTTTATAGCCTGACCCGCCTTTAATCCATGTCTTTTAAGTATTTCTTCTAAATTTCAGAAAAAAATTATACTATATGCCTAAATTCCCAGTGATCAGTTGATGTCATAAAGAACATTCTGAAGGTTCGACCCTCCACTATTTAGACGAGTCGTATCGAAAAATTCTACGGTCAAATTACTTCAAATTAAGACAGGGCATACGTAATACTTATTCTTGCAACTCATTAAACTCTTTTAAGTTTTCAACTGACAGGGGAGAACAAATACTCACGAAAGACGACCAATTAAGTGAGGCATTCATCTACTGTGCCGGTACTTGTTACCAAGGCATTGTATATGGCAAACATGTGATGTTGTTTTCATGAGTTTTATCAATTTTACATACTTATTCATGGATTGAATTCCAACAGCGAATGATACCAAATATAGTAAAATTGCTCAAAATTAAAATTTTGTGTTGCAAAATCTGGATTGTTTTTTAACAACCCTCTTATATAGGATTTAAGAGACTGTCATTTCTAAGAGACAAGCTGATTTGGGCCAGACGTCATTTTTCATGCTCAACTGTTTGTTTGTTTGAATGGGGTTTTACGCCACTTTCAACATTTTTTCAGTTATATTGCAGTGGCTGTAGCACCTAACAATGGATCCCTGGTATTTCTCACACAAATACTACCATTACATCCCTTCATAGCCTGCAGCTGCTATCCCACATAGGTCTACGATTATAATCCCATTGGTGGGACCATTCATGCTCAACTGAGAATTTCCTCAAATTTAGAATTGAAATAAATGCATGAACAAAAAAGATGATATTAATAAGTTGTAATATATAACAACTTTTTAATATAATTTTCTATGTTCATACATTTATATTATTATTTCAACAGAATAACAGCTTTTATCTCCAGTTAAAATTTGAGGAAACTTTGAATAGAGAAGGTGAAAAGATTTATAACCTCAGGTCCTGAACAGAGTCTAAAACAGAAATGTTATTTAGCCATCATAGACTCAGCTTATCCATAAGAATATTGAGTAACAAATTCTTTTTCTCACATCAACAACAGCTTTGATACTTTAAAATGCATTATGCCTTCTACAATTGAAAAAAAGAACACATTTTTATAGGATTTCTTTAAATTATGACATTTAAAAAAAGATCTAACATATGTAACACAAGGATATCTATCATGGCTGTTCATTGAAAGATAATAAGGCCAGCTAAATGCTAAGTAATTAAATTATACAAGATTAATCATTATCCATTAAAATGAAAGCAAATTCTCTGATGAAAATCAAATAATGATACTAAATCCTTACCACCATTCTCTTATATTTATCCATCAGATCCACATTCGTCCTTGAAGGATGGAAGTTATAAGTGACAAGAATTTGGTTCCAGTGTTTTCCTAGTTTTCTCACACCCTCTCTTAAGTTAGTTTCTTCCTCCATAGAGTAAGGGACTCTCCTTCTTCTGGGTTTGGTGACTCGTTTCAGTCTGCTGAGCTCCATGAAGTCGACATCCTCATCTTTGCCTGGGGGTGATACCTGTAATAATTAAATAGTTCCAAATTTCTTACAGGGATTGACACTAACACAAGACCTTAGGTCCAATACCTGTGGATTCAGGGAGGACTGGTAGAAGTTACCTTGCTGCAGGTCCTTCAAGCCTATAAGGAATAACCTCATTTTATTAAAAAGTTAGCTTTTCAGTACTAAAATTTCCATTATCCTAATGAATACATTGTCAGAAAATAAGAAATAGCTCCTGACAATGTTTTCTTACCATCTACTCTAAAATTCCCCCCCAAAAAATAGCATAATTTGCCTGGAAAACCTTTTACAATCAAGGAGGACCTGTAATATTTAGGGCTTACAGGTCCTCCAAGCTGGTGTCAAAAATGATTAGTCTCAAACCCTGTCTTATCATCTTTTCAAGCTTTGAATACATAATTCTCTATTTGACAAAACAGTCTGTATCAAAATTCAAGAGGTCAGCACAAAACTATTCAAAAAGCCTATATGTTTACAGGGACTTAGAATAGTTATGTGATGAGCCATCAGGCTATGACAGTTATCATTTTCCTTTCACATGCATGGATAATTCTGGCTCAGAATATCATGTGCAAACATATCTCATTTAGCCAAATTTAATAAAAACTTAAGAACCTTAAGCAAGAATTTTTACCAAATCCTTCATTAAATTACAACTTTCTTTGAGATTTTTCTCTTATATATATATTACCAGTTTCCATGAGATTTCTGGCAAAAAAATTGAGAGAATCTCTCAATATCTTGTCCAAGAATGAATATGAATATAGAATTATAGAATTAATAAGAATAAATAGCAAATGACAAAAATTAGGTGTAAGCGAGATGACTAGATGGTAAGCCGGAATGAAATGTTGTGGTTGTACTAATATGAGGTTGTGTATGAAGCAAGTGTAAGGTACACCAACAGCTACCATACATACCAAAATATATGACTGAAATACCGCAAAAAGTTGAGTTACACACCATGAAAATAAACACACAAATATAAATCAATTATTTTTGATATTAAGAAAATATTCTAAGCTAGAATAGTCCTGGAAAGAAAGCATGAAATAAGGCAAAGATCAGCTTGCTTTTATATGTAGCTTGATCTTAGTCTATTCTTCCTACTATTCTTTTTATCCAATAGTACAAGGATTAACCTTTTCCCAAACCACCTCAACTGTATTTACATGATCTTCAGGTGACATGTAGTAAACATGTTGCTAACAGAAGAAATGTGCATATATGCCTGTCCTGCATTCAGGATGATAGGGTGCAAAGCAGGGTATAATTTGAAAACAGTTTGCATAATTTTTTCATCCTGAATAACAGTTTAACAGTTTATTAATTATCGTACATAGAGGCCACCGGCCTAAAATACATACAAATCTAGAACAATAACATGTTAGAGTTATCTTAAAGTATTATATTATGCAAAATGATATTTCAAAGGTTCTTTTGAAAATATAAAGTGTACTATATACCAAATATATTTATGGATTTTGTAGACAAGGATCACTATGCACAAACGTGCATTGTGAACCAAATAAACAATCATCCATTAATACTGATTTTGAAAAAAGCCATTGGTTTCAATTTTTTTCTTTTAAATACGTGCAACATACAATTGAAAAATAAAATTATCTAATGCAAAATTCTAATGAGACGCTCATGAATGCAGTGCTGAATCTTGATCTACATAACTATGATTAAACTGAACTCACATTGTCTGAATCATTGTCCGAAGTCATTTTATCATAAATGTTCAAGGTTCTATTTTGTATGGGTGAGTTAGTAAAAGTGAGAAGACGTCCAGCTGATTTTTTGTTCCTCTTCCTGACTTGTTGTTTTTTATTCTTGATGTATGAACGTTCCTGGACACGCAACTGTCTGTGGTAATCACATGTATTTGGGTGGGTCTCTATCATCACATTGTAGTTTCTGGATGTAAGAACTCTCCCTGTCCCATCTGAAATGTAGTTGCAACCTGGAAATATATATGGAATCCATCACCAGATTTTTATTTAACTTATCTTATGAGACTAGAAAAGAAAAGCAAGAGAATGAGCCTTGGGTAGGTAAACCTTTCTGCTGTTCACAGCATATTTCTGCTGTACACACTTGGGGGGCGGCTGGCATAAAAAGATTTTAATTCTGCAAGATATAAGTTAAGATAAGCATACATAAAAGTATTTTGAAAATTCATGACATAAGGATAATTTCTATGATGTCTGGTTGAATTATTTGCATGGTAGTTTAGGAGAAAATGTATTAGTTTTTCACATTGTTTCTGAACAGAAAGACAAACTGATGATAGATATTGATTGGTCACAAAAGCTCACCTAAAGTGAGCCGTTTGTGCTCAGGTAAGCTAGAAAGTGTTAAGATAAGAAAAACTCAAAATCTAAAAAAAGCTGGTATCTTCCTACCTGGACAAGGTTGTTGGCGATTACTTCTGAGAGCTGCGGTTGTGATGTTTACAGAATTTTCTTCCAAGGATTCATCACTGTTACTTCTGCAATATTCTATGTCACCTGTAGATTTAAAGTTAACTCATCACTGATCTGCAGATACACAGATATTTTGGAATTAAGATGGAAAACTTCGATAAAACTTGCACAAAACCTACATTGTGGGTACTCATTGGAATTGTTTTGCTGAGACAATTCCAATAAGTAACCATCAGACATGGGGTAATCATGATTGATCTTTTTATTGATTATTACTTAATTTACAATACCCAATAATTTATAATCTATCTTTTTGTGATTAATGATTGATGATTTAATCTATTTATGGTGAAAAGCCTAAATTTGGGTACTCATTGAATCATAATTAATCTTTTTATTGCTTAATTAACAATACCCAATAATTGATTATATATAATTTTGTGATTAATGATTAATGATTTAATCTATTTATGGTGAAAAATATGACAGTAATCATAATCAAATTTTTTTTTTTTTTTCACTATTATTTTGTGATAAAATGTGACAGCCATGGTACTATACCTTTAAGATAATTTTCCACAAATTAAATCAGAATATACTGTGTTACGATATCACAAAATCATTCCGAAGGAAATAGACTTAACATTTAATAAGAAAACTCAGTATCTCAATTTTTTGGCAAAAATTGCCTTTTTTTCAAGAAAAATGAAACAAATCTTAACACACATAATAATATAAATTAATACAGGCATTTTATTTTATCTCATAAAGGATATCAATTATTATATCCCTTATGGGATAAAATAAAATGGCTGTATCAATTTATATTATAATGTAGTAGTGTTAAAATTTGTTTCATTTATTTGAAAAAGGCAATTTTTGCCGAAATATTGAAATACTGAGTGTTTTTATTAGATGTACTGCGTTACAACCTCATACTTTTGTGAGCTATCACAAAAGGGTTAATAAGAAGCGAATAAAAAGGATAAGTGAGATTACCTAGTACTGCCTACAACATAAGGTTTTAATGCAAAATAAATATTTAAGCCTAGCGTTATTCCCCAAGAATATGAACCCTTGGTATCATGTATCAACTATTAACGATGAACAAGATATCATTACAAATGGCACTTTTACAGCCAATCAACAAATTAGGTAATTAGATAAGGGATCTACACTTAAACACAAGTCCAGCCCAAAGTTCTGCATGGCAAATCAGTGCAAACTGTTTGCAGATTATACCCTGCTTTGAATGTGCAATTGCATATAAAGTGGGGTATAATTTGCAAAAAGTTTGCATTGTTTTATGATCCTGGACACAGGGCTGGAGCTTGAGACTTTTAAATTTCCTTTTCCGATTTGTTTAGTTTTTTTCTCCACGTTTTCTTGCTTTTCTCTTTGATTTAGTATTTTAATTCTTTCTACATTACCTAGGAATAAATAAATGAAATTTGTAAGATTTTTAAAATTGGGAAGGACTTAAAAGAATTTATATCAAATAGTAGTTTTAGAGGCTTGTTGCAAAAAGAATGTCTTGAGCCCTGTTCAAAAAACTGTGAACTTGTATTTGACTTGATTTACCCAAAATAAATGGGTATACATATTTTTTGATAGACACCGCTTACGGTAGCCTATGTTCGGCTGTTGAGTGCTAGATGGTGAAAAAAATAAAAAAAGGGCACAATTTGCACAAAATCCATCTAGAGTAATCCTCCTTGACAGTATAGATTGCGTTTCAAGTGAATGCCTTCAGTAGAACTAGAGATATCACAAAATGTCAAAGTTTTTGCATGACAATGACTACGACGACGACAATGACACCAAGGCTATAGCTATACCTCAGGTTTTCTCCAAAAACAGCAGAGCTAAAAATGATCTCTTAGATATAACTAGTGGTGAAACGGTTAACCGATTTACCGATATACCGCGGTCTGTTCATAGAGAAAATACAAAACCGGTTCAACTTTTACTGAACCGGTTTTCTTAAGTCCACTAACTAATTATTTTCTGTTTGAAATAAAAACCTATTTTCCTCAAAATCTATTGCTAAACGTGTTCCTTTTCTAACGAGTTCCAACATACAAAACAATCTCCGAAAGTGAAAGTTGACCTTTTTTTTTAATATGCGATGTTGCCGGTGTACAGGTAAATTGTTACCCCCACATTATCTCGCGTTGTATCTAAGCTGCGGCAGTGGGCGAATCACGCAATTATTTGTATTTGATCCCGAGAATAAAGATCGTCGAGCCAGAATGACTCAACAAAATGTGACAAAAAATAAATTACAATGATGGACAAAACTAGTTGCAATAATGGTCTACCAGATTGAAATGTAGGCAGTTTTTACAGTCCATTTACCATGAGAATTGCGGATCAAAAAGTACAATTAAAAATGTCCGTGTATGAACTCATTCATAAGCTTAGACAAAAAGCCAGTAATGAAAGTTGCAAAGGTCCATATGATTAACAAAATTAAAAATCAGGAATAAACATGTTAAACAGACTTTTCTGCTTCACAAGTTCACAACAAAGGATTTAGGAAAATACAAAATCTTATCATTTCTCAATTATAAAAGATGGCCTGTCCTATAAATTTATGAAAGGGACCTTTGATTATGACAGCGTCAGTCTGCCTGGGAGATTGACCCACTGAAATAGCGTGGCTTCTCTCAGAGATATTGCCCTGGGGCCTGTTTCATCAAGCTGTTTAGGACGTATTTTTGTCTTAAAAACGTCCTAGGACATTTTTAAGACACAAATCGGGTTTCATCAAACTCGAGATATTTAGGAAGTTCCTAAATTTTGTCCCAAACGTAGGACACCGATTTCGGCGTCCTAAGTGATACTTTTGTCTTAAATATTGTATCTAAAGAAGATTTGGTCTCTCTTTTCCAAACTTTTTATGAAGAAAGGACAAAGAGGATTGAGTGAGACTAAAGGGAACTAGAATATTTTGGCCAGATGGGTATGGCAATCCTCGTGGTGTTCTTGTTGCGATCCAAAAATTGCTAGAGCAGTCTGAATGCGAAGTTATGTCGACATTGAAATGATTAGCGCAAGTATGCATTAGGAGCACCGAGCAAATGTGTATAGAGACAGCACAGCTCGCAGAGTGACGATGACCTCTTTGGGTAATTACAAAACAGTATACGTGGAGGGCGATGTAGCATCTCGGGATCGCCTTTGCAACCGACATGTGATTCTCCAACTATACAACGAGACCCTCTTGGGTGCGAAACGAAAGCTTGGATCGAGTGTACTAAGAACTTTTTGAAGGCGATAGCCGAACATTCTGTGTACATTGGTTACGTCGATAAATTTGTTCTATTGCGATATAGGAAATAAGCATAGCAAATAAACAAGAGCATTACAAACGCTAACCAACCTCGACTATTTAGTACTCGATATTGGACAAATTTCTGGGCATAATATGTAAGAAATTAGAGTAAGACTTACCATCTTATTAGTATTAGTTGCCTTTATCATGTTTCAGCTGATAGCCTTCAGAAATACCAAAGAAATTGCATAAAATCAAAGTTTAATCTCGACAACGGCGAGGCAGTAGACGACATGGAGGCTGTATCATTACCACGATTTTTTTCTCCGAAAACAGTCAAGCTAAAATTGTGAAAAAGGAATGAAATTGAAACTGGAGGCACCATGAGAGCAAAGGACGCTCCACTGGCTTCTTATAGCATGACAAGTCTGTGTTAGATCCAAGCACATGTTATTTTAAAGTACATGTACTTCAGAAAAACCATCCCGCAGTAGGCAGTCTAAGCTAAAGGGTGGTGAAAAGAAATCATATTTTCAAAGGCCCTTTCTTCCTGTGGCCCTTGCAGGACTTAACTTATTTTCAAAGGGAATAATTCATAAGTTAGTAAAACAATTATATGAGAGCTTGAAGCAAATCGGATGAAACTGTTTAATGTATCGCGGAAAAGATATTCTAACTTCAATAAGGCCCGTGATACTTCACGGACACGAGCCATTTTCAAAAGGAACGATCATTATGATAGTTCAATCATTCTGTAAAAAATGAAGCAAATCGGATGACAAATGTGGAATCTATCATGATAATAAGGGTATTTCATCAAATTTCCGTAAGCCTATGTTTCCGCTATAATTGACAGACCTGACCCATTTTTAGCACCACTGGCCGAAGGCCAGCGAGCTATTGTCATGGCGGTGTGTCCGTCGTGCGTCCGTCGGTCCTTCCGTCTGTCCGTGCGTACGTAAACCTTTTTGATAGAAATGGTCCTTGGGTCACCCACTTCTAAAATTGTTTAAGAAATTTTGATTGACCCCCAAATATGGGCGTGGCAGGTTGGGCATTTTTCACTCGAAAATCTTCTCCTCCCAAACCATTGGGCTGATTTCAATGAAACTCGGCCTGGATGTTCCTAGGTGGCCCTTTACTTAAATTGTAAAAGACATTTTGATTGACCTCCAAATACGGGCGTGGCAAGGCGGGGCTTATTTTGACTATAAAATGTTTCAAAATCTTATACTCGAAAACCATTGGACTGATTTGAATAAAAGAGGGCGTGGCAGGGCAGGGCTTATTTTTACTCAGAAAAGTTAAAAAAAAACTCTTCCCATGAACCAACTCTTACTTTGAAAACTAGAGTATCATTAAAAAGGGTCATTATACAAACTAGATTGTTTCGTGGATATATATCCATCAAGACTCACAAAGACTTATTCATATAATAGATAAGAAACCTTCCCTTTTACAATAAGTACTGATATATATTTAAAAATATGGATTCCTATTTAAAAGATTTAGCCTACACTAGAATAAGCTTTCCTGTCTTCTTCGCGAATTTTCTTGTAAACTTCCTTATCTGCAGAGTTTATCATTAGTTATATAAAATCCAGTGGAGCGATTTAGGCCTTCATGGGCCTCTTGTCAAAAGGAACCATCCTAATGGTGATACAATTATTTCATTTAAGTTTGAAGCAAGGAACAATGTTGACTCTATCGCGATATCATTCTTCATCGTTTTGAACAGCGCTTTGACTTTTATAATTGACTGTGTGGAATAATAGACATTTTGTTTTCCTTAGCAAATTGAAAGTCAACGAAATTGTAACATTGTGTAGAAAGAAATTAAGAGCGTTAAAGTGATCATTTATGACGAAAGAAATCATGAAATCCGAACTACATAAGTACCGAAATTTGATATAATGTGATATACAAATAACAAGAGGAATTCTTTTAAAACGACAATTTGGAGGCACATTTAACCGACCTGATACCTGTTTTCTGGTAAAGACGGAAATGTCGACTTTTTATCGAAACCTTATTATGAAATACATGGTTGTTTTTAGCCCAGTTCAACCTCTTGTCTTATAATAAAGGTTTATTCTGATAAAGTTGAATGCAACTTCGCCTCTTTTCGCTTGTAAGCGATGATGAGATCTTATGTTTTTTGACGACTTTCAATGTGAACCTAAAGTATCTCTACCGTTGGATTACTGGTATCTTTATTAGTTTTCTCCTTGCTGATATTTCACATTTGAAGGAAAATCTATCTACACGGCTATAATTAGCTTGCACGTGATTTTATCACGTGCGGTTTGGGGCCTTTTAATCGAGCGTGGTTAAATTAGGACAAAGCTTGATGAAACGCAAATGCACGTCCTAGGAACTTTTTAGGATGTTTTGATGAAACTGACTTACGAACATCCTAGGATGTGTCCTACGACACTTTTAAGACACGTCCCAGGACTTTTATTGATGAAACAGGCCCCTGGTTTCCCCGGTCACTGATACCCTTATCATTATATGCCTTTTTATGCTAGTAGAAACCCTTATCACTAATTTATTTCCTATCAATTTAAAAAGAAATAAAGAAGACTTTATTTGGTTATTTTGTTGTTATTATTTTTTTTTTTATTTCCATAAATCAATTCCTTTAAATAATATTGCAATGCGGATTGCAATACGGTCTGGCTATATTGCAATATATTGCAATACACTTTTTAGCGTATTGTTTCACCCCTAGATATAACACAACTTACTATCAACAGAGCTATTTCCTGGACTCCCATTGTTGATGTCATTTGGCGTGTCCATTCTGTTATCACTAAGGTTATTACCAGGTTTATCCAAACATCCCACAGATTTCACACTGTACGGCGAGTCAGGGAAACCAAACCGTCTTGTTCCACAATCACTGAACGCTGGTCTGACGGGCACAACACGTTGATTATCAGGTGTCAACGGTGTTACCTGCCATGATGTTGCTGTTTCATGTCTTGAATCCTCAAGATGTTTATCAATAACTCGTGTGTTATTTTGTGACTTGATATTCACATTCGTTCCTTGATTGACAGAATTTCTGATAGATTTTTGTTGCTTGCTTGTAGCATTTGTGATTGCCTTAACAAGCTGAATATCAAACTCTGATTGAACATCTGAAACAGATTGGGTTTCTGCAGCCGCACTTGACATGCCATGGACTGTATTGTCTTTCACAAATACCTTCTTGGATCCCATAAGAGGAGTCACTCTTACCTTTTTACGCGGTGGAACTGCAATTGGCTTTATGAAAATATCTACAGATTTTTTACTTTGTTTATCATTTTTTTCACTGGGACTACTTTGATTTTGTTTTGAATTATTTAGTCTTTCACTTCCTGGTATTGTTGACAGTACATCATGGACTTTAACAACTGAGGTTCTATTTAATGACTTTGTCATACTTTCTTGATCTTCAGTATCACAGGATGCTTTATCACTAGATTTATTCTGTGCTTTGTTCACATTTATAAGCTTTCTTTTATCTTCTTTAGATCTATCAGGAAAACAGGTCTGTGAAGATTCATTTTGAGTTTTGTTGTCTTTATTGTTATTTTCATTGGTCACATATGGTGTTCCACATTGTATTTCTGCGTTCTGTTTTTGTTTACTATTTGTCTGTTTCACTGCTGTAACTGTTGGTTTTATGTTCACCTCTTTTGCGATGTCAGTTTGTGTTTCTGTGCTTACTCCAACAACATTTCCTCTCTTTGTCATTGATCTTGTTTGAGCATTGTTGTTTAAACATGAACCTAAGTTTTGTGTTTGAGTGGTGTGGCTACTAGTCAAATCATGTACAACACTCTCCCTATTCAAAAAGTCCTTATTAAAGTTGTCATTAGATAGCAGATTATTGTTAACATCTTTAATGAAATTAGTAGATGTGTTTACATTTTCCACAAAACCACTCCTTAAAGAATTAGTCCTGGTGCTGTTAGATATATATGTAGGATAAGAATTACAAGCACTCTGCATAAAATTTTGGTTTGGAAACTCTGACACATTTTGTACAAAAGCACATCCCTTGTTGTCAGATTGAACATCACTGTTGTAACTTTTATCTAACTCTGGTGTTTGCTCAGAAGGATAATTCATATTACAGAACTTTGCATTTTGCACTTCATTTCTCAACCTATTGAAGTTTTGTTTTGCATTTGAAATGCCAGCCGACATTTGAGGCTGCATGTTACTATTTGTAGACGTTTGCCTGTTTCTGTCTATAAGGTTATGTTGTATTTCATTGAGGAGATGTTGAGTTTTATCAGACTGTACCAAAGCTTTTCTACTCCTTACAACATCCTCCTGTAACATATGGTTGAGCTTCTCAAGCTTCTCCTTCTCAAGCTTCTCCTGAGGAAAACAACATAAAAATCAAATGTTGCTTATGGGACCACCTCTATAATTAAGCAACATATTTTACTAACAAAACATAATCTCCTTTCCTAAAGAAATTGATCTCAAAAATAATTGTTATAAAACAAGAGCCATGTCGGACAAGGCCATCCCCCCATCAAAGCTTGATAGACAGAAGCCTAATCAAAGGGCAATATCTCTAAAATGATGCAAGCAAGAGTTGTAGTTCTTGTGCACTGCACTTCTCCTCGATGAGATCTATCCACCAATAAAGTTTCAAGTTGATAGCTTTTATACTTTAGGAGATATGCTTCAGATAAGTTTAATGATGGAATGACAGAATGACTGAAGGACGGAATGACTTACAGAGACCATGACTCTTTGCCGAACGGCATGGGGAAAATAAAGATTTTACACTGAACAAACAGTCCCTTTTTATAGAGAATAATCATTCATTTCAGTGTATGATAAATTTATATTCATCTTGTGGAGACCAAAAACTTTATTTTCAGAAAGGCAACCTGCAAGAACAAGAGGACCCTGAGGGCCCTAAATCGCTCACCTGAAATTTCAAGTAAATTATCATTAAGACTCCATTTCCTATGATATGGCATGAACCTTCCCATTTTCAACAGAGTTCATTCTTGTGACCTGGCAGACTTTTGATAAAGTTTCATGAAAATTGGACTATATTTGTGGCGTTTGGAGCTCTTACAAGAAAATTGTCATTAAGGCCCCTTTTCCTGTGATATGGCACGGATACTTCCCTTTTTCAAATGAGTTCATCCTCATGACCTAACAAACATTCTGACAAAGTTTCATGATGATTGGACCATATTTGTGGCTTCTAGAGAGTAAACAAAAAAATTGTCATTAACAGGCCTTTTCCCGTGATATGGCATGGATCCTTCCCATTTTCAATAGACTTTATCCTCATGACCTAACAAACATTCTGACCAAGTTTCATGAAAATTGGACCATATTTGTGGCTTCTAGAGTGTAAACAAGAAATTTGTCATTAAGGCCCGTTTTTCCGTGATATGGCATGGATCCTTTCCATTTGAGCAAATTTCATAATGGACCACCTAAGGAATATTTCTGCTAAGTTTGGTTGATTTTGACTCATAAGTTTAGGAGCAGATGTCATTTAAAGAAATTGTTGACAAAATTGCCATTAAGGCCCCTTTTTCCGTGATATGGCACAGATCCTTCTCATTTTCAATAGACTTCATCCTCATAACCTAACAAACATTCTGACCAAGTTTCATGAAGATTGGACCATATTTGTGGCTTCTAGAGTGTAAACAAGAAATTTGTCATTAAGGCCCATTTTCCCGTGATATGGCATGGATCCTTTCCATTTGAGCAATTTTCATAAGGGACAACCTAAAGAATTTTTCTGCTTAGTTTGGTTGATTTTGACCCATAAGTTTAGGAGCAGATGTCGTTTAAAGAAATTGTTGACAAAATTGCCATTAAGGCCCCTATTTCTGTGATATGGCATGGATCCTTCCCATTTTCAATAGACTTCATCCTCATGACCTAACAAACATTCTGACCAAGTTTCATGAAGATTGGACTATATTTGTGGCTTCTAGAGTGAAAACAAGAAATTTGTCATTCAGGCCCATTTTCCCGTGATATGGCACAGATCCTTTCCTTTTGAGCAATTTTCATAAGGGACCACCCAAGGAATATTTCTGCCAAGTTTGTTTGATTTTGACCCATAAGTTTAGGAGCAGATGTCGTTTAAAGAAATTGTTGACAAAATTGCCATTAAGGCCCCTTTTTCCGTGATATGGCACAGATCCTTCTCATTTTAAAAAGACTTCATCCTCATAACCTAACAAACATTCTGACCAAGTTTCATGAAGATTGGACCATATTTGTGGCTTCTAGAGTGTAAACAAGAAATTTGTCATTAAGGCCCGTTTTCCCGTGATATGGCATGGATCCTTTCCATTTGAGCAATTTTCATAAGGGACCACCTAAAGAGTATTTCTGCTAAGTTTGGTTGATTTTGACCCATAAGTTTAGGAGCAGATGTCATTTAAAGAAATTGTTGACAAAATTGCCATTAAGGCCCCTTTTTCTGTGATATGGCACAGATCCTTCTCATTTTCAATAGAGTTCATCCTCATGACCTAACAAACTTCTGACTAAGTTTCATGAAGATTGGACTATATTTGTGGCTTCTAGAGTGAAAACAAGAAATTTGTCATTAAGGCCCGTTTTCCCGTGATATGGCACAGATCCTTTCCATTTGAGCAATTTTCATAAGGGACCACCCAAGGAATATTTCTGCCAAGTTTGGTTGATTTTGACCCATAAGTTTGAGAGGAGATGTCCTTTAAAGATATTGTTGACAAAATTGTCATAAAGGCCCCTTTTTCCGTGATATGGCACGGATCCTTCCCATTTTCAATAGGCTTTATCCTCATGACCTAACAAACATTCTGACCAAGTTTCATGAAGATTGGACCATATTTGTGGCTTCTAGAGTGAAAACAAGAAATTTGACATTAAGGCCCCATTTCCCGTGATATGACACGGATCCTTCCCATTTTCAATAGACTTCATCCTCATGACCTAACAAACATTCTGACCAAGTTTCATGAAGATTGGACCATATTTATGGCTTCTAGAGTGAAAATAAGAAATTTGTCATTAAGGCTCCATTTCCCGTGATATGGCACAGATTCTTTCCATTTGAGCAATTTTCATAAGGGACCACCCAAGGAATATTTCTGCCAAGTTTGTTTGATTTTGACCCATAAGTTTAGGAGGAGATGTCGTTTAAAGAGATTTATGACAAAATTGTCATTAAGGCCCCTTTTTCCGTGATATGACACGGATCCTTCCCATTTTCAATAGACTTCATCCTCATGACCTAACAAACATTCTGACCAAGTTTCATGAAGATTGGACGATATTTGTGGCTTCTAGGGTGAAAACAAGAAATTTGTCATTAAGGCTCCTTTTCCCGTGATAAAGCATGGATCCTTTCCATTTGAGCAATTTTCATAGGGGACCACCCAAGGAAAATTTTCTGCCAAGTTTGGTTGATTTTGGCCTATAAGTTTAGGAGGAGATGTCGTTTAAAGAAAAAGTTGACGCCGTGACGGACAGACGGACGCCGGACAACGATCGATCACAATAGCTCCCTTGAGCACTTCGTGCTCAGGTGAGCTAAAAAGGTGCTTGATGATATTAGCATATATGACCTGTCATGGAAAAAGGGACCGTTTGGGAACTCCGTATGATAAATTTTTGAAAAACAGTTTGGGTCCACCTGAGGTCACATTTCAAAAATTCTTCCGCAGGAAGGTAGATTGATCATTCTAGATTCAGAAAATAAGCAAATTGCAGTTTCAATACTAGTCAGTCTGCACAGTCTGCAGTCTTACTAGGATCAACTCATTGCGCACTACCAAGATGGTCCCTTTTTGCGTGATAGGCCATATTATTAGTTATACGGTTTCTTGCCGGGGTATATGACGATTTATTCCCGGCTGGAAAAATGATGTCACCCGAGCCCTAGGCGAGGGTTGACATCATTTTTACTGCCGGGAATAAATCGTCATATACCCAGGCAAGAAACCGTATTACGAATTTATTATACTTCAAAGTTTTAGGGCTATATATCTGTCTTTTGCCTATTTTAGGCGTTCGTATAAACCGATTTCTTTTAAACCACCAATATCCCTTAATGCGCCCCTATGAAAAGTAAACATGTACAAAGTGACGTCATATATAGTTGTGACGTCACATTACTACACTCTGCGCTATTTTGATATGGATTCGTTCGTTGGCTGAATCTGCGAGAAACTTGGCACTTTAAATGGACAGATTTGTACAAAATTAAGGTATTTATTGACATCTATATCATTTTTATTTGCACAGTATTAACTGACATCCTTTTCAACTGTATCGTAGTGTGTATATTCGGGTCGTGTTATCAGCGAAGCGAGAGAAACATGGCTGCCATTACCGTTTCGATTTTTTGTCTATGTTCACGTCGAGGCGCCTTAAGGAAACATTAGAGGTAATACCGGAGCGGCCGTAGCTATCAATGTTTGTCAGGTCAGCATTAACCAATGAAAATGCTAGAATTTTCTTTGCAGTATAATAAATATATATATATATATATATACATGTTCAAATTTACTGCTATGTCATAAATGTAAGACTTGAACATTTAATGAAGCCATCAACCCTGTTTTGGAAAGATTCTTTAGAGTTGAGAGAGTAAGAGGAAGTGAAATGCACCCAATCATTTTTGGTCTTTGTATATTTTTTGAGTAAGGAACAATGATTCTATATTGCAAAAAGTTTGATTTTGATAGGTGAATCCGGCTTAAGCAAACCTCTTTTTCAAATATACAAACCAAAATCCTAGATGATCTCTTCTTACACAACATATCACATTTGAATAAAATGCCAAGTAACCCCTTCCCACTTAGCTTAGTCCAATCACCTTGACAAGTTCCTCCATGAGTGTTTTCTCCCTGGGTGTAGGACAGTTATGTTGACAAGTGACTGAGTTAGAACTACACACAGAGGCTGTTCTGGGTATAAACTGTTGGTTCATCAAATCTGGCCTGAAATTCAAAGTTAACATTGTTATTATTATTATATATTCTGTGAAAAGTGCATTAATTGACCACTTACAGGATCACCAAAGAGCGGTCGCTAAAGAGAATGATTGCTTAGTACATGTTTTGATTACAAAACAGAAATAAAATTTTAATTGAATATGTACGCTACATCTTTATTGTGAATTTCTGAATAATCCCATGTTGATTTCATTGTACTGTTTTTAGAATTTTAAATTGTAAGTATATCTATTTTTTGAGATATTTTGATTTAATGAAGTGGAATTTGAAAACGGTCGCTTAATGAAAATGGTACTTTAATAGACCTGGTTGCTTGAGCAAAATGGACCGTATACAGACAATTTGAGACCTTTTCTATCTACAAATTGCTCAGAGAAGATTCTTGTCAGAGTTTGCAGATGCCAAGACCGGCCAGTGTCTTTGGTTTGCCTTCATTTGAAATGTGGCTCATCTAAGAATATCAGACTGCTTGGACTGCTGATACTGAACAAGATACAACCTGTCCATTTATTTTTCCAAAGACTCCTGGAATGTTGAAAAATCATTCAAAATGACTTAAAATTTGTTTTTGAATTACCAACTCTATGTGACCTATACTGGGGAAAATCTACCTGTTTCAAACAATTCTTTTACTGACTTCCCCAATGATCAACTTCTTCATAATTGAAAGAATCAATGATTTATTAAAGTTGAAGTAAATTTCAAATAAAATAACTCTTAAACAAGAGGACCATGATGGTCCTATATCGCTCACCTTCGTCTCTTTGAGTCCTCCCTTAGCAAAATTAAATGCTTTAAAGATCATTAAATGACCAATAGATTATTCAAAGAAAGACATTATTCTATTCCTATTATCCCTGCATAAGTTTCTAGCCTTTTCTAAACCAGTTTCATGTGACCTGGCCAACATTCTGCCCAAGTTTCATGACTATTGAACCAAATTTGTGGCCTCTAGAGACAAGAGTGTAAACATAAATTGTCAGGCCCCTTTTCCCTTAATATTGCATGTATCCTTCCCTTTTTCAATAGGGTTCATTCTTGCCACCTGACCAACATTCTGGCTAACAATCTGACCAAGTTTCATGAAGATTGGGCCATATTTGTGGACTCTAGAGTGTAAACAAGAAAATTATCTTTAAGGCCACTTTTCCCTTGATATAACATGGATTCTCCCCATTTTCAATAGGGTTTATCCTTGTGACCTGACAAACATCCTGACCAAGTTTCATGAAGATTGGGTCATATTTGTGGCCTCTAGAGCGTAAACAAGATAAATGTCATTAAGGCCCCTTTTCCTGTGATATGGCATGGATCCTCCCTTTTTTCAATAGGGTTCATCCTTGTGACCTGACAAATATCCTGACCAAGTTTCATGAAGATTTGGCCATATTTGTGGCCTCTAGAGCGTAAACAAGAAAATTGTCTTTAAGGCCCCTTTTCCCTTGATATGGCATGGATCCTTTCCATTTTCAATAGGGTTTATCCTTGTGACCTGGCCAACAATCTGACCAAGTTTCATGAAGATTGGGCCATATTTGTGGCCTCTAGAGTGTAAACAAGAAAATTTTTTAAATTGTCTTTAAGGCCCCTTTTCCCTTGATATGGCATGGATTCTTCCCATTTTCAATAGGGTTCATCCTTGTGACCTGGCCAACAATCTGACCAAGTTTCATAAAGATTTTGTAATATTTGTGGCCTCTAGAGTGTAAACACTAAGATTGTTGACGCCGGACGACGGACGACAGACGACACACGACGGACATTCAATGATCACAAAAGCTCACCTTGAGCACGATGTGCTCAGGTGAGCTAAAAATGAATAACCATTCCATAAGAAAATATAATTGCAGATTGCATTTTTTTTGTGCACAGTCTATGATGCCTATGCTTGTCTGTTTGGTGCTGCATGGTGAATGAAAAATCTTCGTCAAAAAGGGACAAAATTTGCACAAAATGCATCAAGAGATATCCCTTTGATAGTATGGGTTGCTCTTTTGATAGTGAATACGTGTGCTAAGTCTCCAGTGAACGCCTCTAGCAATCCCAGAGATATCAGGAAATGTCTAAGTTTGCTATGACAACGACCACAACAACACAGCCACTAAGGCTACAACAATACCTCAGGTTTTCTAAAAAACTAGCCTAGCTAAAAACTTACAGTGTAGGTAGCAATGCCTCATGATGAGACAGAGCAAGGATATTTTCTGAGCTGCTTCGTCTAACATCAGTGTCATGATGTCCCATGTCATTCAGTTTCGTATCCAGGTCATTTAACTTCTTCAGGATCTCCATGTCACTAGTTCTGTAATTGTAATAGCGAATTAAACGATGGTAAATTTTGTTTTAAGCGACCGCTCATGAGACCACCAGAAAGCAGTCACTAAATGAAGGCTTAAATCTTAAAATTATTTTTTGATAGCATATATATATATAGATTGTCTAAGAAGTCTTTCCAAATCCTATGCTGTTCAAATCAATTAGAATCCTCTCATTGAGACGATTCTAATTGGTTTCAACAACATGAAATTCAAAAACAATAATAATTTTTTGTTTAAAAATATCCACTTTTCAGAGATTTTGCTTTAAGGTAGAGGGACCTTTTATGATAAAGTGGAACAGAAGTGGTCGTTCTAGCAATATCAACTGTATATGATCCTTTGTGTGACATTTACCACTATTTCATGTATAATGGACAGACTTTACTTTTATTCCTTTTTAATCTGACTTGTCTTGAATTTCTTCATCTACTAGCATGAAAGTTCACAACAAAATTAACGCAAAGCTTACAATACAACTCTTAATCAAACTATTACAGGTCCAACACCTTTATTTAAGGATTTTAGTTGCTCAAGAACAAACAGTTATACAATACCTTTTCATTTCTTCTAGTTTGGTAGTAAATGAATCTAGCAAAGTCCCATCTTCATCCACTGAACATTTCTTCTCTGCTTTGCCAATTAATTGAAAAGACAACAGAAGACATTAGCATAGTTTGAGAAATGAGACCAGTCGTTAGATTTAGGATTTGCCTTTGAATTTAATAACAAAGGCTCTCATTTGACAAGACATACCATAGGGATGAGTGTATTTTTCATTGCATCTATTGGAGTATAAAGTGCAATTGCCTTAGCACATGGGGAATAACGAAAGCCATGTGCTAAAGCAATTGCACTTTATACCCCAATAGACGCAGCAAAAAATACACTTGGCCCTAATAATTGCAATCCTTTAGATCTACATGTAATAAACTATTAAAATACTCAGCCAAATAATAAAAGGTTTAAGACCAAATCTTGTGCATATATAGATCAAAACACAAGATCTATTTTTGACAATTTGCAAATAATCTGACAGAGTGGCTACAATAACAAATTTGGAGATGCGGGATAACTTTAACCAGGTCTTGACACTAACAGTGTCCCTGGATCCCGAGGATACCAAAATATTGGGAGGTATCCCATTAGTTCAAATCAAGGGATACCGCCAAGATCCTTCTATATCTATAACATTTGGATGTTCTTTTTGTCCAAATCCATTTTTTCCTAGAGGCTTTATATTTCACATAAACACTCATTAGGGTGAAGGTTTACATTTAAGACAAGCACCCATGTCAAAATGACCTTGAGACAGTGACCTTGACCCTTTTTAAAAAACTTTAACCAAAAAAACTTTAACCAAAAAAACTTTAACCAAAAAACTTTAACTTTGCTTATATTTTCTGAATGCCCCACCTAGGGACATCATTACTTCATATATGAACTCAAAAGGTGATATGCTTAAACCAGAGACCAAGTGCCTTGACATTTTGACCTTGACCTTTAATGGACTTAGAAAAACTTTAACCTTGCTTATCTTTGTTTAACGATTTTACCTAGGGACATCGTAACTTCATATACACACTCACTAGGTGATAGGTTTTTCACAGGTTACCAAGGTCCTTGACTTTTTGACCTTTACCTTGACCTTTTATTAGACTTAGAAAAACTTTAACCAAAAACTTTAACTTAAAAACTTTTATCTTGCTTATATTTTCTGATTATTTTACCTAGGGACATCATTACTTAATATACACACTCACTAGGTGACAGGCAATTCACCAGCGACCAAGCTCCACAGAATTTTGACCTTGACCTTGACTTTTTTGGATTTAGTGACATCATTACCTCATACACCAACTCACCAAATGATAGGCTTTCACCAGTAACCAAGGTCCTTGATAATTTAACCTTGACCTTTTATGTACTTTTAAAAACTTTAACAAAAACTTGAACCTTGCCTATATTTTCTGAGTGCTTATACCTGTGGCCATTATACCTTTATTTCTTTCTTATTTCTTAATCAGATTGATATATATTTGATCATGGACTTTAACAAAAAATATTAACCTTGAACTTAGATCTTTGGTCGAGTGCTGTTTGTGACAAGCAGCAGTGTGGGCAAGCTACATTGTCTGTTGACAACTCTTGTTATAGATAACAATCTATTTCAGAAAATCTACATCAAAGAGGCATTGGTCCGGTCTTAAATTTTAGTTTTTATCAAGTTTTTTTGTAACATCATACTTTGCTACAATTAAGGTAGTGGACCCCATAATAGTTCAACAACATTTTGGAAGTAATGAACTTTAATAGTGTTATGTGAGGTTTCCTAATGATTTCATTGGGAAACCTCGGTTAACATTGTGAAAGATCATGGGTTCCAAAATAATTTCATAGGATGATAATGATTTCATTAGGAAACCTCGGTTAACAATGTTAAAAGTTATGAGTTCCAAAATATTGCAGAACTATTACAGGTCCAGTACCTTAAGATTGATTATAAATACCTGAAGAGACACACATATGCAGTAGGTACTTGGTTGTCTTCAGGAGTTCTTCATCTTTACTGCCTGTCATCTGTTGAATCAGAATCTTCATTCCATTACCTTCACAAAGAAGGTCTTTATTTGCAGCTGTGAAATAACAAAATGAGACTCCAAATGTCATTCCCAATACCTTTACACACTCATAAAGGGCAGGCTATTAGCAGTTTGATCATAATTGCTAAAAGTGAGCTGATAAATTCATAAGTAATTGAGTAAAGCTCTGGACAAGATAATTTTCTACATTTAATTTTGACCTGTTACCATGAACTTGGAGCTATCAAAAATGTTTTCCAAATGACAAATCTCCTAATGATTGAAAACAGTTGTGCTAAGTTATATTGAAATCTGATCATATATGTAGCAATCATGGACAAGCTCAAATGGAATCTGGATAAGAAGACTGTGTGATTGGTGGGATACAACTAGTATATGTCTGGCAGCAATTCAATTTCAAGGAGCCCAGCATATAGACAGACATGAGACATTGAAAGAAAAGGATCCTCAAACCAGTATGGTTTTAAGTGTCTTTATGGACATTCATCTTAGAGCAGGCTTCTCCAATTGGCTTATCCATTGCTAGTTACCTCTCTTTAAACCATTACAATTTTTTTAGATATTAACCCTTGTCATACTGAACCCGGAATATTCCTGCTTTGGCAGGAGCTATAGACAAACAGCCTACACATATTGTGCAGTCTGATGTTTGTCTACACCACCTGTTTCTCACTTTCAAACCAAAATTGTCAATAGATCAAAGTTTTCAAATAAAAATTGACCTACAGTCGGAACTTTCAGTGTTTTTTGCCCTTTGATTTTGATGCAATTTTTGAGCCGAAATTTATCCAGCATGACAAGGGTTAAACATTTTAAATCAGGAATTTGTAAACACTAACAATACTTTTAAAAAGATGATTTTGAATATAAATATAAAATTACGGTAAGCATCCACTGCATGAGCCAGAGTTAGTACAAGCTGTATCCTATCCTGACAGTTGAGGGACTGATCCAGTAACATACGTAACACCAGCTCCACACCTCCCAGATCTCCAAATGTCTTACTGTTACTCTCTAAAACAAGAATAAAACATTCAGGGCTCGGCACAAAATAGTAATAACATATTCATAGCCATTTAAAAAATGTTTCACACTGAGCCATCAATGTTTAGAGGAACTAAACATTAAGAAATATCCAGACAAAGGTGTTTATGGCAGCTGCCTGCTAGACACAGGAAGCCATGGATGATCCAATAATTTGTCCTGTGGATGGGCGTATAGAAAATCAGATTATATGGTAAAATCCACACATGCAGAGTATGTATTTTATTTCAATAAAATATTGATACAGGCAAAGAGAAAAATTCAACTAAAGGCCCAAATATCTTGATTTTATTATTCAACATTAGTACCATAGGCATTTTCACAAAAAGTTCAAAAGCCAAAGCCAAAATTCTAGAGGTCATTGGTAAATGGACCTAAATTGCAGAGTATGTATTTTATTTCAATGAAAGATTGATACAGGCAGAGAGAGAAATTTAACTTAAGGCATAAATGGCTTGATTTTAATATTTGTTATTAGTAGCATAGGCATTTTCACCAAAAGTTCATAAGCCAAAGCCTAAATTCAAGAGGTCACCGGTAACTAGACCACATTGGTTTTTTTTCCTAGTTGATACCTATCCAACTTAAAATTCAATTCCACAATAATTCCTCTAACATCTACATTGTAATTAATGTTCTTAAGGTAATGGACCCATAATAGTTACGCAACATTTCAGAACGCATGATATTTCAAAGTGTTGCCCAAGGTTTCCTAATGAAAACATTAGAAAACCTTGGTTAACACTGTTAAAATTCATTACTTTTGAGACATTTTAAAACTATCACATGTCCACTACCTTAACCGTGTAACTTCAAGTTAAGATCTTACATTAAAAGTTAGACAACCATAAAAGGTACACACTAGCTGTATAGAGATTTGAACAATCCCAGCAGCATCTTTGTTATAAGAGAAATTTTTAATTCAGCTTGATAAGGGTTCATTGCATAAGTTCAAGTAAACATCTTACCATCATCTGTAAGACAAACATCCAATGTACACACTAGTTGTATAGAGATCTGAACATTTCCAGGCTCATCCTTGTTATTCAGCAGAGCTTTCAACTTCTTGATCAGAATCTGGATACCTCCACACCTGGCAAGTTTACCTTGATTTTGGGCTGTCAAAAACAATTTAAAAGTAAACAAGAGCACCGCCTACAGGTACCTATGCCTGGCTCTTGAGTGCTGCATGTTGGGAAAAAAAGTCGAAAAAAAAAGGAGCATAATTTGCACAAAACGCTTCTTGATAATATAGGTTGCTCTTTTGATGGTGAACATGTGTGCCAAGTTTCAAGTGAATGCCTTTAGTAAGACAAGAGATATAACAAAATGTCAAAGTTTTTGCACAATGAAGACGACAACAACTCCAAGGCTTTAGCAATACCTTGGATTTTCCCCGAAAATAGCTGAGCTAAAAATGTTTCAGGTGATCACAAATTTATGGCTCAGTGTGAAACAGTAGTAACTGCCTATAAAAAAAGTGGTTTAGTAATCTCTTTTAGAAGTCTGAACTCTGACCAGTAGTGGGGCCCAATTGATGGCCCAGTGAGAAACAATTGTAACTGCCTATAAATGTATAGGCAGTTACAACTGTTTTTTCCTGAGCCAACAAAATAGGACTATGAAAAAGTGGTTGCTAAAGAAAGTGGTTTAGTACTCTTTTTTAAATCAGTCTTACATAAATGTCAGTAAACAGAAGGATCATGAATGCATGTGCAAAGTCAAAAGAATGGTCTCATTGAGACAGCACAATTCTTTCAATTTCCAACAGTAATATTTTTTGGAGTAGAAAATGTTGATTTTTTTAAGAGATTTCCTTGAAAGCAACGGGACTCTGGATAAATTATCCAAAGGCATCCCCAAATGTAAAAGAGTTATCACTGAAGCTGATGAAAACCTACCCAAACAGCTCTATTTTGCAGGAAATTTGTCAGTAGAGTAATTAATGCATAATTAAATAGACAGGTAGGACTTCTTCAAAAAGCAAGCAAGGAGTTGCGATCACAAGAAGTACATGTACTGACAGACAGATAAATGGACTGACAGACGGAAATGATATCAATATACATGTTCATCAGAAGAGGTGGTGACCTTACAGTGACCTTTTGCGGTGAAAACATTTTTCTTCTCTAAGACATCATACAAGAAAAATGATTTAGATTTCTATACTTTAAAAAGTGGCATTTATAACAAAAGCTTTTAATATTACAAAAATACAAAACTCTTGAATTACCATTGTATGAAACTGTCAAACACAGAAGTGACAAAACTGGTTTTAAAATCTTGATATCACTATGATTTCCCAGGACACTCAGTAAATATGGGAACAGTGTTGAACAAATCTTCTGATTCTCCTCTGAAAGATAATGTAGTAGTTTTTTTCAACAATTTTATCTCATCCTCCCATTTTTTTCAAAATTTGACCGGTCCAAATTGAAAAAGGTTACAGACAATGACAAAAAAAAGGGTGAAATTAGATGGGATAGAAAAAATATTGTAAAATAAGATGTGTTTGTTAAACACCAATGACCCTGCCACTGCAATTTTCAAAAGTTTTCGAACATATTTGACTTTGAAAAATGACCTTGATAGATGACCTTGAAAGTGGTATCTACAAAAGGTCTTGTCCAAAGCTTTATACTTATGTGAAATAGTAAGGTTCTTTCCTTTACCAATCAACTGCTATGGCAAATATCAATGATTTTGAGAATACAAACTGACAGGTATCAATATGCCCTGGATATATCGATGCTAGGGCATAAAAATGAAAAATTCAAGGGTTCAGTGAAAGACTGCACTAAGTGTATATACATTGTATATACACTTAGTACAGTCCTGCACTGAACCTTTGAATAGCTAGTTATTGCAGTTTCTACCTGTCTTTAGAACATTTGCCTAGGTATACAATCACGCTTATATAGGGTTAATTCACGTTTTTGAGGGTGTTAATATTTGATGAGACAAGAAAAATGGTTTAACACCTGAGTGCAAAACACAAGGGCATTAAAGCAATTTGAGGGTCTCTGCAAAGTTTACGCCTAAATAAAATGATTTGACGCTATTATTGCATAAAAAGAGAAACCTTAGTATTTATTCAAACAGAAATTTCAAAATAATTCATAGGCACGCTTTAAAACTAGCTCCAAAACCAATAATGTATTGGAAAAATTGCTTTATGTATTGCGTCGTCACCTTTGTTTATACCAATATTGCTTGGTAAAGTAATGATGTCATCAAAATTATGAGGGAATAGGATCAACCTTATTAATTATTCTATATATATGCTTATCAAAGAAACTGATACAGTGTATAGGCCCAGACCAAGGAAATTTAAGTAAAAAAAGCCGGATGTTTATGTTAAGTGAATTTACCAATTAATCCAAGTTTTCGAGGTATTGCCCCAGTTTTACCTGTTAAGGAATGCCTATAAGGACTCAAAAACGTACCTTTTATGCAATAATGGGTAAATATACATGTATTTCATAGGCATATAAAATTTATAGTTATGCAACTATTCTAACAAAAGGGCATCACCAGTGCCAATAGATTGACTTGTTTAATAAGTATATTCCAGCACTCCAGCATAAGTTACATTAGACTTAGAATTTCTTTTGGTCAAGAGGGGAGATAATTAATGATGAATTGGTGAACAAAAATCTTTTCTTTAGTGCTTTTTGGTGGTTTATCGAGAAATAACGGCAGATTATCACTTGATAATCTCACCTTAAAAGCAGTGAAATAATCAAGAACTTATACCTTGCTTTTGTGCATTTCATCCTATCTGATGTCATCTATGCAGTGCAAAATAAGTGATGTCACAATGAACATTACAAAAATATGTCCTAGAATTTTCACATTTTGTCTCATTTTTGCAATAAAGAAATAGAATAATTGTTTGTTTTTCGAGTAAGGTTGATTAATATTTCATTTCATGAATTACAAAAGCTATATATTTTTTGCCACTCGTAAAAATATAGCTTTTGTTGTTCACTCAATGAATATAAATTGATATTACACTGAAACAAACGATTATCCTCTTTCTTTAGTGCTTTTTGTCAGTTTAAGGAGAAATAATGGTAGATTATCACTTGATTACCTCACCGCAAAAGCAGTGAAATTATCAAAAACTTATACCCTGCTTTTGTGCATTTCATCCTATCTGATGTCATCTATGCAGGGCGAAATAAGGGACGTCACAATGAACATTGCATAGCAATCACATGCAAAATGACGCACTTTACAAAAATATGTCCCAGAAAATTAACATTTTGTCTCATTTTTGCATAAAAGAAATAGATTAATCGTTTGTTTTTGAGTAGGATTAATTAATATTTCATTTTGTGTAAACAAAAGCTATATTTTCACTTGTGGAATGTAGCTTTTGCTGTTCACTCAATGAAATATAAATCGATCTTACACTGAAACAAACGATTATCCTTTATATCATTTTGGATTTCTTTTCAGTTTATTGAGAAATGTTCAAATAATGAAACTATGCTTTACATACTATAGCCTTAACAGTTGGGTAAGGGGAAAATATATTGTAAGTTCCTTTAATTTTCTAAAATCTTTACAATAGCTTTTTCAAAATCTCAGTATAAATAAATTGAGTAGAACAGTTTACCATTGACTGGATTATTCACACAGACACATGCAGTTCTAACCAGTGTTGCCCACAGTTCTATTGTTTGATTCTCACTGCTGTCACCATTTCTAGATAAGGTAACCCTGTTATAAAGAACAAATGACCTTGTAAATTGACCTTGACCGTTTTACTAATAATTTATGCCTATTAATGAGAACTATCATCATTAATGAGCAGCAATTAATATAATTTTCCTTTGAGGGTATATAAAATTGACCTAAATAGATGCCCTTGAACTAATCAGATTACCTTAACCTTAATTGGTATCTGTAGATACAGTTAGTTGTAGGCTATGATCATACCAATTATGGGCATTGTATCTGAAACAGTCATGAAGTAATTAGAAATTTTATGGTATTTGATTTAATGTAGAAGAACTGGATACATAATTTGCCCTTGTCAGATGACCTTGATTTTACTGTCAGCAGATGCAGTTTAATGAGACCTATTGTAACTCCAAGTATGGGCAATTCATCTAATCCACCCCAAAAAATAGGCAATTAATGTTAAGTTTTTCAGTTTAAGTTTTGTAGATAAATATTTAATGGAATTACAAAATGATAGACACACAACAGTTGATTAATATGTCTAGATATATCTTAAGGGGGTTTAAAACAGGACAAAATTGTAAAAAATTTTAAAAGTTACTTCTCTTGATGGTAAAATGCTTATTTGATAGCAAACAAACAACCAAGAAGAAATAAGTGAAATTGTTCATGATTCTAGAAAATTGATTTTTACAGTTTCATTGGGGAGGCATTTCAGAAGGTGGACAGGGTTTTGACATTAGGTGTTTTTGCCACAAGCCTGCAGGACAATCTTGTTCTAATTTGTACAGGTCTTACTTAGTACTTTTAGGTCCTTCTAGAAACTGTGTAATTCTTAAGCATAATATGAAAATTAACTAATAAGGAAAGTCACAACAAAAAGCATAATATGGGTAGGAAAACAATGCGAAAAAAAGAAGAAATTACTAATCCCTAAAACTCATGTTTGTGTCATTCCTTGGTAATATATATATATAATTTACTTTAAATAGTAATAAGAAAGTTTACCTTATTAGTGAAAGAATATCATGTAAACATGAGGACTGTCTTGCCATGTTCTGTCCAAAATCTGTCAATAAATACAAAACAAGGAGGCAAATAGTCATAATAATTAGATATACATGTATGCCCGATACACAGTGCCAGATGTCTAAGTATGAAAAATATCAAAGGGAAATAATTCAAAAAGCTAGGTATAGTTAAGGTTCTATTTTAATTGCACTCAACAACCATTAGAGGAATATAACTGTCAAATTTCAAGTCAATCAGACTTAAGGTGACAGAATTTTGCTCTGGACAAGGAAGTGGACCCAACCCAGCCACTTAGCACAGGTGATCACATAATATATCCCATCTTTTGACAGGCATATAATATATTATAACAAACAACATGAACCAAGCAACAGTAAGAATACAGTAAACATTTTCTATGCTATTGTAGTAGTTTGTGAATCTAGCCATCATACTGCAAGTCCTTTTATTTGAATCTTTGCAAAAAAAGGTCAAAGGTGTCAGTGCCTTGATAGTATTTTTGCTGTTGTAAATAAGTTGAAGTGCTCAGATTTTTGCTTCCTGAACACAGGACAAGATATATCCTAACTTTGGTTTTCCACATCATTTGAGCTTGTGTGTGACATTTCCAACATTTGAAATATTGGTGGGGTACACACATTTGGTAGCATAGACTGCCACTTACTGTAAATATAAGGCTACCTGATGGTCTACAGATACTTTGAGACCTTATCTATCTACTTAACGCACAGTGAAGACAATGGTCAGACTGTGCAGTTGCACAGGCTGGTCAGAGTCTTTGCTTTACGCATATTTGAAATTGTTGGAAATCTCACGCACAGGCTCATTTGTTATAAACTCACTGTAGTTTGATACCAGACACAACAGAACAAAAGCTGCCATCTGTCTTTTCTTAGATGACACTGTCACTGTTGGCATTAAGATTCCATGGAGAAAACTCAGGAAACTGGCTGTAGATAACAGTTTTTGGGAGTAGACTGTAAACAGAATAGAAGTTACATTATTTAATGATATCTGTGGATTTTCCAATAGGAACCCAGCTTTTTCTTCATTGACTGTTTGACAACATTTTTACTACAAATTATTTCAACCCTTTTATATAAATACATGTATTAGGATTAATTAGACCTGTTTTGAACCATTCAAAGACTTGTTCTAATGTTTGCTTGTCGGCGGACAAGTGAACTTGTCTACAAGTAGTAAATCCATGTCGGACAAATGGGGCATGGGAATTCCACACCCCTGCAAACTAAGATTAAATAAACTTATGCCGAATTCATCTGGCGTGAGCAGAAGCAGCATATTTAATATCTTTTTTAACTCAAGGCAGGGATATTATTGAACTGACATTTTTAATCTTAAGGCCCTGAGACTGCCAAATTCAACACTTATAACATTATGAGATATTGGTATTTACTCCAAAAATTTAGGGGCCTAGCCCAAACTTGCAGGGCAATCAGCTTTTTGGCCCTTGTTATTCTGTTTCCTGAAAACAATAACAGAACTATTGTAACCAGTACTTTACCATTCTTTTCTACAGCATTTCCTAAACAAAACAAGCCAACTTCTACTATTTCACTTTGTTTAGATGAGGTAACAATTTTGAGGACTTTCTGTATTCCACCAAGCTCCCTAAACACATCTTGGGCTTCTTGTGATCCTGTTTGAGAGAATTATAAGAGCCTGTGCGTGACATTTCCAACACCAAATGTTGATGAGGTTCAAACACCGAGGGGCATAGACAGCCACAAACTCTAAAAATAAAGTTACCTGATGGTCTACAGATACTTTGAGACCTTATCCCTTGACTAAATGCATGGTGAAGACTCTGGTCAGACTGTGCGGATGCACAGGCTGAACAGAGTCTTTGCCTAGCGCATATTTGAAATTGTTGGAAATTTCATGCACAGGCTCTCATATACAACATGTTAGGCAAAACAACCAGAAGGTATGTTTTGAAATTGTTATACTGGGAGGTAGAAAAATTCTTCAGAAAATCAGACAATGCAAAAATATTTCATCAAGTCTAACAAGGTGCCAAATGGTAACAAGACAAGTCTTACAAGGTGCCAAATTGTCACAAGATAACCCTGTCACACAGCTTGATGTAACTTTGGGTTAAGAGTAAAATTGAAGTGATTTTGAAAGAAAATCTTTTGGACAATTTTTGTGTTGACAGACAGATGAATTATATTATAGTAGGAGTATATTTTTATTATGATCATAGCTCGTACAATAGAGATATGCTCTTGACAAGATCCAAGTATGATGAAACAAGAGGACCATGATGGTCCTATATCGCTCACCTTCGTATCTTTGTCTTATCTAATAATTATCAAATTCTCAAGCAAATCATTAATGTACTTCTATGATTTGTTGCCTCGACAGTTTAAATAAGAAAATTGTCACTAAGGCCTGTTTTCCTATGATATCAAGTGAATCCTCCCCATTTTCAAAAGGTTTCATCCTTGTGACCTGACACATATTCTGACCAAGTTTCATGAAGATTGGACCATATATGTGGCCTCTAAAGTGTAACCAAGAAAATTGTCATTAAGGCCTCTTTTTCTGTGATATCATATAAATCTTTTCCCATTTCAGTAGGGATCATCCAAGTGACATGACAAATATTCTGTCAAATTTTCATGGAGATATATTGGACCAAATTTGTGGCCTGCAGAGAATAAACAAGAAAATTGTCATTTTCCTGTGATATGACTTGGATCCTTCCCATTTTCACTAGTTCGTGATCACAGCTACTTTAATGATCATAGCTATTTTACCCATAAATGTAGAAGTTGAGCTTATAAAATTTGACCTTGAGTGTAATCTAGATCTTTTAGATACTGAAAAAAATCTCAAAGTGGGCATCAAATCATTGTAGGGAACATTTGTGGCAAAATATTTTGAAAGGCCTTTTTAAATATAGTCATTAGTAATACTCTGAAAGAATTAGGATGGACATATTAATCATTAGTGCAACATAAGCTTTTGTTGTTAATCACACTATGAAAGATTTGTAGTTTTAAAATGATACAAGTGATCAAAGCCCCTATATATTACCTGAGCCACATACAGCCGATGACAAAGTCACCAGGGCCTGCTTCATAGCTGAATAGTTTCCTTTCTGATACTCGAGACATTCTAGTAACAGCTGTATGTCACCCCTCACATCTACAATTAAGTAAATAAACAAAATAGTTGAGTTTGACATTTTCAGTCAAGGATTAACTCCAACACCAGTTCTTCAGCCTGAGAACTGCAGATTTCAGGAAGGACTGGTAGATGTTACCACATTGTAGGCCTGAAAGTGAAGGCAGTATTAGCTATTTCTTCTTTTCACATACTTTTTTCCTTACCATTTACTTATAAATTTCGAATAAAAAGTATAGATTTTCTGGAAAACCTGTTAACAGATCTGGGAGGCTCTGCAAGATTTGGTGTTAAAACGTCTTTCAGGCTGGCAGGATTCGATACTTACTACTTTTTGCCACATGCCTGAAGGACCTATTAGCCCTAAATGTGGCATCATATCCCCATTCCCCATGCAACTATAATACAAGAATGGTTAAATAATAAGAAATACTCTTGAAAGCTTCAGGAAAATACATCGATGAATGTTCCTATAGTATGAGGCAATTAGTTAGGAGGAATTTTACCTGACAGCTCCTTTTCCAAAAATACATCATTATAGGGTCAAATAACCACAATATCTACATCGGTCAGATGATGTCAGATAAAGTACATTTGATTGAAATTTTAAGAAAATCCATCCATATAATATAAACTATTCTTAATTCATGTTTACCAGCAATGTTAAATGAAGGCCACTTTTTCCATGACACAGAATGATAATGCCAAACAGCTACAGTGTGTGCATAGTCAAATGATGATGAACATTTACTTAGGAGTTTTAAGAAGATCCATCAAGAAAGGTACACTCACCATGGAGGCCTCCTTTTTCAAAGACACAACATCATAGTGCAAATTTTATGTATACAAATAAATCTGAGAGAGGTCAATCTGAAGACCATCCCTGACTAAAATCTTTCATTTTAAATGATTCATTCATTTAAAGTTTGGTTGAATTTGGACAGAAGTTTAAAGGACAAAGACTTTTTAATTATACTATTTCATCATATGGGACCATTTGTCAGTGACGCAACAGCTCATATAGACCATGTCATATACCTGATCAAAATTTAATGGAAAAATCTGAAAGAACAAAACCAAGGATAATTCCTGTGAAATTTGGTTGAAACCTGCCCCCATAGTTTCAATGACGAAAGAAAAAGTTAATGCACAGATGCAGTGATGCACACGCAAGCACTCACAGCGGACACCAGGCCATGACAATAGCCCTGTAAGTATCAATCCCTGATCTGGTGGTAAAGATCATTTAGTGTCAAACCCTATCTGTGACATACATACATAAAATACAGTTAAAGAAAAGCATGGACCTAAACACACTTCACGAGTTTGAGCTGTCCCTAAAAGATAAGTCAATTTCTAGATGAAGTGTGAATTTACTGATCAGAGTGTTCGGGTCTACAGGCTAAATGCAAATCTTCACTTTGTGCATACCGTATTTTCCCTTATAATGTTGCCCTCCCTAATAGTAGCACTCCTACACTTTTTACTAAGAAAGCCCACTTCAATGCCTAAATTTTATGAACTTGTTGAGACTTCTTCTCTAATTTGATGTAAATAACCTCTAAACAAACATTCATTTATATGATTGTTTAGAGGAAATTTACTTCAAATTAAAGGGAAAAGGGCCTAAAAGACATAAGTTGAATGATTTTTTTAATCAGAAAATGCATACTAAATGAAAGATACCTGACCAGTTTATGTATAGCTCCCATGAGTGTTTATTGGAAGAAATACGGTATATATCTTAAAATTATTGGAAATGTCACACACATGCTAAATTGTTGCCTTGTCATAAACAGTATCAAATTAAGCAATTTATGTACCTTTCCTAAGCTTTTTTAAGTCTTAAAATTTCTGCAACTCTAAAATCTGCTGACTCATCTTGGTAGTTTTTGTTGGCTTACCTTCACAATGTGTTTTTCCCATCTTGTTTCCAACCAGCCTTGAATCAAATGTCAGTGATTTTTCATTTTGTCAGACTGTCCCATCATTCTGAAAAGACATTTTTATGGAAATAATGAGGTGTTTTAAGAGATGACAGAAATTGTGTTAAAAAAAAAACCATTTTTTCTAAAAAAAAATATTTCACATAGAATGATTAAATCCTTATTCTAAATATTCTTAAAAGTACTTATTAACTATACCTTTATACAAGAAAAAGGAGAAGAAGGGGCCCATTCATCCATGGCCCCTAGAATTTGAGCCATGTCCCTTAATCTTTAGAGATTCTTTTGACATTCTGGGCTCTAAAGCTACCTCCCTTTAAACCATTACATTACTCTCCCCTCTGAGAAGACTTGTCCTAGTCTTGGCCTAAGAGATCTGTGGGTAAGGCAACTCTGGTCTGGCAGTTGTCATTATACTCACTGCCACCAATCATAACAAATGATGCACAGTGAGACATGATCCATTCAGTGAAAAGGATCCTCAGTCTATAAAGACTAGATCTATCATCAGCAATTTAACTTAGGGCAGGTCTCTATAATTTGCATATCCTCCCCTGAAATTGTCGTCGCGTATTTAGTTCTCGACATACCCACGTTCTCGATAGTTTAATTTCTCACGAGATTTCTGCGAAGTTTTGACGTCATTGGCCTGGATTTCAATATAAATGTGTCGACTGCATTTATCCTATCTGCATTGGCCTTTTTTGCATGAAAAATATGCAATAAATAAACGATAATACTACGCATTTAAACACTTACCCCTGTACTATAAGGTTTTCACTATTTCCGTTTTACCTCAGCGCTAAAAATACCTTTTCTATTTCATCCTTCATTCAAATTTAAAACTACATGTCAATATCGGTTGAGGCACCTTTTACACAAATGAGGTCAACCAGCTCCGCAGAAAATTCCCGCCAAAAGTTATATTTATTGAGGCCCAAAAAGGGGAATATGTGTTATTTGCAATAATTGCTCCTGGTTTGAATTTTATTTTCAACCGGCGATGAAAACAAATAGTAAAATCATGAAATGTAATTAATAATTTTATTTTTTTTATTAAAGTGGACAGTTAGAAAATACAGAAAAACATCTTTGATGAAAAAAAAAACCTTCCTCAATTTTATGTTATGGTTTTAAATTACGTTTCATCGTGGGCATGTCATATTTTGTCTTGACCTTGTTTTCATTTGGGTTTTTCCTCGATACTTATAAATGGCAAAAAATGAATTATTCAAATGCTTCTTCTATATTAATTTATCAAATAATTTTTCAACTACGATGATTCCCGATAGCGGCACAGTGGATTAAGTTTTCATCCAATCAAACACTTGCTCAAATTACGTAATTTATATTTACTATCGAGAATATGGGTATGCGCCTTTTGTAAGTTACTTTTTACGTAAGCTTCGTAGATGTTTAATTTTAATAGCACAAACGACACATTGGAACTTTTAATATTACATTTTGATTTACAATGATTAAAGCAAACAATGATAAAATAAAAAAGGCACATGCTCGTTCTCTCCGCGAAAAAATAAGGGAGATAACCAAAGCCTATCGAGAACTGAGTACTCCAGGATGCTGCAAAGACTATCAGGGGTCCGGTCCAATAGTATGCCTAGTCACCAATCAAGGAATTTATTGTTTCGGAAATAATCAGCCGGGTTTTAAAAAGTCCACAGTTGTACTGGTCTAGCTATAAAGGCTAAATTGTCATGTGCAGCTGTGGCCCTTGCGCCAGTGCGCGACTATCGGTTCTACGCGGATAATGTTTTTTTTTATGAATGTTAAAAAATAATGTTTAGAATTAAAACTTTAATGCATCATAGATTAGCGAGCTTAAAGACATATATGCAATACTTTACTGTTATGTTTCAGCGTTATGTAAATTAAATGTGATAATTGCAAATCTTAAACGCAGACGAAACTGTCAACTTTTGGATGTTCTCATTTGAATTTTGAGAAGACGTTGAACGTAATACAGAATCGTGAAACAAATCTTATGTTTACATGATGTCGTGAGTTTTATTTTATATATCACTTTGATGTTAAATTCAATAAATAATTTTGATGAATATTTTATATTTTTGACTCTTTATTAAATATTAATAGTAAAAAAAAAAAAAAAAAAAAAAATGCATTTCAACGTTGATTGTTCTGAAACAAACTAATCAAGCATACCATTTTTAGACTGGGATTGTTTTGTGTATAGACTGGTGAGTCTGTCCCTTCTAAGCTAACCTCCGGTACTGGTGACACGGATTGATGCAGGCTCGCCTGTAAATTTTGTGTAATAATGTAAGCCGTTTTCGACTAGAACTTTGTTTGTTTATTTCCATTTATGTTTCAATGCATATGCCCATATTAGCGACTCTCACAGAAGAGGATTAGCTGTTACGGGGGTTAGTGCAATGATATTGGAAAACAAGGTTGACCTGTCACTCATTATCTCTCGTAAACTTTTTGTAACATCTGCGAGGTCATTGTTCAGATCAAATAAAATACAACAATCGTTGTCCGACGGTAGCGCAGTGGTCTACACCGTTCGCTAATTAAGTGTCATGAAACTGACTAACTCGGTGCAAATACGAAAGCAGTCGGCTAGTGGATACAGTATTTTTTCCCCCAATTGTTTTAACTTTGATATTTTATTTTCTCTTTAATTTTTTATGACATTATTTTGTGTTTACAGTTATTTTTCCTTTATCAAATCCCAAATTTCTTCCATTTTCAAGGAATGAATGAGTTTTTGTTACTTATTCAAGCTGGGATCACGAAGTTTGTGATCGTTGATTTAGCCTTTTTTGTTTGTTTCTCTAAAACAGCCATAATGGACTGGATTTAAATTATCTACATTCGTTTATGACATCTAGAATGCTAATCTTACGTCGCATGTAAATCGTTTCCGTTTGCGTAACACTACACAACGTCAAAAGAACGTTGTTTCTCGACGTTTACCGGTATGTACGCGTACACTATTTTCTTTTTTAATAGTGTCCAGAGAATACGATTTTTTTCAAAGATCAATTTGAAATACATTTAATCATGAATCAAGTGTCTGAAAATAGGGAAATTTTCTATTTGGATAAACTGAGTTTCTGATAAACACAACAATAGCCTACTCAATAGTTTGACTTTTTAAACTTTAAAAAGTATATATAAACTGACACAACTTCTATTTAAGTGGCCGTTTAGAAGTTGGTTTAAGTTTAGAAAAGATGTATTTCATATTTTTCATAATATATACTCCCTTAATTTTGAATTCCAGCCCATTGTAATAACCCAAATGCATTTCATGTACTAAAAAGTCTAGATTTTATTAATCTTATTCAAATCACACTTTAAAGATGGACTCCAAAGAACGAACCCTATCTTGTTATCTTTTTTTATACCCAGAAAAGTATTGAACTAAAAAAACGGTTTAACGTAATTTTTGTTTTACTAGCGTAATACAGCTTTTTCGCAATCATGTGCAAGTAAATGAGCACGCAAATCGAGAACACTGATTAACTACGTTAAAACACAACAAGAGGGCCAAAATGGCCCTAAAACGCTCACCTGAATTTTATCGGTCCAGTAGAACTCATCCAAGTATTTCTCTGACAAAGTTTCATTCTCATTTGCCTAATTGTTGAAGAGGAGTTTTTATTCCAAGAATTTTAAGTGAAAATAGACCCTGCCCACTCATTCATTTGTGAGGAGGCACAAAATAAGCCCCACTCTGCCATGCCCATATTTATGGGCCGATCAAAAGGTCGCGGACACTTTGAAAAGTCACCCAAGGAACATTTTGGTAATGTTTCATTGAAATCCGCCGAGTTGTTCAGGAGTAGATGTAGTTCAAAGATTCTGCCTCAAAGTAAGCCGCGCTTTGCAACGTCCATATCTATTTTATGAATTTTGAAAAGGGTCACCAAAGGAACGTTCTGGTAAATTTTCATTGAAAAGCGCCCAGTGGTTTAGGAGGAGATGTCGTTCATGGCCAAAAGATAATGTAAGTACAACGTTATTTGTTTCACCATTGATTCTTTAAAAATGAGATAAAATATTTATTCAAAATTGCTTATAGAATAAAAAAAAAGTTGATCGAGAATTAACGGTATATTATAACTTGGTTATCTACACGCAACCCACTGAAATTATCAAAATATATACCCTGCTTAAGCCCCGCCCTGCCGCGCCCATTTTTATGGACCTATTAAAATTTTGCGATTTTTTTTTTACAAGGGTCGCCCAAGGAACATTCTGGTACAGTTTCATTGAAATTGGTCCAGTGATACAGGAGGAGGTGTCTTTCAAAGATTTCGGGCTCAAAATAAGCCCCACATAGCCACGACCATATTTATGGGTCAATAAAAATTTCGCAAACAATTTTTGAAAAGGGTCACACAAGGGACGTTCAAGTAAAGACTCATTGAAATCGGCAAATGGCTCAGGAGGTGATGTCTAAAGATTTCGGGCGCAAATAAGCCCCGCCTTGCATCGCCCATATTTATCTGCCAATCATAATTTTGCAAACAAATTTTTGAAAAGGGTCACCCAAGGAACATTCTGGAAATGTTTATTGAAATCGGCCCAGTGGTTGAGGAGGAGGTGTCGTTCAAAGATTTTGGACTCAAAATAAGCCCGGCCATGCTACGTCCATTTAAATGGGCCAGTCAATTTTTGCGCACAATTTTTAAAGAGGATCACCCAAGGAACATTCTGGTAAAGTTTAATTGAAATCGGCCAATTGTTCAGGAGGAGATGTCGTTCAAAGATTTCGGGCTCCAAAAAGCCCCGCCCTGCCACACCCATTTTTATGGACCTATTAAGATTTTGCGAAAAACAAATTTTGTAAAGGGTCGCCCAAGGAACATTCTGGTAAAGTTTCAATGAAATCGGCCCAGTGATTCAGGAGGAGGTGTCGTTCAAAGATTTCGGACTCAAAATAAGCCCCACTCTGCCACGACCATATTTATAGGCCAATAAAAATTCCGCAAACAATTTTTGAAAAGTGTCACCCAAGGAACATTCTGGTAATGTTTCCGTTGAAATCGGCACAATGACTCAGGAGGAGGTGTCGTTCAAAGATTTCGGGCTCAAATGAGCCCCGCCCTGCATCGCCGATATTTATCTGCCATACATAATTTTGCACACAGATTTTTGAAAAGGGTCACCCAAGGAACATTCTAGTTTAGTTTCATTGAAATCGACCCAGTGGTTAAGGAGAAGATGTCGTTCAAAAATTTCGAATTCAAAATAAGCCCGGCCATGCTACGTCCATTTAAATGGGCCAGTCAATTTTTGCGCACAATTTTTAAAGAGGATCACCCAAGGAACATTCTGGTAAAGTTTAATTGAAATCGGCCAATTGTTCAGGAGGAGATGTCGTTCAAAGATTTCGGGCTCCAAAAAGCCCCGCCCTGCCACGCCCATGTTTATGGACCTATTAAGATTTTGCGAAAAACAAATTTTGTAAAGGGTCGCCCAAGGAACATTCTGGTAAAGTTTCAATGAAATCGGCCCAGTGATTCAGGAGGAGGTGTCGTTCAAAGATTTCGGACCCAAAATAAGCCCCACTCTGCCACGACCATATTTATAGGCCAATAAAAATTCCGCAAACAATTTTTGAAAAGTGTCACCCAAGGAACATTCTGGTAATGTTTCCGTTGAAATCGGCACAATGACTCAGGAGGAGGTGTCGTTCAAAGATTTCGGGCTCAAATGAGCCCCGCCCTGCATCGCCGATATTTATCTGCCATACATAATTTTGCACACAGATTTTTGAAAAGGGTCACCCAAGGAACATTCTAGTTTAGTTTCATTGAAATCGACCCAGTGGTTAAGGAGAAGATGTCGTTCAAAAATTTCGAATTCAAAATAAGCCCGGCCATGCTACGTCCATTTAAATGGGCCAGTCAATTTTTGCGCACAATTTTTAAAGAGGATCACCCAAGGAACATTCTGGTACAGTTTAATTGAAATCGGCCAATTGTTCAGGAGGAGATGTCGTTCAAAGATTTCGGGCTCAAAATAAGCCCCGACCTGCCACGCCCATGTTTATTGGTCAATTAAAATTTTGCGAATATTTTTTTAAAGAGGTCACCCAAGGAACATTCTGGTAAAGTTTAAAAAAATCGGCCCGCTGGTTCAGGAGGAGATATCGTTCAAAGATTTCAATGTGAAAAAATGCCTCGTCTTGCCACGCCTATATTTATAGGCCAGTCAGAATGTTCCAAACGATTTAAAAGAGGGTCACCCAAGGATCATTCTGGTAAAGTTTCATTGAAATCGGTCTAGTGGTTCAGGAGAAGAAGAAGTTTCCAAGATTGTTGAAGACGGGCGACGCACGACGGACTCAGGGTGATCCTTAAAGCTCCCTTTGAGCACGTTTGTGCTCAGGTGAGCTAAAAATAAAGGAAACGCGTCTTTTGTATAAGTTCGCAACTTTCATTGCCATATCCGAAGACGCAACATTTAACGAACGCAAACACTGATGTTCCAATTCACAATACATGCTTTCTCGTTTGATATTTTTGAATTTTCCCTAAAAGCTCAGTATTTACATATATTTTCTTTGTAAAGCCTTAGGTGTGCTTCATTTTTTTCTGTCCCAAAATCGGTATTTTGTTTGAAAAATCACCTTGAGCGAACGTAGATGAGTCTTCAAATATCGAAATGACGTCTGTAATTTGTATATAAGACATTTATAAAATCCTAATTCAGATACGCATTGAACTCATAAATCAACGAACTGTTAACAATGGTAGGGAGCTATTTTTACATTTCAACTTTGTTTAAAAATACATATTCAAATGGTTTATCCACCAATATTCTTATTCCGAATGATTTCCTAAGAACACAAACCATTTTATAGAAAAATTACGTACTCTTGGTGTATGGAGACAAACGATATCGCCAATAAAATGTCCAGCGATACAACAAACTTTACATTTTGAATATCATATGAAAGCTAAAGAATTTTAATTTAATATTTCATACATGTGATTGAAAAATCTTATATGATTATTTATTCATTTTCACATGTTGTTTTTATTTTCGAAAAGAAAAGGTTTTAAAACGTGACCATTCTTTAGGGCGGACAATAAAATTGTTTCATTTTTTAGCTGCCTTTATTTTTTCTCTGAATATCCGAAACTTCGTAATATTTCGAATTTGATACGGACAAATGATCACGTACATAGCTGTTTTGATTTTTTAAAATATTTTACTTTTGACAATGTATTAACATACATTTTCTTTGTCTTTATCTAAAAATTTCTATAAAATGACGTCCCGGACACCATGAAGGTAAATAGACCTAATATTGATTGAATCATTATGGTCTAATATTTTGGTTCATTTATATGATATATATATACACACACACACACACACACACACACACACATATATATATATATATATATATATATATATATATATATATATATATATATATATATATATATATATATATATATATATATATATATATATATATATATATATATATATAAATATGAGAAATATATTTGCTCAAACAGTGTTATAATTTACGGATTATTAAATATAACCCAAGCGCTTTCGAAACGTAATGTTTCTTCTTCAGGGGTTTTAAATAAACTGATTCATAGCTAAGTTGACCTACGTACTTACGCCAGCCAATAAACCTTAAAAATAACGATTAGTTGACCCAAAATGGTCTTCGTGACCTAATTAATCGTTATTGTGACCTAAATTGGCCTGAATTATATAAAGTAACGCGGATTTGACCTGAGAACTACCGCTAGTCAACCAACGTAAAGTATAGCAAATACCTGAGCTGAATAATATGCATGACCTTGTTTGACCCAAATTATCTACTTGACCTATTAAAACTGAAATTTGACCTGAATTTAACCTGTCTATCTCTGTTAGTCCACCATCTTGAGGTGTTGCTTTTATATAACACGAATTATCGTTGTGACCTAATTAGGCGTCACTTTTGTTGATTCCGAATGGTTGGATAGTATTCAAGCGTCTAATCCAATAGGTCTCCCGTGACTTTCGTTCTTTGTCTGTCCATTCAGTGTTAGCCTCAATACAGCACAAGACAACGTCGTTGAATGAATGACCGTTTCCATGAAAATGTTCAGCTACAGGAGATCTATTGAAACGGCGTGTTTTCCAATCGGATCTATGCAAATTCATGCGTTTGTTTATCTGTAGTTTTGTTTCGCCCACATATTGTTTGTGGCATTTTGAACATGTAAGGAGATAGACAGCGTTTGCAGTTTTGCAGGTGTAAGTACCCTTTACAGTAGAAATTGCACCAAGTTGAGACTTGAAGGTCTGCATATCGTTCATGATTCGACATGTTTGGCATCTTGCTGCCTGGCAAGGGCCAGAGTCTCCAGACGAAGCAATAGGTGTCGAATGGTCAATTTTTGCTTTTACAAGGATGTCTCTGAGGGATTTTGGCCTGCGGTAGGCGACAACTGGTTTCTCAGGGAACATTTTGTTGAGTTTGCTCGAGGCCTCGATTTTTGACCAATGTTTGTCAATAATTGAGCTTATTTTTGGCAAGTTGGGATGATACGTCACCACAAATGGTATCCTATTTGATTTTTCAATATTACTTTTGTATAGTAGTAGGTTTTGTCGTGGTACGGCAGCGGCTTCGGCTATGGCAGCAGAGACGGCATCTTTTCTATAACCTCTATTAAGTAGATGTTCTGTTAGCTCCCTGGTGCGTGCCTCAAAAGAGCTTTCTTGTGTGCAGATTCTGCGAATTCTGAGAGCCAAACTGTATGGGATGTTTTTGCAACAGTGTCTTGGGTGGCAGCTTGTTGGAAGTAAATATTGGTGTTTATCTGTTGGTTTAGAATATAAATCAACGATTTGTTCATTGCCTTCTATGTGCGATACAGTGTCCAGGAAAACATGTTGGTCATTTGATATCTCAGAAGTAAATTTTATAGATGGATGAAAAGTGTTAGCAGTGGACAGAAATTCCTGAAGTTCGTCGGGGCCATGACACCACTTCATGTCGATGTCGTCAATGAATCGCAGCCATGAGAGTGGCTTGTATGGTACCGTGATGAGAAGTTGACTCTCAAGACGACCCATAAAAATGTTGGCATATGAAGGTGCCATCTTTGTTCCCATAGCCGTACCTTGTATTTGGAGGTAATGCTTGCCGTTAAATTCAAAATTGTTACACTTGAGAATGAGAGCCAACAACTCCACCAGTGTGTCTGTGGGAGGGTCTTGAAATTCTCTTGTGTTCCAAACTTCCTTACAGGCTAATATCCCATCTTCGTGGGGGATATTTGTGTAGAGGGATGTGACGTCCATGGATACTAACAATGTGTTATCTGGAAGTTGTTGGGTGTCTGTTTTTCGAAGGTAGTCTGTGGTATCTTGCACATATGAGTTTAATTTGGTAACATGTGGCCTAAGATGGAAATCAACAAACTCGGAAATGCGTTCAGTTGGATGGCTATTTGCAGATACAATAGGTCTACCGGGATTACCAGGTTTGTGAATTTTAGGCAGGAGATAAAATCTACCAGCCTTCGGGTTTTGCACCGATAAGTATTCAAAATTGTCTTCGCTGATAATCCCGGAGTCTAACATCTTATTTAGTGTGTTTGTGACTTTGTTCTGATATTCAAGTGTTGGGTCATTTTCAAGTTCTTTGTAAAAATTGGTGTCCTTAAGTTGACGCTCTGCTTCAGAGATATAATGTTCTTTATCCATAACCACCACTGCTGACCCTTTGTCCGCAGGCTTTATAACAATAGCATCGTTGTTTTTTAATGAGCGGAGTGCTTTCTTTTCAAGTTTTGTTAAATTTTCATGTGATTTAAGAGTTGAATGGGTCGATGCGATGTCTGATTCGACGTTATGTATAAAGGTCTCTAATGCAGTTGACTGTTTCGGTGGTTCCCATGTGCTCTTGCATTTAAATTGAGGGTATTTTTCGTCGTCATCTTGTTGGATGGATGATGGAGATTGGGATCCTCTGACAACTCTTTTTTGATGGCTAGAGATGGAGGATAAGATAGAGTCAGAGGAAACGTCTGGATGGTTTTCTATAGAGGAGCTATTGTCATATAAAGGTTCTGGCTCAGTAAAATGGGACTTTAGTCTTAGCCTTCTGCTGAACTCTTTGTTGTCACTAATAAGACGACCACGGTCAAAGTTTGGTGGTTTAGGGCAGAAGTTCAGTCCTTTGGATAGTAAAGAGATCTCTTGTTTATTGAGTTCGGAACTAGAAAGATTTATAACGGTGTTGTTGGCATTTGTGTTAGGGGAGCATAAAGGTTTCGTTCGTTTGAATCTCCGAGCTCTGTGCGTTTTTTGCGGATGGTTAGATGATCTAATCTTAGGCTTGTATGATACTGATTGAAGAGATTGTAGTTTTTTAGTTTTCTTCTCAGTAAGATGTTTTAATGTATTCGATACATTCAGATGTATTTTATTTTCAAGGATGGTGAATGACCGAGAATCGATTTCTTTCTTGAGATCAGACTTTAATTTGTTTCGTGTAGAATTTAGATTTTGTAGTTGTAATTTCAAGTGGCCCAACAACAGAATTATGAGATTAAACGATGCATGTGCCAAAATAGCATCCCATCTTGCCAAAAAACGTGATGATGGTTTTCCCGGTGTACTAGGACGAAGATTTATTTTAAGTCCTTTAGGGATTTTCGAGTCGTCCAAACAGCTTGACATGAATTTCAGATGGCTGTCAAGTTTTGCGATTTGGATTGCATTCGCCAATAAATTTCTTTTTCTTGTCTCCATTTAAGGAATGTAAGTTGTGGTCTTCATACAAAGAAAGAATTACGGATCCGAAGATACACGGTATTGTAGATAATAATATATAAGGAGAAAAATAAAAATACCAACGTAATTACTTTCTGAAACACTGGATCCAAAAGGATTCAAGAGCAGTAAAATAATAAGATAAATATGAGAAATATATTTGCTCAAACAGTGTTATAATTTACGGATTATTAAATATAACCCAAGCGCTTTCGAAACGTAATGTTTCTTCTTCAGGGGTTTTAAATAACGATTAATTAGGTCACGAAGACCATTTTGGGTCAACTAATCGTTATTTTTAAGGTTTATTGGCTGGCGTAAGTACGTAGGTCAACTTAGCTATGAATCAGTTTATTTAAAACCCTGAAGAAGAAACATTACGTTTCGAAAGCGCTTGGGTTATATTTAATAATCCGTAAATTATAACACTGTTTGAGCAAATATATTTCTCATATTTATCTTATTATTTTACTGCTCTTGAATCCTTTTGGATCCAGTGTTTCAGAAAGTAATTACGTTGGTATTTTTATTTTTCTCCTTATATATATATATATATATATATATATATATATATATATATATATATATATATATATATATATATATATATATATATATATATATATATATATATATGTATATATATAATTTTTTTTTTGCCACAGTACATTGATTTACTTTGCTAAATGAAAAAATTGTATAATTCCTTCAATTCCTAAAATCCTTATGATAAAATAATTAATTCTGACATTAAACGCAATTCATAGATGTGCTTAAAACTTTGCGAAAATCCGGAACAAAATGTTACGCGGGACCTCAGAAAAACGGACGTTTTACGGAACGTTGTGTCTTTCTTCAATTCAATTCGGTAGATTAATGGGATTTCTTAATACTGTGTATCAAATGAACACGAATTGAATTACAATTTGTTTGAAACCACTCACTAAATTGTCTCATGAAACTTTATGGAATTATCAATGTTGAACTTGAGAGAGGGACAGTAGTGACTTTTTCTAAAAAGGAACGATTACCGAGCGACGTATATAATGCTATTATAACTATTTTTCTTTATAAATTTCATTTTTTTCCGTTACTTCTATTAATTCTTTTTGCAGAATTATTTATCATTTTTTTTTAAATTTCATTTTTTCTCAATAGACCATCGGACATAAACAGAGATCGAGAAAAGAGGGATGTGACAAATCTAATCCGAATTTTTCTTTTGTGCTGTGTGTATGCTACTGAGCAATAGAAACACTTTATGCAGAATACCAAACGGATCATCCCCACAGAACGATGAATAAAACAAAGTAAACCGTGACATGCATTTCTAGATGTTAATGACCCTAAAAGTAACATCGTATGAAAAACGAGAGGGAGTGCCGATCCTCGGACCTCGAGATTGCAGGTCTCTGGCCTTACACTTTTAGCTAAATTCACCAACACATTTTGCATTAATTTAGCACACTTTTCACGATAGGGTATATTTCGTTACTTGAAAGTTCGCGTATTGTTCAATCTATATAAGGGAGTTGCTTCCGAATATCAATGAAGGTCAACAGGAATATTGAATGAGCGATAGGTCAATATTTTTTCACAATGCATGACGAAACTACTGCTGAGATCCGCAACGGTTCTTTAACGTGCTCGTGTAAAGCACCTTCTCACAGCCTCGGTTTAAAAAAACGTCTCATCCGAAAGACAATTAGTTTTTTAATGTGTCAGTCCGTAAATCGAACCCATGCGATCTAACTTCAATAGTTTTGAAGTCCGGTGCTCTACCGACTGAGCTAACCAGGCTGACTCGACTGGAACTGAACATCAGACCATTTTAACTAATGTAACGTCATAGCATTTGTAAGCTCTACTTCAATTGGTCGCTCGGTAGTTACTACAGATGTGCGTTTTGAATAGATTATGATTCTTAAGAATTTAGATTTTTAAGACGGAGCGGTTTTGAGATTAAGATTTTAACGTGGCTTAATAAGAATCTTAAAATATCTTAATAGGGAAACGAAGATTGTTTTGTATTGACTTTAAACGAGTAGCCTTGACGACCTAGAACGTTTTTCCTGAAAACATCGAAAATCGTTTCTTAAGACGTCTTTATAATCTTTTTTTGTGGGGATTTTCATTTTGCTCTAAAAAACGCACATCAGGTGTTCGCCCGAGACGTTAGTTTGAATGGTACTTTCAGTTACAGTCGAATGGCCGTACTAGTAGACTTCCCTTTCTCGAATCTTTATATTGACTACTGATCCGTCCAAACATCGGCGGATTTCGTTGCGCTAAGCCGCCCAGTTATTCTGAAAAGCAGGACAATTTTCTAATTCATTCTTATACAAAATCTCACAGTCCTTGAGTTAGACCGCCCAATCTTGAAGAACTCTCAAATTACAATATTACACCCGGTCGACCTCAAAATGCCGCTCCGAGCGTGGCCTTTATTGTAGTTGCTCTTTCTCCACCACTGACGATATGTCATTAACAAGTCATTTTAGATCGTCAACAATCTGCTTTCCTTTATTTAAAAAAAAGAGAGAGAAATGAAAATAAAGTTTGGCATCGGTTAGTCCATTTTGATGCTTCTTCATTTACAAAACAACAACAACAACAACAACAACAACAACAACAAACTGTCTGCCAATCTATACAATATATCAAATTGAAACTCTAGATCTATTAGCAAGAGCAGTTGCACAACATTAGAGACCCTACTCATATCAGTTCAACTAAACCATTATGGAAAAGAGATCATTTTGTTCAAAACCAACACTGAACTTAATTTCGAGTGGAATATAAACCTTAAACAACTCCTAACGAATAAAAAAATGTCAAATTGTCAATGTCAACGTAACTGATATATTTGTATAATCATGCAATGGAACCTGTATTAACCTTATATCATCTGCCTGATAACATGAAATAATATCAGGCAATCTAACATTTGCATACACTTGAAATCACTTGAATTTCTTTGATTTTCAAGTTTTTATTATAATTCAGTGATGGTTTAGATTGCCGCGCGTGATGATATATGGAAAAATATATAACACGTTGTCTTAAATGTCAATGTACATGCATGGTCCCGAGAAATTAACCTGATCCAGCAAAGCCTCGTCATGATAAATTCTCCCAACCTCGACCAGATACTGACACTGATATTTTAAGGCATTAACATATCGTTCATCTCTATGTATGCCTTCAACTTCTCTCTCTCTCTCTCTCTCTCTCTCTCTCTCTCTCTCTCTCTCTCTCTCTCTCTCTCTCTCTCTCTCTCTCTCTCTCTCTCTCTCCCTCTCTCTCTCTATCTCTCTCTCTCCCCCTCTCTCTCTCTGAGTGTTATGTCATTTGTTTGTGACGTTGTGTGAGTGCGTGCACTGATGCGTAAGTGCACACGTGTTGATTTATTTTCAAAACTGATTTCTAAGGATGTGCTAGTGTACGATAAATGTGGCTCGGACGACTGAATGATTTACTACGTAGGAGTGAGGACTAATTCAAATCAGCTTTCACAGTAATATGTTATGTTTCAATTGTAAGTTTTTAGTTTGTTAGTCTCGTTTTGTGGTAACAAGAGGACCATGGCGGAACTGGATTGCTCACCTTTCTTAGAAAAATTATAACTGTGGTTCAATCAGTCGGTCAATCAATTAGTCGATCAATCTGACCGACCGCTTTACACCCGGTTTGAAACCGGCCCCTCGTCAAACCGGTCCCCGGTCAACCGGCCCCAAAACGACCCCAATGTCGATTTTCCATTGGTCAACCCCCCCCCCCCCCCCAACCGGCCCAATATTAAATTAGAATTCGAACAATAGGGGCCTACTTATTGTTTTGTTGTCACGTTGGCCGTCCAATGCTTTCCGTAATTCAGTGTCCAAGAAAGGTCAACAACTAGAAAGACACTCCAATAGTACATTCATTTTAATCAAGCTTGTTCAAATTTTGACGAATCGTATCCTAACACTGAATGTATTTTTTTCCTTTTACCAATTATCAAAACAATTAATCTCAGTAAAAATAAAGCTTTAGTCTTCATTTGATAATTATGATTTTAAATAAAAGATGTTTCAATTCGGGAAACATATACATTGCCATTCAAGACGGATTTGTTAATTTGTTTTGACCGTCTGTAAATTAAATTTCTCTTTAAATTATTAGCATTATATCGACGTAAGTTCCTATAGTTTTTGTGAGTAATCATTCATCTTTCCCAATGCATATTTATTTAATTCCCGAAGCATTCAAGAATTTGAAACAACAACAACAACAACAACAAGCCGATTTACCCAAAAACACACACATGACGACGTCTCAATTTCTAAAACAAAAGACATTATTTTTTTTTGTTTGTTTGTTTTCTTGTTTTTTTGAAAGATTTAATAGAGAATTTTCTCAGTTAATTCTTCAGTTGTCAAGACTGTTTCCCTGTTTCCCCCAAGACACAGTTCTTCAATCCAAATTCAGCGTTTCTAAATAAAATATGCTTACGAAGTTGTTTGCAATCTCTTTCGAATGCAGTTATAGTAATACTATGTTTTAAAATCAAGGTAAAAGCACAACAATTTCGGTCTGGTTGTAATTACATCACTTGACTCCTCAGTGTAGACTTCCGAAACGACTATGCCATGATAAGCAAACAAACGCCATGATCGTTATATTTAAAAGGAAATAGAATTATTATGATATTTTAGTTGAACGGCTTTTCATCTAGAATAAAACATTTGAAAAAAGAAATACATAAGGGGGAAATAATCATTAAATAGATATACACTCATGTCGGGTAATCCTGCGCGTCGTCTAAAGGTGCGCAGCTATATGACGTCATGTAAACTAAGAAAATGGCCGCCAAACATAAAAGCAGAACAACCTATTTTTCATACTCAAAATTCGATCGATTCCACCATTTTAAACAAAAAGTTCATATGTGTAACTTAAAGCAAAAAGATTTCCATTTTCGTCTCAGTGTTTTTCATTTTCATTTGAACAGATTGCGGACATTAATTTTAGGTTCTTTTTTCGACTGCGCAGGGTTAGCCGACAAAAACTGCGTTGATAATACGCGACGGTGCCTCTGTTCATCACCGGATTGTGTAATTCTAGTGACATTTTGTTCTAGATAGAATGTCTTTTACATAACCAAAATGGTCAACGAGTACATTCGTGTATTGTTTTTTTGTGCAACCGATATCGTTACACGAATTTTGTACTTGACTTTCTTAAGTGCGCAGGGTTAGCCGACAGCACTGTAAGGGGGCGGTTCAGTGGCCCGTTTTTTTTGAATGCGGGGACCGGTTTGACTTTCTTTAGGGGCCGGTTTGACCGGAGGCCGGTTTGACGATTGACTGGTATGACCAACCAATCTACCAACCAATCAACCGAACAATCAATCTATCGAAAAACAAACCGGCAAGAAAGCTGGGAAGCCAAACGTTACGCGTTCTCCACCTCAGTACAACAGCTACTTTGATTATTCGTCTGATAAAGCGTCCAGTGACTATGATCAATTTCCAACAATGGCGGCCATCGACCGGTTTCAATTTCTCCTTGAGGAGACTTTGAAATATTTCTCCGGTTTTAGAGATGGGTTTGCGGTGATCGGTGGTTTTTATGCTAGTAAACGTATACTGGGAATAGTTGCATCATTTAGCAATACAGTTTACATTCATTTCTGCAGTAGAATAACGATTCATACCAATTTGACAGACAAATTTGGGCAATGGGCAGGTAAACTGATGCAACAAACTTATTTATTGATGCATACTTTTCTAACATTTCCATTTTTCCACAAACAAACTCATAAAACAAGGAAAGGTTTTGTCACCCTGAAACATTCTAGAATCTAGGGCATTCAGCTTCCCCAAAACCCTCAAATGCAAAATTGGGTGATTTACCCCCAAATTGAAGCTTGTACCCCCTATTTTTGCAAGCAGCCTTCTTTGTTTCATACAGAGGGTGTACAAGTATGCTGTTAAATACCATTTTCCCCCCAGATTAAAGCAGCAGTGGGACCACTGGCATTGGAATTTGCTTACACTGACACTAAGTATTAAGTAGCCAAGTGTACTCATTCCTTTGTCAGTCTGATGATCATGTGGAAATTAGAAAGTATTTACACAGTCAACATAGCTATCAAGCCTGTTTAAATACATTTTGGGAAGTGTAGATTTGGGAGATTTGACAGTTACAGATTTGCAACTTAAAAATATTTCCACTTTAGTGAACTTATGAAAAAACAAACCTTTGGTCTGAAATAAAGCTCTTTAGTAATTATTTAATGACCGGAAATTGTGGTGAACTAGATGCTAGTGAAAACCCTGGACATGGCCTTGTTTATGCCCCCTCATTGATAACTGCAACCCAACCTATAACTGAACCTGCAATTAATCATTTACCCAATTTTCCCATAAATTCAACAATGTTGAAGTGACAATGCTCATATTTTCCATAAAGGTTGTCTCATCAATCTGCAGCTTTGAAATTGAAGGTTAAGGTCATCTGAAAAAGTCAAGGTCAAACTTAACCTTTGTCATGCTGAACCCGTAATATTCCTGCCCTGGCAGAGCTTTAGACAAACATCAGCCTGCACATGTGTGCAGTCTGATCTTTTTCTATACCACCTGTTTTTCCTTTTTTGAATCCGTAACAGTTGAAAATTTTTATTTTCAAAATGATTACCTACTTACAATTCATGCATCCAGTTTTTTGAGCACTTTGATTTTGTTACAATTTTGCAAAGATTTTTTCATTCAGCATGACAAGGGTTAAATGAAACAAGTTGCTGTTTCAGCCTGTACTTTTCGGGGCACTAGTACATTTAACACATCTGGTTGAATCAGAGATCTCAGTCATTTCTACCATAGTTTGTTAGACTTAAAATAACATGTAAGTAATCATAAATGTGTAATTTCAAAGAGTGCTATAGAAGACAAGCCTTAAAAAGGTTTAACTTAAAGTCTATACAGTACCAAGTACAAAGCTATCATCTATAATCAGAACTAGTTTTATTATCATATTTTTCCCATGTCTGTAGCTCTCACTATTTGCTGAATTTAGCGAGAGATATATGACATGTAATGTATTCTAAAGACTGCTTGCCTTTTAACATCTGAGTTAGTCTCAATTTTGAACGTTACATATTTCATATTCGGATGCGACCAGTCCAAAAATAGCATCGCATTCCGAGGACAGGAATCTGTACTAACATCTGAGTGAACTCTGAATGTCTCTAAAGTTTCCTACCCAATGACTTAACCAACCTTCAAAGGGACTCAAACCAACAGCCGTCTGATTACCAGTTGAGCATTGTTAGCACTGAGGCAACAAGTTAGACCTTGTATTAAAGTCTGGTAACTTAGGGTCACAGAGTTTAAGTGAGAAGTGTCATGAGGCTGCACTCATTAAATTGACTTGAATTTCATATTGAAAGTAATCTAAACCTAACAGTACAAGAAATAGTGAAATCCAGGGTTTGACATTAACTTGTGTCCTGGGATCCCAAAATATTCAGAGGAATCCAATTTGTTCAAAGCAAGGGATTCTGCCAGGATCCTTCAATATTAATAAAAGAAAGAAATTTCTTTCATTCAGAATCCTTTTTTAGCTTAACTATTTGTAGAGTAGGGGGGGGGGGGGGGGGGGGGGGGGCTATTCCTATCACCCAGACGTCAGCATTTGCCTCGGCATAATGCTTTGATTAATTCTTTAGGTGCAAGTGTTTAAAATCTCTATTTCAACTAAACCTATTGCTTTGCAACTTTGCACATATTTCTGTAACTATAATATAAGCCTCTAGACAAAGATTCATTCCTCTGATATTGAATTTAGTGAATCTTGGTCAAGTTTTTATGTGCAACTGATGCATATCTGCAATATTTATGTTTCTACGAAAGCTATTGCTTGGAAACTTTGCAAAGCACATATTTCTGTGACCATAATATCAGCCTCTGGACAAAGATTCATTACTCTGATGTTGAATTTAGTGAAACTTTATCCTGTTTCGTACTTAGAAGTTCCTGGTTAAGTTTTTGCGTGCAAATGCTGTATATCAGCTTTATCTCTATTTCTATTTCAGCTATTGCTTAGAAACTTTGTACCTGCTTCTATGACTATAATGTCAGCCTCTAGACAAAGATTTATTACTCTTATAATTGAATTTAGTGGAATTTAACTCTTTTTGGAAATTCTTGGTTAAGGTTTTATGTGTAGATTTTGTATATCAGTTATAATTCTATTTCTACTGAAGCTATTGCTTGGAAACTTTGCACATGCTTCTGTGACCATAATGTTAGCCTCTAGACAAAGATTCAATTCTCTTGAATTTCATTTCATGGAATTTTCCAATATCGATTTTGATTTGATGTTAATATCCAGCACTAGGAATAGTAGAGCTTTGTTCTCCTCTGTTAGCTCTTGTCTTTTCAAGCCATTGTTTCTTATTAAATTTTATTCCATACACATGTAAGGAACAAATTGGAATTAGAACCATGGGCTTACTGAGATAAAAGAACATACCACTAACATTTTCACCGTGCTCTTTCTTTGAAATTGAAACTATGCTTGAAGGAAGGGATACCTGATAATCCGGGGGATCTTCAAATTCAAAGAGTGGGGATTCTTGCAGCAATCTATGAAAAAATTTATGTCAACCTCTGAAAACTGTTGCTATCTAGTTTTGTCAGGGCTCGTGTTTGACCCTTAAACCAGGGTTTTGACCCCCCAAAAATCTGAAAATATCTTGATTTGACCCCTAGAAATTTCTCGCAAGGGGGTCATTTTGACCCCCTTGAGATGAATTACTAAGGGTCAAAACATGATATATTATACCTAAGATTTTCACATATTACTATCTTAAGCTCTACAAAATAATGTCTTGTTTTATATCATTACAATAAACAGTTAAAGAGAGTCTTAAATATGCAAAATTGTACTTATGATTTGATTTTTCTGTCATTTTGACCCCTTTAAATTAAGATTTGACCTCCGGAATTTCTTAAGTGAGGATTTAATGACTCTCCAATATCGACCTCTAACACGAGCCCTGTTTGTTTTCATAGCTTCTTATTTCAGTTGTGACAGGAGGGAGCGATGGGATAGGTTTTGCTTACAGTAAAGAGCTAGCAAAACGAGGTTTAAATATCGTCCTTCTTAGCAGAAGTATAGAGAAACTGACAAACACAGCCAGGCTGATTGGTGAGTGGTAGATGTAGATCTGTAGTGAAATGTATCTGTTATTTTTACAGTTGTAACTGGGAGCAGTGAAGGCATAGGGCGAGCCTATGCACGAGAATTAGCGCGCAGAGGTTTCAACTTGGTGCTTATCAGCAAACCAGAAAACAGGCTTTATAAAGCTGGAAGACAAATAGGTATTTGATTGTTGTGCACAGGAGTATCACCTTGTATTATTTTGAAAGGGGCTGCAACAATTATTAATCTAGACATTTTTAAAGTGCTGTCCATTTTGCATCCATTGATCATTACAATTTTATTTTCTAACCTTTTTTTCATCCTAACATTTGTGGTAAAATTCATGTACTTTTATGTGTATGAAACAACTTTATTTCATATTTCTTATATGCCAATGAAGGTGAACATATATTGGTATCAGCTTCTCCATTTGTACATCAACCTATATGTTAGTCCAATGCTAGTTAATACAGTTAAACTTGTATTAAGTGACTACTAATGGGAACACGAAATAGCGGTTGTTGAAGAAAATGGTCGCTTATGCACATGAGTTTCAAAAAAAGAAACATACTTTATTTTTTGAATATGCATGTTACTGTGAAAATCTCAGTAATTCTATGTTGTTAATACTCGATAGAATCATCTCATTTAGACAATTCTGGTAGGTTTCAACAACATAAAATTCATTTTCAAGAAAAAATAGACAAACATCTCCTACTTTTTCATGATATTTTGATTTAAAGAAGGGGATTTTGAAAATGGTTGCTTAATTCAAATGGTCACTTACTAGACATGGTCCCTTGAGCAAGATCGACTGTAACTTTTCTCGTAACATTATGAAAAATTTTGGATGAAATTTTCACAGATTGTAATTAGTCACCTGACAATGGGCACATTTTTGGGGTTGGTGATATTCTTCTTTACATTTATGTGACATCCTTGTTGTTAACCCTTGTCATGCTTAATGAAAATCTTTGCAAGATAAATGTAAAATCAAAGTGCTAAAAGCACTGGAAGTTACTGAAATGTGAGTGAGTACATGATGGTATAGATTTCAGAAATGCATTGTATAACACCTCTCTAGTTTAAAAGTGAAATCACGGTGGTATAAACTAAGATTAGACTGCACATATGTGCAGGCTAATCTTTGTCTACACCTCCTGTCAAAGCAGGAATATGCCGGGTTCAGCATGACAAGGGTTAAAATTATTTTATTCATTATTCAGAGCTGCAGATAGAGGGAGTATTTTAGATTTTATATCAAAGTGTTTCAAAAATGATTGTACAAAACTTATATTGCAGGTACTCAATAGAATCGTCTTTTTGAGACGATTAAAATGAGTACCCACAATATAGGGTTTCATTGAGAAATGAAGATTTTAGGCTGGCTTTACCCCCTCTTATCCCCTCTTATCTGTACCTCTGATTATTGTTAGAAACTATTTTGCTTACTTAGTGAACTGAATTAAACTATTCTTTTATTCACCCAGGTACTTGTAGAGAACAGCATTGAACATGGGGTTATTACATACAAAATATAATTTTTCATATAGCAATTTTTGGTTCAAGTGAAAGAGAGAAAAAGAAAGAGTGAATGAGAAATAGACAGGGCGATGAGAGAAAATAAAGAGTACAGGCTATTGAGTGAGTAAAATGGGGATAGAAGACCCGATAAAGAGCAAATGATAGATAAAGGTAAAGAGAGAAGGAGTTTTCTTGTATAAGAGAGAAAACAAGAGAAAGTAAGAGTTTAACATGGGATTGAGGCGAAAATTAAACAATGATTCCTCCAATTATTTAAGATTATAGTCTGTATATTTGTGTATTAATTGTGACATTATTTATTCGTAAGCATGTAATTGCAATAGTTAACAATACCCTGGGTATTAATGATTAAAGCATTATTAAGCCCAATTAAAATTATAACCAAATTATTCCTAATTTGAGCCTGTGTATGACATTTCCAACAATATTGAATGTTCGCCAAGCAAAGAATCTTGCCAGCCTGTGCATCAGCACGGTCTGGCCAGGCTCTTCACTGTGCACTTTGTGGATAGATAAGGTCTAATGTCCGGAGCAAATCTCAAAAAAGTATGCAAGCTAGAATCATGAAAATTCACAGGTGGGTAGATCACAATGAGGAGAAGTGCAGTGCACATGAGCTATAACTCTACTCATCATATTTTGTGAGTGTCCTTTGTTGATTGACAAAGAATAGGCTATTTACCTGCTTTTAATGGGGGGGGTGGGGGTGTAGGCTAAATGTTTAACAAACATCTCTTGTTTGGACCAGTCTTGTATTTTGAATAACAGGAAATAATAAACCCTTATCATGCTGAATTTAGAATTTATCTCAATATCTTTATTGCAAAGTTTTGGGACATTTCAGAAGGTATGGCTTACGTTTTTCCCACAGTAACTAAGTAAAAAGGGGCCCTTAGGCTAAGATCTAACTGCATTCCTTACTCTTTGCAGGCTGATCTTAGCCTATAGCCCTAAAGTGTTTGCCAGAGCTTTGTGGACAGCAGAATATACTGCGGACAGCATGAGAAAGGCAACATTTTGGTCTGTAATTTCCCTTAATTTTGGACCAGTGTAAATTGTTAAGGGCCACCTGTACACGGTTTAAGGTAGTGGACCCTTAATAGTTCCACAATGTTTCCAAAGTCATGAACTCTAACAATGATAACCGAGGTTTACTAATGATTTTCATTAGGAAACCTCGGTCAACATTGTGAAAGATCATGTGGTCCAAAATGTTGGGGAACTATTACGGGTCCACTACCTTAAATGATAGAATCCCCACAAATATATTTCAGAGGAAGACTATAAAGTTCAAACTTGTTGCGTGCCAGTAGACTTCTCTGTAGGAAGAGAGACATATAACACCATTAAAGAGAGTCTTGAGGGAAAAGAAGTTGGGGTTCTAGGTAATTACAGTTATGAGCAGAATCCTTTTAATTGCAACCCAGATATAGAGAATAATATGCTAATGTCTTAAGATAAAAATGTTATCTGGTCAAGGTTGGAAGAATTTATCAAGACAAAGTTTTTACGAGTCATGATAATTTCTCACTGCCTAGACCAGATAACATTTATATCTCTTTTTAAAAAGACACTAACATGTAATTTTATTTCATGCAACCTTTTTTGCGCTTTATTATAATAAACCTTTAAGATCCAGGAAACTCAGGTGAAAGTGTATTGAAATTGTTTCTGAAAATAGGCTGCCTGAAATCATGTTGTGTTATGTTATCATACAGGTGATATCAGGTCAATACAAGCTTCATTGCATGATTAAATAGAAACTCACTTCTTAATTACAACTGACCATGTGCACAAACAATAGATTTGATGAAAAATAGCTCCTGATAAAAGTGTCTTTTGAGTAACTGTAACTGTCACACGTGAAATATTGGTTTGCCAAGCAGGGTTTGATAAAACTTATGAAATATTTTAATGTTGTGTGATCTTTATTCAAGCCGTAGTTATGAGGATTTTGGTAGCCCACTGATGATTTGTGTTATAAAATATAGTACCCATTTGTTTAACATAACAACAATTTATTTTTAATTTTTGACACAACTGTTCATAGAATAAGGGGGCTATCTGGCCACTAGGGTTTTGAGGTTTAATACTTGGGTTAAGATTTTCTTGCAACTGTTGCATATCCCTGTTTCTACTTATGCTATTGCTCTGAATCTTTGCACATGCTACTATGACCTGATAGTATCAACCCCAAGACAAATATCCATTACTCTGACATTTAATTTAGTGGCATTTTAAGTTTTTAACCAATATTGTACCTAGAAATCTTTGTTAAGTTTTTACTTGCAACTGATGTAAATTCGCAATATCTCCGAAGGTCAATGTCATAACTTGTTCTTATGTTTCAAAATTTTACACCCAGGAAAATGTTCTAAAACTATTTTACACCCAGGAAAGGTTAATGAACTTATTTCAGAATTGTAATCATGTTATAAGGGATCATTTCATTTTGGCCTTGTTGTGTCCGTAAATAAAGTCTGATGGGGGGTGAGCTATATGCAAATCAAAATCCTCAAGCTCCGCCCTGGGATTTTACCTTTTGCAAATTATCCTCCTCCATCAAACTTTATTCATGGACACATCAAGGCCGAAAATGAAATTAATTCATAAGTAATTGACTAAAACAAATAATTATTTACTATGTAATTTCAGTGAACAATGTGGGAGTGATGTATGATTATCCTCAGCTATTTTTAGATGTCCCAGAAGAGGTAATACCATTTATGCTTTGATGAGAATTTTGTTGAATTAAGAATATAAGTTGATTTGTGACAAGTCACACAAAAAGGGACCATCTGAGAACTCTATGAAATCAATATTTTAAAATGAGATTGGTTTCACCATTGTCAAGCAGAGGTTGCCTGTCTAAAATTCTTATACAGCCAAGTTTGAAAAGTTTTTACCCTAGTCAGGCTGCGCAGTCTGCAAAGACTGACTGGAGTTGACTTTTCCTGCACTACCCTGATGATCCCTTTTGACATGACTAGTCACATTTATGAACATAAAAGATAATATTGATAAGTTGTTATTTGCAACAACTTTGATATTATATTTGATGTTCATACATTTATTTCAGTACATGTATTACTTCAGAATTAAAGCTTTCATTACAGGTTAAAAATGAGAACATTCTCAACTGGGCATGGGATAAGTTGTATTATCTCAGGCTCTTGTTCTATAATACCAGTACATGAAGTTTACACACTTGGAACTACAATTTTTTTAAACTGATCACAATAATGAAGCATGAAAAATGGAACACTCCATTTGAAAACATGGTACATGTAATTGGGTTATAAATGGCGATATCTTTCATTACACTCAAAGAGCCTCAATTTTTGACAAATCTTCACATACATGTAACTTGTTCAGAACGTTTATCAGGTAATTATGAGGATGTACCCTTTAAAAAAAGTATGATTGAAAAGCATTGGAAAGGGCACCTACCTATAACAATTATTTTGGATACACTTTTGGGGAATATTTTTGTAAACTTCAATTTGTATATTAAGTCTTCTTAAATGAATGGTGCAACACTAAAATTGATAATCAAAATTGACAAGTTACACTTTTCATGTATACTGCTAGTTTGCTGATAGAACCATAGCTACAGGTAGAGGGGGTATTTTGTATTTTAGACTCGAACATTTCAATGATCCTTACTCAAAAGCATCAAGACGATTGCAATGAGAACCCACCCACAACAAGGGGGGTTATTGAGGAACAAAAAAAAAGATTTTAGACTGTCCACTCATGTTTTTACCACTGTTTTGAACATTGATTTCATGTTTTCAGTTAAATTTAAAACTGAGATGATTAATCTCTGGCTGTCTTGTTCCTATTTTGATTCTTATATAATTCATCAGGTTTGTCTTGTTTTATTCCAGAGGTTGTGGCAGATAGTCAATATAAATGTTGCAGCTGCAACTATGGTATGTATTGATTATTATGCCCCCTTTGAAGAAGAGGGGGTATATTGCTTTGCTCTTGTCAGTCGGTTGGTCGGAAAAAAAGAGAAAAAAAAATGAGACAAAAACTACATGTAGTGGAATTCTCTTCATTCAAGTGTCACAATCATCTACTTAATAATTCTTTAAAGAAAGAAAATCAGTGTCGCTAAGAACCTTTTTTACTGTTTAATGTAATGTGCTAATTAATTCAGTGAATTTCTATTTGCCACATAGGTGGTTTCATTTTTAAAAAAAAAATGCTTTTACTTTTCATTACCTTCAGCATTCTTTTGGAGAATTGTACCAGCCTTTAAATTTTTTGAAGAAAAAAACCCAAACCCAGTAAAGAGTTTATATCCTCTGTATATTTAATTTCAGATGACACACATGCTTTTACCACAGATGGTTGAAAGGTGAGTCAGCCAAATCTTTGTAATGGAAGGAAACAAATAGAAAAGTTGATTTAAGAAAGCATTTTCATGTCACCACATCAAAAGACTGATTGAATTACATCCTGTATCCTGCAAAGCTGAATTTTTAGTGCCTTTCTATCTGTCCTTGTCCTATGGTGTGTCTTAACAGTCTCCTTACAAATGGGCCTGTACCTTTCTAGTAGATCCTCTTAATCATGCCCCCTTTCAAAGAAGAGGGGAAATATTGCTTAGAACCTTTTGTTCTGTCTGTCTGTCCGTTTACCTTTTTATGCCACTGAATCAAAAGATCAGGGGCATATTGTTTTACCATTGTCCATCTGTCTGTCCATCGATCTGTTCGTCTGCAAAACTTAGCCAAAAAACTTAACATTGCAAATAATTTAAAGGCTATTCAAAATATAGTGCTCATATTTGGTATGATGATACATCTCAATGATACACATCTGCTGGTAGCAAGGTCAAGGTCATGTGAAGAGGTCAAGGTCATCTGTCAAGGTCAAATTTCAAAAAATAAATTGCCTTTTCAGGGGAATTTGTGTTTCACAAACACGTCTTGTTTTGTCTGGAGCATATCTCGAAAAGTATGCAAGCTAGAATCATAGGTGGATAGATCATAATAAGGAAAAGTGCAGTGCACAAGAACCCTTAGTCTTCTCATTACATGTGTAGAATTATTTCCCTTTGTTAATTGACAAAGAATATGCCATTGACCTGCTCTAATGGGAGCATAAATGTTTTACAAACATCTCTTGTTCTCACTTAATGCTGAGATCAATGAGAGGACTCTAATGAATTCCTTTTGAATTCAGTTAAGATAATTGTTGATGATGTTATTTGAAAATTCATTCAATAAGTCTACTTTACTGCAATAACTTGATAGATATTCAAAGGTAGGTTGTGTCAACACAGTCTTTAACTATTTGATTGTAAACATTTTCTCCTTGAGTAATAGTTATACTAAACTTAAATCATGATTCTACATAAATCAAAATCCATACATAATGTTATGTTGTCATAAACAATTTTTTGATTGTATATAGTAATCAGAAAAGCATTGGTAATAAACTAAGAAGTTAAAAAACTTAAAAAATCCAGCATAACACAAGCAAAAGACCTTATTATTATAGACTTGATTAAAATACAAGTATTGAGTCAAATTAGAATATCAGCTCATATTTCAAAATTTAAAAAAGGCAATATTACAAAATTTAAATAGGCAAAAGAATATAATGGATAATCGTTTGTTTCAGTGTAAGATTGATTTATATTTCATTGAGTGAACAACAAAAGCTATATTTTCAGGAGTTCATGAAGATGATGTCACTTATTGGGCTCCCAATAGATAATTTCAGATAGGGTGAAATGAGTGAAAGAGGGGTATAAGTTTTAGATAATATTCACTGGTTAGGCAGTGAGTTTATCAAATGATAATCTACAGACTTTTCTCAATAATCTACCAAAAAGCATTACACAAAAAATGTACTGATGTAGAGGATGAAATTCTCTTTATTGTCTATTGCTCCAGTCTTGTAGAAGAAAAGCCCAGTACTCACTAGAATTTTATTTCCAAATACATATTCTTTTTTTTTGGTTGATTAGCTGAGAAAAAAATTTTAACACTAAGAAGCATTAGCTATTTACTCTTAAAAGTTTTTGACAAGAGAAAAAAATCGATGACGTCATAAAAGGCCCAATTTTGTGTGGCTTTCTGTGAGCCAATGGCAATACATGTATACATCTATGTGTTTTTCACTTATTTGTTTGATGTTTTGTTGTGGTTGTTTGGTTGTTAACACTTTCTGCTCATGTTTGATGCTTAAAGGATAGGAAATGAAGATTTTTTTCATGTCTCATTGAACCAATAGCATTCACTTTGTAATAGAATTTGCACTTCTCTCTCAACAATGGGTAAATAATCTTAAAACTTCTTGGGATGAGCAGCAGATGGGATGGAAAGGGTGTTGTGGTAGTACTAAAAGAGAAACACTAGGAAACTTTGGTAGCTCCAGTCCCAATGATTTGACTGGAAAACTGTTAGAAGTGGTGTAAACAAGCAGATTGTAAATTCTTATGAAAGGAATTCGATAAAGGCTTCTAACTGAAAGTGTTAGCTTGATAGAAATAAGTTTTCTGAGAGAAATGGACATTTTCACTGACATATCTTTTCAGAGGTAAAGGTGCAATAGTAATGGTATCATCAGGAGCTTGTTCACATATAACCCCACAAATGACAGTTTATGCTGGGACTAAGGTAAAATGCTTAGGAGTAAAAGAGTTCAGGAGTAAACATGCTCTCACACAATAATGTAATATTCAGTAATTTTATTTAAATGATTGAAAGAATTATGTAAATGTATATGAAGGCCTCAAATGTTACATGAATCATTATTAAATATTTTTTATAACCTTGGCCCGAGGTTATAAAACTTTTCTCAGGCTCAACTGAGAATTTTCTCATATTTTAGATTTAATTTAATGAAATTAAAAGATAATATTAATAAGTTGTTAATTATAACAACCTATTTATATTTTTCTAATGTGAATACCTTAAAATGAGTAATAAAACAGAATTAGGGCTTTAATCTCAAATTGAAATTAGAGAAAATTTTGTTTGAATACAAGAAATGTTTTATAACCTCAGGCCCTGATCATAACTATATTTTTATGGTTTTTGAAAATAAAGTTCATTTATAGGGAACCATTTACTTGATTTCTTATGTTTTTGTACAAAGCCAGTTTCAAATTCACAGTTTTGTGCTATTAATGTGATTGCATGTAAGATGAACATTTAGATGAACTCATTGTATTGCTTACTTTGTAAAAATGATATCTTTAAATTTCTGTTTTCAGAGATTTCTGGACTATTTTGCTCAAGCATTAGCATATGAATATAAAGATACTGGCATAGTGATACAGAGTTTAATGCCATTATATGTGAATACTAAAATGACTCGATACAGTAATACATTAACTAGTCACAGTATGCTGGTACCCCCTGCTGAAGTTTACGCACAACAGGCTGTGGCAACACTAGGATACAGTGCTCGAACAACAGGATATTTACCGCACACATTTCTGGTAATTTTGAAGTATATTTTTAGCTCAACTATTTTGTAACAAAATGATCAGGTATTGTCATTGTCTTGGCTAATTAGTGCAACAAGTTGTTGTAAAGTCAAATTCAAGTCAAGTAGAATTTATTAACAAAAAGTGGAGAGTACAAAAACAAGTAACACATGTTCTGATGAGCTTTTAACACCGACTTATCAGTTTAAAACATTACATATCGAGAGTAGAGTGCAAGACTGTGCTAAGTGTATATACAAGTTTACTGGTTTTCGTTTCACTCTAAAACTCGAAATTGTAATGAACATTTTTTATTACCATGTTTACATAAATTACACAATGTTATAACAGCAGCGACTTTGTATATCAAAACTGCTTTTTAGAATAGCCCACCTTCAAATGGCATTTATATTTGTCAAATCATGCTTAAATCTTTTTCTGTATATTTTTTCTTCATTTATGCATAATTACATTTTTTTGAAAACTTCAATTTTTTTCTTGGGAAATGTTAGTGTCAGTCGGAACGTCGGGCCAGATTTTTTCCGTTTTATGGTCTTTTTAACACTAATGTCGACGCGTCGTAACTTCGGAGAAAATTTTGATCCACCATAGGTACTGACGTTGAGTCTTGGCGTGCCGCCATTGGTATGTTTTACTCAAGGACCCATAGCTGCAGTAGGCAAATCCGGTTTATATTGAATCTTTTTGGTTTGTTTTTAGAATTGTTAACTCAGCTTTTTATAAAGAGTAGAAATTTTATACACGATAAAACAATATTACTTGCGCTTCAAAGCATCTTCCAACTATACATCTCCTTTTCATTAATATTGATCTTATCTGGTGATATTGAGACCAATCCAGGACCAGCCACGCAGCAATTCTTAGCAAATAACGGGTGTCTTTCAATCTTGCACTTAAATATTCGAAGCATACGGAACAAACTTGACTTTATAAAGGATCATCTCTCTGACTTAGAAATACTGTGCTTTACAGAAACCCATTTAAGCAATACAATATTAGATTCTGACTTGACCATAGACAATCACCACAGCACTATGTACAGAAGAGATTTAACAAATCATTCTAGTGGTATTCTTGTTTATGTTTCAAATTCTCTATTTTCAGCTAGAAGACAAGATTTAGAACAAGATTCTTTACATTCCATTTGGGTCGAAATCAAATCACAATATTCATCTTTTCTACTCTGTACTATTTATCGATCACCCGGAACTCCAGTCGTTTTTTGGGACAACTTCAATATTTCTCTCGAAAAGGCCTTTGAATCAAATGAAAACATAATTATACTCGGAGATCTTAATTGTGATTTATTGAACGTTTCTAACAACCATCTTGTCAATATAATGACTATCAATTCTCTGACTAATGTTATAACCAAGCCCACCAGAATTTCGAGTAATACTGCTACACTTATTGATCCAATCATGGTTTCTGATTCAATAAAAGTGATACAAACTGATACGATCGACGTCCAACCGGATATCAGTGACAATAAAGCAACGTCCATCTTATTCCAATTCTATAATTCGCCAATTGCATGTACAAGACGAAAAGTATGGTATTATGAACGCGCTGACTCTGAGCAACTAGACCAACTAATACGGAATAATAATTGGGACTTTATTAACACATCGAACATCGATAATGCTTGCAATCGTTTTACATCAGAACTAATTCAAATTATGTCAGCGTGTATACCGTCCAAATATGTTACAATACGACCGAACGACCGACCTTGGTATGACTCTAAAATAAGACAAATGAGTAGACAGTGTGACAGACTGAAGAAAAGTTTTGCGAGACATGTTTGACCTTCTGACTGGAATAAGTATAAATTAATAAGAAATAAGGTAAATAACCTTATAAAAGAGGCAAAACAAAGATATTTCAAAAACATTGATGAAACACTATCTACATATCGTAATGAATGTCCTAAAAAATTCTGGAAGCATATACGAACATTAGTAAATAAAAACAAACAAAGTGATACTATACCAACTTTGAAAACATCTGACAACGGCCAAGAAAATTTCTATTATACTGATGGGGAAAAGGCAGAATGCTTAAACAGTTTCTTTTCTTCTATCTGTACGATTGATGATACTAATGTAGAATTACCTTTCTTTGAATTTAAAACTAACTCAAGACTTAGCCAAGTTAATATCTCAACCGAAGAAATTGTAAATTCTATCAATAACTTGGGTCTCAACAAGGCAGTTGGGCCAGATCTTATAAGTCACAAATTACTAAAACTAGTTCAATATAGCTTGGCAATACCACTCACAAAACTATTTAACAAATCTTTAAATGATATGAAATGTCCACGTAAATGGAAAGAGGCTGTCATTTTTCCATTATTTAAAAAGGGTGATAAATCATTAGTTAGTAATTATCGTCCAATTTCTTTACAAAGTTGCATTGGAAAGTTAATGGAACGATGTGTATATAAACATGTCCACAATTATCTGTAAGAAAATCGTTTAATTTATGAAAAACAGTCTGGTTTCTTAAGAGGCCATTCAACTGTTTATCAACTGCTTGAGATATATCACAAAGTCGTTTCGTCACTAGATGCAAAGCAAAACTCATGTATAGTATTTTGTGATATATCTAAAGCATTTGAAAGAGTTTTGCATCGAGGTCTTATTTTCAAATTGCGCCAATTAGGTATCGACGGTCCGCTTCTCACTTGGTTCACCAATTATTTATCTTTCTGAAACCAATCTGTTATCATAAAAACTGCCAAATCGAGGTCATTATCACTTAACGCCGGAGTTCCACAAGGCTCTGTATTAGGACCATTACTCTTTTTAGTGTATGTAAATGACATTTCTGACAATTTACTCAGTATATCTAGATTATTTGCTGATGATACATCACTAGCTTGCTCTGCAACGCACATCCCTGATATCAAAGGTATTCTTAATCATGATCTACAAATGATCGCCTCCTGGGCTAAAAGATGGCTTGTTACATTCAACGCTTCGAAAACAGTTGCCATGCTTTTTACTAACAAAAATGTACAACCCCCTAACCTCACGCTTCATGATTTACCAATTCAGTTCGTAGATAATCACAAGCACCTAGGACTTACTTTTAGCAGTAATGCGAAATGGACTGATCATATAAATAATATATCCAAGTCTGCATCGAAACTTCTTGGCATCATGAGAAATTTGAAATTTAAAGTTAAGAGAGAATCATTGCAACAAATTTACGTATCATTTTTAAGACCATTGCTCGAATACGCTTCTATAGTTTGGGACAATTGCACTGTTCGTGAAAAAGAAACCATAGAAAGAATACAAAACGAGGCTGCAAGATTGGTTACAGGTATCACCAGGTCTGCATCACTTGATAATCTCTACAAAGAAATTGGCTGGATTTCTCTTGAAAACAGGCGTAAATATCAAAAACTCATTTGTATTTACAAAATTGTAAATGGCCTTACTCCTAATTACCTACAAGATATTTTCCCGCAGAATGTAAATGTTAGAACCACCTATCCTTTAAGAAATTCTCATAATATTGATTTAGTCAGATGTCGCACTGAACTGTTTGCAAATTCTTTTATTCCATCCGCTGTAAGCCTTTGGAATGGTTTGCCTGAAGATATCAGATCAATACAATCTTTATCGCTATTTAAAGCACAAATACTAAGACGCTTTGCTGCCCCATCTGTACCCCAGCATTACCTCATTGGACCACGAAAACTATCTGTTCTACATACTAGACTTAGAAATAATTGTAGCAATTTGAATGCTGATCTGTTTTCAAACCATATAAATACAACTTCAATATGCAGCTGCGGATATCTAGTCGAAAACTCAGAGCATTTCCTATTTCGATGTCCCAATTTTAATCAACAACGTATTCAAATGTTTCGAGAGTTACATCGATTCCATCCCCTGTCAGTAGAGCTTCTCTTAATTGGATCGGATAATCTTGAGTTTCATGAAAATTGTACTATTTTTAATGCCGTTCAGAATTTCATTAAAGAATCAAAAAGATTCGATTAATGATGATTTTTGCAGCATGTATAGATTTAAAACGGAACCAGCACTCAATTCCCGACTGACACAGACTCCCCAACCCCAATCTCAATCATATTCCTTCTTGCCCCGTTTTTTTTCATATATATTTATCTTTTTTTTTATTCATTCTTGTTTTGTTTACTTCAAAATTTATCACCTTTTCCCTATATAATATTTCTTGAATTATTTCATTCACATGAATTTCGTCTCTGTAATTTCTCATTTTTTTGTAATTTTTCTAGTAAATAATAATTAAATTATATTGCCATGAAAATGATGTCTCTATAATCGGTAAATAACTGTCTTCTGTTATCCCTGATGTTTGAATTCGTTAAGAATGACTTTGTTGCTTTAACATTTGGAGACTGGTATTATGCATGTTCCTCTTGGGACTGGCCAACTACTAAGTTGTGAGAACTTGTGGCCAAACCCATTTGCTCATTTTGTATGTATTTATGTAAAATGTTTATTATGTAAATGTTTTAAAAATGGCAATAAAATATGTTTAAACTATCACAAGAGAAAGGGATGTGCATGTTCGAGTTAAGGTGTTTTTATAGGCACTTACATCCAAAGGTTGAATCTTTCTTATTTGAATCCTTGGGTGTAGGTGCAGATGAAGGCAGTGTAAAAAAAAATTCAGCCTTAGTCGTAATCCTGTCATTGTTATTGAATAATTTTGTCTTAAAATTTTGAATAGATGTTCTCTATTAGAAGAACAATTAAACCATATTATCAAGGAAGATAAATCTTAGTTTACTTTAGTTAGAATGTTCCCCATTTTTATGCCCCTGCATTTCTTTACTATCGACTGACTTTTTGTGTCCATTTGTGTTTTGTATGTCTGCAAAACTTAATCCAGATAAATTAATATTGCCATTTTCTTTAGGCCTTTGAAGATACAGTACTCTTATTTGGTATGATGATAGATCTTATCGATACACATCTGCAGATGTTAAGGTCATATGACAACATCACAATTATATGTCAAGGCCAAAATGTTGAAAAATTGCTGTTTTGGGGGCATTTGTGTTTCACAAACACATCTTCTTTAACTTGAACTTTGGTTTGAGATATTTTTCTCTTGTCGATACCTTTGTTCTGTTGTTACTTTCAGATGTGGTTAAGTAGTATGATACCAGAAGGATTGTGGATGTGGGGTGCTACACGATTGAATAATGCTTTACGACGACAGGCTTTAGAGAGATTAGAAAAGAAACCTAGTGTTAAATCATCGGACAGTATGGATAATATGGTGGATCAGAGTGATAAATCATGATATTGTGCCATAAAATTTCTTCCGAGATTTCAACCACTGTGTTAATGGCACACAAGGTGTTGCTATAACTCTGTCATTGTCTGTGCTTTTGTTGTTTTACCAAAGTGTAGTGATAAGCAGATTAATCGATTATAATCAATAATCAGTTGGTTTGGGCTTCAGATTGTGATAATCAACTAAGAAATTTCATAATTGATTAAACAGTAAGTTCCTAAAACATATATGAAAGCCATTATATATAATATTCAGAACTGACATCAGTTTGATGGCTCTGCATGAAACAGTTGTAACTGCCTATATGTTTACAGGCAGTTACAACTGTTTCACGCTCAGCCAAGAAGTTGGTAGAAAAATCTGCAGAAAGAGTCTTCAGGTCATGAGTTTAAACTAAACTTTCACATTCTATTCTTCAAAGGGAGTGCTGTATTAATTTTTGAAGAAACAATTACACAATCAACCATTAGTTGATTTACTCTTCCCACTAAAATATGATTATCAACGGCAATTTGAAACTGAGAGCCCAACACTACCAAAGTGTGGGATATTTTATATTGTAATATGATCTACCTTGCAGAAGAGAAATAACACCATTGAATATTTCAAAATTACACAGGTGTTATTACACTAGTGGAATAACTAATGCAAATGAGCAAAAAACAGATAGCAATATGTTATATTGTTGTTGGGAAAATGACGTCATAATGGATTTGCTGACGTCTTTGCCCAACCAGCGTTTTATGTTTCACAGATTGACTTGAATCAATAAATATCAATATTTTACCCCAAATATAAGGGTCATATTATAAATAGGATATCAAATTTGTGCTCATTTTATACCAAATTTATTAAACTTGTCATCTAAAACAGAAAAAAACTATGCACGGCCTCATTTTCACATGTTAATAGATGAATCGTTTGATAAATTCGATATTCAATGACCACTCATTCAATATCCTCTAAGAAACGCTTGGAAGCTTGTTGAGCACAGAGTTGTGACATAAGATTGTTTCAGTTTTGTACATAATCAACTGCTAGTGATTCATTTTTGTGTCCAATATTGATTAGATCTGGGACAAACTGTTTTTCTGGTGTCTGTCTATAATCTGCTTTTATGCTCCCGCATTGAAGGATTGGGGGGGATATGATTTTACTTTTGTCTGTTTGTTAGTCTGTCTGTCTCTTTGTTGGACTTTTTGTCTGTCTGCAAAACTTACCAAAAAACCTAACATTGCCGTGAAGAAATTTCAAGGCTGTTAAAGATACAAGGCTTATATTTGGTATGATGATAGATCTCAATGATATACATCTGCTGGTTACAAAGGTAATTGTCAGGTGAAAAGGTCAAGGTCATCTGTCAAGGTCAAAATTAAAAAAAATGCTGTTTTGGGAGCATTTGTGTTACACAAACATGTCTGGTTCTGTCTGTACATCAATTTGTACATACGTTTGCTAATCTTAACAAAAAAAGCTCCAATTTTTAAGCCAATTCAAGATACAATAGTTTTTCTTACGGGCATCTGCAGATCCCAAGGTCATGGGCAGCTTTCACGGTCAAACTTGGCAAAACTAAAACAAAAAAATTACAAAAGCAACCAACACTTCAAAATTGCTTTTAGCTTGTAGTGTTCTAGAAATATTTCAAATGCTTGTAATTAAGTCCAGACCATTAAGTATTTTAAGGTTGAATAAGTGTAATTCATGCATTTTTGTAGATATCTAGAAAAAGGGTTTTGTAGTCACATATCAATGGCTCATTGTGAAACAGTTGAAACTGCCTGTATGTCTATAGGCAGTTACAGCTGTTAAATGATGAGCCATTGATATGTCTTTTTATACACAAACCTTTTTTTTTAATGTATTTTTGAAGTCAATATTCTGTTGTATAAGGTTATTGTGTTAGGGTTATATTCTAATTTGGTTTACGCAGTGCCATACAAGTACCTTGTTGGGCTTGTGGATTAGTTTTTTATAGTCACATAAAAAAACCTTATTTTAAAAGTGTAAAACTTTGACAACCTATTGGTTAGTCAGCATTAAATACTCATAACTACAACTTGATTTTAGTAAAGAGGATTGGGTTTCCAATCAAATGACACATGCTCATGCAGGCTTAATAGGCTTAAAACTTTTTCATGCCCCCGTGTCGATAGATGGGGAGCATTTTTTTTTACTTGTATTTATATGTTTGTCTGTCTGGTAAACTTTTACCTACACTATAACATCACTACTCAAGTGACAATGCTCTTATTTGGCATAAAGATTCCTTTCATCTATCTGCATCTTTAAGGGCAAGGTCATCTTACAAGGTCAAGGTCAATTAAGGTCAAACATGAAAGAAATTTTGTTTGGGGATTTAAGTGTTTAGTACTCATTCTTTTGTAGGGGGCTATCAAAGCACAGTTGGTTGCATATCAGACACCATATGATGGTGTTACGCTAGTTCCACTTTTGTGCAGGAAATCATCCTTTTCAGCATTTTGACTGCTCAGTGCAAAACAGTTGTACCTGCCTATAAACATATAGGCAGTTACAACTGTTTCACACTGGGCCATCAATTTGTCTCCCAACAATGGGTTGATAATGATAAATCTATATGGGAGGAGCAGCTGGAGGCTCAGAAAGGATATCATAATAGTAAGGTTGAGCAAAATACAAGGAATCAATTATTAGTTGGTCCAGTTACTGAGATACAACTTAAAAAAATGTACCTCAGTAGAAGAGCAGTATACAAGAACCTTAGCTCTAGCTAATAAAAAGATCTACAGTTAGAGGGGGTATTTTTGATTTTGGATCAAAGTTTTTCAATATTTTTAGCACATACCCTATGTTGTTGGTACTCATTGTAATTGTCTTGCTGAGATAATTCAAATGAGAACCACAACATAGGGTTGCAATGAGAAATAAAGATTTTAGACTGGCTTTACCCCCTCTTATCTGTACCTCTGATTCAGAATCGATAGTTATGTTTTTTAAATCGTCTTTTTGTACTGCTTATACCCTCATGACCTATCCCATATTCGTGAATCATCTTATCATCCATATGGATGGGGGATGGCCAATGTTGGGGGATGTGTCTTCTTGTTATATTCTTTGTGTGTGATATTTGTTGTAGTTATGATATCATGTTACAAACATCTGTTTTTTGCAATAAGATATGAATTATAGAAAATGTTGTGAATTGTTTCCCACGTTTTCATTTCAAGCTTATTTAGCTCACTAGAGCACAAAGTGCTTAGGTATTGTGGTCAAATAATGTCCAGCAAGCATTTTGTATATTTGATAAGAGGAGATAATTGAAAAAAATCACTCATTTCGAACACGAATATGACAATAACGTTATAATGAGAGGTCCAATTTCTAAATGAAAAGCGCAATATTACGTTACCACCCATTACTCTTATTGTTCACTACATGCATCAAATTCGATTTAAAATCACCATGTCAATATCATTATCCTCTAATCCCCTTATATAATTTGAAAAAAATGCTGTTTTTCTTTTGGTTTTCGACTTGTACACTTATTGTTTAAACAATGTTTTTAATTGTCAATCAGGAAATGATGGTTTTATGTTTACATGTTAGTCAAGAAGCCTATCACGAGTTCAAATATTTTAGCAACGAAAATGAAATGTTACAAGTGCATGGAATAGAAATGATGCTACAAAGCAGAGCAATATTTACATCGTCATTAATGATAGGCTAAATAGCTGTAACACCTGTGTTTCTTTTTCATTTGAACAAAACACAAATTGACTGTCTATGACATTACATATCAACCCACTTTTGATCAATTTTGACTGGGCCTTTTAAGTCATTTTTAGCTCACTTGAGCACATCATGCTCAAGGTGAGCTATTGTGATCATTGAATGTCCGTCGTCCGTCATGCGTCGTCCGTCGTCAACAATTTAAGTGTTTACACTCTAGAGGCCACAAATATGATCCAATCTTCATGAAACTTGGTCATAATGTTGGTCAGGTCACAAGGATGAACCCTATTAAAAATGGAATGGATCCATGCCATATCACAGGGAAAGGGGCCTTAAAGACAATTTTCTTGTTTACACTTTAGAGGCCACAAATATGGCCCAATCTTCATGAAACTTGGTCAGATTGTTGGCCAGATCACAAGGATGAACCCTATTGAAATTGGGAAAGATCCATGCCATATCACGGGAAAAGGGGCCTTAATGTCAATTTTCTTGTTTACACTCTAGAGGCTACAAATATTGTCCAATCTTCATGAAACTTGGTCATAATGTTGGTCAGGTCACAAGGATGAACCCTATTGAAAATTGGAAGGATCCATGCCATATCAAGGGAAAGGGGCTTTAATGACAATTTTCTTGTTTACACTCTAGTGGCCACAAATTTGGCCCAATCTTCATGAAACTTGGTCAGATTGCTGGCCAGGTCACAAGGATGAACCCTATTGAAATTGGGAAAGATCCATGCCATATCACGGGAAAAGGGGCCTTAATGTCAATTTTCTTGTTTACACTCTAGAGGCTACAAATATTGTCCAATCTTCATGAACCTTGGTCATAATGTTGGTCAGGTCACAAGGATGAACCCTATTTAAAATGGAAAGGATCCATGCCATATCACGGGAAAAGGGGCCTTAATGTCAATTTTCTTGTTTACACTCTAGAGGCTACAAATATGATCCAATCTTCATCAAACTTGGTCAGAATGTTGGTAAGGTCACAAGGATGAACCCTATTGAAAATTGGAAGGATCCATGCCATATCAAGGGAAAGGGGCCTTAATGACAATTTTCTTGTTTACACTCTAGTGGCCACAAATTTGGTCCAATCTTCATGAAACTTGGTCAGATTGCTGGCCAGGTCACAAGGATGAACCCTATTGAAATTGGGAAAGATCCATGCCATATCACGGGAAAAGGGGCCTTAATGTCAATTTTCTTGTTTACACTCTAGAGGCTACAAATATTGTCCAATCTTCATGAAACTTGGTCATAATGTTGGTCAGGTCACAAGGATGAACCCTATTGAAAATTGGAAGGATCCATGCCATATCAAGGGAAAGGGGCTTTAATGACAATTTTCTTGTTTACACTCTAGTGGCCACAAATTTGGCCCAATCTTCATGAAACTTGGTCAGATTGCTGGCCAGGTCACAAGGATGAACCCTATTGAAATTGGGAAAGATCCATGCCATATCACGGGAAAAGGGGCCTTAATGTCAATTTTCTTGTTTACACTCTAGAGGCTACAAATATTGTCCAATCTTCATGAACCTTGGTCATAATGTTGGTCAGGTCACAAGGATGAACCCTATTTAAAATGGAAAGGATCCATGCCATATCACAGGAAAAGGGGCCTTAATGTCAATTTTCTTGTTTACACTCTAGAGGCTACAAATATGATCCAATCTTCATCAAACTTGGTCAGAATGTTGGTAAGGTCACAAGGATGAATCCTATTGAAAATTGGAAGGATCCATGCCATATCAAGGGAAAAGGGGCCTTAATGACAATTTTCTTGTTTACACTCTAGTGGCCACAAATTTGGCCCAATCTTCATGAAACTTGGTCAGAATGTTTGTTAGGTCTCAAAGATGAACCCTATTAAAAATGGGAAGGATCCATGCCATATCACAGGAATAGGGGCCTTAATGACAATTTGTTTGTTTACACTCTAGAAGCCACAAATATGGTCCAATTATCATGAAACTTGGTCAGAATGTTTGTTAGATCATGAGGATGAACTCTTTTGTAAATGGAAAGGATCCATGCCATATCACGGGAAAAGGGGCCTTAATGACATTTTTTTTTTGTTTACACTCCAGTAGCCACAAATATGGTCCAATCATCACGAAACTTAGTCAGAATGTTTGTTAGGTCATGAGGATGAACTCTTTTGAAATTGGGAAGGAGCTGTGCCATATCACGGGAAAAGGGGCCTTAATGACAATTTTGTTTTAAGAGCTCCAGAAGCCACAAATATGGTCCAATCTTGTAATCTTTATGATAATTTACTTGAAATAACTCAAATGGCCACAAATATGGCCCAAACTTAGTGAAACTTGGTTTAATGTAGAAATTATCTTCTTTATGACATCTGCCTTTTTACTTGATGTGATGTCAAAGTGATCAAAGAGAGTCAGGTGAGCGATCTAGGACCATCATGGTCCTCTTGTTCATAGTAGGCCCTTTTGGACTGGGCCTTTTTGACCCCAGCTTTTTTGTCATTGGGCCTTTTTGACCCTAAACCACTACAATTCGACGCCGATATAGCATATAGAAAATAAAGGTTGATTGATTGATTGAATGGAGTTTAACGCCGCTTTCAACATTATTTCAGTTATATCGCGGCGGCTGGAGCACCTAACAATGGTTTCCTGGTATTTCTCTCACCAGTACAACCACCACATTCTTTCCTAGCCTCCAGCTACTATCTCACATAGGTCTACGATTATCAACCCATTGGTGAGAGACAAATAGTCGGAAAGAATGAGTGCCGCCGTCGGGGATTGAACTAGAAAATAAAGGAGACCCCAGGATATCAAATGATGGTTTTACCTGACGCAGGTGTCGGGCGTTGGATTTAGAAAATAGATTTATACCCGAAGAATTGAGAGAGATATTGTAAAAAAAAATGTGCATGCACATTTCGAACGAAATAAATGTGGATGAGGCTTATCAATGCCGGACACTTGTATCTGGTAAAATCATCATTGGATATCCTGGGGGTCACCTTATTTTCTATGCTTTATCGACGTCGAATTCAAATTATAAAACCCCATTATTGATGATTTAATGACGAATAAATAGGTGTATTACCTGGTTTGTTTTATTACCGTCCCTTCCCTGGTGCATGATACATTCTTTTTTATGCTCGTCATCGTAAAACTATGCAAAAAAATTATAATACTTTCGACACATTTAGTTGAAGCGACTAAATATTCTTAATATTTAAGCAGTTAATTCATAAGGCACATAAAAATCGGCGACGCCAACACGCCGGCGATTAAAATTATTTTCGGTCGATTAGAGAAAAATAACGTCGGCTTGCGCCGACAGTATCAGGACCAACTTTTTTGCATTCACATAAAACCCAGCCGAAGTGAAGATCTCTTTTGTCTTGTCCAAAGATGATGCAGAAATCATGGTCGATTCAACACAGCTTAGTGACGTTACGCCTACGAGATGTCGGCGATTAGGCCTAATACGCCTGCGATGCGTCACCAACTAGACCTCGATACAAAACGGTTGAGAGCCAGAAGCACGTCTGCGATGCGTACCCCGGCCGATCAACGGCGAATAGTCGTCGATACAATATTGTCTTCCACATATCTAACCGCCGATCTCAGAAAAATCAACTTTCTCGAATCGGCCGATGCACCGATCAGTCGCCTTCTAGTTTGCGACTAGTGGTCGATTTTTTACCGATTCCATACGCATAAAAAGACGCCGGCGACACATCGCATCGGCGACGCGTCGAAAAATTATTTGACACGATCTTTTTTTGCATTAAGCCAAAAATTTAATTTTCATCTACCGCTGTGACTAAATATGGAATTTTGCCATGTATCATCTCATTGGAATCGTCTTCAAATGAGATATTGCATTTGCAGAATCTACCAATGAATGAAAACACCAGGTGCGATTTGTAATTTTGACTTACGATTAATTTTTTCTTAGAAGTTTAGTAAAAAGAGCCCCTAATAGATTATCTTCAAGCTCTGTTGTGACGATCTTTCGTCTCTTTTCCCGGAAAAGAGAGATGTATCCTCCTATCCACCGTTGATCACGTACTTTTTTGTTTTCGAGAGGCGCTAGCCGCGAATTGAAATGATAGTTCTTATTCAAGTTTATTCATCATTGGACACAATGAAAATTAGTTTGATTGTACGGGGTTTAACGTCACCTGACTAGAAAAGTATTTCACTTTCTATTGAACTCCGCTGAAACTTTTTTCTAAATTGAGCTCGGTTTAATAAAGTGTTCATAGTTACAAAAAAATCCAAATGGCCAATTCTTGTGATGGAAGACCGTTACAAATCTATAAATAGCCACTGGGATAGTGAGGGGTTTCCGTCACTCTCTTATTGGCTATTCATAGTTTTGTCCTGTAATATATTGTGACGTTCAGCCGTCATAGTGAAAATAAGACTTGTGATTGATGTCAGTCACGTTATATTGGATCATGACGGTAAGAATAAGATCCCCGACCGTTTATAGACCGTGATATCCGGTAGGCCTATATACGGGCAAAGAGATGAACGTAGTGAAAAACTAGAATGACCCATTATTATAATTTTTAAGATGAATATCACGGTATTTAGTATGATACATGACATTTGTATTCCATCTCTTGCATGCTGCATGATTCACACAATTACTTTCCTTCGCAGTATTACGATACACGGTATAGAGTCACCAACACCACATTTTATTGCAGCGACGAAAATAAAAACGTGGATATCATGCAACGCTTAAGAGGCGGATAAATTACCACTTATAGGTAAATGACAAAGAAATACAAATTAGCTCATGCTTGCCATTTTCAAAACAATTTAAGGTATAGAAACCGAAATGTTTCCGCAACACGAACCTTCACAATGTTGACCGAAGTTTCCTAATGAAAATCATTAGGAAATCTCGGTTAACACTGTTAATATTCATTACCTCCGAACCGTTGTCGAACTATCACGGGTCCACTACCTTTAATGTGAGTGATGATAGGACATTTGGCTCACAGGGCAGCCACATAATTCATTAAAAATATTCTCTAATTCTTGACAGAGACTTCGAGTCCGTAGGTATCTTTTGAGCGCATAGTGAAGACTTCAGGGATTGGATTGTGCGGATGTACATTCTGATCCGAATCGAAGCGTCGCGCACATGTGAAATTGTTAAAAATGATTTGCTTAGGCTCAAATCAAGTTATCTTAGAGTAATTGATTTTTCTTAACATGTAATCATAGGTTCGACATAAGTCCAATTCGCTATTTTGACTCGTCGATTGTTTACAAATGTACTGTAATCACCAGTCACAATAGCTAATTCGAGTTATATCTGACCTATGTTTGAATCCTATCTTGTGTTGATTTGTGCAAATAACTACTCGCGTTATATGATTTCATAAGACTCAATTGTTGAAAGAACTATTTTAAAACCCGTCTTAGGCACTAGTGCAAGACCCTTTTATAATTACAAAACTTACTTAATTAATTTGCAGTGGTGGAAACAACACATTTAACTTACCATCAACTAAATCTAACCCCGTCTTAGGTACTAGTAAACCCCTTTAATAAGTTCAAAACTAACTTTTCCTATTTGGGGTGTGGGAACAATACTTATAAACAACCTCGAACAAAACTTTTGACATGGCAGAGCGGAGCCTAAGTAAAATGCGTGAATAACAAAACGAGGATTTTTTTTCTTAAAATTGTCGAGTAAAATTGATCCGTTTGGTTTTATGATACGGTCATGTGAACAAAATAACTCTCATTTCCGACCAACATCTGTCAGAATTCGGTGATTGAAAGGCAACTCGTCACTTTATGTCAACTCTACCACATGCTGTCAGGTCAAAATAATTTGATTATACACCACTTTCTTTTATTAGAGTTAACCAAAATATTTTCAAATATCAATATTTCTTTGATTCAATGCGTTGGTTTATCGAGGAATAATGGTATATCATCATTTTGATAAACTCCTCGCCTTATCAGTAAAATTATCAAAATCTTACACCCCCGCTTCTTTCTTTTCGTCCTTTCTGACGTGATTTAAACGGTGACATTATCATGAAGGTTCCAAGGTAATTACGTGCAAAATGGCGTGATCTAAAAAACATCTGTCTCTACATTTTTCACATGTTTTCTCATTTTTTGCATGAAAGAAATAGAATAATCGTTTGTTGTTTGAGGAAGATCGATTTTTATCTTATAACTTTACACATATCTGTATGATAACATCCTGTATGATATCACATAGTTATTTTTAGAACAATGATATAATGTGGTTATTTTTAGAAACTTGTATTTCAATAAGAAACATTAAGAAAAACAAGACAAATAGACGTTATAAGATAAATATAATACATACTTAGTGTATTGTATGAAAAAATATCTAACTCAGTTGTGAGAATTGATAATTGTCTCGGCAGAGCCTCGACAATTTTCAATTCTCCCAACCTCGTTAGATATTGTTTTTCATACAAATCACTAAGTATGTATTACATATATCCATCTGACACTGAAACAAACCATTATCCTCTTTAAATCCCACTTCCTTTATGAGTCCGAACTAAAACATCAAACATGTATCTGAATCTCGTACCAGTAAATTGTAATTATGCTTTTTATCCTCATCTAAAACCTTAAAAAGCTATGGATCCGGAATTTTTAAAGATTCCCATATATCTCTCACTTCTGTTGAATATTGTCTATAAACATCCGTATAATATGTTGCTAAACTTTCAAAATAAGTCTCGGCTTCTTTTCCTACATTGTCTACTGTTGAATCAAATATTAGTTTACCTCTAGCAAATGTTTCTTCTAAACGTTTATACGCAGACTCAAACTTAGCTTTAATAAACACTCTAGCGTTAAGTAAAGGTTTCACAATATAATGATTTATTCCACTTTCACAGTATTTCCAAAGGGCCTCCACCCTGTCTAACGCCGTCTTGAACAATTGGCGCGATCGTTTATAAACCGTCACTGTTATAGAAGTTGTAATGTTCTTTGCCCGTTGGTAAGTTCGTAATAAAACCTGTTTGCCTTGCTCTGCTATTGACTTAGCACCTTGTATCACTGTCACTGTAATCTGTTTCAAACTCAATTTTGCCGGGCCCTTTGATATATTTTTGTTGTGAATGTATTCATAGATTTCTTTTCTGGGGTTGGGGTATGTATTATTTGATGTAAGGTCTATGGTGTGACGTATAGAAGATCGTTTTACTGTAGCTGGAATGAATCGTTGTGTGACTGGGTAATAAGTTGTTTGTTTAGTTGAATATGTTTCGGTAGTAATGGGTGCCTTTTTGTCGACCTTCACCTGAATATTTGGAGTTTTTATATAAATCGATTCAAGACCATCACTGGTGGTGTCTTCTGAGTTGTAAATTGTATCTGAACCGGTGCTAGCAACCTTAATACTTTCTGTTGTCTCGATTAAGTTTGAAGGAGTCTGTGGACCTAGTGTAGAAACTTCTTTAGATGTTGGTTTAGAATCGGATATTGGTACCGGTGGACTAGAAGTCGCTTCATTTCGTTCATGTTCTATTGTTATACTTGTTGGTGTTGTAAATGAGATACTCGGTGGGCTAAGTGTTTGAGAAGATTCGCTAATGTTAAGATCAACGTGTTTACCGGTTGTGTCTTTTGGCGTTACAAGGTCAGTAACAGTATTTACTATTAAATCGAGAATTGGGTCAAGCTGTTCGATAATTGGCTGGAGTGTATGAAACATAACTCTCTCTGAAGAAGTTTCGTCTGCTGAATTGTCTATTGGTGTAGTTTTATAATTTATTGAAGTACCTTCGAAAAGATTGCCAGAGCTTTTCTGGAGATCGGTTACCGTTTCGGAAGAAGGTTCAGTGACTGTCTTAGCTTCAATAATAAGGTTTGAGGTATTAAGACGATTAACACTTGGAATTTCTGTCGTTGTATCGTTTTTAGGCCTAGTTGTTGATGCTTTATTTGTTCTCTTAGTTTGAATTTGAGTTGTAGTTCCTGATCGAAATCCCATCGTTGTTTTGATAGGAAGTTCAGTTGTTGTTGTTTCTGTTTTGTGCTCATCTCTTATTTTGGTGGATAGTTTAGTTGTAGTTTCTGTTATAAGTTCAGTTGTTGTTTCGGTTGAAATATCAGTTATAATTTCTGGTGAATGAACAGATGGAGTTTTGGTTGAAAGATAAGTTGTAGTTTCGGTTGAAATACCAGTCGTTGTTTTGGTTGATTGATCAGTTGCACTGGTTGATATCTCAGTCGTTTCTGTTGGAAGGTCGGTTGAAGTTTCGGTTGAGAGGTGAGTTGTTGATTTAGTTGATAAATCAGGTTTAGTTTCGGTTGACAACAAACTTCCATCTTCAATCGAAAGTTCAGTTGCTGATTCGGTAAAAAAGTCAGTTGTTCCTTTGGTTGCAAATTTAGTTGTTATTTCTTTTCGATTTTCAAATGACTTATCGGTGAGATGATATTTAGTTGGTGTTGTTTTATTTGGCTTCAAATTGAACTTTGTTGATATCGTGCTGGTCGTTGATATTAGTTTCATTTCCGATGTTTTGTCGACACCAGGCTCGGATGTTTGAGTTTTTGGTGGTTTGAGTATTTTTGAGAAGAAAAAATAGTTTACTTGTGTTGTTTTAGGAATTTCTGTATTCCTCGGTAACGTTGACGTATATGAATGACTTAAACTGCTTTCAGTGCTTGTCACATATGTTTGTGTGCTTTCCCCACTCATGTTTTCATTAATTTTTTCAGAGGATGTTTTGAGAGAATGTGTCGATGACTGTATATCATTGCCAGTGGATGTAGGTGTTGTGTACTTATTTTCTGGTTCTATCACTGATTCCAGAATTGAATGACTGGTTTTAATAACTTGAGTTGAAGGATTAGTCGGTTCCTTTGGAACTGATATAGATATTGTACCATTTGCCGAGGAAACAAATTTCATCCCAGATTCTGTCACAAATTTTATTGTATTCTTTAGTGTGGCGTTACTCTTAATTTTGGAATCCATCATAGATGTTGATATTAATGAAGTAGCGTTTTGATTGGTTGGTTCTGTCACAAAATCCATACCAGATATTGTTACTGATTTTAAACCTATTGAATAATCACTTGTGTTTGTGTACGATTTAATATCTGACATTGAGGGAGAAGTAATATTTAGTGGCTGTGTGATGTTATCTCTTAATAAAGAACTTGTTACTGCTTCAATGAATGTAGACCAGTAAGATGGAGAAGTTGGCTGTGTTTCATATTTTGGTTTTGATGTTATATTCACGTTCATTTTAGCCACTTCAGTCCACGATCGAGTTTTGAATGTGGTAGTTTTATCATCTAGAGATGTTTTATTATCTGGAATTGAATGGTGTGATGTCAAGGGCGTCCATTTTGAATTGGAATCTGTCTTAAGCACCTTTGTGAAGAAAAAGTATCGAGTTTTTGTTGTTGGAAAGGGTGATGTGGTGTAATTTGCTAACCCATTTCTAGATGTATGCACAGAAACAGTTCGTGTTTGCTTCGTTTGCATCATTTCTGTATGACTGGAAGCATCAGAAAAAGTTAATGGCGAGATGCTTGCTGAAGCCGTAGAAAGATAGAGCTGTGTTGTCGGAGAGATAGCGACATAACTGCTAATACTTTTTGAAATCATTCGTGCACTGATTGAAGGAAAAGAATTTTCATCTATTTTTGTGACAAATACTTTTTGCAAAGTACGCGAAGGCTCAGATGTTAATTCTTTTGTGTTGTAACTATGGGATAAATCACTAGTAAGCATCTGACCTGAAAGAGAATGATCGAATTTTGATGTTACATAATTATTAATCGACGAATACATTTTTGTACTTGATTTATCAAAAGAACTTCTTGCATGTGGTGTAACCATTTTCGTTGATGTTATTTCCTCCGTTTTATCAACAATACGTATGTCAATTTCAGATGATGGGGAAAAGGTTGGAGTAGGGGCGATAACTTGCGCTCTAACGGTACCCTGTCGTAATACATCTGCAATAAATGAACTGTTTTCTGATGTAGTAGAAATAACTGACTGTTCATAACTCAAAGACAAACTATCTGGTCTACTGGCCTGTTCTTCATTATAAATTGATTCACCTAAACTCCCCGTGATGTATCTTGTTCCCCTTTCTGGTCCATTGCTTGTTGAAGGGAAGGTAAGAGAAGACGTGAAGCCTAATGGGATCTCAGTAAATTTTTCGGTAAGACCGACCGTATTTTCAAAGTTTGTTTCATAAGTTCTTGAAACATCCCCTATCAAGGTTTGGCTGGGTAAAAGTATATTTTCAATGTCATACCGATCTGAGGATGCCGTTTGTCTTATAGAACCGAACTCGGTGAACGAAGTTGAAGATCGGTGTAGATTTTCTACAGAGCTCATCGAAATTTCATCGTATTCGATTTTAGAGGGCTGTAGGAAATGCAAAGAACTTTCTATTTGCGATGTTGTTTTACGAATATATTGTACGGAATCTATGTGTTCAAATTCAGAGTCTTGTATTTTTGATTGATGCTTAATCAGAAATTCTGATTTTGGTGGAAAGATAATCATAGGTGGTGTTGGCGGTGGAGATGTGTGTGATTGAATCGAACTCATTTTATTGTATGGCGTAACAATGCTTCCCGAGGATGTTTGTGCAAATGAAATAGATGTTGAATATTGAGATAAGAATATATTACTTTTTACAAAACTACTCGGTGGGGTGCTTTTTAGATGTCTTGGTGAAAAGGAAAAGTCCAAATTTTTGTAAGATTTTGAAATTGATGAGGTAATATCAAAATCATAATTCGAAATATCTGCCAATTGCTTGAAATAGATTTGGTGTGACAAAACGAATTCAACCGAAGTGCTCTTTGAATTAAGGTCACTTGATGGTTGTGAATAGCTTGACGGAGTAGGAGAAAGTACTTGCACAGAAGTTTGCTGGGGTTGTGTTGTTGATGTCGATTGCAGAGATATTGAAATTGAAGATTCGAAATCATCTGATGTAAAGAGACTTTTCGAATTTTCGGATTTTTCCTCTTTGTTGTAAGAATACGACCGACTTGTAGGTAACGCAAATACGAATGAAGGCGATATACTTTTGTAGTTGATAAAAGCGGAAGGCTGGGTCACTGTCACCGTAGAAGATAATATTTCAGATATTGTTGTTGTGTCTATTATTGGCGTATTTGAAATAAATGAAGTTTGTAAAGATTTACCCATGTAACTCTCATCTTTGTTTGTCTCAATAGAAACTATTAGTTGAGATCGAATGTCAATCGAAGGTGAAAGAGAACTAGTCAGTTTTTGATCAATAGAATTGGTCTTGTTTGCATTTGTCCTCTGAATATACGATACACTTGTGTTTGGTACGAATGAGTCAGAGATAAGAATTACATTGGCTGTTTTAGTTATCAAATTATCTGCCTCCTGCTTCGTTATATCTACCGTTGTCAACTTCGGATTCGGTTCTTTCGTCGTTGGATATGTGCGTTTGATTGGAGCCATATTCATCAGGTAGCATCGTGCTATCATTGACGGATTAACATGTCTGCACAAATTCTTTAATTGCTTTCTATATTCATACTTCGAAGTTGTGATTTTGTATTTGTCAGGTGAATATTTTGGACTCTTTTCTATCTCAAGAATTGGTGGAGTAGTTCGATGAAGGTCCGATATAGTGTATTCAATGGGTTTAAGACTTATTTCGGATATGTTTGCAGTTACATTAGTAAAAGCAAATGTTAACTTAATTTTTGTTATGTTTGAAGGGGCTGCTGAATTAATTGTACTCAACTCGAGAGCATTTGTGGGCGTTCCAGTGGCCATATTTTTATTTCTTAATAAAGTATGTTTTGCACCATCCGTTGTATCTTCAATAGTTACAGACACATTTTTCATTTGAGAATGGACCATATCTACAGGGTTTTTTATTGTACTGACATTAAAAACTAACTCTTTTGTTTCGTTGAATTTGATTGTTGTCATTTGTTCACGATGAAATCCTTTATCTATTGCAGTGGTGATTTCTCCTGATGATTCTATGGAATCTCCAGAACCTGAATCTAAGGTTTCATTATCTAAACCATCACGGTCGATCCGAGATTCATTGTTGCTGCGATCACTCCGAAGCTCTGGTGGAACTCTTATGAATTCATTTTGAAGCTCTTTGTCTATAGTCGTCGATGAACCTTCTACTGTGTCAATCAGAAATGTGTCATTTTCGATTGGTTTAAGAAGTAGTTTCTCATTTACGCCTTTGTCATCTCCAGAGAAGATATTTTCGAAATCGTCAGTGTCTTGTATTTTTTTCAAGTCTTTGTATTTAACTGTTCCTGGTCGAGTGGTTATCGTTTTCATTTTGAGTTCTGAGTCTATCTCATGCGGTTCTATTTGACTTGCCTGTGAAGTGCTATCGGAAGTATTAACGACTGTTTTAACGATAAAACCATTAACAGAATCAACATCACCAGGCTGATCCATATTACCACTAGTAGTAAAGCTATCTTCAAAGTCATATACTTTGACAAAAATTGAATCCCCTTCTTTTTCACCTTCAATCGTTATACCTTCACTGCCTGAAAAATCGTCCACGAAAATGTTTTCACCTTCAGACTGAAGTAGCAAAGTCTGATCCCCCGAAGAAAAATCTCCAGATTCAACGTTAATACTTTTTTCCGCTCTTCCTTCTGAAATTTCATGGATGAATCCGCTACTTTCACCTGATGCCAACAAAATATTGTTCTTTTCTATAATTGATTCAATTTCTCCCGAGCCGTCCTCACCCGAAATTAAGTATTCACCACTATGATCGTACTCACCACTGCCACTTATATCTGTTTTAAAACCGCTTAATCTTTCTTGAAAATCGACTGTGCTATCTTCTTCTTTGTCAGTACTAACAATTACTAAATAATCAGCATCTACATCCGGTACTTCTGCTTCCCCAGATACTAATTCTGATAGCTCACCAATCGCTTCATAGTCAGAATAATCTGAGCCTTTCACCTCTTTTCTTACTTCTGCATCTATTGTGTATTCATGGGATTCAATTTCTCCATTGAATTCAATATATTCGCCACTTGAATCCCTTTCTTTTAAATCGTCAACAGTATCAATCTCTGGGAAAAGATAAACACCATTTATGTTACTAACTAAACCTTCTCCAATACTTGAGTATTCCAACATGTCATCAATTTGTATGTCGCTGTTCAAACTTTCTAACAACCCTGATCCTTCATCTAGAATAATGATTTCTAAGTTCCCGCTGGTTGAGGAAGATTCATATTCAACTTCTTCTTTCGTAACTAATCCAGAATAGCCTTCGTCAAAGTCTGTTTCAAACACTGAATCACCGCTTTGACTGGAAAACATATCATCTCCACTAATTATTTCCATAAAATATCGATCACCTGAACCATATTCTCCAGAATTAATCCCACCCGAATCTTCATACAAATTATTTTTTACATCCAACTGCCTAGATGATATTTCACCTGAAATTTTAATTTCTGAAGAATCCATAATTTGTTCACTACTTAAGTCCTCATCTACACTGCTTTCAAGACTCACTGGCACTATGGCTTCGTCACCTGAAGTCATCTCAGAAAAACTGTCCTCGATTTCGCCAGATAACATTTCAATTTCGGCCCCTGATCCTTCTGATGAGGTTGAAATAATATCTCCCGATGTAATGTCATAATCTGATCCAGAATAGATATTTTCTCCTAAAATTACAGAAATTTCCCCTCCTGATTCTCCTGACATAGTTTCTCCTGATATTAAAGGAATATTATCATCTGATTCCGTCGTTACTTTGGAAACCATGTCGATCACATCACCTGATGATCCACTTTCCTCTGAGAGTCTGTCGGTAGCTTCCCCTGATTCACCTATTGAACTTTCTCCGGAAATCACAGCAAAACCATATCCTGATTCATATGACACTGTTGATCCTGAAATCATTGCGATATCATCGCCTGAAGCAGTCGAGATGATATCTCCTATAAGTGTGACAGCATCATCGCCTGATCCAGATTGAATTTTTTCTCCTGATATTATTTCAATTGATTCAATTTCTTCTCGGTAGTCTAAACTTTTGTCCAGCTTTTCGTCTTCATGATCTCCATCTGCTTTCCGTTCAAGCACGACATATTCCGGTGTACTACTATCATCTAGCTCACCTGATATCATTTCAATGAAAGAATTGTCCACTTCATCAACACTATCCTCAAAAGGGTCTTTCCCATGTTCGGTCTCACCAATATCCCCATTGCCACTAAAACTGTCATCGATTTGCCCAGAACTTTCGTATTCAATTCCTGCTTCTGTTTGATTTGAAATTTCTCCAGAAAATATGCTATCTTCAAAATCGAGGAATTTCGTCGAAATGTCTATTTCTTTGATTGTGGTTGAGTCATAAACATCTAGAGAATCGGTTTCTAAGGAAGGAAATGGAGTAGTTTCCTCAAATTTTGCTTCTGTTTCCTCTGTCAAAGATGAAATGGTGTAACCATCAGCAGGGCTCATAGGTGTAGTTGTTTTACCAATTCTTGTTTGTAAAGAAAGAGTTTTGTTATGTTCCTGAGTTGTCCAAGTTACTTGAGTTTTCGTGTGTAACCTGGTGCTTGTTTTTAGATCAAAACTAGTTGTTGTGGAAAGGCTTGAAGTATTCGGTAAAATTGTAGCTTCCGATAGAGTTACAGTTTCGTTGGTTAAACTAATATCTAAAACGTCTTTACTTGTGCTTTTAAATGTTTGTGTGGATGTTGATCCTTCCGCGACTTTCGTTAATTGCTTTTCTGTTGTAATGACATTACTTTCAGTTTGAACTAAAACTTCACAATATAATCCAGTGTAGTCCGTATCACAAATACAGGTGAACCCGGCAATTCTATCAACACACAAACCATTATTTGCACACGGTGAGCTTGAGCACTCGTCTAAATCAATTTCACACTGATCTCCTTCAAAACCTTCGACGCATTCGCATCTGAAATTTCCTATCTCATCAATACATAGACCTCCGTTAAAACATGGTTCTACGTTGCTCTCACATTCATCAGTCTCGATTTCACAATCCGTTCCTTCGTAACCTTCAATACAATCACAGGTATATCCACCGTGTGTATTCGTACAGGAACCTCGACCACTACACCGTGTATCACCGTCCATACATTCATCCACGTCAATACGACATAACGCACCAGTGAATTGTGGCGGGCATTCGCACGTGAACTGTGTCCTGCCACTGTGACATGTCGCTCCATTTCTGCAATAGTTAGGTGAACAGTGATCAACAAGCTCTGCACAGTTAGTACCCATATAGCCGCTGTCGCATCGGCACTTGTAACCGTCTTCCTTGTCAATGCATATACCGCCATTCTGACAAGGTTCGCTTTGGCATTCGTCGATTTCTACATCACAGTCCTTTCCTAGAATAATGAAATCAATAAACTACAATTGGTTCCCTAAAAAAGGGCCCTAATAATACGTCGTATAACCTCAGTTGAATATATAAGTTGGAAGCATAAAATCTTAACCCAATAGCATGTTCGTGTTAATATATTACTTATTTTCAATTTGAAGACATGTTACGCCAACATATTAGTACCGGGAATGCCACAGCTACACAAAATAGCCAAGTAAGCCAACATAAAACATGCTGTCACCTTGTTATATGAATTTCAATTGTTCACAAAATACGACCCGTCACGTGAAAAAGAATAATCTCGGAACTTTTTCAGGTAAATATTGACAATAAAATAAGGAAAGTCCATTCTAAAGAAAAACTTATTGTTGAAGGTACAATGGTGATTCTTGATTCCGAAAATTAGTCAAATGCACAAAGTCTCTACCCTATTCAGTCTGCGCTGTACGTGCAGTCTGACTAGGGTCGTCATATTACCCATTTCAAAGAGCGTCCATTTTGACAGGCGGTTTATCAATACACGCAATCGATACTAATTGCCTTTTATCAAGAATAATTATACAAATTAAAACATTACTACATAATACAATAAATCGATACAGCCATTTTATTTCATTTCATTTTTTGCCGGAATAATGAAATGTCGAGTTATTTTTTTAAATGCTTGTTCCCTTCGGCATAATTTTGTGATATTGTCTCGAAATTGAGACTGCAATGATAATCAATACGTTCATTATAACATCTTAATCCCTTAAAGAGGATTATTAATGATAACCTACCAGTAAAACCAGAGTGACATTGGCACACATAATCTCCCGGTACATTGTAACATCTGGAAGCCTGGACACACGGATTGAATGCGCACTCATCCTCGTCAATCTGACAGTTGTTACCAGTGAATCCAGTTGGGCAGAGGCACGAATACGATCCCACCTCGTCCACACATATACCCTATAAAACAGACGTACAGTCAGTGCGATGCGAATGGTAAATAACTGAATTTAAGGTTTGCCTACCAGATTGGAACGTTCTGATTCGCTGATGATTTATTCGTCTTCATTGATTGATTGATTGAATGGAGTTTAACGCCGCTTTCAACATTATTTCAGTTATATCGCGGCGTCTGGAGCACCTAACAATGGTTTCCTGGTATTTCACCCATCAGTACAACCACCACATCCTTTCCTAACCTCCAGCTGCTATCTCACATAGGTCTACGATTATCAACCCATTGGTGAGAGACAAATAGTCTGAAAGAATGAGTGCCGCCGTCGGGAATCGAACCTTGGACCTATAGATTGACAGTCCGACGCGCAACCAACTGCGCTATGACGGCGGCCACTTTATTCGTCTTCAAAGCACAACTTTTTTATAAGCAACTGTGATGATCGTTTCTTGACACTTATTTCGACCAAAATCGCTTAAATCGTTAAATCGCTTACTCAGCTTTCGATTCGTTCATTACAAATACTCACACGAACTATTTCAAAACGTTCCAAAGACGGAAAATTAAAAAAACGCTCCAAAAATGTTCGAATGCGCTCCACAATGCGCTCCACAACTTCGTTGATTTAATCAAATAACCAGTGTGTGACATTTTCATTTTCCAACAATTTCATGTATGCGTAATTGATAGACATGGTGTATATTGATTAATCGATTATAATTGATAATCGGTTGGTTTGGGCTTCCGATTGTGATAATCGACTAAGAAATTTCAAAATCGATTTATCAGTTCCTACCAAATAAAAGAATATAGCATTTGTTTTCGAAACCGTCATCAGTTTGATGGCTTAGCGTGAAACAGTTGTAACTGCCTATATGTTTATAGGCAGTTACAACTGTTTCATGCTGAGCCATGAAGTTCGGAGAAATCTACAGAAGGATTCTTTAGGTCATGAGTTTTAACTAGACTTTCACGTTCTATTCATCAGCGGATGATAATGGGGGTGCTGCATTAATTTCTAAGAAAACGATCGTACAATTGATCATTAGTTGATTAACACTTCCAACTAAAATCAATTATTGGTTGCGATTTGAAACCGATTGCCCAACACCAGAAGACACTATGCGGCCTAGACAACGATACAACGCAACAAGAATGTACGCTGGGCAACGACACAACGCAACAAGAATGTACGCTGGGCAACGACACAAAGCAACAAGAATGTACGCTGGGCAATGACACAAAGCAACAAGAATGTACGTTGGGCAACGACACCACGCAACAAGAATGTACGCTGGGCAACGACCCAACGCAACAAGAATGTACGCTGGAAAACGACACCACGCAACAAGAATGTACGCTGGGCAACCACAAAACGCAACAAGAATGTACGCTGGGCAACGACCCAACGCAACAAGAATGTACGCTGGGCATCGACACAACGCAACAAGAATTTACGCTGGGCAACGGCACCACGCAACAAGAATGTACGCTGGGCAACGACCCAACGCAACAAGAATGTACGCTGGAAAACGACACCACGCAACAAGAATGTACGCTGGGCAACGACACAACGCAACGAAAATGTACGCTGGGCAACGACACAACACAAAAAGAATGTAAACTGGGCAACGACACCACGCAACAAGAATGTACGCTGGGCAACGACACAACGCAATAAGAATGTACGCTGGGCAACGACAAAACGCAACAAGAATGTACGTTGGGCAACGACACAACGCAACAAGAATGTACGCTGGGCAATGACACAAAGCAACAAGAATGTACGTTTGGCAACGACACAACGCAATAAGAATAAACGCTGGGCAACGACACAACGCAATAAGAATGTACGCTGGGCAACGACACAACGCAACAAGAAAGTACGCTGGGCAACGACACAACGCCACAAGAATGTACGCTGGGCAAAGACACAACGCAACAAAAATGTACGCTGGGCAACGACACAACACAACAAGAATGTACGCTGGGCAACGACACAACGCAATAAGAATGTACGCTGGGCAACGACACAACGCAACAAGAAAGTACGCTGGGCAACGACACAACGCAACAAGAATGTACGCTGGGCAACGACACAACGCAACAAGAATGTACGCTGGGCAACGACACAACGCAACAAGAAAGTACGCTGGGCAACGACACAACGCCACAAGAATGTACGCTGGGCAACGACACAACGCAACAAGAATGTACGCTGGGCAACGACACAACACAACAAGAATTTAAACAGGGCAACGACACAACGCCACAAGAATGTACGCTGGGCAACGACACAACGCTGCAAGAATGTACGCCGGGCAACAACCCAACGCAACAAGAATGCTCGCTGGGTAACAACAAATCGCAACAAGAATGCTCACTGGGCAACGACACAACGCAACAAGAATGAACGCTGGGCAACGCAACAAGAATGCTCGCTGGGCAACGACACAACGCAATAAGAATGAATGCTGGGCAACGACACAATTCAACAAGAATGTACGCTGGGCAACGACACAACGAAACAAGAAAGTACGGTGGGCAACGACACAACGCAACAAGAATGTACGCTGGGCAACGACACAACGCAACAAGAATGTACGCTGGGCAACGACACAACGCAACAAGAATGTACGCTGGGCAACGACACAACGCAACAAGAATGTACGCTGGGCAACGACACAACGCAACAAGAATGTTACGCTGGGCAACGACACAGCGCATAAGAGTGTACGCCGGGTAACGACACAACGCAACAATAATGTACGCTGGGCAACGACACAACGCAACAAGAATGTACGCTGGGCAACGACACAACGCAACAAGAATGTTACGCTGGGCAACGACACAGCGCATAAGAGTGTACGCCGGGTAACGACACAACGCAACAATAATGTACGCTGACCACCTGTGAGAGGGCTGAGATCTTATCTATCTATAGTGTGTCTATCAAAGACTCTGGACAGACTGTGCGGATGCAAAGACTGGCCAAAGACTTTGCTATGCGCACATGTAAAATTGTTGGAAATGTCACACACGTGCTCAAACAATTTCATGGTTTTATTAACGAAAGCCGTTTTTTTTAAGCAGAGGGCTAATTGGTCATTTAAAACATGAATACATCTTTATAGAATAGCTCGTGGGCTTGATTAAGTGTTACTTATTTATTTTGTGACCAACGGATTTAGCATTATCATATAACCGCCCTTAAATTCCATAATGTTCTTAAACTGTATTTTATATACATTCGCACAAGGTAGATTGTTAAGAATGTTGTTTATAACTGGAAACATCTTTGCTTTTTTGCGCCACGATATTAATTTTGAGAAATTGAATAAATAGATCTATTAATTTTACGTTATGAAAAAAAAACAACAACAACTGAAAAAACAACAACAAACAAAACACCAAAAGCTTTTCACACTTATGTGTTAATCATTTTGGAGACTTTCCATTGGCGATATGGTTACGTCACGTATTCATACATAAATGTGATTCTATTTTCATTTTATACCTATGTGAAAACAATCCCAAATTTTTCAATTTTTATCTAAATCAAATTAGATGAAAATGTAAACGAATTTACCCCATTTTCACATGGATACGAGAAACACTCGTCAATTTCGGATTCACAAAATAACCCTGTATATCCGGGCTGGCACTCGCAAATAAATGCATTGTCTTCATCTAAACACTGACCGCCATTTTGACACGGCCGACTCGCACACTCATTGATTTCTGCTTCACATGTGGGACCTGGATAATTATTCGAAATTAATGTAGATATTAAACATTATTACAAACGTTCTTCTTAACAACTATTAACTTTATTTTTGTAAATGAAAGCATGTAACAAACCTAAATGATTTAGAGTAATTGAAAACATATTTTCGAAACTTTTTACACCTAGAAGTATTTCAAACAAAACCTGATACATGTCCATTAAACATTTATCATCTGAATGATTTAACATTATGAAGACTTGATTCTTAATTATTTAGCAATACGATAAAATATGTTTGGACTACATGTACAAGTATCTAAAATACTATCTGATCAAGCCCCCCCCCCCCCCCCCCACCCCCGGAAATATATCAGAACTTGATTTGATAAAAAACAATAAATAATTTTATAAATGTGACCCGTCTCGCGAAAAGGAACCATCTGGTTAGTGCGTTGATTGTCCTAGTCAGACTGCGCGAATTGTATACGAATGAAATCCCAATTTCAATTAGAAATGCATCTTCTTTATCTAGCTTCAAAACAAGTTCAAACAATATTTGCTCGTAACTAAGTCAACAGTCGATGCAGAAAACATCTATTTTATTCAAGTAAATCGCGTATCTGTCCAAAGATTTACTTATTCATGAATTTTCTTGTAAATTGTTGCCAATGTTATTTCATATGCAATCATATGTCATCATCTTTTTCAGTGTCTTTCATCATATTTTCATCATGATATCATTAATTAATCAGATTATCACTTTCATTTATTTTTCATTCACTGAAGGCAACATTGCAAGAAAGAGAAATTTCAATTTGTTAATTTTGAAAGATTTGTCTTAATGTTTCACCTCCATAAAATAAAGATATTATATTTTTTATTATTATTATCATTATTTTTATTAATTGCGCGGACTGACTAGGATTGAAACTTTTCGCACTTTGCTTATTTTCTGAATCTAGAATGCTATCTTACTGGAAAGGAATTTTGGAAAGGCGATCTCTAGTTGACCTATGCTGGACCCAAACTCTTTTTCATGTATTAATTTTACAGAGTTCCCAAATGGTCCCTTTTAGAATGACGGGTCACAATTATATTAAAACCATAAATTAGAAAAGACTAAAAATCTTCAACTGTTGAACAAAGTTGTTTGAACGCTTTTATACCTTGGTTTATTTGACCCGAATTTGACCCCTGTGGAAAAAAATGCTTAAATAACAATTACTGATATATTTTATCAATTAACAAAATATATGTTGTACTCAATACCGCTTGTTATTCATTCCTATGAAAGCACGTGCAAGGCCGAGTAGGAATAATCAGTTTTTTTATTCATCTAAATGGCAGGGGCCAGATTCGGGCCAATAAAACTGAAATTACTGAAAATTAACACGCAGTCCCGAACAATATTAAAAAATCAAATTGAAAAAAGAGATTCTAACCTGTTCTTCCAGGTTGACAATCACACGTATAATAGTTGATACCGTCTACACATGTGGACCCAAAATAACAGCGGTTTCCTGTACAGTCGTCTATATTTGTCAAACAAGCATCACCCATCCAACCTGCAACCAGATCCGTGGATCGTTCAATTTTGCATTTGTGCTGTGTATGACATTTCCGTAAATTCAATATGAATCAGAACGCTCAGTAAAGCCACAGTCTGCCCAAAGTTTTAACTATGTGATATGTAACTTGGTAAGGTCTTAACCCATCTTCAGGCGGACAGCCACTATTATTATTGCATTGTTTGTTTTTTTCTGACCTGTTCAATGTTTCTGCTTCAAGTACGTGCGAAGTTTCTTTGAAATTTCAATCGTATGCTCCTCTTGAAGATGTCCAGAAGACTATTGTCATAACTTATTGTCTGTTGTGCGTCCGTGGGTGCGTCCGTCCGTCTGTGCGTGCGTGATTTTTATTTCTTTAATCATCTTCTTCTCTGAAGCTACTAGGCAGAATTCAACCAAATTTTACAGGAAAGATGTTTAGGACATTTTCTTTCACATTCCTTCTTTTATTCCTGATCTGTCTGAAAACTATGGTGCTGCAGGCTGTCGAATCATCAAAAAAGAATCACATATTGTGAAATTCAATAAGAAAATCTTCTCTGAAACTACTGGGCAGAATTCAAACAAAATTCGCAGGTATTATTTTTTGTACATGCTATTTCAGATTCCTTCTTTAATTCCAATCAGGCTAACAAACTGGGCGCTATGGGCTATCGAGCCACCAAAAAAGGGTCCCATATGGTGAAGTATAAACAAGAGGTCCATGATGGTCCTATATCGCTCACCTTCGTCACCATGTCTCCTCCCTTCGCATATCTAAATGCTTTAAAGGTCATAATGACCATTAAATTAATAAAAAAAGTCATCATTCTATTCCTACGTCCCTGCATAATTATCTAGGCTTTTCTAAACAAGTATCATGAAAGGATTAATCCTTTGACAAGACAAACAAACTGAAATACTGAGATTGTCCAGTATGTTCTTATAGGACAATGCATTTTTCAATAGGGAATATCCTTTTGACTAAATATACATTCTGACCAAATTTTATGAATATTGTACCAGAATTACCGTTGCTCCTAGACTTTTAACAAGAAGATTGTCATTAAGGCCCCATTTCTTGTCATATCAAATGGGTCCCTCCCAATTCCAAAAGAGTTTATCCAACATTATTCTGACCAAGTTTCGTGAAGATTGTGCCATATTTCTGGCCTCTAGAGTGTAACAAGAAAGTTGTCATTAAGGCCCCTTTTCCCGTGATATGGCCTGGGTTCTTCCAATTTTCAATCGGATTCACCCTGGCCAACATCCTGACCAAGTTTCATGAAGATTGTGCCATATTTGTGGACTCTATAGTATAAACGGGAAATTGTCATTAAGGCCCCTTTCCCACGATGCTGCATGGATCCTTCCCATTTTCAAAAGTGTTCATCCTTGTGATCTTACCAACATTCGGACCATGTTTCTTGAAGATTGGATCATATACGCCGGACGACGGTCGACACACGACAGACGATGGACATTCAATGATGACAAAGGCTCACCTTAAGCACGATGTGCTCAGGTGAGCTAAACAATTTTAAACTCTGAAACTACTTGTCAAATTTCAACAAATCAAAGAAATAATGCTTGCGGCATGTTCTTTCAGATCTTTTAATTTTATCCTGATCGGGAGGATTACTGGGGAGCTACGCGCTGCCATAGCACAAACAAAGACCCTTTGTGATGAAATATTTCAAAGAAAATCTTCTACTTTGAAACTACTTCTCAGTATTAAAGCAAACTTCCCAGGAATGATGCAAAGGTCATGCTCTGTCAAATTCCTTCCAGATCGGGCTGATAACACGTGTGCTACATGCTGTCAGGTCACTTAAAATGGCCTCGTATAGTAAATCGTCTTCTCTGCTATATTTAGTCTGAAGTCTAGAAATCTCAAAGGAATTTTACTTGGGACATGCCCAAGGCTTTCAAATTCCTTGATAGGTGCAATGATATTGAATATTATTGCACCTATCAAGGAATTTGAAAGCCATTATTGGTACTATGGGCTGTTGAGTCACAAAAAATGGCCGATATGGTGAACTGTAAAAGAATCTTCTTCTTTGAAATAGATTGCTAGATATAGGTGATTTTTGGCAGATAGGTATTTCTGATGGATCTCTCTCAGATTTCTTTGCTGTATGGTGATATATTTCTTTGTCATACAAAAATTTGCTTTCATACAGCAAATTTATCGCAACATACAATTTAAGACAGATTGTTATGAAATTTTCACATGTTGCTCATCATGTAACCTTGCAGAAATTGAAGTTGTTTTGCAATCTTATTCTCTGTCATGGAAATAAGGGCCATTTTGTAAAATTCGTTGTTTACTTGAATATTACTTTATTGATTGACGAATTTTGCTGTTTGGACTTATGGTGGCATGTCATTGGAAAAGGGGCCAAGATGTGAAAATATTTTTAATACATCTACATTAGAATTACAGAAATCTTATACTGAATGATTGACATTACGTTACCCTTTCCAAATCATTGCAGATAAGTGATACACGATCCCTTATCCTTGGTGTTTAATTATGATCTGCTTACAGATAAAATGAACAATTAACTTCAAATCAAAGTGCCAATGGAGCGATACTGGCCGACTTGAGCCTCTAGTTTTCGATTATCATGATTACATTTTTTCTCTGCATGGCTAAAATTTATTTTTCTACCTTCATGGAAGGAGTTTGGGCACTTAACTTCATGTATTTAATTTATGCCTGAGGGTACAAAAATTGCGATCCGTAAGGCGGATAAGGGCCAACTGGGAACTCCGTAAAATAAATATTTGAAAAAAGGAATAGTTCTATTACAGGCCAACCAGAGGTCGCATTTCAATAATTCTTTCACCGTGAGGTAGAATAATTGTTCTATATTCGGAAAATTAGTATAGTGTGAAAAGTTTCGACCCTAGTCAGTCTGCGCAGTCCGCGCAGTCTGACTCGGGTCGACACTTTACGCATTTCCCAGGTGGTCCTTTTTCGCACGTCGGGTCATATTCATTAATTAATTTAATGATAAACTCCGAGATATGTGCGTAGACCTACCCGTTTTACACATTTTATCCCCAGTTTGTGGATCACAGTTATAATGACCGTTGTCGTCATTTGTCTCCTTACAAAATATACCACAATTTGGACCGTAATAGTTTTCCTCGCAAAATACTCTCAGGTCTACGTCCAGCCTGAAAAATATTAATTTGTGACCCATCACGCGAAAAGGGACTATCGGGGAATTCTGTAAAATGAATCATTGAAAAAGAGATTTGATCCAGCATAGGTCAACCAGAAGTCGCATTTCCAAAATTCCTTTCCAGTAAGAAGGAAGATTGGACATTCTAAATTACAAAAAAACACATTGCGAAAATTTCGATCCTAGTCAGTCTGCGCAAACCGCGCAGTCTGACTAGTGTCAGCACTTTACGCACTACCCAGATGGTCCCTTTCCGCGTGAAGGGTCACATTTATATTTTTTCTGTTTCGTTGAATTATAAGTTTGAATAATCTGACTGGATTAAAATTTCCTTACTTTTATACCCCCAAAAAGGACCTATTAGACACACATCTACACGTATATAGTTTGATAGCGCACCAACTGTAAAATTAAAAGAAAATAAGGGTTAATTTTTTTGCTTAAGCAGTATCTTGAATTATAAAAAAGAGAAGAGTATTTGCACAATATGTTTTTAGTGCTGTTACTCAATGGATACAAGAAATATTTGAGCCTGTGCGTGAGATTTCAAACAATTTCAAATATGTGCAAAGCAAACGCTCTGACCAGCCTGTGCATCCGCAAAGTCTGGCCAGATTCTTCACTATGCGTTTGGTAGATAGATAAGGTGTCAAATTATCTGTAGACCATCAGGTAATCTTATATCTACAGTATGTGGCTGTCTTCACTACTCAGTGTTTGCACCTTACGAATATTTCAAATTGTTGGAAATGTCTCGCAAAGGCTCATTTGTCTTTGATACAGTATTGCGTAGACAGGAAAAAATTCGACTTTTATACCCGGAAAATACTGTCGTGTATCTAAAATTCTGATAAAGAATGTCAACTTTTTAAGAAATATATGATACGTACTTTGTAATTTCTATGAGAAAAAATATCTACCGAGGTTGGGGGAATTAATAATTGTCGAGGCTTAGCCTCGATTCCAACAACCGAGTTAGATATTTTTTCATGCAATACACTAAGTACGTATTATATTTATCTTATAACCTCTATTTGCCTTGTTTTCGTCGATGTTTCTTGCAGGAAGGCAAGTTTCTAAAAATAACCACATTATGTCATTGTACTAAAAATATCATACTGGATGTTGTCACACAGAAATTTGTATTGTCATAAGATTAAAAGTGATATTCTCTGCTGGTTAACCCTTTTCAACAGAAATCGCTTATTGAGAGCGTTCTGTGAGATTCAGAGCGTTTGTGTTCAGTGCTAACTTGGAGCCGCCGTCATAGCGCAGTTGGTAGCGCGTCGGACTGTAATTCTAGAGGTCCGGGGCTCGATCCCCGACGGCGGCACTCATCCTTCCGACTATTTGTCTACCACCAATGGGTTGATAATTTTAGACCTATATATGCGGAATAGCAGCTGGAGGCTAGGAAAGGATGTGATGTAGTACTGGTGTGAGAAATACCAGAAATCCATTGTCAGGTGCTCCAGTCGCCGTGCTATGACTGAAATAATGTTGAAAGCGGCGTAAAACCCCATTCAAACAATCAAATTAGTGCTGACTTACTTCGTCCCCCGTCCAGATAGAGTCAGTTCTTTCACAGGAGCCCCGAGTGTCTCTGGTAAGGGTGCAGTATTTAGTTGATATTCATAATGATCGACCAAGATCGGCTTTCTGTCCTCATCCATCACGTCGATTTTGATCTTCACTTCTCCCTGAAAAAAGAATAATTTGCTTCGTCAGTAAGGTTTGCGGGCAATTTGAAAAGGTAGGGTGATATTCGAGAAATTCTGATGACGGGTCAAAAAAGAATCTCTTAAATTCTGGTAGCAACTACCGGTATGTTTAAACATTCGATACAACATAAAGCTTAATAGTCCGGCAGCACCAGGGCATGACCTTGCAATAGCGTCTATAGAAAATTTTATTGCTGAAAGTTGTTGATATGGTCATCCTGATATGAAATCCGGTTGATGCCACTTTGGCATCATTGGGCAATCCAAGATGGCTGCCAAAATCCAAAATGGCTGCCAAAATAAGAACCTTTTCCATAATGTTTATCCCATATGATAAGAAAATTACTCAAAATGATCCAAATTGTATCGAAATTGCAGTCGGGTAGGACTTAAGACATTTTCTTGGTTGAGTTACGATATAGAAATATAATATGGCCGCCAAAATTTAAGATGGCAGCCAAAGAAAGTGATTTTCTACTGTGCTTATCATATGTAGTAGAGATATTATGCAAAATGTGTTTGAATTTCAGGAAACCCAAACACAGAATATTTTCATGTTTATATCATACAGTGGAATTAAGATATGGCCGCCAAAATACAAGATGGCTGCCAAAATTAGTAATGTTCTATAATGATTGTTACATATGTAGTCGAGACATAATTCCAAATGCTACAAAAATGATATTGAAAATTACATAAATGTCATACTTAAGACATTTATACTTCAAAAAAAAAGATGTATAAAGATGATCATGAATCATATATGATATGGCCGCCAAAATGAGTGAACGGGAATGTGATTCAAACAGGATGGATAAGGGATGAGTTAGTAGAGATGTGGTTCAAAATCAGAGTTAAACAATTTAATCACAATAAGTCCGAACCTGTCTTACATATTAAAGTTTTACCACCAAGAATCGTGTAATCGAACATAAAGGTTAGATGAGACGCTTTAATATGAAATCATGTTTGCTATCTCTATCACTTGCTAGATGATTTACTTAAAACGGCGCTGATATTGCGCATATTCAAACATTGTGAGTTCATTTCCATGACAATCAATTTAATAATGTTTGAAAAGTTCAGAATTAACTAAACATTAAGTTTGTTGTATCAGTTCAATACAATCTAGTCGCATTTGCGGATGAAAGTAACATAACCCAATGCATTTACATATATACAAGCAAAAATAGGTTCGGTGTTTATTTTATTAAAGAAAAAAAACGATAGCGATGGAAATTAATGTAAAGCAGTCATAACAGTCATTTGATCACAATTTAATGTCTCAGGGTAGGCTATTCTTCTTAGTCACCGACAATCGTCTGCTATCCGTCCCGCAATTTATTTCAATATCCTTTCAGACACCACTGTGCGGATCAGGCTAAATTTTTATAGGGGTGTACCTTTGATGAAATTCTGCGGAAGTTGTAAAAACAATTAGATTCAATCCAAAATTTTAATAATCAAATTGCCGCAAATTATGAAAATCTTTGAAATTATGCTCCTAAAAAACCATTTGTCCTAAAGATTTGATATGTTGCATGTGAATTCAGGCAAGTGTTGTTGAAATAATAAATCGGTTTCTATCAGGTATCTGCCCGACGACACCTAATCTTACAAAGAAGCAAAGACAATTTTGAAAAGCCAACCAAACTATTAGGCCTAAACATTTGATATACAGTCAAACCTGTATTTAGCAAGCGCCTAAGGGACATTCGAAAATTGGTTTCTTGGGAAAGGTGCTTGCTTAATATAGGTTAACTTCTGTTCCTTTGCCTCATTTGGGAACCCAATAGCCGCTTGCTTAATACAGGTTGCTTGCTGAATACAGGTGGCCGCTAACACAGATGCGATTGTATTACACTATTATATTGTGTGGCCACCCTACTGTACTCGTATTTAGATGGTTGTAGGTTAGAATTCACCAAGAGAATCGTCATGTCGTGTGGCAGGATAAAGACGGGGCCTCAGCTAGGCCAGCTATTTATAAAGGTTGGTAGTACTTTTAAAAACTATCACCGTTCCATCCATTCTCTCCGGTGCATTTGATGTTTTCTGGTATATAACTAGGACATCTATGGAATACATTACCAGTAACTGGTTTGGTCAGTTTGATACTTAAACCAACAAAAACAGTTATAGCTTCTTGAAACACTCATGTGATGCCTTTCATCGAATAACATAGAGTACCGTTTTAGGGTCTTCAGCAAAATCGTTTGTTTGTATGAACACAAGGCCGACAATGTACATATCTGGGTGAAGGAATTTCGAATTTAGTGAGACAGTTTCGATAAAAAAGTGTAAAGACAATATTATCTCAAAAACAAAAGGCACTTTTCTCTTTTCTATTTTCTTTAAAATCTCTCCAGATTTCTACAAAGTTTAAAGAAATATAGGGAGTAATATTGACAATTAAATTAAGATGAAATTCGTCGAATTCGGACGTTGTACAGTTTTTGCCAAAATATTGCACACAAGCAGCCAGGTCATATTGTTTTGAGATTTTCCTTCATTGCAGCTTCTCCTCTGAGAAGATTTATGTGCTTATATGACATTGTAGAGTTTGTCTAGACTCCAAAATCCATTTACAAAATAAAGCTAGAATTTCAATACAGATAAGAATGCGTCAACGTTAGTAATTTCTACATTAAAGGCAATGACATTCTAGAGAATCTCACGTTGCTTATAAGCTTCATGATTAAAAAGAGCGACTTCGATTTCTTTTCCAACATATACTTATTTAAGTTTGTTGAAGCTTTTAATCAATCAGCGTTGTTTATCCGCGTTAATTGTATTTCCATGCTGTGCATTATGTACACTTGTAATAAAGATGCAATTTATAAATAAGCAATCCGAAATGATTCAGCTGAATGCAAATTCAGATCAAATAATCATCTTCTGTGCGCGATAAACGGAAAGCGCGCTTGACCAAAGATTTCATCCGAGCCGAAATGATTGCGGATCTTGTGAATGTATTCTCAAAAGATCCTTTGAAAATACCGTCGAAATTTATTGTACTAAAATTTATGACGGTAAATTGCGAACTTTTTTCGAAATTAAAAGTGTACACTTTCTTTTGGAACTAAGTATATAATCAATCAACAAGATTATACATATAATGATTATCATAATGAAATTAGCCACTGACTCCGTTTTATATGGTGTAGTCTTACTTAAAGGATACCCGTTTCTTGATATATTCAAACTGAGGATTGAAAATATTAATATTTTATTTATAGGACCTTTTATGTAGTAATTTCGCTAAAATAGAGGTTCTTCGCTTTTCAGGTGTCGATTTCATATAGGACATATTTATCTAATTTATGTAAAATTTCTATAATTTCATCATTTAATGAATGTTCTGATATTCTAGACAATCAAATCTATTGGTAATTATAATGCACCCTTTGCAAAAGAGTGTCAAATCTTGCTATCCCAAAGAACTTGAGATTTTTTCAATGTTTAGCGTATGAATGGATAAATAAATATACCTTTCTTCTCTTCACTGTGCATATGATTTAACAAGTGAGGTTTGAGTAGAATGGGGGTGTTACTAGCAAACCGACTTCTATCTCTTAAGGCTTTGGAAAATTCTAGGCCCATTAACCTACATTCATATATTTGTTTTCGGCCAAACTGGCTATTTTGATTCAAAATGAATAGGTGTGGATAACTGCGCACCGCAAAAAAATGTGTAAAGCAGAACAATTCATGAGTTTGAATAAGCATATCTAGCATTTAAGATATGGATAATCCATTTGATAAGATAATTTTTTTTTAAAAAGTGACACAATGATACATTAAAGAAATGAAATTTCTCGTAAAACCGAGGACAGATTTGTAAGCAATTCGTTTATATGGATATACTAACTATTTCTAGAAAAATTATCTCCCTTTATGAACTAAATTTCATTAAATTGTTTGAAATATGATGAAAATGTATTTTTTGAATGTTTATTTCAAATGTCCTTACTCATTTAAGCAATTAGGGGGCGATTTTGAACGCCTTGGCTACAATGAGAACAATATAGCAGGCGAAATCGCTTTGACAATTGGCTTGGACGCCATCTTGGACGCCATCTTGTTTCTAGCGAGTTGCCCAATGATGCCAAGGTGGCATCAACCGGATTCTTGATGTACAATGTCTCCCCTTTCTAAAAATGCAAAAATATTTTCTATAGACACGGTTAAAGTCAAATTTCGGGTTTTGCTGCCGGACTATAATCATTATAGAAGAAACACAAAGGTTGTCTCATGATGTTTGGGATTTATTCATTCATTTTATTATCTTTTTTTCTTATTCAACCTTTTACACGTCAACATCTTATATTACGATAAGTGGTGATTTTAAATTGACCTTTCTGTCAGGAACGATAACAATCTAACCTGAGTCATATCAATTGGAAGAAAAATTGAGACATAAAAAGAACCAGCTCTGCGTTCAGGATCACAAAACGGTGCAAACAGTTTCCCAATTTTACTCCGCTTTGCAGGTACACTTGCGTGCAAAGCGGTGTAAAATTTGAAAACTGCTTGCACCGTTTGGTGCTTCTGAACGCAGGTCAGGTTTAAAGGGGTCAATATTTCTTATAGGCATATTAGTGCAGGCTGAACTTTCAAAATGAATGTTGAAAAGGGGGAATAATTTACAAAAGTATGACGAAGACATATCCTGCGTTCAGGATGAAAAAAACGGTGCGAACTGTTTGCTAATTTTACCACGCCTTGCATGTGCACATGCGTGCAAAGCGGGGTTAAATTGACAAACAGTTTGCAACGTTTTGTCAACTTGAACGCAGGGCTGGTTTCCTCATTTAAACCATCAAAAGGAATCCTACCGGCCATTGTTGAAATGGAAATCTGATTGGGTTCGTTTCTTCTCCGACATGACTGTTAAAAGATATGTTGTTACCGCCAATAGATATGATATCCTTTTGTCCATACGCACAATCCGACATACTGCTGGAACTGAAATCGTGTAATAAACGTGACAATTGAAAGATATTTTTGATTGCCTACAGAAATGATATACTTCTGTCCATAAGCATAATTCAAAAACTGTTTGAACTGAAATCGTGTAACAAACGTGACAATCTTTTTTTATTGAAAATAGAAATGATATCTTTCCATCGATACGCACAATCTGACGTCCTGCTTGGGCTGAAATCGTATAGCAAACGTGACAAATACAAGATATGTTGAAATTAAGTGTATATCTGTGTATGGAGCCTAGCATACTCCGGCATACTGCTTGGACTGAAATCGTGTTACAAAAGTGACTGATAAAATATAATTTTGATTGTCTATAGAAATGAGATTAATCTGACCGCGGAATCCGACAAACTACTAGAGCTGAAATGTTGTATCAAAAGTGAATTGCCAAAGAAATGTTGTTCTTTGTATTAGGCCAGCCGCATTCAGACATATTACTAGAACTAAAATTGTGGTACAAAAGTGACATAGAGGATGTGATTTGTTTGCCTAAATGATTGATGACATCATGTCCAAAAGCGCATTCCGAAATACTGCTGAAGCTGATATTTTGTAACATACGTGAATGATTAAATATGTTTTTTGTTTGCTACAAAAATTGCATCCCTCTGTCCATATAGCATTCTGATATACTTGTTGGTCTTAATTGTGTAGCCAGACCTTCGTTCAGGATCACTAAACGGTGCAAACAGATTTCCAACTGTATCCCGCTTTGCACGCAGGTGCACGTGCAAAGTGGGGTACAATTGGAAAACTATTAACACTGTTTTGTGATCCTGAACGCAGGGTAGGTGATTCATAAAAGTGACGTGACTTGTCATTTAAATTTTGTTAATTTTGAAAGTCGTAAAATAGATATTTGAAAAAGAGATTGATTCCATCTAAGATCAACCCGTAGTCAAAAATGTCGTATTTCAAAATCTCTTATACAGAATTGTCAGTTTTATTGCTTAATTGATAAAGGCAATTTCTTCCTTTCTAACATTGATATCTTTAGAAGTTTTGTTGCGTTTTAGTACTTTTGACCCCTAAAATAATTTCGACTTTCTTTCGTGGCCACAGGGTTAATGATTCCTGAATTGTACCGACCATCACGGGGCCTGAACTTGGCTACTCAATTATCTGGAGATGGCCCCAAAAAGTAACCGTAACAAATAATACGAAGTTCGCATTCCGATCGCTAGCCCCGCCCCTTGTCCTCCGACATCGATTGCTCAACGCTAAAGTGTTGTAACTACCTATGTATATATGGGCAGTTACAACTGTTTTGCACTGAGCCATCGCCATGGTAGATCGTCTCGGATATTTTAAACGACATTTGTCTGCAAAATGCAGGTAAATGGCTATAGACATAAAATAAAAGGATTTTTGTTCCTTCCTAGTTGACCTCCCATCCACGAAAATATTAAAACAAATTGGCGAAAAACACGACGGTTAGAGGTGCGCTTTCTGAATAGACGCTTGATTTGATTCGTCAATCGAATTTTTTATTTACGTCATCGATTTGGTCATTCTATCTGTAAAAGTCAATCAAGGCCAAAGTTTAAATTGGGATACATGGCCACCCTTACACGCCATCACTTAAGTCAAGACGGTCAGTAATGAATTCGCACTAGTTTGTGAATGACGAATCGGAACAATTTGACAAAGGGATGAAGTAATCGGAATATAATACGCAAAAGTCAATGACTCAATTTGTATTTTATTTAAGAAAATAAATGAATGAAAAACGTATAAACAATTAACGATTTTTGTTTTAATATGATGTCCATAATTGTTTTAATTTTCAGCGGAAGATCTAAAACAACCAGTGAACAACTTTGTAATCCGTCCTCGAAAACTTCTGTCTCGTTTTAGCCTCTCCCGCTCTAATCGATCTTCCTCGGATTTCATCCTTAATTCCTCCTCTTCATCGATCTGCTGGGAGTACCTCTTCTGTAGATACTGTTGTTTTATTCGGTTTCCGAGTGTGCTCGGCCTGTTTGTCGCTCTGAACTCGGACATCTTCGGTTCTTCTGCTTGGTCTGTGTCACTTGTATCGGTTTCATCGATTTCTGGAAAAATAAGTAAAGTCCTTAATGTCGCACCATAAAAGCCAGGGGGCCGTTTTACTAAACTTCTTACGATAAAATTGATCGTAAGTCAAAATTAAAAATCATAGCTGGTGTTTTCATTCATTGTAAGATTCTGCCTTGCAATATCTCATTGGAATCGTCTTTAGAAGACGATTCCAATGAGACGATGCCTGGTAGAATTCCATATTTAGTTACCGCTGTAGAAGCATCTATTATTTTTGACTTGCGTAAAAAAATGATCGTAAGATGTTTAGTAAAACGGGCCCTAGAAGACCGATTAAAAGGGTTTTCCTAGTGTTAGTATTTAATCGTTTTTCAGAGCCATGTTAAAAAAGTTTTATTGTTATGGCTTTAAGCTCAAAGAAATATCAATTATTTCAAGGTAATAGTTTGTCAATTAAAGTACGTATGCCAAAAAGGGAAAAGAAATACTTAACATCCATAGCTAATAGCTTTTGTTGATGAATGTACGTTGTTTTTTGTTTGTTGTTTTATTACTTTTTTTGTATTATTTCACACGATTGCAACTCATGTTTGGGAAAGTAAAAAAAAAGTATATAAACAAAGAATTAAAAACTAAATCGCTAGTTTTCTTCAACCAAAAGCATTGTTGTTAACAGAAATGTAATAAAAAAAAATAAACAGACAGAAAAATAATATGGACAATTACAATGATATGAAAATATTTATTATTAGAGTGCTATACCAACTCTGACAACTATCCCTGGCACCTATACAGCAAGAATAGCTTCAATATTTGACTTGAACAGACCAAAGGATGATGGGCACATATGCAATTTTGTGAAATAAATGACGTCGCGCACGGTAATGCGTCACTGTAAAAAAAACGTCACCCCCTGTGTTTTAAAATATTTCATTACAAGACTCCTTGCTCGCACCAACCTTATATCTTATATCAAAATAAAGCTTAAACCATGGTCAATCTAAACATCACAATTTTATTGCAAACTATTTTGGTATAATTTCGTTAAAAGGAGTTTCAATTTACAATTTAGGCGAAAAAGAAGAAAAAAAAAAAAAAAAAAAAAAAACACGGTGTAACATGTGACATGAAAGCATCACCGAAAGAAACACATCTTATGTTTTATACAGTTGAATAATGTTTAAACTGCCTTGAAATACATCAATTTTGAACTGGTGTGACATCAAACAATTTTTCCAGCGGAGATCGAATTTTACCAAAATTTAAGAAAAATACCGTGTTATGTTTAACAAAAAAAAGAAGCGTTACATCAAAATAAGAGACGCTGAAAGAATGACGATCATTAAAAATGGTTTAATTGCAACCAACCTTGATATTAGAAATATTATTTTTCTGTATTTCTTAGAAATGTAAAGAAATATCGATTGAGTTTTAAAAGGGAAATTAATAAACTGAAATTCTTGTGGAACGAAATCTTTTCAGGCTGTTATAGAACGTTTTTCAATTCTTAATACGCTAAAGAGTAACAGTCCCCTTTTATTGAAGAATATAAATATAGCTAAGAAATAAATATATATTTTTCGTTTTCTCGTTTATCGCATCAATTCCAAGAAAAATATTTTTAAATAAAAGATGTTGATATGATTTCGTTGGAACGATTTCTAAAACCCGCATTTTCTTACAGCGAAGTTATGTTTGATTCGTTGAATTATAACACCGATGCGCTTTCAGACTTTAGTGTATAAAAAAACGCAATCATTGAATGTCAAGGCATAAAAAGAAAAGGACAGCTTAACACCGTGTAAAAGGATATCTTGGGAAGGAAGGAACAAGATATAACAAAGAGAGCCAGTAATGCCTGAAAGGGGAGTTAGGCAGTATATATAGATAGATAGATACATAGATAGTTTCATCTTAACTTGATAGAATATTGAGTGCTTAGTTTCGCGAAGACTTGTATTCTCGGACTGTAACTCGCCGTCTTTAGACCCAAGAATAGTGATTTCTAAGTAAGCTCAGCAAAATGTAACATTTTTTTCAAACATTCCAAAAAATAATGGCGAAATGCGTCATTTTCCTTTTACAAGAATAGCCTGTATAGATGACAACACATCATATGAACAAACTGCTGTTGGTTTGAATCGATCGTTGCAAAAGAGTGCGAATTTACAATTTTAGATTTACCTTTACAATATAACTTGATTAATGGTCGAAATGACCGTTCAACCGCATACAACTTTAGATTTAGAGCAAAAATAAGCCCAACACTACAGAAAGTTTAGTGACCATTCAGTATTCGCATGTCTACACATTTATGCGAAGATGAAAATTATAAGACATTTTTTAATTCTCTGCGAGGGAATGGGGAAGTTTTTATTGAAGATTATATGCTGACATTACTTTTTCTGTAGAGAGAGTGGGCAATATAATACTTCATAAGCATTCTTAAGAACAAAACGACAACGCAACATTACCTTCTAATTGTAACTCATCCCACTGTGAATGATATCCCGTCAGATAATCATCGGTGTTAGTCGACCTATCCACAAGGACAGGTTTTTTCCGACCTTTTCGCTCCACACATTCATCCCGGTGCTTCCTAAGCTCTCGAAAAGCCCGATGCAGTAAAAAATTGACGAATTGCCGTTCTGTCAATCGAAGGTCATTCGATGAATCCCCTCTTGCGGCCAACCTTTCCATTTCTGTGGCGCTTATAACCATGTCACACGGATACAACGTTCAAACGTCGTTACTTGGAGATAACGTTATTACAACCTATGGTACACCTATGACGTCATTAATTTATTGGAAAACATAATTGCAGGGCGGAGCCTTGGTAACGTTGTACACAGTAAACTTCGGTAACGTAGACAATAAAGACCTATCGTTACATATGAAAATCGTTAAAAACGTCATTTATTTTTAACAGAAAACGTCCTGTGGGACGAGGACATAAACTTCGAAAAAACAGATAAATGGTATAAATCCATCGATGTCGTTAAAAACCGGTATCAATATATGTCCTAATAAAGAAAAAAGAAAACTGTTTAATGAATTACTTCTTAATGAATCACCTTCATTGAACAAAGATTTTATTGCTTTACAATAATGATTATTATAACAATAATGAAAATGATAAAATAATAATTATATTATTAATAATAATATTAATTATATTAATTATAATAATAATAATAATAATAGAAGTGTTGTCTTAATTATTATCGTTTAAGTAGCGGAGTCCAGTATTCACTTTGTTACGTTCCCAAATATGGACATTCCATTGAACAATATCAATAATAATAATAATAATACATACTGTGTTACGTTTCCAATACAAATAATGACAGTGTGGTCACACTCGATTGAACACTCCTCGTCTGTGTCGGTGTCACCCCAACCCCAACTCCAATCGAACCAGCCGGACTTCTCACAGCAGTCCCCATTCATTCGACGTCCCTCGAAATTCACGAACTCCCTAAAACTGGTCTCCAGAACCCCTCGACCGTTCGCAAAGTCTGATATCTGCGAAGAAAACAAGGTGTCAGAGCAAAACTATTGTAAGTGCCTATGTTTTATAGGCACTCACAATAGTTTTTCCGCTGATCACTCGAAATATAATCTTTGAAAAATACAATGAAACGAACTTCTAAACGACCACCTTGCATTTACCACATTTTAAGATATTTGAAGTCATTGAATAAACCACATTTTATTTCTATATGAAGAGCCGTTCAATTTGACGTACATGTATTCTAAAAGACGATTGGGTTTGGATATTTGTCCTTGATTTTTGAAGTAAACGGTCAAACACAGAAACTCTCCTTTGCAAAAGTCACAAAATGGCACTTTTTGAAAGGAATTTGAAAATTTCGATCCCAGAAATACTCGAATATGAATCAAATAAGTATAAAAGTTCCATGACATTCGCGTGTCAGATATCAGTTTATTAAGTAAAGTAACATTACCTATGCTTTGTTTCTCTTACGAGCATAAACTATCAGAATTACCCCACCCACCAATGTTAATTTTGAAATCATGAGTACTCTTAAACTCCCTTCAAATTTATAGCTTTCATCATCTTTTTTTTCGAGTCGAAATCAGTTGAAGTTTCTCCCTTAATGACATTTCTAATACAATTCGACTACTAACCATTTCAGATACCAACGGAAATATTTTTTTTTCAGCAAAAACCAAGTGATCGTTAACAAGTTCGTTTCATTGTAGTACGGAAATCAGATGCCTTAGTGCGGCTTTATGCTCTGACACTGTAATTATTGGCCTACGCGTTTTCTGCTAAACAGTCGCCGCCGTCAAAGCGTCATTCTCGAAATCCTGGGGTCCCGTGTTCGATACATGGTGTAACGCATCCTTTGCGACATCTTCCACCAATGGTTGGATACTCGCAAACATATGTGGGATGAGTAGTTAAAAGCTTGAAAAGGATGTCGTGTTAGCGTCGGTGAGAGAAATACCATGAATCCTTGTTTAGGTCCTCCATTCGTCGGAATGTTACAGAAAATGTTAAAAGCGGCATTACACACCATAAATAACCCAGTGAAATGTTTAGAGGGTATTGAAAGAGGGACCATGGAATACCAAATTTATTACACGAGTCATCATAAACGTTTCAATGCTGAATGCGCTGTTGACCTTAAGGTAGAGGACCCGTAATAGTTTCGCAACGTTTCGGAAATAATGAACTTTAACAGTGTTAACCGGGGTTTCCTGGTGACTTTCATTAGGAAACCTTGGTCAACATAGTGAAAGTTCATGGGGTCCGAAATGTTGCAGAACTATTACGGGTCCACTACCTTAATGGACATTATATTTCTTCCAAACTAATTTTCAACTTTGCAAACATACCTTTATGCTTATTGCAGTGACTAGCTGGAGAAAGAATTATTGAACGATCTCGAACGAACGAATGAACGAACGAACGAATGAAGGAATGACTGAATGAACTAATATATGAATTTATGAAAGAATGAACGCATGCATACATGAATGAAGGAATGAAAAAATGCGTACAGAAATAATAAAATTAATGCAATACAGGACATTACCGAAACTATGAATATGATATAAATCCAAAAGAAATTCCGAAATAACTCCATGTTCTCATTATTCCTTTCCAACAATATAGCATCGAAATCCGAACGTCGCCACACAAATCAATGACCATTTAAATAATAAAATCCATTTTTCAGCAACTTAAGGTCGACATAATTAAGTCAAGGGTTAACGAACTATTTGAGGACACGGATAATATTGGACTTGCTTTAAGAAAGGGAACATTTTGACCCTAGTGCGTACGTTCTCCAAAACTGTCGCGCCGTGTTAAAGATATGCTGTAAAACATGTTTAGTTAAAGGGTTGCTATATATTTATTCGAATTAAGCACATTATTTTATTGCGTGTCGTCAGTTCTCAAAAATTACTAGAATGGTTATGAATAATTCAGTCCATGTACAGTAAAAATGAAATGTAGGGATTAAGTCGCCGAACGACGACAAAACAGAAACATGTTGTGGAAAAAAAGATTAACCTTGGCATGCTGAACCCGAAATATTCCTGCCTTGGAAGGAGCTATAGACAAAAAATCAGCCTACACATTATGTGCAGTCTGATCTTTATGTATACCACCTGTTTTTCCTTTTTAAACCAGAAAAGTTTCAGAAATTAAATTTTCAAAATCAAATGCTGACTCACAAGTAGGAAATACAGAGCTTTCAGCACTTTGATTTATATATAATTTTGCCAAGGCTTTTTATTCAGCATGATAAGGGTTAAGTTTTAAACTAGTAGATAATAAGTTTTTTTTTCCATCACCACTATTTGAGATGTTTTAAGTCATGGACAGTTCGCCAAACTTCAGTTCCAAGCATAGGAAGTTTTTCTATTTTTCATTTTCAAATGCTTCAAAATGATAATATCAATTACAAAATGAAGATTATTTTAAACTATTTCTGATTGTTCTTTCACATGAAACACATGTTTGTATTCTCTTTCATATATTGCAAGTTTTTTCTTAAAAGCAGAAATTTTAATTTTCAAACGCCTATATCTTTCGTCCTTTCTTCTCTTACGTAAGAAGCAGAATTTAATGACACTCTTATAAATCAAGATATGGGGAGTTTTTTTTTCACCGAGGCATGAAAATGAAACTTTGTTTAATTTTGAAATAACCTAATAAGGTTTGATCTTACCATTTTGCGACGACTGTAAAATCGGGAACTAAAATTACGCAAATTGATCTAACACCCTTTTTTCATGCCACGAACGGAAGCATTCTAAAACACTTGTTGGTAATTTAAGAGAGTTTTAATAATGGTTCTATATTGTGATGCTAATGTGACCTAGTATTATTAACCAACATCAATTTTATAATAGTTTGTTAAGTCCACTAGACTCGGACGAAGCCGATATGATATTTGAATACGTTTGCACTTCGTCCGTCCGTCTGTCTGTCTATCCGGTGAAAAAGTTGCATACGCTTTTTCACTAACTATCAACATATCGCTGATGCTAAAAACAAAAAATCAGTTAAGGGATAAAGATTATATTTTTTGATGTCATTTAGGTATGAAGCTAAAAATCTTATCACGCTGTATGTAAACGCAATACATATGAGTGTGATTAGATTAAATTATCAAATTCATTTATGAGGTGGGGAGGGTATTTTTATGTTTCATTTAGGTATGAAACTAAAAACCCAAATATACTGTGAATAAGCGAAGCGGTTTCATACATGAGTGTGGTGAGGTTTTTAGTTTCATATCTCCACGCGAAAAAATATATCTTTTCATATCGTATGATATAATTTCACGAACTTATAAAAAATATCTGTAGTGATCAGATTTCTTATGATACAAATGTCGGACTTACACATTTTTTCTAAGAAATTGCCGTTTTCGGAGCGCAGGTAGAGAATCCATGTTGATTGATATGGCAGATAACTATGAGTATGCCACTTGATATTGACTAAGATATATGTGTCTGTGCGTGACATTTCCAACAATTTCAAATGTTAGAAAACACAGTCTGACCAGAGTCTTCACTATGTGTTTCGTAGATAGAAAAGGTCTCAAAGTATATTTTGAATGTCGGACAATCTTCTAAAAATTACTTTGTGGATTTGCAGGGTGCCCAATGTTCCCGGTTCACGCACATGTCAAATTGTTGGAAATGTCACACATAGATTCATTAAGAACTCAAAAGAATTGTCCCTATAATTTGGTTGGTCAAACAGTCGAGTCTTTCGGAATACCAATCGGCAATCTCACGATCAACCTCGGATGTACATAGACGGACTATTTTTGAAAATTACGGGAAAACCCTGGAAAAACTCAATGAAACTTTGAGTGAAAACATTTGACGTCGCCAACGTTACTCGTTTAAGTCATTGGCGTGAAACCGTCGTGTCCTTATATAAATATCTTTAGATTCTTAAATAACGTCTGAAAAATCTTAATTTTTGAGAATGATTAGTCAGATTTTTCAGTCGTTATTTACTGTAAAAAATATAAATATAAAGATTGCGCCGGTTGTTTCCGCGCTAGTTTTTCTTACACTGTTTTCGCCTAAAAAAATGCACAATTTTGTTACATACTCACCCGCCTTATGTACATCCGAGGCCTGTTGCAGCTTACGGAAATGACCGAGTGATGTTCCGAATGACAGTCGAGTATCTGACGACAAAACGCTACCTTAATTGATGAGGTGGTACAATCTCATTAAAATCATCTTTACGAAACCTCTACGCTTCATCTGTGTTACGTAGGCAATGGCGTATCGGCAAGTTATATTGTGGATTTGATATTCAGCAGATAAGTGATGGTAGTATTTCACCGAGGCAAATTTTCCGACAAAAAAGGTTGTTGTTTTTTATTCCTGGTGATAAAAAAAATATTTGATTTTGCCACTAGAAAAAAGAAACTTGGATCCAGAAGGGGGGGCGTTCACTTGACCCCCCCGACCCCCCTCATGATATGCCACTGCATAATAAGTTAACTTTTATTTTCATTCACTTGAAATAGTAGTCCGTGGTCAAAATGAGCCGTGGTATTTTGTTCAACGCCGTTAAAAAGTTTTCATACCATTAAGTATCAATTTTCTTTCAATCAATATTTCATTCACCAGTCTAAAAAATTTGGTTCAATTCTGTTGAAAATATCATCATGAAATTCACATAAAATAAATGCTAGTTGACCTTTCAAAAAATTTGGATGGCCTCCTCAGTTATCATGCATACAAAAGAAAATTCCTTGGAAACGAAAAAGAAGTAAAATTACAACTTTATCTTTTAAGGTCAACAACCTCTGCTTAAATCTGATTATCCCACATAGGCCTATTTATTTGAGTAAAATCTAGTTTTGAATTTTCTAATACAAAGCTTAAATCTGCCTATCCATAGAAACTTTGAAAAAAATATTTCCATATCCATGTCCAAAATGTTGCCTTTTGTTCGTTTTTAGATATTGTGTGATATATGGTTTCAGCTTTTCTCACTTCAACATTATGAAGGTACCAAAGCAAAACATCCTATGAAAAAACTTAGGACAATCAAGCAATGTGAGGCTCCTTTGGGGTCATTCACGATAATAGAGGTATGCATGATAATTGAGATTTGACAATAATTCCTTAATTTTTTTTGGTGTTGCTCACTCGCAAATTTTCAATCTCGGAACTTTATTGGCCGATGGGCAAAGTAACCTAAGTGGGAGACGAGTCCGTCGAATATTTTGATTACGGATGTGTTTATTTTTTCATAATTTTATTTTTATTATTTCCCAGGCTAACTTGTCGGTTCAATTTGATTTACAGCCTAGCCTATATTGTTATTGTAGGCCTACTCTGTCGTAGCCGTGTATCATCGTATAGCAAAATCGAACAGACTTAAGAAATGTACTAAACAAGATTATTCCGAAATTATCATCGAAATCCTTAAATGCATTCTGTCAATAAGTGACCAAAATCTCATAAATGCAGTTAAATGTTCAGAGTGAATAGGGGCCTATAGTTTTGATGTTTTCGGTGACCAAGGCAACAATATATGACTGCGATATAGATTATTTCAGAATTAAACGTTGATTCTACTTCTTATGAAGTGACGGAAGCTACCTGACACAGTTTATCAACTAGCTCCGGTAATAAAAAATCCACAGGAGAGATAATCGGGATCATTAAAAAAATCAGTTCTCAATGATCTTATCATTATTCTTTTTGCATTCATACTTTTTAAATTGCACGCGCGCGAGAAACATAAGTTAAATAATCGAATAAAATACATGTTGACATGATTATATTAGTTAAAGAATTGTCTTTTGTATTCTGTAAGTTGCAATCGACCTAGTTGTATATGAGTGTGTGTGTTTTATCTCTCACCAAACATATTATTATTTAGACAATTTTCTTTACCGATCGCCCTATTTTTTTCGCCAATGAAAAGCCGCTATTTCGTTTGAAATTCAAAAAATATATCCCATAACCTGACGACCTACTCGAATAAGTGAGCTACGTGACTCTAAGTCATAATGGGCGGTGGCAGCATTCAAAAGCACACAGTGACGTCATAATTATTATTGTCTGATGAAATGTCTCGAAAGACCCTTAACTTGTAATCGAGTATGTATAAAAATGTTGTTTTTTTTTCAATATCCTTTCGAAGTTGTGTTTATACACAATTGTTCATTAAAAGAAGGAGACAATTCTTGATAAATCTGTCTACACATAAATCAACAGAAGATTAGGCTGATATAACTGAGTCTGATGTTAAATTATCAATTTACATGTATTCTGAAGCAAGAATAAGATCGACAAGTTTGCTTGAGCCAAACCTTTCTTTACTCCCTATCACCTATTCGAATTGAGACAAAAAGAAAAGATGACAGGATTGAAACGATATAAAATCTGATATTTTTTATATAGATACTTAATATCTTTTGAAACACAGTTTTATTAAGTAAAGAAAAAGGACACGGCTTCAAAGATGTAGTCAAAATATTTGAAGAAAAAAAATTAGACATGCATCAAAAAATCGACTGACGCATGGTAGGCCTATGGCAGCTGACCGATATCGTAAAGCCAGCGTGATCGGTTTAACTGTGACGTATGAATACTTGGTGACTACAGCGGCTTTTCAACCCGTAATCTATGCTGCTTACTTACGTCTTGATGCTTACATCATATTATTGAACAGGAATATGTCATGGTTTTGTTTGTTTGTTAGGGGTTAACGCCGCTTTCAACAATCTTTCAGTTATATCGGGGCCGCAGTGGCACCTAGCAATGGATTCATTGTATTTTCTAAAACCAGTTTTAGATCTACCGTGACATTTTTCCTAGCCTCCAGCTGCTATCTCACGAAGGTCTACGATTATCAATCCGTTGGTTGGAGACACATAGTAGGAAAGAATGCGTGCCGCGTCGGAGATCGAACCGCGGACCTTTTGAATGAAAGTCCTACGCGCTACTCGACTGCTCGGCTGAATATGGTGCGGTAGATAACTGTTTTTCTACCAATACAAAATCCTTATTAAAGAGGGACATAATGCACTGAATAGATCACAAAAACCATTAGCTGCAACCACGGCTTTATTCTCACCTGATTTTGTTTCGCCAAATTACAAAATATTTACAGAAACCCGATGGTGATTAAATTTGCTCCTCCCACTTTTTGTTTACCTCGATTTGATTGAAGAATGTATGACGCAACAAAAATGAGTGGCATCATTGATTGACGCGCAACTTATTTGACCTAGCGTTATTTGACGAAAAAAAAGTCGATCGGTATAAGTAATAGTTATAGTTCATTTCTGACAATTTACGCGATATAACCTAAACGGAGCGTTAGCGGAGCGCAAGGTTATACGCGTAAATTGTCAGAATATGAACTATAACTGTTTTACCGATCGACTTATTTTTCATCGAATAACGCTAGTTAAACTGAGTTGCACGTCAATCAATGATGTCATTCATTTATGTTGCGTCATACATTCTTCAATCAAATCGAGGTAAACAAAATGTGGGAGGAGCTAAATTTAAATCGTCGGGTTTCTGTAATTGTTTTGTCATTTTGCGAGACAATTCAGTTGAGAACGTTCGGTGAACAAGACCTCGGGATTTCTGCTAGTGGATTTTGTATTCCTTTTAGCTAGATTTTTTGCGGACATTATGCCACCCTTTATGGATTTTGTATATTTAGAAAAATAGTTATCTACAACGGCGTATTTAGCTCGTCGGACTATCATTCAAATGGTCCCGGGTTCGATTCCCGGCGGTGGCACTCATTCTTTCCGACCATTTGTCTTCCACCTTTTGGTTGAAAATCGTAGACCTATGTGGGATAGCAGCTGGAGACTAGAAAAGGAATTGTAGTACTGATACCAGGAATGCATAGTTATGTGCTTCAGTCGCCGCTATATAACTAAATAATTGTTTAAGGCGGAGTTAAACCCCATAAAAACAAACAAAACCACGGCATATTAATTATCAGCAATATAACGTTCGCAACAAGACGTTAGTAAAAAATTGTGCATTAAAAAGCCCTAGTTACCAAGTTTTAGTTCCCAACCGATACGTCACAGTTAAACGGGCCACACTGGCTTTCGATATTAGTCAGCTATCACAGGTCTAACATGCTTCGAATCACTTTCTTTTAGCAAAAATCTGTATCACTAGAATCCTTTAAGTAGGCATTTTGTATTCTTTCTACATTTATTTTGCATACGTGTGCTTTCTATAGAGCTACTAAATTAAAAATGTCGTTCAAAAGATCCATAGTATTAATTTTAAAGAGGAAATGAGATTTTATATAGTTTCAACCCTGCCGGGTTTTTTATGTCACAATGTGTAAATGTGGAGTACAGAAAGACTTGGTCCGAGCAAACTCGCCGATGTCATTCTAACTGCTGTATACCATGTAGAATAAATTTTATTATCAACATCAATGATTTATCCGCTAAATCTTGTCTTCATTAGCATACAGACAAATCATTCAAGAATTTTCTCCTCCGTTTAATGAATATAAGCTCAAAAGAACATTCACAAAACTTTTTTTATTATTAATAATCGATAACAATTTAAGGGTCTTTCGGGGGTATTTAACAGACAAGATAATGACGTCACTGTCTGGTTTTGAATGTAGTCCCCACCCATTATGACCTAAAGTCACATAGCTCACTTATTCGAGCAGATCGTCAGGTTATGGGATATATTTTTTGAATTTCAAACGAAATAGCGGCCTTTCATTGGATGGAAAAATAGGGCGATCGGTAAGGAGGATTATTCAATACCGAAAATTTCGGAGGTAGCTCTTCCGAATCGAACGCCTCTTAGTCACCGGAAGTAACCTTTAGCGTCAGTCATGCCGACCGAAGTGTTTGGAGAAAAAACGGAGGTTTTTGCCTACATCGGTGCTGCCACTGTTAGCTATGCAGCATTTAAGTTTGCATGGACCTTAATGAGAGCTTTCTTGACGTATGGCGTCGGAAAACTGTATCCCATCCGTGAATACTTGATAAAACGCGGAAGTTGGGCAGGTAGGCTTTGCCTGCGTGTTTGTTCCTGTCCCAATCATTTTTTATACTATATAATCAATTTTAGTAAATATAGAATCAAGAAGTTTTTGGTCTGCCTTCCAACTTACTCCAAGGTTCATACATATGTTAGCATTTTGACTGACTATAGTGAGATAAGTGGAGGGATATAGCCTATAGTCTCCCATATTCGAGCACCTTAAGCTATGAAATTTGCACTGGCATACTCAACAATGCAAATTTTCCCTGTAAAGTACACCAAAAGTTGCATAAACTCAATTAGGTCTTACCCATGTGGAGAAAAATTGGATTGCTTACATAATTAAGTGACAGGGTGTGATATAAAGTGTAACTCACCTCTGTTCACAATCCACATGGAGTTTTCGTCAGTGTGGAACTTGAAGGTCCTCACTCTTTGAAAGCTACTGTCGAAAGTCCAGACATGGCGAAGATCTGGAAATTTCTGTCAGACACGCGGTCTGACAGTGCTAGATAATGTCAGACTGAATGAAATTCTGTCAGATCGAAAGATCAGAATAAAAAGACACAATTTGCGATATTTTTCAAAGTATTTATTAACCCTTATGAAGTCACGTGAAACATAATTTTCATTCAAAGTTAAAGATGAAGAGGGAGTAGGAGAATTAGAAGAAAAAGAGAAAGAGAAGATGTAGATATAGTGCAAAGTTCTAGATTAGACCCACTTGAAAGTTGCAGACAACAATCTCGATTAAATGAAATGAAAAAAAAAAAATGTAGGAAATAAACAAATTCTGTCTGAATCAGCTGGCGAAGAGCGAAAGAATAAGTGGCGAACCAAACGGACCGGTGCTCAAAAAAGGAACGGCGTGAGAAACACATTATAATAAAAACTATCGCGAGAAATGTTCTAGAAACTGAACCGGGTCGAACTCGATAAATACACGTTGCATGTTTTTACAGCCTAGATAAACTTTGTTCGATTAATATTTTCGGTAGTATTTCTTGCTATCAATCAAGTAGGCATAAACAAAATAAAAGTAATTTCCGGCGACAGTCTCAAATTTTACTTGGGTAAGTTTTCAGTTCTTGTTAGGTAGATTTGCCGATCTTTTTTATACAGACAATCATCGAAATTATTATCGGACAGTGGGACTGACGGAAAGGAAAAACATGTCGGACATTGTGAAATTTCATAGGACAGGTCCGACGGTCTTCACTATGACTGGAGTGTCAGTAAACCTCATGGCTTGCCCCACACCGGCTGGGCACCAGCAACGATAGGTAACCCATGATGCAACATACAATTGGACTGGTACCCTGTATGAAACATCTAAATATGCCCTTTCACTACACTCCCCAGGTTCTATTAGAAAAGGACTCACTGAAGGGTCTGGTTTAGTTACCCTGAATGTCCTGCTGCTCGTTGTACCATAGTGTACCATAGGTAGAACCAATCAGAGTAGACTTGTGGCATGTAGTCAGTACCATATCCAAGAGTAGTTGCATCAGGTGATCTTCTTCAATGGAGTACTCAACCTCAGTTGTAGATCGGCACATTCTCTCAGAAAACCACCTACACCACCTAGAAATTTCTGAAGCCTTGTTTGTTAATGAAAAATAACAGTAAACCACTCAGTTTCACAATGTATCGTCTCAAGGTCAGTCTGTTTGATGTCAATATTAGTGTCTGTTGTCATCATCTCCCATCACTCAAGCATTTTGGATTACTGCGTGTCCCTACCCCAATGCCATTTTCCCGACGAACAGCCCCGGTTTTCTCCTCGAGTTCTAACACCGAGACCCCCACAGCCCCCGGGTTTGACCGCTTGATCCCATACTGGTGTACACAGGAGTTCTGCCCTGATCAATTGCCTTCACAGGGTGGCCCTCTCCTGGGCCCACGTACTAACGGGACAGTATTGTCTTACTCTTCCTTAGAACATTCCGAGTTTTAAGATCTGCGCGTTGAAAGTAAGAAAACCCCCACAAGGCAAAGAGCTTAGCCCACCATGATCATCACTAACCAGTGGCCTTCTGGAAAGTGTATCTGCATTACTGTGCTTGGCCCCCTGGGGTTCCTTAAACCTTATTAAGCTTGAGTGAACTGTGTGCACTTGAGACAATCATTTCTTCCATTTTTCATTAACCTATCTTACTACTCAACCCTAACTACACATTCATCAGTTCAGCAACCATCCATCAGGGATATGACATGTGCTGAACGCTAGTAGGTCCATGAGATCATTAATAGCGTTTGCTTTGTCATAGTTGGTCAGTAACCTCTGCATCGAAATGCATTCCCTGGCTTTCTAACCAGTACACCAACTACCAAAGTATCCCTAATATGCGAACTACCCTACCACTGCAAAATGTTCAACTACTTAAAAGGACTGTGGCTGTAGCTGTTAGAAGCTCATCTTGACTTTGTGTCCCTCTGGTTAAACATCAGTGGCTGTCAGCTGAACTGGAACTCTTCTTCACATCTTGGTAAACTCCTCTAGATATCTGAAGTTTGAAGTCTTCTGTTACTCTAGTGGCTATACCATAGCTGAAGGTTGTAGTTCTGTGTAATTTTAAGTTGAATATCTTCTTGCTATGTCAACGCATGAGTCGGTGGTGTTGCCTGGACGTTGAAGTTGACATTCATTCTTGGCTTCGGTGACTTGACAGGTAGCTTATTGGTTAAACAGCAGGAAAGTTTTTTACACGTCTTGAAGACTGGTCGCCATCAGTTACATTGTTGCCTGGTCACTTCTTCCTATCTTCGTCCAAAGATAAATATTCTTTCAGGTGATCCTGTTCTCCACAATACTTCTTTGTAGTATTTTCTTCTATGACCGCGCCAAAGACTGTCAGTCCGTGCACTGACAAACAGTAAGTGTCCCAGTCAGACATTTCATCTTCATAGAACCACCAGCTGCATGTTCACCTCCTCAACCCAAGCCTCTCCCGTTACAGTAGCTGCTGCCGATACAGCCTCGAGAATCCTTGGTGGCTACTTACAGCTGGGGCCTTGTAGATAGTGTAAAAGAGAGGAATCCCAGCTCTGGTTTACTGAATGGACGAAGAACCATTTCTTCTTTGTGGCCTTTGACAAAATGTGTTCTGCTTGACTCTTGGCTGTTTTCTTCTGCAAATTAACGGGGATTCCTGATTCCTCTACATTGGTTGTCACAAACGAAAGTCTGTAGTTGGGTAAACTTCTGGAAACAGGCAGAAATTCATTACAGATGTAAACAGCGAACAGCATGCATGCCCAAGTTTGTCACATTCATCTTGTCATTTTACCAGGACAATGTGAGGAGGGGGAAGCACTTCAGTCACAAAGGCCCGTGTTTGCCTATCAGCTCCTCCTGGGTTTTTCATCGCAAAAGTTGGTTGTCCGTCGTAACAGTACCGTGCTGATTGCATCGTGTTACTACTCCGCAGCATTTTGCTTTTCCTTCCATGTGATGGCAAATTATTTGTCAACTGCTTTCGAACTCCACTTTATTATCATCCGCTATGCATTAAAATTCTTTGACAATGATTTCTAACCATGTGCAAATTATTAAGAAAATTATATATCAGAATATCACCAAAAATCACAATGATCGAATACGGGAGCCTGCTCAAATAGGGGAAACTCAAGGCTTGTGGGGTTCCAACTTGGAGTATCACTCTCCTAATGGGAAAGTCAGGGGTTTGAGCCACCAGAAAGGCAAAGTCTTTCATTGAACATTAACTGCCAAATTCTACTTGGTTTGATGGAAACCCTTGCTGAAAAAAGGCAATTATTCAAGGTTGGCCTGAAATACTGCCAAACACGAAATGGACCTCCTGCTGGCAAAATAGACTTTTATCAGACCTTTTATGTCAATATTTTTGTATTACAAAGTTAAGATACCATCTTATTTGAATCAAGTGAATGTTTTTATAAGATTTTACCAGGTAGTTTTGTAACTGAAGAGATTTTTACGTCTTTTGTCAGTTTTTTTTTTTACTTACATTTTTTTGATGATTGTGCAATGGAAACATTTTCAGCCTAAAAACACCTTTCTGCATTTGCAATAAATTACTCAAATTATAATTTACCTGATATTACTTTATTTGACACCAAGGAATACGACTTTTCATGGGCCCAGTTGCCCATGGCCCCTAGATTTTGGGCTGAGCCCCTAGATTTTTTGGAAAAAAGACTATACCTCTATTGTTAAATATTGAAGCTTTGACATCTGGGCCCCTAAGTTCAAATTGTTAGTGTTTTTCCCGGGATACCATTATGGTGGATGAATGGATTACTATAAAGCTATTGTCTTAAAAAAAAGAGTAAAAAAACCACTTTCAGACCAACACCGAGTACAGAATGGACATTTTGGATGTCAAAATGGAGTTCAAGTTCTGTTCTAGACACTTTTCTATGATATTAACTATAGATTTCATCCTTTAAAATTAAGTTATTTTTATTCAAGCATATGCTTTTACAAAAGTTTTTCAAATAAATGATAATACCATTTTATCATTCAAGTCTAAACTGTCTTATTTCGTTTTCAACATTCATGACATGATACCCACTTTGTGAGCAGGCACATGCAGGCCTTAAATGTAACAGCTAAATTGAAACATGACATCTACAATTTGAATACGATCAGTCACAAATGGAACATTGGATTATATCATTTGAGACAAAAAAATCGACCATCTTCTATCATTGCATTGCTCTATTGCACCTATTAAAGTCCATTTCTTGTGAGAAGGTCCATTTCGCTCCATTTTGCAGTATTGGTTCATTTCGTATTTTAGGCCAACCGATTATTATACTTTGCTTCTGTCATAGATCATTGATAGCGCATCAGACTATCATTCTAAAGTTCCTAGGTTTTATTTCTGACTGCAGCAGTCATCCTTTCTGACTATTTGTCTTCAATTAAAACTTTGATAATCACTGGTGTGAGTAAGACAGGAATCTACTATTAGGGGCTCCAGCTGTTGTGATATAACTGAAATATGGACTTGGTAGAAAGCAGTGTAAAATCACGTTCCAACAAATAATCTACCGAGTCTTTTTGTAAAGTAACTTATCCTGGTGCCACATTGGATTTTCACATTCTTTAAAATTCTTTGATGAATTTACTGTTTTTACGTGAAGTAAATTTGACACCATTGATTATTTTCAAAAATAATTTATTTTTATGCCTGAGAGATTATTATCGAGAGATCGGGAGCATATTGTTTTACTCATGTCCGTCTGTCCGTCAGTCTGTCCGACAACTTAACCAAACTTAACCTTTGCCTTTTCTCCAAAAGTATTTGACATACAAAGCTGTACACCAAAGTCAAGGTCATGTGACAAGGTCAAGGTCATCTGTCAAGGTCGTCAAGGTCATGTGACAAGGTCAAGGTCAAAATTTAAGAAAAAAAAAAATGCTGTTACAGGGGCATTCGTGTTTCACAAACACATCTTGTTTGTCCCTAAAATCTGACACAAATGGAATTGTCCTTCCCTTAGTTTTCGGACATAAATTTATGTTATATGAATAGAGTTTAAAGGCATAGTACGAACGCTTACCTTTTTTTCACTTTACAGTATCCCTGATAATCCCCATAAGGTGTAATCCATCGTTTGACATTAGATCACCCTTGTTTATTTGAAAATTTTTCTACTTTCTTGACGATATTTAAATCTTTGATGTCATCTCCAGGGGTATGGAATTCCTAAGCCCTAATTGTCTGGTATGGCATATCCAACCGCGGACAAGTACATTTTCACCTACTATTTGCAGACATATTTGAATGTGTTATTTTCATTAAGATCTCACACCGATTTGTAAAGTCATCATACTCCTCTTGTTGACAGTAATGGCCCAAACAGTGTCTATTCTAGGATTCAAAAAGTAAGGGGGAATTTAGTTGAAAATTGTCAACATTCTCAAAAAGATGTAAACTTTAACTCATTCTCTATGTAAAAAAAATCCCCCATTACCTTCCAAAACAAAAGGGAATTGTCTAAAGTATTTTCTAAAAAGCGCAATTCCTCCTCCTAGAATAGACACTGCATAAGCTTATTAAGCTTTTGATATCATTTCAGTTGTAACTGGAGCTACAGATGGTATTGGCAAAGCATATGCAGAACAGGTGAGAATATTTTGGTGAAGAATCGATGCAGGCTATGATCAGTCTGAAAGTCTGCAAAGGCTGGTCTTTGGCTCTACTGTCTGTAGAAACAGTAGGAATATGTTGTGAACAGTATAAGAAGGGTTACCAGTATAAATGCTAATAAGGTTTTAATTTAGTACCAGTATTTATTACAAAGTAAAAGAACTCTTGAAAAGCTGTGCAGATTTAAAGATTTAAAGATAACCACTTGTTACATTCAATTTCTTGTTTTCCAAGCCTTTTTTATGGAAATACTTCTTAATGTATATTTAAGTATACAGAGTAATATGAATTTGGAATAAATGGGGTTGCAAAAGAAAAAAAAAGTTAGCTTTTCAAAAAAGCTGCCAGGGTGCCAGGGATTGGACTCTCAATTGGCGTTTTTATTTCAGTACTTTGTGAGATGAGTTTTTTGATAGCAATATCCATCTGTTTCTTGTGTCTGTCAAAGAAATTTCTCCGAACTCTATTCATTCCCTAGAAAAACAGCCTAATCTTTATTGAAACTTGGCTGGGAAGGGATAAAGCCACTGCGGTCAATAACAGTCACAATAGGGGCTAAAGTTGAGAAAAAAAGTCATGTTTAGCATCAAAACATCGCCAGAAGTATCAGATCTTGGACATTCATTCATTGCTGTCCTGTATAACCTGGATTGCTCTCTATCAAATGTTTTCAAAATATGCCCCTATCCAATGAGCCAATCTTCAGAAAATGAAATATAAAAGCCAGTTTAAAACACTTCAAATTTGAAGAGCAAGTTCAGTCGTATTTGGTTTACAGCATACTGTAAACGGCTTTATATTGGCGGTGTCCACATTTGGCGGTTTTTGGATTACGATTTATTGGCGGTGATTTATTTTGGCGCATCTGAAATTAACGCCAAATTAAAACGCTTTACCTAAATTTCATCGTTCAAAACAAAGGGAGTAAAAGAAATGTCAACTTTCTACAAACTTAACAATGGTTTGTTATATCACCTTTTGTTATAGTTATAGAGCGTGTGTAAGTTTTCACACTTTTCGCTGTGGTTTTCGTTATAGTGTATCAACCAACTTGAATCTGGAATTTTGAAATTGAGGGATCAGTGCAATAAGATTGTAAGTGCCTATAATTTATAGGCACTTACAATCGTATTGCACTGACCCATCGAAATGTCTACATTGTCAGCAGATTTTCTTCTTCCAATTTGAATAAGTATGGTCTACATATCTTTGATATAAATTTAATTAACTTTGACTAAAACGAATAGATTTCATATCCATCGTGATATAGAAATTTCTCATTTAATTATTCATTATTTCATTTTTTTACAAATTTTGGCGATGGATTAATTTTGGCGCAGTTTAGCTTGACCGCCAATATAGCCAAAATTAAACCACCGCCAAAATTACCCCGTTTACAGTAACCAGATTGATTTCCACCAAATTTGCTCAAGGTATGTGCCTGTTCAAAAAATGAACTCTCCCTTGGTAGCAAAAGATTGGAAAACACAACAGTGAAATTTCTAATCCCAATCGTCCTGAACTTGAGGCCTAAAACATTCATGCTTACTGCACTAGTCAAATTGTACCTTGTGAACTTGACCTGAGATTAGCAAGCCAGTGCCATGTCCCTCTTGTTTTCCAGGGGGTCCTGTGTTCAACCCCGTGTTTGGCCAACTTTAAATCAACATTAAAAATAGAAAGTAGAAGTATTTCAAGTGTCACTTTTCACCTACCAATAGGTGAAATGTATGTAGTATGCCTTAAACGGATGGGCAGCTAGTGGCTAGTATGAAATGTGGTTGTACTGGATTAAGAAACAGGAACAGGAAGCCACAAGTAGTTACACCAGGTATCACAGTATAAATGCAAACTATACAAAATTGCATAAAATCCCATAATAAAAACAACAAAATCAACATTATATTGCCAATAATTTGTTATTGGCAAACATATTAATGTTTGACTGTTTCATCTTTTCAGTTAGCCAGGTTTGGGTTTGATATTGTACTCATCAGCCGGACAGAATCCAAGTTGAGGGCTGTCGCAGGAGAAATAGGTTTGTTATTAAAGAACCACCAGAGAACTACATAAAATGATTATCTAATGCTTGTTATGCTGAATGAAAATCTAGTCAAAATTGAATTAAGATTAAATTGCTGAAAGTGCTAGAGGTCTTATAGTGAGTCAGTAATCATTTTAGAAAATTTCATAATTGAACTATTTTTTGCTTAAGGGAAAGAAAGAAAAAAAAGAACAAAAACAGGTGGTGAAGACTGAGATCAGACTTCACCTATGTGCAGGCTGATCTTAGTATTTACCTCCTGACAAAGCAGGAATTTTTAGGGTTCATACTGGCAAGGATGAAAAAGGTTATTGGTTCCAGTGAAGGCAAACTAAAGGTTGTCTTTCAAAAAGAATTTGTGCCGCTGTTACAGCGCTGTTGGTAGCCTGTCAGACTTTCAATCTAGAGGTCCTGGGTTCAATCCCTGATGGCGTCACTCATCCTATCTGACTATTTGTCCCTCACCAATGGGTTGATAATTTTAGACCTATGTGAGATAGCAGCTGGAGGCTAGGAAAGGATGCAATGGTAATACTCATGAAAGAAATACCAGGAATCCTTTGTTAGGTGTTTCAGCCTCGGTGAAATAACTGAAAAAATTGTTGAAAGCGGTGTTAAACTCCATTCAATCGATCAACATGATCCTAGTCAGCCTGTGCATTCTGAACATCCTGACTCAGGTCAAAGCGTTTTCCACTACCCAGATTATCCCTTTGATATGCCTGTACAAAGACCGGCCATACATTGTGATCTCCTGTGGCGTCCTGGCCCCCTCAAGTGATGGTGGGGTCCACTTCTTTGTCCTGAGCATAACTCTGACACCTTATGTGTCTGATTGACATGCAACTTTGCAGTTATGTTCCTCTCATGTTTACAGAGTGCACTTGTCAAGAACTGTAACACTACCAAGCTTAATTATGAGTTATTTCCCTTAGTTGTTTTGGAATACTTGGACATCCAGTAGTGCCACAAGTGTATCTTGTGATAAATTGCTGCCTTGTTGCCTTTTAGGTTGAAAATTTGTAAACTTAATATAAAAACTTACCTATGTGCAATATACTGGTTAGAAAAGAAATGATTATACCCTGTCAGATTAATTAAAAAAAAAACAAACAAAAAAACAAAAACCATTTTAGTCAGTGGAAAATGTTTTAAGTATCTTTAGTAAAATTGGTATAATGGAGTGACATGATTTTGTAGCATTTTGTCTACTCTCAATTCTTTTTGTCAATTTACCCATAATAAGTCTTAAGATGTAAGATAACTATCTATTTCGTAGTCAAAAATGATTTTTTTTTTATTTTATTTTTCCTTTCAGAACAACAATACAAAGTAAAGACCAAAATCATTGCTGCTGATTTCTCTAAAGGTTACTCTATATATGAAGATATAAAAGAGAAGTTGTATGGTCTTTCAATTGGTGTTTTAGGTATGTGTTTGAAATTAAAGCAGGGTTTCTGAGTAAGAAACTAAAAAGCAACCAGGAATATTATACAAGTCCCATGGACTATCACAGGATCAACTTCTGAAAGAATTAAAGACTGTCTTAAACAGTCTTTAATTCTTTTCTGAAGTTTATCCCTTATACCTTTGTTGATATTTCTTCAGAGAACAGTTTTAAATTATGATAAATAATAATTATAAGTAAATGATGGATGAAAAAAGGAAATGCAGGGGTGTAGAAACATGACTTTTCTCCACTTGTCCATGGACAAGTAAAAGTCGATTTCTTACTTGTCCAAGATCAAAATGAACTTGTACACAAAAATGAATTGATGAATATTGAGAAAAAAACATTGTTTTTAATGAAGAAAATGCTGTAACCCAGCATTTTCTTCATTAAAGACAATATTTTCTCTTCTTTGATATAAATAGGATGACTTTTCTCCTAGATATTTTTAGTGCTGTATCAAGATTTGCTCTGGTATTTACTTGTCCATGGACAGGTGGCCTAGAAAAATGCACTTGCCCGCAAGAGGAAAAGCCCATGTCGGAGAAGACAGGCATGGGAATTCGGTTTATTCCCACTTCGTCTAATCCCATTTTGTCTACACTATGAAAATATTGGTTTAGACCAAAATTCCCAATTGGTCTAAAACTTTTTGACACCTTATTGTATCCATTTCCCATTTTGTCTACATATTGGTTTTTGACATGTTATGAGAGTCATAGAGGTGTTGATGTCATATTGGTGTTATATACTTCCCATCCCAACACACATATACACATAAAGTTTTGTTTTTTTGTGAAAATGAAAAAAGAAAAAAAAAAAACCTGACTAATTTCGTTTTTAAGGATTAAAAGTTATTTTCAATAAATCATAAGAAATATTTTAGTTTGTTCTAATAATTTTAAATTAGAAGATCAGTTAAAAGCATTTTTCAAATCATTTCTGATATGAATTAAAACCTATCATTCAACTCTTATTTTAATTACAAATTAAGAAAATGCATAAATCAACATTATATAAAGCATAATTATTCAGACAAAAGTGTAAATAATTTTTTAGACCAAATGGGAATTTATCTAAATATGGCTTTTAGACCAAATGGGAATTTGACTTTTAGACCAAATGGGAATGTAAGTGGGAACAACCCGGGAATTCCACACCCCTGGAAAATGAAAGTCAAAACAGTCTACAGTTGAAGCAGGGGTCTGAAGACCTTATGCAAGGATTCTTATGAATCAAGCAAGGATTTGTTGAGTTTGTTCATTAAACATTTCCTGTTTCATTCAGGAAACAAATAATCTTCTCCTCTGAGAAAACATGTTATCCAAATTAGAAGTAATATATTGAGAATTTGATGTGAAATGTACTTCAGGGTTTCATTATTTCACAACAGTTTTATGTCAGTTTTGTATTTAATTATTTTGTTACAAAGTTATCAACCCTTGTCATGCTGTATAAATTTTGTCTAAAAATTTTCAACAAAATCGAAGGACAAAAAGTACTGAAATTACCACCTGTAGGTCAATTTTCATTTGAAAAACTAAATCTATTGACAAATCTGGTATGGAAGTAAGCACATATGTGCAGGCTGATGTTTGTCTATAGCTCCTGCAAAAGCAGGAATATTCCGGGTTCAGCATGACAAGGGTTAAAACATACTTGTGTCTTTTCAAAGATTACGTTTGATGATTTCAGTAAACAATGTGGGTTTGTCCTATGAATTTCCCGAGTTCTTTTTGGATTTACCAAATAGGGATAAGGTAAGTACTTATAAACAGTAATCCTTGCTTGAAAAGTCAACAATTACAATGCTTCAACTGCCTGAATAGCTTTAAGGTTTGTGTATTGATGTTTTGAAGGTGTTAAAACATCATGCAGAGACCTAAAAATTGTTCATCACCCGTGTGCAAAGCACCTGGTTGTTAAAGCAATTTGATGGTCTCTGCAAATGTAAATGGCCGAAAAAAAGTGTATTGATGCTATTATTGCATAAAATGACTTGTTTGTTTTGTTTGAATGGGGTTTTACATCGCTTTTAACATTATTTCAGTCATTTTGTAGCTGCTGGAGCACCTTACAATGGATTCCTGGTATTTGTCACACCAGTACTACTGTTACATCTTTTTTTAGCCTCCAGCTAGCCTTCAGCTGCTATCCCACATAGGTCTAGGATTATCAACCCATTGATGATAGTCAAATAGTCTGAAAGGATGAAGGTTGGGGATCAAACCTGGGGCTTCAAAATAGACAGTCCAATCAGGGTTGGCAATTGACCAGATTGGAGTATCGACCAGACCGGTGGTCAATACTGGTTTTAACCGGTCAATACTGGTCGATTGGTGGTCCATTGGTCAATTCATATAACCATCCCCTATTTTCTTGCCATTTAGTGCCATTTTCTTTTCTTATGATAAAAAAGACTAAAGCAATATTAATTAGTGCTGTAGTGATAGTAATAAAGGAAACAAGTCATTCCATTTTGAAAGGCTAAAAGCAATCTGGTCCACACAGTGGTCGATTGGCGTTCAATTGGTTTTTTGAACTAAATTATGATAAATTTCCTTTCATACTACAAATTTCATTGCTGTACTTTATTATATTCATGAATAACTAAATGACCATACTGTAAAAGAAATGATGAAAAGTAAAAGATAAAATTTGCTACAGTCTTTCCAGGGCCAAAATATTTTTCTGTAAAACCTGAATGACTATATTGGAATCTACCAGGGACCAACACATGTTATAGTAACTGAGTCTGGACTAACCTAATGATTACATTGGTGTGTTTTAGACTCTTGGTTTTATCAATACACAATGACTGGTCATTGAGATGATAGTAATTGTGCTTGACATCTGATTGCAATTTGAATTGTGTGACAGTGTGCTTCAATTTGATAAGTGTGAAAGTCTTGTCAATTAAGTTACCTTTGCCAGTTCAGGGTTTTCATTAAAAGTGACATTATAATAGCCTTTACAATTATCATGGCCAGCTCATTGATAAACCAGTATATCCATATATAAACAGTATGTGCAAGATATTTACTATATTTCATATAGTAATAAACACTAAATTGAGGACTCAATCTCACTATGCCAACTAAATTATTCAATTAACCAGTATTAACCACCTGTTTTTTTTGCAAATGACCAGTATTGACCACTTCCAGGATGACCGGGGCGGTTTTAACCGGTTAAAACCACCCGGTTAAAACCGCCCCAGTCAATACTTGCCTACCCTGAGTCCAATACACTACCAACTTCACTATGACAGCGGCATAATATGACAGACTAGAATATTAATTCATCAGAGACTGTCAAAATATTTAATAGAAATAACCTAAAACAGGCACCAAACCTATGATTTTGAGGGGAAATGTATGTTACCTCTCTTTTTGTATCCCCTTCCCCCACCAAGATGGGCATATATATAGATATTGTATTCTCTGTCTCTCTGATAATATGTCCAAATGTTGTGAAGGAATCTCCACAAACAGAATGTTCCTAATCACCTGACCTATTGTGTATTTTAGGGTTTTTGGATATTCTGCCACGCATTTTTGCAGCAGCATACACTATGACTAAGGCACTCTTTTATGCCTCCACATCTAAAGATCTGGTGCATATTATTTTACCTTTACCCATCTGTCCATCTGTCTGTCTATCTCTCTGCAAAAGAGAAAACTAAACACTGCCAATTACTTCTAGGCTATTTAAGATCCAATGCACATATTTGGTATAATGATAGATCCCTATGGTCAGCATCTACAAATACCAAGGTCAAGGTCATGTGACAAGGTCAAACTCATCTGGCAAGATCAAAAGTTAGAAAAAAATGTGTTTCACACACATTTTGATTAAAATTTGCTGCTATCAAGCACCTATAGCTGAGCATTGGCAATTGAATGTGGTTCTTTAATATTAAGCCTTTGCTCTTTTTGTGACCTTTTGAGTAGTAGATTATTTCATACTACAGTCGATTTTGTTCAAGCGACCACCTCTATTAGTATTGAAACTTATGTTGTTGGAACCAATTAGAATCGTCTTAATAAGACCATCCCCATAAACATCGCTTTTAAGTGGTCCCCTAAGTAGTCGCTTAATACAAGTTTTACTGTACATGTATCTCTTCTTTCTGTTGCAGTTATTGGCTGACTTGATGTATGTTAACTGTACATCAGTGACTCAGGTAGGTCTATACTTTACATTGCTTTTCTTAACCCTTGTCATGCTGAATAAATTTTGGCTAAAAATTTCATCAAAATCAATGGGCAAAAAGTACTGAAAGTACCAACTTTAGGTCAATTTTTATTTGAAAAACTAAATCTATTGACAATTCTGGTTTGAAAGTGAGAAACAGGTAGTGTAGACCAACATCAGACTGCACATGTGTGCAGGCTGATGTTTGTCTATAGTTCTTGCCAATGCAGGAATATTCTGGTTTAAGCATGACAAGGGTTGACCAATTTCCAAACAACCACACTTTTTCATGTCCCTTCAAGTAAAAGAGCATTAGAAAACATTGTGGAAAATGAAGAAAATTGCTTGTATCAAGCAATTTCTTCATTAACCACAATGTATTGTGTGAAAATAAAATATTTTTTGCTCCTGCATGGAAAAGATCAGGGACATATTGTTTTACCGGTGTTTATCTGTCTGTCTGTCCATCTGTTTGCAAAACTTAACAAAAAAACTAACATTGCCAATATTTTCAAGACACAATGCTCAAATTTGGTATGGTGATAGATCTCAATGATACTGATCTGATAGTACCAAGGTCAAGGTCATTCAACAAGGTCAAGGTCATCTGTCAAGGTCAAATTTCTAAAAAAATTGCCATTTCGGGAGCATTCATGTTTAAAACACATTTTGTTTAAAATCAATTTACAATTGCCATCTGCAAGTCTTTGCAGAAGACAGAAGAACTTGTGTCATGTATTGAAATGATCAACCTTGTTGAAGTCTTTTAAAAGTACATATTAAACAAGAATATCATAAGTGGCATGAAATCAAAAGTCAAATTATATTTACATCAGCAATGAAGGCTGCTTTAAAAGTGTAGTTGATAATATACACCCTATCATGAAGTCCAAGGTTCATTCCCCATTTTTGGTCAAATATCCTTTGTAATCCTAAGTTGGATGAGCAGGAGGAGGCTTTTTTAAGATTGCTGTAGTAGCAATTGCTTGAGAAATACCAGGAATCTGTCTTTAGTAGCTGTGGTATGACTGAAATTTTGTTGAAGTGGAGTTAACTCCCATTCAAGCAAGTAAATTATAGCAGACATTTGGACAGTTTTTGTATGTAAATGACAATTTTGATCATGTTAGAGCTTATGTGTTGATTAGAAATTAAGGGTAATTTCATAGGTTTCTTATTGCTGCATTCAAGTAGTAGAATTATTTCATGCATTGAACACAACTTTTTACGATATTTTCATGAATGCATTTAAGTATACAATATTTGTATTACAGCAGTAAGATAATTCAATGCCGAGCTCTTAATTATCCCTCCTACAATATTACAGATGTCCATAATAGCATTGCCGGGTATAGTAGAGAGGAAGAAAGGCAATTATCAATACATCATAACAGCTGCTGGTTTCAAACCTGTATATGTCCCGTATATTTATTAATATATGGTTATGTTACAGATGTCCATCATTGTGTTACCAGGAATGGTGGAGAGGAAGAAAGGTTTAGTCATCAATATATCATCAGCTGCTGGTCTCAAACCTGTATATTTATTTATATATTGTAATATTACAGATGTCCGCCATTGTGTTACCCAGTATGGTGGAAAGGAAAAAAGGTTTAGTCATCAATATATCATCAGCTGCTGGTCTCAAACCTGTATATTTATTTATATATTGTAATATTACAGATGTCCGCCATTGTGTTACCCGGTATGGTGGAAAGGAAAAAAGGTTTAGTCATCAATATATCATCAGCTGCTGGTCTCAAACCTACTCCTCTCCTGTCTGTGTACTCAGCATGTAAGGTAAACAGTTATATGATTTCTCATGTTGTAGGTTAGTAATTAATATGGTGCTCTGTGCTTTTTATACCCCTGCATAGATACATATTAAATGTATTGTTTCACTGGCATCCAAATGTGTATCTGCTTTTTATGCTGCCTGGTTAAAACTTTACCTGTGAATTTAATGTTCCCACATAACCTCTACCCCATGTATGGTTTTAAGGGACACAGGTTATGTGCTTCTGAGTTGCAGAAATAAGTAGCCAGGACTCTCAAAACTATGTGGTGTGAGTCCCAAAGACTCTCTAGGGATCAGCTTCAGAAAAGAATTGAAGACTTTTTAAAACATTCTTCAATGCTTTCTTGAAGTTGGTTTCAAATGTTGATTTCTGTACCTTTAACTAAGGAATAGCTCTGAATGTACATACCACAAGATTATAGCCTAAATGAAATAGTCTTTACCTAAAGCAGGGACTTCCAAATTTAAGTTGTCCTTTGGACCTATTTTTATACGCCCGTCGAAGACGGGACGTATTATGGGATCACCCGTGGCGTCCGGCGTCCGGTTGTCCGGGCGTCCGGGCGTCCGGGCGTCCGGCGGCGTCCACTTCTTTGTCCGGAGCATAACTCTGTCACTTGAAGTCCGATTGACTTCAAACTTGGCAATTGTATTCTTCTCATCATTGCGGAGTGCAGTGCACAAGAACCATAACTCTACCTGGCCTATTTTTTGAGTTATTGCCCTTTGTTGTTTTTCAGACTTGAATCTTGTCCGGAGTATATCTCTTAAAGTTTAATAGCTAGGGTCATGAAACTTCATGGGTGTATAGATCTCACCAAGGGGGAGTGCAGTGCACAAGAACCATAACTCTACCTGGCCTATTTTTTGAGTTATTGCCCTTTGTTGTTTTTCCTACTAGAATCTTGTCCGGAGTATATCTCTTAAAGTATAATAGCTAGGATCATGAAACTTCATGGGTGTATAGATCTAACCAAGGGGGAGTGCAGTGCACAAGAACCATAACTCTACCTGGCATATTTTTTGAGTTATTGCCCTTTGTTGTTTTTCATACTAGAATATTGTCCGGAGTTTATCTGTAAAAGTATAATAGCTAGGATCATGAAACTTCATGGGTGTATAGATCTTACCAAGGAGGAGTGCAGTGCACAAGAACCATAACTCTACCTGGCCTATTTTTTGAGTTATTGCCCTTTGTTGTTTTTCAGACTTGAATCTTGTCCGGAGTATATCTGTAAAAGTATAATAGGTAGGATCATGAAACTTCATGGGTGTATAGATCCCACCAAGGGGGAGTGCAGTGCACAAGAACAACAACTCTACCTGGCCTATTTTTTGAGTTATTGCCCTTTGTTTTTTTCAGACTTGAATCTTGTCGGAAGTATATCTCTTAAAGTTTAATAGCTAGGATCATGAAACTTCATGGGTGTATAGATCTCACCAAGGGGGGGTTCAGTGCACAAGAACCATAACTCTACCTGGCCTATTTTTCGAGTTATTGCCCTTTGTTGTTTTCCAGACTTGAATCTTGTCCGGAGTATATCTCTAAAAGTATAATAGCTAGGATCATGAAACTGCATGGGTGTATAGATCTAACCAAGGGGTAGTGCAGTGTACAAGAACCATAATTCTACCTGGCCTATTTTTTGAGTTATTGCCCTTTGTTGTTTTTCAGACTTGAATCTTGTCCGGAGTATATCTGTAAAAGTATAAAAGCTAGGATCATGAAACTTCATGGGTGTATAGATGTCATCAAGGGGGAGTGCAGTGTACAAGAACCATAATTCTACCTGGCCCTTTTTTGAGTTATTGCCCTTTTTTTTTTTATACTAGAATCTTGTCTTGAGTATATCTCTAAAAGTATAATAGCTAGGATAATGAAACTACATGGGTGAAAAAAATATTCATTCAAAATAACCTCAGTTCTATTCAAACCCCCAGTTAAAACTAAGCAGTGTGACGGGCGTATCTTGTGACAATTTGGCACCTTGTTATTGATGTCATGATTAAAACCCTGCCCATTTACAAAGCTGATATTTTGTATGCAGCTGCTTTCAAATAGAAGCAACTGGTAAGGATTTTATTTTGAAGGTCATATTTTAACTCTTATTCCCAAAACTTAGGTACAATGTTGCCAAACTTCTCAAAGATTTTCTGATTTGTCCTTGTCCCCAAACTATTCTGGAAGAAGGAGAAATTGCTTTTGAAAATTAATTTCTCCCTTTCTGTTAATGATTTCTACCTCAAAGATTGTTTCTTTTCTAATCATTCCCTCTTCTTTCATTCTCATATGGTAGCGGGATGGACTGTCAATCTAGAGGTCACGGGCTCGATCCCAGACGGCGACACTCATTCTTTCAGACAGTTTGTCTCTCACCAATGGGTAGATAATTGTGATGGTTGTATTGGTGAGAGAAATACCAGGAATACATTTTTGGGCTCCAGCCGCATCAACATAACGGAAAAAAAATTGAAAGCAGCGTAAAACTCCATTCAAGCAATCATTCATTATCATATGCCTTTTTTTTTAACTTGGACTGGTGGAAAGTTGCCCCTCCAATTTCTCCTTTTTATACGCCCGTCGAAGACGGGACGTATTATGGGATCACCCGTGACGTCCGGCGTCCGGACTTCCGGGCGGCCGGGCGTCCGGCGGCGTCCACTTCTTTGTCCGGAGCATAACTCTGTCACTTGAAGTCCGATCGACTTCAAACTTGGCATGTGTGTTCTTCTCATCATTACGGAGTGCAGTGCACAAGAACCATAACTCTACCTGGCCTATTTTTTGAGTTATTGCCCTTTGTTGTTTTTCATACTAGAATCTTGTCCGGAGTATATCTCTAAAAGTATAATAGCTAGGATCATGAAACTTCATGGGTGTATAGATCTCACCAAGGGGGAGTGCAGTGCACAAGAACCATTACTCTACCTGGCCTATTTTTTGAGTTATTGCCCTTTGTTGTTTTTCACGCTTGAATCTTGTCCGGAGTATATCTCTAAAAGTATAATAGCTAGGATCATGAAACTTCATGGGTGTATAGATCTCACCAAGGGGGAGAGCAGTGCACAAGAACCATAACTCTACCTGGCCTATTTTTTGAGTTATTGCCCTTTGTTGTTTTTCAGACTTGAATCTTGTCCGGAGTATATCTCTAAAAGTATAATAGCTAGGATCATGAAACTTCATGGGATCATAGATCTCACCAAGGGGTAGTGCAGTGCACAAGAACCACAACTCTACCTAGCCTATTTTTTGAGTTGTTGCCCTTTGTTGTTTTTCAGACTTGAATCTTGTCCGGAGTATATCTCTAAAAGTATAATAGGTAGGATCATGAAACTTCATGGGTGTATAGATCTTTCCAAGGGGGAGTGCAGTGCACAAGAACCACAACTCTACCTAGCCTATTTTTTGAGTTATTGCCCTTTGTTGTTTTTCAGACTTGAATCTTGTCCGGAGTATATCTCTAGAAGTATAATCTAGGATCATGAAACTTCATGGGTGTATAGATCTCACCAAGGGGGAGTGCAGTGCATAAGAACCATAACTCTACCTGGCCTATTTTTTGAGTTATTGCCCTTTGTTGTTTTTCAGACTTGAATCTTGTCCGGAGTATATCTCTAAAAGTATAATAGCTAGGATCATGAAACTTCATGGGTGTATAGATCTCACCAAGGGGGAGTGCAGTGCACAAGAACCATAACTCTACCTGGCCTATTTTTTGAGTTATTGCCCTTGGTTGTTTTTCAGACTTGAATCTTGTCCGGAGTATATCTCTAAAAGTATAATAGCAAGGATCATGAAACTTCATGGGATCATAGATCTCACCAAGGGGTAGTGCAGTGCACAAGAACCACAACTCTACCTAGCCTATTTTTTGAGTTGTTGCCCTTTGTTGTTTTTCAGACTTGAATCTTGTCCGGAGTATATCTCTAAAAGTATAATAGGTAGGATCATGAAACTTCATTGGTGTATAGATCTTTCCAAGGGGGAGTGCAGTGCACAAGAACCACAACTCTACCTAGCCTATTTTTTGAGTTATTGCCCTTTGTTGTTTTTCAGACTTGAATCTTGTCCGGAGTATATCTCTAGAAGTATAATCTAGGATCATGAAACTTCATGGGTGTATAGATCTCACCAAGGGGGAGTGCAGTGCATAAGAACCATAACTCTACCTGGCCTATTTTTTGAGTTATTGCCCTTTGTTGTTTTTCAGACTTGAATCTTGTCCGGAGTATATCTCTAAAAGTATAATAGCTAGGATCATGAAACTTCATGGGTGTATAGATCTTTCCAAGGGGGAGTGCAGTGCACAAGAACCACAACTCTACCTAGCCTATTTTTTGAGTTATTGCCCTTTGTTGTTTTTCAGACTTGAATCTTGTCCGGAGTATAAATCTAAAAGTATAATAGCTAGGACCATGAAACTTCATGGGTGCAAAAAACATTCATTCAAAATAACCTCAGTTCTATTCAAACCCCCAGTTTATACTAAGCAGTGTGACGGGTGTATCTTGTGACAATTTGGCACCTTGTTCTTCAATATTTTCTTTCTCAAAGAAGAATTCATATTGCACCAAATTTTCAATTACTTTTTTACCATTTTGAATTTTGAAACATAGAAAACAATAAAGATTGTGCTAAATTCTGAATATTAATCTTTTCAATTTTATATATTTTCAGGCGTATGTTACGATGTTATCAGATTGTTTGAACACTGAATATTCAAGACATGGAATTGATGTGCAGGTTTGTAGCTTTTGAAACTAGGCAGCGCTATAGATTAGATGGGGTAACGTATTTCCTCTAATAATAGCGCCCTCCCTAATAGTAGCACCCCTACTTTTATTTACTAAGAAAACCCACTTCAAATGCCTAAATTTTTGGAACTTTTTGAGGCTTCTTCCATTATTTGTGATGACTTCACCTCAAATTAAGGAAAAGGGCCTAAATGGCATCAATTTTAACAATATTTTAAATCAGAAAATGCAAGCTTAATAATAGCTCCCTGACTATGATCTGTTTAGCCCCTGGGAGTGTTTACAAGAAGAAATACGGTATCTCCATTCTTCGGGTGTATTATGTTATAGCCCTGGTTGTCCGTCAGTCTGTCTGTCCGTCTGTATGTCTGTCCATTGGTCCGTCAGTTAGCAATTTTTTGTGTGCAACTCCTCCTAAACTATCGATGGGAATGAGCTGAAACTTGGCACAATTACTCTCTATCATGTCTAGTTGTGCAAAAGACCTTTAATATTCAAATCACTTCTGTCATTTTCTGAGAAATCTTGAATTGTCTGCCCTTGATTTCAATGAAAATCACTGTTATTTGTGTGCAACTCCTCCTAAACTCTCAATGGAAATGAGCTGAAACTAGACCCGATTACTCTCTTTGATGTCTTGTTGTGCATAAGACTTTTTAAATTCAAAATGCTCCTGTCATTCTTGAGTTATCTTCAATTAACTACCCTTGAGTTGAATGATGAATGATGAGTTGAAAATAATTCAGAAATTCAAAAAGCTTGGGTCTTTCTTCCACTATTTGCCCTTGAATTGATTGAAATTCACAATATTTTTTTTAGTAAGCAACTTGTCACACTTTGAAATGGAATGAACTGATACTTGCAAAATGACTGTTTGGCGTATAGTTGTGCATAAAACCATTTTCAATTTACACTCAAAGGGTCATACTATGCTATGGCCCTTCTCGTCTGTCTGTCTGTTTGCAATTTTTAGCTCCACTGGCTGAAAGCCACTGGGGCTATTGTCATGGCGTTGTGTCCGTCGTGCGTCCGTCCGTCCGTCCGTGCGTGCGTGCGTGCGTCCAGTCGTAAACTTTTCTTTAAAGATCTTCTCCTCAGAAACTACTGGATGGATTTCAACCAAACTTCACAGGAATGATCCTTGGGTGACCCTCTTTCAAAGTTGTTCAAGAAATTTTGATCCAATGAAAAACGTGGATTTAATGGGCGTGGCTTATTTCCAAATAAGGTAAAAAGTGAGTTTTCTCAGATTCTAATCAATGGATACCAATTAAATTTTACATGAATAATCCTTGGGTGACCCTTTATCAGTCTACAAAAAATCATTGTGATCGGATGGAAAATATGCATTTTATGGGCGGAGGTCATTTCTCTATATGTTATATAGTGGAAACTTTGAAAATCATTTTCTCTTAATCTAACTGATGGATATCAACCAAATTTCACTTGAATGATCCTTGAGAATGTAAATGATGGATATCAATCAAACATTTTTGGTATGATCTTTGGGTGACCCATTATCATGCAGTCAAAAATTATTTTGATTTGATGAAAAATATGTCTTTTAATAGCAGAGGTCATTTTTATATCTGTTATATAGTTGAAACTTTGAAAATCATTTTCAACATCAGTAGAACCCCAATTATCTAAAAATCTAGTCAAAACATTTATTTGCTTTTACAAGAATTTCAAGCCTGTGGAGCGACTCAAGCCATTCATGGCTTTCTAGTTTTAGCTTTCATTCAAGCTCACGTTACTGACAAGCCAAGTTTACTGACATGCCCCATCGGGCGTATATGCGCCGCTCTGCAAAGCTCTTGTTTCCAAAGAAATCATCTTTTGTTGGCACTTAATTCTTTAGTGTCATTGAGACAATTCCAATGAGTATCCACAACTTAGGGTTTGTGCATGTTTTAGTGAATTATTAGAATCAAAACTCCAAATTACCACCCTCTTTCTTTAGCTCTGCTAGTGTCTCTATTGTTATCATCTCTGTAGGCTAAATCGCATTTAGTCAGTTGCTTATTGGAACAAATGCTTTTTACTCAAAGACCTCAGACAAAGGTCTTCTCATATCTTCTATTTTGATAAAGAACTGAAATTAAAAGGATTTGTAAATTCTCAACAGTAAACCCTCAGTAGTTTGCAAGCTGGTGGTTTGTAGGTATGTGTTTGTTTGTTTTCATTCTTTGGTCCCATTTTTTAGCTCTAATGGACTTAGTCTGGACTAAGTATAAGAAAATCTTCTCCTCTGAAACCACTGGTCAGAATTCAAGCAAACTCTACAGAAATGATCCACAGGGCATGCTCTTTCAGATTCCTTCGTTAAATTTGGATGGGTTGATACTTTGGGCGCTACGCGCTGACATGTCACAAAAAAATTGGGTCCCAATTGAGAAATATGAATAAATCTTCTTCTCTGAAACCACTGGTCAGAATTTAACCAAACTTTAGAAAAACGATTCTCGGGACATGCTTTTTTAGGTTCCTTTGTTATATTATGATTTGTTTGATACCATGGGAAATACGGCTTTTCATGTCACCAGAAAATGGACCACACAATGTGATATACTTAAAAAGTCTTCTCTAAAACTATTGAACAGAATTGAAACTTGCTAAACCAGAATGATCTTTTGGACAAGCTTTTACAGATATCTTAATTAAATTCTAAATTAATAAATATCATGGGTGCCAAAGGCTGCCGTGTCATTGTAAAAAATGGTCCCTTATGGTGAAATTTTAAATATATCTTCACTGGAACTACACATCAAATTCATCCGCATTTTGCAGGAATTATTCTTGGGACATGCTCTCTCAGATTTCTTTGTTAAATTCTTATTGGGTAGATATCATGGGTGCAATGGGCTGTGGCTTCATAAAAAATGGGCCTTTTGAATCTTTTTATGCCCCCGATAGGGAGGCATAATAAATTTGACTTGTCCGTCCATCCGTCTGTCCGTCCGCCCGTCTGTCCGTCTGTCCGTCCGTCCGTCATTCCGTCCAAAAACTTTAACATTGGCCATAACTTCTAAATCAAAGCGGTGTCGGGGGCATTGTCATCTTACAGTGACAGCTCTTGTTGTAATCTTTTTCTCTGAAACTACTTATCAGAATTCAACCAAACTTCACTGAAATGATCCTTAGTATATGCTCTTTCACTTTTCTATTTTTAATTCTTGTTTGGCAATGAACTTGGGTACTTGAGGCTTTCACGTCAGAAAAAGGGGCCAAAAGGAAGAATTAAAAAAAGCTAACCCTCTAAAACTAGGCATAGGATATGAATTATTAGGTCTAGGACTGTATTAAGTCAATACTAAAGGTTCGTAGATGATTGTCTTTGATCCTGGCATTATGTTAAACCCTGTTCTTGACCTTTGACCTACTTTCTCATTAGGTCAAGGACTGTATTAATTCAATATCAATGGTTAGTTGATGATTGTCTTTAATTCTGGGATCATGATGAAACCCTTGACCCTGACCCAATCGGGAACCCTCGGCGATTCTACGGAATAGACCTTGGGAATAATACGGGCGCATCCATGAAAGCCCGTCGTTTGCACGTGGGTTTATATGACGTCACAAACATAACTAAGGATGACGCTGCGAAAAATAAAATCAACGTAAGGTTAGATTTGGGCATATCATAATTTGATAACAAAACGCAGTGTTTTACTGCGTTTTGCTTTCAAATTAAAACATGTCAAAATGATCTCCACAGACGATCGGAAAATTTTAAAAGAATAAACTTTTCTTCAAGCGTATAAACCAAAGTACCACCAGGAGCCGAATTACCGAAAAATGACCAAAAATTACTACACTTACGTCCAAGGTACTTTCCAGTTTACGGAAAAGTCCGAGCGATGTTCCGAATTGACCCTGACCCTGACCTTTGACTTACTTTCTTAGATATTAAACTAATAGGGCTAGTACTGTGTTAAGTCAATACTTAAGTTTGGTAGTCTGTCTCAAGACTCACAAGGAGCCACAAGAAAATTCCCAAATTCTTTGTTGAAAGCCTGTTACTTTGAGATCGAGGCCTTTGTTCATTCAAGCTTGATTCATTTATGGTAAAAAAGTTTCATCAAAACTCCTGAAGAGAACACTAAAATTTCTTTATATTTTTGAAACTTTTTTAATATCTTTTAATTCCATAAACAGCTAGTAAATCAGTCGTTTTGAAACAATTAAAAGTTAAATAAAAAATGTCAGTTTTGGTTTTTTAATAGTCTCTGTTTCTCACAAATGTCCCTAACTTTTGAGTTGTCATGAGACATTTGCGCCATACTTTTTGCTCCATTGCCAGAACACTGCATGTATATTAGTATCATCTTCTCCGTCCATCCATCATGATAGGTTTGTGTGGAACTTTAACAGAATGTTCCAAATTGCTGAACCAATTTGGATGATGCTTTCAAAGGAGATTCTTCATTTTGTGAACACTTGTTCCATAGATGTCAAGTTTAGGTTGAAATAAGCTGTATTTCTATATTATTACTGTGTATAATTTAGGCCAGTCTAAAAAAAATTGTGTTGAAATGGGTTAAAAAGGATTCATTTCTATTTTACAGTGTGTGAGTCCATATTTTGTGTGTTCCAACATGAGCAAGGTGAAGAGACCATCCCTGTTCATTCCGTCAGCCAGCACCTATGTTAAGTCAGCTTTAAAGACACTTCCTTTCCAGTCTTCAACATTAGGCTATTGGCCTCATGCTTTTGTGGTAAGTAATTGATGATTGAGTTTGTTGATTAACCCTTTTCCAGCTGAATTTAATATTCTGTCAAACAAATTGACATTTTTGAGCCTGTCTGTTTTTCATTTAATAGTTTTAATTATAATATGGCCTACGTTGTGCGAGAGAAATAACCCTGTTGAATATATTTGATATTACACAGATGTTATTACACTAGTTGAATAACTATGAAAATGAGCTCAGGGCAAATAGCAATGCCATTTTGTTATCGCAAAAATGACGTCATAATGATGTCAGTTTTAAAAGGCGTAATAAGTTTCGGGGATTATTGGGTCATATCATAAATAGAATATTAAATTTGTGCTCATTAAATACCAAATTTATTAATCTCGTCATCTAAAACAGATAAAACTTGGCACAGCCTCGTTTTTATCTGTTTATAGATGACTCGTTTAATAAATTCGGTATTCCATGACCACTCATTCAATATTCTCAATGTATAAAGCAGTCAGTAGAGGCTAGGATCAGACTGCTAATCTTTAGGAGTTGATCTCAATCATTACTATTAGGACTGTGTTGTGTACTGGGGAAACATACCTGAAGCAGCATGAGAAGGGTTTAGCTAGTTTTCTTATTTCAAGTGCAGCTAGACTACTTTATTCTTAATCCTGTATTTTGACCCAGTGAAGGAAAAATTTCATAAAAGCCTTTATGATGCTAAATAAATCAGATCCACAGATAAAGATTTAGATTTGGTCATTTCTATAATACTGCTAAAAAATCTTGTGTTTGGGGTTCTCATTATACCCCCATCTACAAAGAAGAGGGGGGTTTATTGGTTTCACCTTGTCTGTCTGTCTGTTGATCTGTTTTGTACTCTCATAAATCAGACTATGTGATGATGTCCAATTTATTGGCCCGTAATAATGCATAAACTGCATGGCCAATTAAACAAAGTGTCTTGCTGATACCTCAGCAAGTTGTCATAGACTGGTTGGCAATGCGTCACAAACTAGTACCCCATTTCAAACAAGAGTCAAGTTAAAGGTCATAAAAGACAAAAAATATGTCTGTCACAGATGCGAACAAAACTTCAAAGAATTAAGTCGTTAGGTTCCAAATTGAAGGTAAACTCAACGAGACGTGACTTATCAAAGAAATCTGTGTTTGAATGAGCTGATGCACAGATCAGTTGATAATTAGTCAATGACTTGTCAAAGACTAGTTCTTTTATCACTTATTCCAAAAAAAGTTGTTAGCAAGGCAGTGGAATGACATAATATGTGTCTACATTCAATAATCTGATTTCAACATGGCATAACTTGATTTGAAATTGACCCACATTTAGCCAAAAGAAAAATGGCGTGATTTAGTGAGAACTATGCCGTCAATGCATTTATAAGACAACGTAAAATATATCAAATGCTGACATGTGGTTATCTCTTCAGCATTCAATTTTGACATCCCTACCGTTCAATCTGGATTCTTCGATTAGTTTCAAAACTCTATTGGGAGCAAGTAAGAAGGCTAAACGAAAGCTGGAGGCCAAGAAAGGGAATTGAATGGAAGTTGTTTGATCAGGTAAGTTATTTATCCCCTGACGTTTTGGCGAAGGGGGATATAGTAATGGTCTCCGTCAGTCTTTCTGTCATTCTGTCACTAAAGTTGTCCGGAGCATATCTCCTAAAGTATAAAAGCTATTGACTTGAAACTTTATAGGTGGGCAGATCTCATGCAGGAGAAGTACAGTGTGCAAGAACTACAACTCTTGCTTGCATAATTATGGAGTTATTGCCCTTTGATTAGACCTCAGTTTGCTATCAAGCTTTGAGAGTGAGGGATGACCATGTCCAACATGGCCCTTGTTGTTTCATGTTTTACCTTGTCATGTGGAGCACGGGTATATTACTGCTCTGGCATGGGGTATAGATAAAGATCAGCCTGCACATATGTGCAGCCTGACCTTAGTCTTTATCACCTGATTTACCTTTAGAAACTAGAAAAAGTAAATATTTTTTTTTCAAAAGAAAATGCCGACTCACAATGAATAAGTGTGTCCATTGCTATCGACACTTTGACCAATCACTTTGACCATTTTATTCAGAATGACAAGCAATAATTAAAGCACTACATTTTTATTTGATTTAAGGTTGTAAAAGCAATTGTCTTTTTATGTCTTCTCATAAAATTATTGAGTCAAATTGTTTTTCAACTATCTTCACATCTGTATGTCTGTCTTTCCTGTCGTATAATTATTTATGATATGATCAAGAGAGATAAATAGTGTAACTGAGCTAGGAGCATATGAAATGGCTTCAAAATGTTTGTTATGACACAGTTTTACAGAAAGGCAAATATGTTTGGTGGAATGTTATGAATTGATAAATTTTAAGAACCTTATCAATTTTATGTGAAGAAAAATAAAACCCTGTTCTAATTGAATTAAATTAATAATGAATATAATTTAATTTGTGTTGATGAAATTTGAGCTTATTAAGGCAATAAAATTTGGCCAAACCAAATTTCTCTTGCCCTCAGATCACCTGAGTACAACATGCTGAAGTTGAGCTACTGTGATCACCTTTAATCTTATAACTATACAAATATCTGTGTGATAACACACCGTATGATATTTTTATGCCCCCGATAGGGAGGCATCATAAATTTGACTTGTCCGTCTGTCCGTCCGTCTGTCTGTCCGTCCGTCTGTCCGTCCGTCCGTCATTCCGTCCAAAAACTTTAACATTGGCCATAACTTCTAAATCAAAGCGGTGTCGGGGGCATTGTCATCTTACAGTGACAGCTCTTGTTTATGATATCACATAGTTATTTTTAGAACAATTATATAATGCGGTTATCATTAGAAACTTGCATTTCTGTTAGAAACACCGACGAAAACAAGACAAATATAGGTTATAAGATAAATATAATACATACTTAGTGTATTGAATGAAAAAATATCAAACTCGGTTGTGTGAATTGATAATTGTCTCGGCAGAGCCTCGACAATTTTCAATTCTCCCAACCTCATTAGATATTTTTTTACATACAATACACAAAGTACGTATTATATATTTGTCTATCGTCTGTCGGATAGCGTGAATAATTCCAATTTCAATATACAGAATTTTCACTCAAGCAGCAGCCAAATAAAGCATCGTCTTGCAGTACTCTGTTATAAAATAACTTGATCCAGAAATGCCTAAAATGGTTTATAAAAGTTTATTTAGAAACGTTGACTATCTAAATAAAAAAATATACATTCATTTAATGTAACATCTGTGTAATAAATGTGGAAATTTTTGAATGTGTAAGTTATATAGTAGCTCTTAAGTAATTGACATAAGACATTGACCCCGCACGTAGGCGGGGGAGCAAGAACATCAAATGGGACGTCATTATTTACCCTGTTCTACACAGTCTCCATTTGTACCAATGCCTTTCTGTGTCCAATAATTAACTTTAAGAAAGTATCCACATTCAATTTGGAATCCAAATGTGTGTACAATTTCTATATGAATAGTAATTCTAGTGAAGTTGAGACCTAGATGCAGGACCTTGATGTTTGGAAAATAATGAGATAAATGAGAATTAATTGGGCCAACTTCTTTTTTTTCAACCCCATTATACCATTCTTAATCATCTAATAAAGCCTAACGTCCTAGGAATATACTAAGTAACCAAAGAAAAATTTCTCTTTTTATCACAATAATATTTTTCTAAACTATCTGAAATGTTAAGTTGGAGTATAAGTCATGATTATTACAAAATTTGAAAAATAAATGGAAGTCACATTTTGGTGTTAACATCAGGTTACCATTCACTCGAATATTCAGTCTTATTTAAAATACCCCGTGTCCATTAAAACTATTCCAAAAATGTTTAAAATATGACGATTGATTCCTTATTTGTGCCTTATTTACTTCTGGCACAAAATTACAAATACAAATTACCAATACTTCCAAAAAGTTTGATTTATGTAAAAGATTTTCATTATTTTTTTACGCTCTCCCGCCATAGCATACATATGTTACTATGGTAACAAAAGCATACATGTGTTACTATGGTAACGAAAAAAGATCGCAAAAATGATAACATTTGTGCTCTATGAAGATACTGAACATCACACACAACAAATTATACACTGAACAAGCAAGAAATGCCAAAGTTATAAGCCCATTTTACGAATTTCTGGATCATCCCTCGTATGTCTCAGTTTTTTTTGTCTTTATTAGGTCCAATGATGATGTGGAACAGATAAAAAAGAAGTGAACAAAGAGCTTAATTGTTAATGGATGTTTGTATGATGACAATTTATTGAAACGATTTTAATCCTCACAAGTTTTTATATGCCCCTTGATGTGGTCAAATGTTGGCACCATCTTCTCTGTCTGTCTGTCCCTCCACCTGTCTGTCTGTGCAGTCCATCTTGCTTGAGAGACCACACCTATTAAGTGGCCAGTTTCAAAATTCTCCGTTTTTGATTTAAAATTTCTTAAAATGAATAAATAGTTGGTTGAAAAATTATTGTTCCATGAATCCTGTGTTATTAAAACTCATTTGAATCATCTCGATGAGACGATTCTTTTTAGTTTTAACAACACAGTATTATAAACAAATTCATAATAATATACAATTTCAAACAAACATGTGTTTCTGATTTGTAAACAAAATGTGTACTAAGCAGCCATTCTCTTTGACGACCGCTCTTTGTTTTTTTTTCCATACTTGGATATCCAGCAGTGTAACAGGTGTATCTGGTGACAATTTGCCATCTTGTTAGCCATTCAGAACACATGTTCTTGATAGTTAAATCTAATTTAAAGGATAAAGATGTTCTAAAAAAGATATGTAAATAATAGATTGATAAGATCTATCTTAAATTTTGTTAACCAATAATGAATATGATAGACCATTTAATATGTGTTCACATCATTCTCTACATACATGCATGTGGTGTCCATGGTCTAGGTTGAGCGTCGGCCTCTTAACCCAAAGGTCCTGAGTTTGATTCCCGGGAGCAGCTATCGATCTTGGTTCTTTCATTGGCCAACACATTTGGCGCGAGTACTGGTGAATTTTCCAGGAAGCAGAATCGAGAGTGCTTAACCTAAGTTGTAAGAACTTGTTTCCCAATCGATGTAAAAAATAAGTTTAAACCACATGTATGTGTTCTATAAAAATGAATAATGAGATAAAAAGAATGATGAATGATCGGTTACATGACAGTCTTTCATAATCATTGAACTATTGCATCAAGGTATTCTAATGATAACTCTAGTTCTCGGTTTATTGCCTATGGCAGTGCTCATTCTTTCCAACTGTTTGTCTTCCGCAAATGGGTTGATATCCAAAGACCTATGTGGGATAGCAGCTGGAGGCTAGGAAAGGATGTAATGGTAGTACTGGTGTGAGAAATACCAGGATTCCATTGTTAGGTACTCCAGCTGCCGCGATATAATTGAAAGATTGTTGAAAGCAGCATAACACTCCATTTAAATAAACAAACTATTTCTCTGTTTGCCCTTGTGTATACAAACACTTATTTGATACCATTGAAATGACAATCTGTGTTATATGGTATAAGAAGAAAAAATTGGGTAAACAGTTGATTTCAAAATATAAGGGGTTATAAGGTAAAAAAAATGCTAAGCGAGGTAATTCTGTATGAAAGCCATTTTTGCAAGCCAAAGTTTCTTACTCCACTGTGTTCCTTTTGGAACAAGTGGAGTTAGGACTCTTAGCTGGTGATGATGTATGAAAGTTTGCCTTTTCTTCTCTTCAATGGTTTTAAATTTCTTCACATAGAAAAGTTTTGTATACCTTGAAGTTGCTTCTACAGTAGTAATTAAATATGAAATTCTGCCATGCATCATCTGATTGGAATCGTCTTCTACAGAGGTTTCCAATGAGATGTTGCAAAGTAGAATCTAACAATGAATGAAAACACCAGGTATGATTTGTGATTTTGACTTAACAATTATTTTTTTGTAGAAGTTTAGTAAAACGGCCCCTGGTTACTTGGATGAAATTTGGTTGTACTGGCTTGAGAAATAACAGGAAACCATAGTGTAACTGCAATACTTTGGAATGTGGTGTTAAACCCCCATACAATTAATCAATTAATTATATGCACAGTGTAAGCTTCATGTAGTGTTGAACTTATGATTTTTACTGAATTTTGTTTAATAAATACATGTATCATATACTTTTGACTTGTTTTCTGTTATATAAAACAACGACAACAAAATTGTTTCTAAAAATTTCACAAAAAATTACTTTCCTATATTGTTTCTGGATTTAAATCCCTGTGATTTTGTCAAAATAATTTGTGTTGAGCGAGACAATTGTCACCACTATAAGTCTTGTATGATTGTAAGTAAGTCTGTCTGTCTGAATTGTCTAGAACATTATTCCTTTATTAGCTCGGCTGTTTTCGGAGAAAACCCGAAGTATTGCTATAGCCTCCGTGTCGTCGTTGTCGTGCGAAAACTTTGACATTTTGTTATATCTCTGGTTCTACTGAAGGCATTCACTTGAAACTTAGCACACATGTTCACCATCAAAAGAGCAACCTATACTATCAAGGGGGATTACTCTAGATGCACTTTGTTTAAATTATGCCCCTTTTTCGACTTAGAATTTTTTCCCACCATCCAACTTTCGACAGCCGAGCGTAGGCACCCGTAGGCGGTGCTCTTGTTTTTATATGCTGCCAAAGGTAGATGTCTATTGAAACACAACTCCTTCATTTATTGACCAATTTGAATATAACTTAAACAAAATGTTCCTAGTCAGTAGCCTTGTGCATATATCAAGATTTGATGAAATTCTTCCACATGGAAAAAGGGGGCGTTCTTGCCAACTTGTTCGTATCTCTGTATATCCACATCTTGAGAATGTATCTCCTTTATTAACTCATTTGTAAGTATAGTATAAAATATTCTGTAAAAGCAAAGCCTCCTACATTCATAGATTGATTCCCTTTCAGGTACTGTGCATTATATGGATGTGCACACAGTCATCATATCAGCTGCTGTCAAAGCAGATTTGGTAGCCCGTCAGCCTCTCAATCACAAGGTCATGGGTTTAATCCTCGACAGCAGTACTTGTCCTTTCTGGTCCATAGTTGTAAATCTATGTGGGATAGCAGCTGGAGGCTAGGAAAGGATGTTATGGTTGTACTGGTGAGAGAAATACCAGGAATCCATTGTTAGGTGCTCCAGTGGCCTGAAAGCAACATTAAACTCAAATTAATCATTCAATACAGATACAGGGGGGGGGGGGAATTTTGGATTTAAGTTCAAAGCATCTTAATAATTATAGCTCAAACCCATTGTGGGTAATCATTGAAATCGTCTTGCCAAGGCTATTCAATTAAGTACCCGAAACATTGGGTTTCATTGAGAACTAAAGATTTTAGACTGGCTTTACCCCTTTCCTCATCTGTACCCCTGTAGGCATTAATAACAATAGTTTGCGACTGTACCCTTGTAATTTCTCTATTTGCATATTTTGTGGGGACTTAATTACTTGCTCCCTTTAACCCCTTTTCTAGTTCGATCATAGGTAAAGAAGAAAATCCCTTTGATCATTGTTCGCCAACTAATAGTTTGATTATTGTAAACCCAAGTAAGATTAGGCTTGGAAAGGATGTCTGTATGGGAAATACATGGAAATTCATGGTTATCTGCCACAAAGTAACTTAAATGATTTTAAAAGTGGCCTTAAACTCCTATCAATCATATGACTCTTGTCTTGCTGCTCAAAGAATGCTCCTGTTTTGGAGGTGAAGTCAGAAATCAACATAGACATTATTATTATGTACATTCTGAACTCATTCTACTCTATCAGTTATTCTCTTATCAAGCAAAAGATGTTTGATTTTCAACAGAAATATTGATCTACAACCAGTATTTCCAGTGCTGTTAGCCCTTTTAGTTGAAATTATATGTAGTGGAAGCATATTGACCTGAACCTGGCCTTTGTGATTTAAATAAATATGAGGTGTTACCCTTCGGCAAAACACTTGCAAGCGGATTAAATCGAAAAGTTGGAGTGCATGTGCTAGTTCTATAAATCCCTTACTGTCCATGCCTTTCACAGCAACCTTGATAATTGGTCACCCACATAATCGATACAAATGTTGAGTCTCCTACTTAATTTAGAAATTCTTTTATACATTTTATGATTTTTATTTGGAAATAAAATTAAATTCTCTTTCAGTCACACAAAAGTAGGAACAATTTTTTGTACCAAATTGACAAGTCTGCTTCATGACTAGGTGCCCTGTATACAGATATACTATTAAGTCCAAATATACCTGTATTTTTTTACAGTATAACAGAATTTATCTTATAACTATACAAATATCTGTGTGATAACAACCCGTATGATATTTTTTATGATATCACATAGTTATTTTTAGAACAATAATATCATACAGTTATTTTTAGAAACTTGCATTTCGGTAAGAAACATCGACGAAAACAAGACAAAAAGAGGTTATAAGATAAATATAATACATTCTTAGTGTATTGTATGAAAAAAATATCAAACTCGGTTGTGAGAATTGACAATTGTCTCGGCAGAGCCTCGACAATGATCAATTCTCCCAACCTCGTTAGATATTTTTTTTCATATAATACACTAAGTATGTATTATATATGTCCATGCTTGATTGCCACATGCTGAAGTATCATAGGAGTTATATTCAAGAGCTTGATTATATATTCTGCATAAAGGTCAGGTTAAGATGATATGCCCAAATACGCTATGAAATGATTTAATTCACAACAAGGGTCAACTTTAATGAATATGTCAAGGGAAATAACCCATAGGATAGAAATTCAATACATTATGAAGTGGTTATTTCCCTGAGTTGGTTATATTCTGTCCAAGTCAGTATAATTATTGACGAATCTCTGTAATAAAGAGATTTAAGCTTTGAAATCCTGAATAACTTTTTTGTAAGTAAGTTATTTTATTATTTTGACAGTTTGGAGAAAACATGAGGTATTGGAGAAAACATGAGGTATTGCTTTTGCCTTAGTGTGGAAGTCACCATGCCAAAACTTTTGATATTTTGTGATATCTCTAGTGCAAAAGGCATTCACTTTTAAACAAGGCATTAGTTTTCACTAGCAAACAAGCATCCTTTACTATCAAGGTTAAACTTTCAGATGCATTTGATGCAAATAATGCCCTTTTTTTATGCCATCATATCGAAAGATCTGGGGCATATTATTTTACTGTTGTGTGTCTGTCTGTTTGTCCGTTTGTCTTGTCTATCTGCAAAACTTGACCAAAAAACTTAACATTGCCAATATTTTCAAGCCTATTCAAGATAAAAGCCTCATATTAAGCATGATTATAGATCTCAATGATATGCATCTGTAGATATCAAGGTCAAGAACAAGATCAAGGTCATTTGTCAAGGTCAAACTACTTAAAAACTTTCTGTTAAAACTTTACATGTTCAGTTCACTCTAGCCTATTTTTTTATGCCCCCGATAGGGAGGCATAATAAATTTGACTTGTCCGTCCGTCCGTCTGTCCGTCCGTCCGTCATTCCGTCCAAAAACTTTAACATTGGCCATAACTTCCTTATTACTATCAAAGCGGTGTCGGGGGCATTGTCATCTTACAGTGACAGCTCTTGTTTACTGAAGATTTTTTGTCCACCATCCATCACCCATCAGCAGAGATTAGGCACCTGTAGGCATTGCTCTAGTACTTTTGAAATTAATTCTATCCAAAACTCATGAGTTAATAAAACAGTTGGATGGCTTGGAGCAAAACAGTTGTAGCTCTATATATTATACATATAGACAGTTTAAGCAGTTTCGTGATTAGTAATCCAATTGTGGTACACTAACCCTTGTCATGTAGAATAAAAATCTTGATATAAATACTATAAAATTAAGGTGCTGATGACACTGGGTGCAATTGCTGTGAGTGTTTGAAAACACAATGCTTAAACTTTTCTTGATTAATACAGAAAAATCAGATGTTATCAACTAAGATCAGACTGCACATAATTATGTGTGGTCTTATCTTTGTCTATACCTCCTACCAAGTCAGAAGTGTTAAAGATTCAGCAAATGAATTAAAGGTTTAAACCTATTCATAAAAGAAAGATTAGAATCAGGGGTCTGTTTTAAATTTCTTCTACAGTAGTAACTAAATTTAGAATTCTGCCATGCATATTTTTCATCGGAATCGTTTAAAGAAAATTCAAATTAGGTATTGCAAGGCAGAATCTGACAATAAATAAACAGTAGGAACGATTTGTAATTTTGACTTATGATAAATTTTCTACTATAAAGTTTAGTTAAACTGCCTCAAGATGTGGATTAAGATGCAACCTTTAATGTACTGTGTGTATAACCCGATATTGATTCCTCAGTGGGAAACAGCTGTAAATGCCTATGAAAATTTAGGCAGTAACAACTGTTTTGTTATGAGCCATTGATATCCAGTACATGTACTTTATTTCCCCTTATAATAGTGGTGGCCATCATGGAGCAGTTCATAGTGGGTCAGACTGTCAATCTAGGTCCTGGGTTTGATCCCCGAGGGCAACACTCATTCTTTCAGTCTATTTGTCTCTCATCAATGGTTTGATAAAATCAAAGACCTATTTGAGATAGCAGCTTGAGGCTAGGAAAGGTTGTGATGGAAGTACTGTTGTGAAAAAGCACCAGGAATCTATTGGTAGGTGCCACGATATAACTGAAGAAATGTTGAAAGTGGCGTAAGCTCCATTCAAATTATAAAATCCTAATAATAGCGCCCTCCCTAATAGTAGCACCCCTACATTTTTTACTAAGAGAATCCACTTCAAGTGCCTAAATTTTAGTAACTTTTTGAGACTTCTTCTCTAATTTGAGATAAATTTTATGATTGTTTCGAGGAAATTCACCTCAAATTAAAGGGAAAAGGGTAAAAAGACATAAGTTCAATGATTTTTTAAGATCAGAAAATGCATACTTAATAAAAGCTTCATGACCATGTTATGTATAGCTTTCGTTAGCATTTATTAGGAGAAATGCAGTATTTTATTTCAGTCTGGCAATCATAAGGTCTGGGGCTCAGTTCCCTGACAGTGGCACTCTATCATTTCCAAATATTTGTATCTCACCATTTGGTTGATAATGCTAAACCTTTGTGGCCTGAAAAGGATGTAATGGTAACAGTGGGGCTGGAAATACCAGAAATACATGGTTAGGTGCTCTATCTTCCCCTCTATGAATGAAAATGTTTACAGGTGTGTTGTTTGAAACATGGATAAGTGCATCAGCAACCACAATATAACTGCAAAGAGGGATATTGGTTGGTTATCTCCCTTGAAATACTCCTAAAGGAGGAAGGATCCAAATCAGTGATTACCTTGGGTTTAATCCTTATTTTCTTTGCACTTAAACATTTAAAGATAAGTTCTAAATCACATATTGCGCAATTTACAAGGTACATTTGACAAATATCTATTTTCTTCTTTGCTATTGAAAACTATCATAAAAACGATTTGCATTGTTTTTACAAAAATACAATACGCAACTTCTCCAAAAAAACTATGGATAAAATCCAAGGAAAATTTCTAAAAGGACCGCTTACGATTTTGGAACACCTCTGATTTAATCCACAGAGCAAACAAGGGAGATAACACACCAAAGTCTCCCACTATGTTGGAAGCTGTATTTAACCCTGTACAAACAAAATAAACTCATTTCACTTCCAATTTCTTTTCGCAGCTGCCGTCATAGCGCAGTTGGTAGCACGTCAGTTTGTCAATCTAGAGGTCCCCGGTTTCATCCCTGATGGCGGCACTCATTCTTTCCAACTTTTTGTCTCCCACCAATGGGTCCATAATCCTAGACCTATGTGGGATAGCAGCTGGAGGCTAGGAAAGGATGTAATGGTAGTACTGGTGTGAGAAATACCTTGAATCCATTGTTAGGTACTACAGCCACCATGATATAACTGAAAAAATGTTCAAAGTGGTGTTAAACTTCATTCAAAGAAACAAACAAACAAAATCCAATTTCTTTTCAGGAATATTGCTTGAGCTGGATACCAGAGGGAACTGTTTCATCCGAGTTTATATTTGCTTCGTTGAATTTTATGAGAAAGAATAAAGAAAGACGGGATGTGTTGGAAAAGATGATTTGACGACAGTGATGATGGCATAAAGTCTACCACCTTTGATTCCGTCCATTATTTGTGATGATTTGCTACGCAGAATTTTACTTGATTTACGCAAAGTGCTGCCTTTATAGCATAGTTTGATTGTTCAGCACATGTTAGTTTATCTTACTTACTTTTATTAGCTCACCTGAGCACGAAGTGCTCAAGGGAGCTATTGTGATCTGTCAATGTCCGGCGTCTGTCTGTCCATCTATCCGTCTGTCCGTCATGGTGTCAAGAATTTCTTTAAACGACATCTCCTCCTAAACTTCTATATCAAAATCAACTTAACTTGGCAGAAATATTCCTTGAGTGGTCCCTTGTAAAAATTGCAAAAATGGAAAGGATCCCTGCCATATCACAGGAAAAGGGGCCTAAAGACAATTTTCTTGTTTACACTCTAGAAGCCACAAATATGATCCAATGGTCATGAAACTTTGTCAGAATCTTTGTTAAGTCATGGGGATGAAGTTTATTGAAAATGGGAAGGATCCGTGCCATATCACAGGAAAAGGGGACTTAACAACAATTTTCTTTTTTACACTCCAGTGGCCACAAATATAGTCCAAACTTCAAGAAACTTGGACTGAATGTTTGTTAGGTCATGAGGATTGACTCTATAGGAAATGGGAAGGATCTGTGCCATATTACATGAAAAGGGGCCTTAATGACAATTTTCTTGTTAACATTCAAGTGGCCACACATATGGTCCAATCTTCGTGAAACTTGGTCAGAATGTTTGTTAGGTCATGAGGATGAACTCTTAAAAATGGGAAGGATCCATGCCATATCACAGGAAAAGGGGTCTTAATGACAATTTTCTTTTAAGAGCTCCAGACGCCACAAGTATGGTCCAATCTTCATGAAACTTGGTCAGAATGTTTGTCAGGCCACAAGGATGAACCCTATTGGAAATGGATAGGATCCGTGCCATATCAAGGGAAAAGGGGCCTCAATGACATTTTTTTGTTTACACTTTAGAAGTCACAAACATGGTCCAATCATCATGAAACTTTGTCAGAATGTTTGTTATGTCATGAGGATGAATTCTTTTAAAAATGGGAAGGATCTGTGCCATATCACAGGAAAAGGGGTCTTAATGACAATTTTCTTGTAAGAGCTCCAGATGCCACAAATATGGTCCAATCTTCATGAAACTTGGTTAAAACATTACTCAGGTGAGCGATTTAGGGCCCTCAGGGTCCTCTCGCTAATATTTTGAAGGTTAATGGCATTTATAGTTTCTCAATATATGTACAGTTGATATTGCTCAAGTGACCACATCTATAAAAGCGACCAATTTTACTAAGCAAGCGCAATAAAATGTCCCTTCAACATAAGCAAAATCTCTGAAAAAGAGGGCATTGGATATGAAAATTGCTTGTTATTGAATCTTATGTTGTTGGAGCCCATTAGAATCGTCTCAATGAGACAATTCTAATGGGTTCAGACATCATAGGATTCAGGTTGACTTGACCGACAATCTATAAAAGCTGTCAAAATAAACTGATAAACTGTCACATTTATCATGATATTTTGTAAAAAGCGACAATTCACATAAACCACCACTTTATGGTAGCTTGAAATAAGATTTACTGAATATGCACATGTATGTACTCGTAAGTACATGTAATACACTTATTACACTTAGCCAAGCTGAAGATCACATTTTACATCTTAATTTTCCCCTCAGAAACTTAAAATCCTATGAATGAATGAATGGTGTTTTATGGCCCATCTACAACTGAGGTCATTTTGAGCGCAAAACTAAATGTAAGAATCAACAATCAACTATACATTCAAAAATACAATCCAGGGGACCTCTACCATATTTCACATCAGTGGACCCTGTATTACAGTGAATATCATTATGAAATTGACATTTACCTTTATCTAAAACATCTTAAATGATCTTTTAATATTCAATTCATTCCAAACACTCACTCACACCATTCAAAAGCGCTCCAAAATTTTTCAAGAACACTTTGAAAACATTCAAAACAATTGACATTCCATTCAAATTGATCAAATACTTCCATGACTTTATTGGCTGATGTGGGTTTTAAAGGGTCTGATTTTGTACAGACTCATGATCTGAAAAGTAAGTATACTTTATAAAAGGGAGGTAAAAGGTATCGCTAATTCCTCCCTATTCGGGCAAAATTAGCAATATTGTATTACCTCCCTTTAGTTTCATTCAAAACTCAAAAATCACACTCGCTCAATTTCAATTTTAAATCGTTCATAAATAGTTAAACTTGTCAGTTTCACAATGTCGTTAACTGTAGATTCATTTAATCATATAGTGGTTGGGCATCAAAATATGAATATTTTCATACATGGCAACTTACATGTTATAACTTTAGCTTGAATTAATTGTAGTTACAACATTTCTGTAGCCATCCAATGATTTTGCTGTTTGTGTCTTGCCAGTGACCACTTTATAGTACAGATAGATGTTAAAATATCTGAGGGCGTAAAATCTGTAGTTTTGAGGTTTTGTTTGTCCACTGTATATAAAAGAATTCTTGCCAATCAACACTTCATTGTCACCCTACCTTTTTTTGTGGCAGAAAAAATTGTTGAAAATAGTAGATGATATTTAAAATAATAATGAAATAGAAATGCAGGTTTGTTTTTTTTTAATCCATATTTTTCATTGTCATTGAACAAATTTATTTTTCGGTCCATTGGACAAGGTCCAGCTGGGCTTATGCTATGGTTTATTGTCTGTTGTGCAATCAGGTTGATAACTTGGGTTCTGTGGGCTATCGTGCTACCCAAAAGTGGCACAATATGGTACACGGGCGTAACTAAAATTACACAAGTGTGTAATAGAAATAAATCCTCTTTCAAAAAATGTTGTTAATGAATGATCATAATATCAATGTGTAGTTAGCATCATGTTGTAGCTAACATGTTTTGATTATTCACAGTCCACATATCACCTTTGTCCAATATATTCTATATTGGTTGCCTTCTGAGTTTGTATAGATTTCAAAATCCTAGTTTTGCTTATGTATAGGATAGAAAACGAGAGCCATGGTATATGGGAAATAGACACAAGCGTTAGCGAGTGTCTATTGCCCACTTATTGCGGCATGAGATTTTCTATCTGACTTAGACCACGCTTTTCTTACACTATCTGTATGGTTTACCTGAACCTCTTAATAATGAAAAAGAGTAAGTTTTGCTGTGATATTACTCTAATCAAGTGTGAATATGCTGAAATTACTTATGAATCTATTTCCGTCAGCATTTTCAGATCTTTTGCACTTTTGTGACTTTCGAAAGTCTTAAGGAAAAAAAGAGCTGTATAAAATGCTTGTCATCTTTTTGAAATGACTTGGCCCAAAAACCAGTCCAGATTCATGTGCAAGACGCACTACAACCATATATCTGTTAACACAACGCTCTGAGTTGTATCTGTGATATATACTTTTGAAATACTGTTCTCTGATTGGCCGATTCGCTCCAAGCGTGGTCTAAGGGTAATATATAAAATCATTTTTGAAACTACTGTTTAGAATTCAATCATACTTTACAGGAATGACCGGACATTGACATGGTCTTGCATATTTTTTGTTTAATCCTGAATTGGCGAATAACATGGGCTTTATGGGCAATTGAGTGACCAAAAAACTGCCTGATATGTTGAATCTTCTACTCTGAAACCAATGGTGAGAATTTACCCAAACTTAAGCTTCATTAGAATGATAATCAGGACATATCCTCTGATCAGATTCCATTGTTTAACACTTCCCTGTTTTACAAAATTTTGGACCTGTCCAAATTCAAAGGTTTTGCAGATGAATATTTAAAGTGGAATTAATTTGAAAAATAACCATTCAGAAGGGAAGAAAATAGTGGGGGAAAAGAAGAAATTGCTTGTCAGAAGCAATTTCTTCTTTTTTCACAATGTTTTCTCTATCATAAAATCACAGGCACGTAAAAAGCAGGGATTAAACAGCAAAAGGTTAATCCTCATTCGATTAATAACAAAAAATGACCACATGTGGTGAAGTATTGGGAATTCTTCTTCTTTTAGACTACCAGTTAGAATTCAATCAAACTTACCAGAAATGAACCAAAAAACATGCTCTTTGAGATTTCTTTTGGAAAATATGATTGGTCAAAAGTCCTGGGTTTTTGTTGACCCAGTTAAAAATGGTGCCATATAGTTAAAGATAAATTTAATTGATTACTTTTTCAAATAATCGGCCCCATGTCTGTTGGATACAAACGATTGTTGTAAGGATTGTTTTTTTGGATAGACTTTGTTCAATTTTTCTTGGTGATATGTTACTGTATCATGGAAAAGGGGGTCTTTGTGATGCACCATTTTTTGATGCCGCACTTGTATGCTTATTGACGTAATTTTCATGAAACTTTCACAAAATATTTTTTATCATGCATTTATGCACACATTGAAAGTGCTTGGAATGTCATGAAAAAAAAATCATGTAAAATTGTTCTTTGAAATTTGAGTTTTTAGCTCCACTGGCTGAAAGCCACTGGGGCTATTGTCATGGCGTTGTGTCCATCGTGCGTCTGTCCGTCTGTATGTGCATCCGTGTGTCAGGTCGTAAACTTTTTCTTTAAAAATCTTCTCCTCAGAAACTATTGGATGAATTTCAACAAAACTTCACAGGAATGATCCTTGGATGACCCTTTTTCAAAGTTGTTCAAGATATTTTGATCCAACGAAAAACATGGATTTAATGGGCGTGGCTTATTTCCAAATATGGTAAAAAGTGAGTTTTCTCAGATTCTAATTGATGGATATCAACCAAATTTAAGATGAATGATCCTTAGGTGACCCTTTATCTGTCTACCAAAAGTTATTGTGATCGGATGAAAAATATGTATTTTATGGGCGGAGGTCATTTCTCTATATGTTATATAGTTGAAACTTTGAAAATCATTTCAATTAACATCAATAGAACCCAAACTTAGGTTTGCTATTACAATAATTTCAAGCCTGTGGAGCGACTCGAGCCATTCATGGCTTTCTAGTTTTCTTATAATTTGCAATTACCTTCCTTTGTCTTAAATAAAAATCTTCTTACAAGTAGATTACATCTTAACTTAATACTTTAAATGCAATTAATCTATGAATTTTCATAAATCTTCCTACATTAAGTGCCAATGAAGCCTTATAGGCCCTCTTGGGCCTCTTGTTTGTGATATGCTTAAGTTTTTTCTTTCATATATATGTATCTATATTTCAATCGCATTTATACGATAAGTTTTTTATTGTTCTTGCCATTTTGTACTTTTGTGCAAAATTACTAACCTTTATTTTTTATTAATTAGATTTTTATCCTTGACAAATATTGTTTGTCTTTTCTGTACTTTTGACCAAAAGATACATAGTTTGAAGAATATTCAGACGGGACATCCCTGATATCAAGTGGCGTGAAAATTTTTAACAACACAAAGTCTTTGCTATTTAACCTGTGGCATTTGTCTCATTTCAGCTACCCTATTTATTTGGGAGGGAAGCTCAGGGATAATGATCACCTTGGTGTCATTCACGTTTGTGATGCATGACAAACTTTAACTTTGGTCACATCTCTGTTGTTATTGAAGATATCTTCATGAAACTTGGCATGTGCATTCACCATCACAACAGCTATCCAGGTTATCAAGGAGAATGGCTCTGGAGAAAATGTTTTTAGCTCACCTGAGCACATAGTGCTCTTGTGAGCTATTGTGATCTCCCTCCGTCCGTCCGTCGTTACTGCGTCTGTCAACAATTTTCAAATTACATCTTCTCATAAACTACTGGGCAGATTTACTCCAAATTTTACAGGAATGTTCCCTGGCTGGTCCTCTTCCAAAGTAGCTCAAAGAATTAAAATCGGTGTAAAACTCTGGCTGCCATGGCAAAAAGGTATTTTTTTAAAGAAGTTCTTGAAAATTCTTCTTATTCTGAACCAGAAGCCCTACAGCCTTGAAATATGGCATAGATAATAAACTCATAGACTTTTATCTATATTGCTAAAATCTGACTGTTAAGCAAACAGGGGCTTAGCACCAGGGGGAAAGGGGTAGGACTTGGACCAAATTAGCTAATTGGAACCTTGAAATTTGGAATGGACCATCAGCTCATAAACATACTTAGACAGATCTAGGTTATAACGCTGTTTTCTTAGATGAGCGACCCAGGGCCTACAGGTCTCTTCTTGTAAGAGTTGTCCCCCTTTTCCGACTTAGATTTTCTGCATTATGCAGCACCTCCAGCCAAGCATTACATCCGTAAGTGGTGCTCTTGTTTCCCTTTCTTCTTTATTTTTTTTTTTTTTTTATTTTGACTTCCAGGAGATTGACGGGCGTGTCTTTGTCACAATTTTCCTCCTCGCTTCTTAGGTAATTATTAAAACAATGTGCTTTAAATCTCTCTGGGCAATTCAGAAATTTTAAAGAAAAAAAATGGAGGTTTTATTCCCCCCCCCCCCCGCCCCCCGAAAGATCGAGGCATGTTGTTGTACCGTTGTCCGCCTGTCTGTCTACCCGTATGTCCAAAAACTTAGACAAAAAACTTAACATTGCCAATTACTTCTATGCTATTCTTTATACAATGCTCATATTTTGTATGATGATAGATCTCAATGATATGCATCTGCTGGTGTCAAGGTTTTGTGACAAGATAAGGTTATCTGTCAAGGTCAAAGTTTAAAAAAAGTCCTTTCGGGGGCATTCATATTTCACCAAAACTGTGGAGGAGGGGCGGGGGGGGGGGTTTATACCGGAATCAGCTTGTCGGTCGGTCCGTCTGTCTGTCTATAGCTTTTTCTTGTCCGCCCAATCTCTCAGCAACTTATAGGCGGATTGCATTCAAAACTTTACAGATGTGATCTGTATCAAACAAAGATGTGCCAGTGATGTGTTGGTTACGATCTATTTACTTTTGAGTTATGGCCCTTTGCATCTTCACGAGTCAAGGGGTAACGAATCGATAGCTCTTCTGGAATAAGAAAAGTAAAACGTTCGTAACCCTTGGCTCGACAAGATGGGCCCTTTGGTGGAAAATGGCTTTTGATTATTGACTAGCACTGGGGTTCGGGGGGGGGGGGGGGGGCTATTTGTCCGGTTAACGACACTCTTGTCTGCACAAAACGAGCCCTTTCACACTTGAAATAGCATGTCGGGGAAAAAAACTTTGAAAATAGATACCAGCAAGGGGGAGCTTTAATATAATATCTGTTCAAATGAATTAAATACATGAATACGAATCATATCTATGAAAGGGGACGTTTGACTAAATAGTGTTGCACTGATCCCTTAATAAATCCTGAAAAGAATCGAATTTTGCACAATTTGCGGCATAATTTGAGGCATGATAGCCCCTAATTGTTATACAAATGACTGGGGTAGGAAGGTCGTTAGGGTCGACTTTCCTAGTGACATATGACAGACAGATGCAGTGAAACAATACTTAGGGCATCACGGTGAAATAAAACAAGAAATCGTTACCATAATAACCCTTTATCCTGGTGCATTGGTACAAAAAAATCGACAAAATGATTCGTTACACAAAAACTATATAATACGCTTAATACATTTTCCAATGTAAGAGTTTATTTTAATACATTACGTTATGAAACTAAAATCATATTTCGTAATCATATAGTTGAATGCGAGATGCGGGTTCATGCATTTATAAAGTGAGACATGTTTTTGCTCTTTAGTTTCATTCCTTTTTATATTCCAAATACTCTTATTTTTTTAAATTTAAATGACAACGAGTGAAGAAAGCAAACATTTCACAGTTTTTGAGACGTTTTAAGGAGCCGTGCTCAAGGTAAACTATTTTGATCACTCACCGTCAGTCAATCGCCCGTCCGTCTGTCCGCCCGTCCGTCTGTCTATCCGTCAGTCAACAATTTCTTTAGACATCATCTCTTCCAAAACCACCGGTTCAATCAATATGAAACTTTGCATGGGTGTTCCTTTGGTGATACTCTACTTCAGTTGTACAAAGAAGGACCATTATTGTCCTCTTGTTTTGCGAATGCATGCAAAATATCTACATGCTTTGGATTTTGTTCATTGAGGTATGATATTTTTTAACCAATCAAAACTTGTTTCCAATAGACGAAATATAAAAAAAAACTTGATCGTTGCACTTGAATATGTCTGTCTCATTTTTGAATGATTCTACATAAATTTTGTGACCCGTTACGGGAAAAGGGACCATCTGGAAATACCGTAAAATTAACACTTGAATAAGAGATAGGTTCTAGTGAAAGCCAACCAGAGGACGCATTTAAAAATTTCTTTCACTGGTGGGTAGGTGTTTTCGGCGCGAGTACTTGTGAATTTACCTGGAAGCAGAATCGAGAGGGATTAATCTAAGTTGTAAGAACTTGTTTCCAAATTGATCGATTATTTACCAAAACTCAAATCATTGAAAAGGGGAGCGGAAGGGGGATATTTATCTCGAGTCACATTCCACATTTCGCCTTTATCCTATAAATTCTATGTTGGTCAACTTCTGAGTATGTATAAGTTTCAAAATCCTAGTTACGTCTTCAGTGTTCAATAAATCTTATAAAACCCCCAAAAATACTTAATCAAAGTACTGAAAGTACTGATAAGTTGGAATGCGTTCGAGATACGGTGACCTCAAGCTACTAGCGAAGCTGACGCCTCCCGCCCACCACAGGTGATCACATAATACTCTCGTCTTTTGACGGGCGTATATAAATCAAAGTATTTCAACAACGAATGACGCTTAAACCCCTGCATCGCTATACAGGCCTGAATCTGATGAAAGAAAAATTACACCAAGGGCCCTTAACCGCTCACCTAAATTCGATTGGTCCAGTGGATCTTATCCAAGAAACTTTCTGGCAAAGATTCATTCAAACTTGCTTAATTGTTGAAGAGGAGTCATTATTCGAATTATAAGCAGTCAAAATAGACCCTGCCAACCCATTTTCTACAGAGGAGACTCAAAATTAGCCCTACCCTGCCACGCCCATATTTATGGGTTAATGAAAATTTTGCCAACAATATTTGAAGAAGGTCACCAAAGGAACATTCTTGTAAAGTTTCATTGAGATCTTCCCAGTGGTACAGGAGGAGATGTAGTTCAAAGAATTTAGGCTAAAAATAAGCCCCGCCCTGCCATACCCATATTTATTGGCCAATTGGAATATAGCGACAGTTTTGAAAAGGGTCACCCAGGGAGCAACATTCTGGCAAAATTTTATTGAAATTTGCCCAGCGGTTTAGGAGAAGAAGAAGTTTTAAGAAAGGTGACGACGGAGTCAGGGTGATTCTTAAGCTCCCCTTGAGCACGTTGTGGTAAGTTGAGCTAAAAAGGAATTAAATGATACGGATCATACAGCCGACTAATGGACGCATAGGCGACCTTAAAGAATCAAAACAGTTTTTTTTATATTATTTTTCAATAAACTTCTGCCCCATTTGTGTTATCAATTACATTTTTAATTAGAAGTGTCGCAAAGTGGACCTCAACAAGTGATTTTTCCATAATGAAAATCTTTTCTCGCGGGGAAGTCTTTTACTTCATGAGTTGGAATCTCAAGATAATTTTTGGACGAAGTTCAATTGTGATTTTGACCTTCGAGACTCCAATATTGGGCACTTTCTCGGGTCATTGACAACATTTGTGTCAATTTTTATGATTTGGGTCAATTGGTTGTTCTGTAAGAGTGGAAACTGTTAACTGTTAAAATTTACTCATGTCCGTGACATGTATGACCCCGAAACAATAGCGCATTTCTTTGGGTCATGGACAATATTTGTGTAAAGTTTCGTTACTGAAGGTCAATTGTTTCTCCGTTTATCTAGCGGAAAGCAAAAGGTCAGTTGACTGAGAGACAGACATGATGAAATCAATATAATTATGCTTCTCTTCTTCTCAGTTGGGGGTACAGTTAATAACATCGTGAAATTGATAAGGTGAACGATTTTTGAATGATTTAAGCATGATGTTGAATGAGAGAGCGGAGCGAGTTTTGAGTGAAATTTAAGGGAGGGAATCCAATGTCGCTTATTTTGTTCAGTATGAACAAAATTAGCGATATACAAAACCTATATAAAATATGCATAAAAGTTCAATCAATAGCATCTATTTCGTCAAGAACCAATCAGACGCTTTAAATTTCTTTCATGTCAGTCAAATCGCGATTTGGTTCTTGCTTAATTCATTTTGAATGTACATGTTGATCTTATTTTTTTATAACTTTGAGCGTTTTTTGAATGGCTTGAGTGAGTGTTTGGAATGAAAGAATGGAGCGCTGAGCGCATAATTCAATTAAATATGTGGTGGCAAGGGTTTTATTGGATGAGTATGGGTTTTTTACAATAAAACATTCATGTAGATAACTGCAATATGACGGACAACAGACGACAGTATGTTGCAAAAATATTTATTAACTTTAAAAGTGTATCATCACTTTCAGAAAAGGTATTTATTTCGTTGCTTAGACAGAAACTTACAATATAACTCCTTGTCAAAAGTTAAATGTGTAATAAGGTCGTTCAGAAAGAGAAACTATACCTTAAAAAGAAGCTATAACATAATTCTACGAAAAACAGGTCGCGACCTTACCAAATAAGCAGATCACGTAATTAGTCTGAGCTATTGCCACAATACTGAGAAAACAGAACGCGACAATACCAAATAAGCAGATCACGTGATTGGCTAGTGCTTATTGTCAATTTCTGACCTTATTGGACTTGACTTATCACATGATTTCCTAATATAGTAATGCAAACATGTGATACTAATATATTCGTACGCAACTTTCAATAAATATCGTTTAAAACATAAATAAGCGTGTTAATAATATACACGCAGTGATAGTTGTGTAATTGTACAGCATTATTACTTTTTGATGAAATAAACTGTATGTCTTTGTCAAGTTGAGATATACAAAATAGGCCGAAGTGTATTCACATCCTGTTCACGTGATATGTGTTCTCAAAATACCCGAAATGAAATTATCTTGTGTTCATTTTTCGGTATTGTTAAATCTAAGTTGGAATTGCTCCGCATTCCAACTTAAAAACGAATATATGTAAATAGAGATTATCATGAACCAGGAATTCTCGTAACTGAATTCATTTTTTTTTTGGGGGGGGGGGGGGGGTAGTCTGGTCCTACTGTCGACTCATGTTTGTAGCCCATACAAAAATTACGATGTATTCATACTCTTCGACCTCGACCGATTAAGAATTTATAATGAGGGTTGAACTACATTTATGCACTCAATTGAATTGTGTATAGGGATCAAACAGTTTCTCAATTGTACCCCGCTTTGCACGTGCAAAGCAGGGTATAATTGGAAAACTTTTTGCACCGTTTTGTGATCCTGAACGCAGGGCTGGAGAGATCGCTGACTAGAATGTACAAAGTTAATAGAACACAACTGAACAGATTAGAACAGAACAATTTATTTATTGAACATTTCAATTTTAACACATATGGTTCATCGTCATACAGATAAAATAACATGAATAACGACTTTCATTTAGCAATGAACGAAAAAAAGGCCCCATTAACAAATTTATCAATTATCTTAGCCCCTGTCTATCAAGTAACAACAATAACAACAGCCGAACGGGACACAAAAATATGGACAGAAAATCTGACCAAAGTATGGCAAAATAGAAGGGGTACTTTTCGAAGTATTTTGGCAGAAAATGACAAATAGGAAAAGAATGGGGCACTAGACAGTATTGCAATAAATCCTCCAATGGCTTACTTAAGGAATGTATTTTCCCAGCAACTTTAATAAAATGAAAACGTATGGTAAAATATTGCTTAAATTATCCGCAAATAAATCGCGAAATTAAGTAAATATCGCCTCTAAATTAACTCGTAAAGCTAAGATGCGGTTCCCAAAAACTTCCCTCTGCAAGTAGAGCTTTCAATCATTACGGTTCTTATTAAATTTCTGACTTTAATATGAAGGCTATTTCGTAGCGCCATGTGTCATTTTTCTCACAAAACGGACCGGAATTTCCCCATATTTATACCGTTAATTCTGTAATTGGCTCTCACTGCAGGGTAAGAACCTATTCCCTATCGCAGATGAAAACTGATTTAACACTTATCATGCTGTATTTTATTTGTTATAAGAAGTTTCCATTAATTGTCGTACCTTGTGATTGGCTAAAAAATAAATTTTATTCCTCAATTAAATCAAATTTGAGTACACTGCTATTTTATAAGCTTGCGCGCAAAGTAGTCACGTAATAAACCTGTCTAATTTGGAGAAATTCTTTCATTTTGCCTCGTGATATTAAATTATAAGTTATGAAGAGATTATTCTTCAATTTCATTGATGAATGTAGCTTGAAAAAACTAATTACTCTTTTCTATGAATCCGCTTCGCGTATTCATACAGTGTGATTAGAATTTTAGTTTCATACCTCAATTACTCGTATTCTAGGCCGACACCGAGTCCCCTGTATAAAAACCATTGATCCGCCGCTGTAATTGATTTGAAAAAAAAAGGAGTGTAAGCTAAGATATAAATTTCATTTAAGTATATATAGTTCTTTCCAACTAAACAGTCTTCGTGGGTAAGGGTTCATTAAGTCTTTATTCGACAATCTTTAGGCATTTAAACAGACGAATATGTCTAGATTGTCTCTAATTGTCTCTGGTAAATCAGTCGCGATGACGCCATTATTGAGTGGAATTAAACCTGCTATGTGTACCAATTATATTTAGTTAGAAACTTTATTTTTTTCATTAAATTCATTGAAAATGAAAAGAGTGCATTACTTTCATTATATGTTTTAATGAAATAAATCTATGAAGTCAATATTGCGAATTTTGTAAAAAAAAAAAAAGAAATGTGAAAAAATAAAATTTTAAATAAAGAGGATTTAAAAAAAATGTCACACGATAATTATTTTTTCATAAACTTTAAGTCTAATATATTTTACGTGTTTCATTCTTTCTTATATGCCAAGTCCTCATTCGTCCCTATTATATCCCATGACACCGCTTGACTACATTTACCAGCCCTGTGTTCAGGATGTAAAAGCGCTTCGCAAGCGCTTTGAGATGATACCCCGCTTTGCACGTGCACATACGTGCAAAGCGGGGTATCATTTCGAAAGCGCTTCGCTAACGTTTTCATCCTGAACGCAGGGCTGGCTTTCTATTTGTACGTTTTTCTGTTGGTAGTTCCGCCTCCGACCTAAAAACCAAAGACATGAAATTTTTGATATATGAAAGGTCTGGGGCTTGTTTTACTAAACATCCTACGATCATTTTTTGCACAGGAAATAAGTTGTTTCTGCAGTAGTAAAGAAACGTGGAATTCTGCCATGCATCATTTCTTTGGAATCGTTTTCCAATGAGATATTAGAAGGCAGAATATAACAAAAATTGAAAACATCAGGTACGATTTGTATTTCGGACAAACGATTAATTTTTTCGTAAGAAGTTTAGTAAAACGGATCTCTGATTTTTTTGTGTAGGTTTACGTGTATTTCATTGAATTCCCTTATGGTCTAGTGGTATTGGCGCTCGACGCGTGACCTGGAGGTCCATGGTTCGAGCCTCACAGTCACCGGAGAACATTTATGCGCAAAACACTTATTAACCAGCCCCAGTTAACTCAGCTGTACAATTGAGTAGTAGTGGGTTTAAACCTCTGCATCTCTCTCAGGGACATGAAAACATCTGTATTGAATGTTGGAGAGTGACTCGATAAACTTAAGTTTTAGTCGTAATCAAACTTAAATATTTTTTCATAAATTCAATATATCATAAAATCTCAATTATACTACGATGTAGCCTCTTAGTTGCTGTCAGAAATATGGCTATTCTCATTTCAAAAACACACTTCAACATTCATGATGGAAATGAACTATTCTGTTGTGGACAGTGGCCTGCGGGCTCGATTTTTATTTCCTTGATATATCATAGACAAATCCCTGTATTTCATGACTAGAATTAGCTTACACCCCGAGCTTAGGTCCAGATAAATCGCGTAAATTGGCTAATATATTTCTATAAATCTCCAAGGATTAAGGTAGAAATTTTGTAACTTCGGCCCTGTGCTCATGATGTAAAAGCGTTTCGCGAGCGCTTTGAGTTGATACCCAGCTTTGCACGTGTACATACGTGCAAAGCCAGGTATCATTTCGAAAGCGTTTCGCTAACGCTTTCATCCTGAACACAGGGCTGGATTATCGAACAGCATGGTGTTCAGAACAATAAAACGCTTGCGGGTGTCGTAAATTGTGTCCTTGGTATATATGTGCCAAGATACAAGAAACACAACAAAACAACAACAACAACAACATCAACAACAAAAGTATATTTAAAGTCAATTTATATTGCTCAAAATGCAACATGACAATAAAGATGTATTTTTACGGAAATACTTATCTCAATGCAAGAAAATATATAATCGAATGGTAAAATTGCCATTTACGGTTCAATGTAAGTTGAGACTTCAAATTCAGATTTAGCGTTGCGTACGGTCGGCAATTTACAAAGTTATACAAAGGGTGCCTACTCTTACGCAAGGAAATGGCTTGCTATACGGGACCGTACGGTACGGTTAATCATTTCCTTTACGCAATGTATGAAATATATTGAAATCTCATAGCATCTTTTAAAATACAATCCATGCGCTCAAGCAATCACATCTATTAAGCGACCATTTTCATTAAGCTTAAGTTTTCAAATCCCCCTCTTTTAATCCAAATGTCCTTAAAAGTAGATATTTGTGGTTTAAGAAATATTTCTAATCAATATTATGTTGTTGAAACTGATATCAAATCGTCTCAAAGAGGCGATTCTTTTGAGCTTCAACAAAAAGAATTCGCAATAACATATTACAAAATATTCAATCAAAATTGTTTGTTTTTGTATAAAAAAATGTACTTGAATGGACCATTCTCTAAATACAGTTAACAACATCGTGAAATTGACAAGATGAATGATTTTAGAATGGTTTAGGAATGAAATTGAATGAGTGTTTGGATCGAGTTTTGATTGAAATTAATGGGAGGTGATCCAATATTGCTAATTTTGTTCAGAATGAACAAAATTAGCTGTATTAATTACCTTCCTTTAATTAAATTTGCCTACTTTTCTGTTTGTACGTCTTCGTGGACCAATCAGACACTTTATATTCCACACCAGCTAATAAAATCGTAGAATGAATAGATCGATTTGAATATATTGTTGAAAGTCTTGAACGAATTTTAAATGTTTTCTTATGATTTCGATCGTTTTTAATAGATTTGAGTGAGTGTTTGGAATGAATGAATGAATGGGGCGTTGAGGGAATGATTATGAATGATTTTGATCGGAATGAGTGTCAATTTTACGATGTTTTTAACTGTACCTTTTGTGGTCCCGTAAGTGGTCGCTCAATACAAGTTTTACTGTATACTGCTGACATGGTTAACAGAAACGTAGCTTTGGAAATCTGATTGAGCTGAGCTGGATACTTTTTTTTACCAAATAGTAAGGTCGTAATGGATATAAGCTCCCCTGAGCACACCGTACTCAGGGTGAGCCTTTGTGATCACCATGTGTCCGTCGTGCTTCGTCCGTCGGAGTCGTCAACAGTTCTTTAAACTTCTTCTTCTCATTACCAATGGGTTGATTTCAACCAAACTTTACAGAAATGTTCCTTTTGTTACTGAGGAGAAAATGTTTAAAAATTTCAGGGTCAAAAACTGTCCCGCCCTGTCACGCCCATATTTGGAGGTCAATCAAAGTTTGGCGAACAAGTTTTGAGCAGGGTCACACAAGGAACATTTCTACCAAGTTTGGTGGAAATCTGCCTTTTAATTACTGAGGAGAAGACGTTTTAATATTTCATGGTAAAAAACTGCGCCGCCGTGACTCGATCATATTTTGGGGTCAACCAAACTTTCATGAAGATGTCTTGAGGGGGAGTCACACAAGGGGCATATTTGTTTGCATGTTCGAATAATAAGCCCTCATATCCATACGAATAATTACTGACATTTTCATCAAAATCTGATGAATGATAAAAAAGATATTGCAATTGTCTCAGAACTTTTTGATACCCCCTCGTATCTACCAAGTTTGGTGAAAACCCTGAAATGTTTAAACGTCTTCTCCTCTGTACAATTAAAAAAATCGTGAAACTGATACTTATTCCGATCAAAACCATTCTAAATCGCTCATTCAGTGCTCTATTTATGCATTCCAAACACTCACTGAAATCGATTAAAAACGCTCAGAAATCTTTAGAAAATATTTCGAAATCGGACACGACGATCAACATCTCAATCAAATTGATTAAAGTGTTCTACGATTTCAAATGCTTATGTGGATTTTAAGTGTCTGGTTGATCCATGAAGACAGACAAAAAGAAAAGTATGTTTGGTTTTTATTGAAGGGAGGTAATAAGTATAGCCAATTTTGTTCATCTTGAACAAAATTAGCGAGATTGGATTATCTTCCTTGAATTTTACTCAAAACTCGCTCATTTTTATTCCATAATCATTTGCAAAAGCATTCGTCACGATGTTATTAACGGTAACCCTTTGGTGGATTTCATCCAAACTTGGCAGAAATGATCCTTAGTTGACCCTTCTCATAAATTGTTTGTGAATTTTTGATTGACCCCTAAATATGGGCGTGGCTAGGCGGGCCTATTAATCTGTAAGCATCTCTACCTCTCCAACCACTTGGCAATTTTCAACCAAACTCGTCTGGAGTATTCCTTGGATGTCCTTTAACCCTTTCCTGTTTTTCAAAATTTTGGACCTGTCCATATTCAAAGGTTTTGCAGGCGAAAATTTAAAGTGGATTTAATTTGAAAAATAACCATTCAGTAGGGTAGAAAATAGTGTGGAAAAAGAAGAAATTGCTTGTCGGAAGCAATTTCTTCTTTTTTCACAATGTTTTCTCTGTCATAAAATCACAGGCACGTAAAAAGCAGGGATTAAACAGCAAAGGGTTAAAATGTGTTTATGAAATTTCGATTGTCATTCTAATAAAGGCATGTCAGTTTTAGGGCTTTATTCTGACCCTGAAATCTTTAAACAACAACTCAAAAAACAATTGAGCTAAGTTAACCAAACTTGGTCTGAATTTTCTCTAGATGACCCTTCTTAAAACTTGTTCATGAAGTTATAATTGGAACCAAAACATGGAAATGGCAGGGTGGGGCTTATCTCCACGTTGATACCATTTGACGAATTTCTTCTTCCTAATCCCTAGGCAATATTTTTTTTTGCAAGTTTTATTTGATTCATCTTATATTGTTCAGTTGAGAGATTAAGAGCCGTTCCTACCCTCCTGTTATAACGCGGTAATACTCATGCATCCTTGATTTACTGGTCTCTTGTTGGATTTATAATAAGTAATTTGAAAAAAAAAAAAAAATCAAACTGAAACAAAAAAATAATTAAAGAACTTTTTAAACGCCGAGGTTGGCCTACATTGGTGCCATCTTCTACTGATATAGGTCCGTCCGTCCGTAGGTATGCGCATAGAAACGCAACTAGTCCTACATTTATGATATTCTACAGCGTCACAGAAAATTGAGTAAAAATGTCCTATGTCCCTGTATATTGTGACGATGGATATCTTGATTTGTGTTGATCGTGAACGATTTGATACCGTTTCCTGTATTTGGCGTTATTAAGACCATGAAAAGGGTGGTAATTTGCCGGAGAGGATTGAAGAATAATTCCAGTTTATTATCCGGCTCCGATGATCGATTCACGTCAGAACAAATTCCGTCTACTCTGCACGAACTAATCGAGTGGAAATGACCACTCAACAAAACAGATACAGAGATCCCAGGAGATAGTTAAGCTCGTTCCCACACAATTTCTGCCCTACCTTCAAGATGACAAAACAGCCCTGTGTTTAGGATCACCAAACGGTGCAAACATTTTTCCAATTGTACCCCGCTTTGCACTTGCATCTGCGAGCAAAGCGGGATATAATTGGAAAACTGTTTGCACCGTTTGGTGATTCTGAACGCAGTGCGGCCGCCACCATAGCGCAGTTGGTTAGGCATAATACTTCCAAGGGTAGAAGTCGTGGGTTCGATCCCCGGTGGCGGCAAATATCCTTTCCAACGTTTGTCTTTCACCAATTGGTTGATATAATCGTGAGCCTATGTGAGATAGCAGTCGGAGGCTAGGAAAGGGTATAATGGTAGTACAGGTGAAAGAGATACCAGGAATCTATTGTTAGGTGCTCCGGCCGCCGCGATATAACTGCGGAACTGTTGAAAGCGGCGTAAAACCCATTCAATCAAACAAACAAATCTGAACGCAGTGCAGTGCAAACTATTTGAACCTGTGTGTGACAAATTCAACACCTTAAAACGTGCGTAAGGTGCAAACATTGAGCAGAGTAGACAGCCACCTCCTGTAACAATAATGTGTACAAGTAGGGCCTACTTTAAGACTTTATCTATCTCCTAAACTAATTAGAATGAATAAGACGATCAACAGAAAAGGAAATGTTATAGAAAATCTAGAAATGAATAAAAATGTTTTCTCTCCCCCCCCCCCCCCCCCAATAAAAACAAAAAAAAATGTTTTTGTTTCTAAATATTGTTCATTCACTTGATTTCATTTGAATCCCAAACTGCCCCTCTATGTCTATACTCCCATTTTAAGGACAAATTTGAAAATATAACAAACGACTTTTTATTATGATTCTTGTAATGAGCGAATTAACGCAGTCATTCGTTATCAACTTTAGAAATCTTTTCTTATAAAACGGCATTTATTTCGTTTATTTAATCATTTTTATTCCTTATTATTATTTTATTAGGCATACTATGGTTTCCTCTTAACTTTTGTGATTTGTGTATATCATGGCTATTTTCGTACTTTTTATTACGAATTTACTATGAAAAGGTAAACGATTTTAAAAAAAATGCTCACCTTAAAATGGACGTCTTCAGTTTTAAAGAATATGGGCCAATCTCAATTTCTGGCGTCTTTTTGTTTTCTTTAAGATCTGCGGACGGGTTCGATGAAACAGGAATTAATTTAGATAATGAGCTACAGTTAATAACATTGTGAAATTGACAAGTTGAATGATTTTCGAATGGTTTCGGAGTGATATTTAATGAGTGTGTGGAGCTATTTTTGAAAGGAATTTAAGAGGTATAATTCAATATCGATAATTTCATCCATGTTTGACGAAATTGGCCATATTTTTTTTCATCTTTTCAAAATAAACACAACGTACTTTCCAATCTGTGTGTCATCACCTACCAATCAGACGCTTCAAAATGAACAACACCCCCCCTCTCCCCTAAAAAGTGGAATTATTTGATCAATTTCAATAGTTTGTCGAACGATTTCAAAATGTTTTACGATTTTAGATCATTTTGAGTGATTTGAGTGAGTGAATGAGTTAGGGATTAAGAATGGTTTTGATCAAGGCGAATGTCAATTTCACGATGTTACTAACTGTAAATCATTGCTTGGGGTTACTAACATGGATAGGAGACGATTCGTACAATCTTTCCTGTTATAAATTATGACAGCATAAAGTAAACAGATTAAAGATGAATGAAGACTTTTAGATCAGTTAAGAAATTTATAATAAAATAAGTTGAATGTTAATTTACATGTACATGCCTGTATGTCTGTCTGTCTAACTCTCTCTTTCTTTCTCTCTTGTTATTGTTAACATCTTTGTTTGAGGAAAAAGAAGAAAAAACACAATTCGTTTTAGATAATTATCAAAATCTTTCATCGTCAAAATCACAGGCGATTTAAGAAATACCATTTGTTTAATTTTCTCATAACACAGGCAATCTGTATGCGTGTCAAATATCGACAAAATAAAACACCACAGCGAGAGAGACAAATGCGGAATAATTAATGTTTCTGTGAATATACATCAGTAGAAGATCAAAACGCCGTAGCTACAGTCTTTTTAAGCCCTAGCTACGACATCTTGGTTGCCCAAAGCGAATATTCATGCCCTTGAAAAATGCTGTTCAATACGTTCATTCTATAAACGTTTATTTAACGGTTTTGAAACCCCATAATTATCTGTCACAATGAAACATCAGTAAATGGTTCCAAAATGTGATTAATTGGGTAATGATACATAAAATATAATTAGCGTTTTTTTGACATTAAAATTAAGAGGATTCGTTTACAAGAAAAACTTGACAATTCTATTCCATAGTATCGGTATTTGAAAGCCGTTGCTTTTTTTGATCAAAATGAAAAATAGGGCCCCCACACGTGGAAAGGGACCATAATGAATTATGTCGTCGACGTTTCAACTTCATCATTACTTTTTTTTTATCTACTCTATAGCCATCGCGGTTAAGTAAATATTTTTCTAAGCTTCATTTTTTCTTAATATCTGCCATCATGTATCTTGTTTAACTAAAAGTTTAGTGGCGACGTGATATAGGTAAGAAAAAATAATGAGTGAACGATTTATGATATTCTGAAATAAAGAAAAGTAAAGCCCTTTGAAACGATCTTTAAGTCCCATTTTTGGCAATTCCCCTTTCGGTGTATTTCGAAACAACTGTGCTTTATTGTTCTCCGCTATGAATTGATGTGCTAATTTAAAGTAATATTCAGATAGCGCCAAGGTCGAGGTCACAGTTCGAGGTCAAACATTGAATATTTGAGAGCAGGAAAGTTCAATTTAGAGTTCCACAGAATACTTCAAAGTTGGCAAATTAGAAGCTTTTTTTGATAATGGTGCCGGTAATTAGAAAGAAATAAAGAGATTGTAATTGTTTTGGTAGAGCCATGAAACAAAATACTCACATTTTTGTTCGAGTATGTGTCGTACATATATGTGTGTATGTGTGTAGGGGGTGGGGGCTGAAGGTGTGAGTGTAGGGGGGGGGGGGGGGCGAACGGGAGGTGGATCTTTTCTATATACAAGACGTGTGTTCGGGATAAGGGACATATACATTCTATATAAGGAACTTAAACTACAAACCGTTTCTCCTTACAACAAATTGGAAAAAATAATTAAATTCATTCAAGATTCAAGATAACGTAGCACTCGCGAGCGCCCACAAAAATGGTACCCAGCATTACATAATGAAGCGTATCTTACCCTTATTTCAAACTTTGGACGCTCTCTTGTGCTTCGTTATCAAATGCAGTTATTCTATAATCTGATTTTTTTCATAAAGGTTATTATATAATAACCTATATGACAAAAAATCAGATTGTTAAATAATTGCCTGTGTTCGTCATCCCGAATTTTTGACACGTCTAGATATTCAGATCATTTAAGGCTTTCTGTGTGGTAATTTAATCGTTAAACTCTTTCAAATAGGAAATGTTTAACTATACACAGATGACTGGAATTTAAACTAACCGAAATTGGATAAAAGTTAACAATGTTAAAATACAACTGATGAAAATACATGTATATGTATGCGAAGATAGAAAGTGCCAGAGCTAAACCACCTCTGCGTTCAAAACACAAAAAACGATTGCAAACGTTTAGGAATATAAAAAATCCAAGTGCACGTGTCTAGAAACTTGTATAATGATGTAAGAAATTAAGATAAGCTCGTGCAAAACTAATGTAACTGTCTATTTACATATCGAGGGTTCAGTGCAAGAGTGTACTAAGTGTATATACAATGTATATACACTTAGTACACTCTTGCGCTAAACCCTCGATATAGGCACTTACAACAATTTTGCGATAAACCTTGGATCATTTCTTCCAAATTTTCGAATTATTTTCAAATAAGTTTGAAGTTCAATACATTTCTGTCGAAAGTTCGACATATTTCCCCTAATAAATGTTTAAAAACTTGTCTATTTCACATTATCGAAATTGTTATAAATATCTTTTCGAATACGGTAACATGAAATTAAATCCGCTAATGAACCGAGCCTTTTGACTAAGTTTAAACTCGAGTGTTAAAATATTAATTAATTAGATGTCAGGAAAAAGCGTTGAAATGTCGCCCAATAGAAAACAAGTTAGCATTTCTGAATGAAAGAATTATGGGTAGAATATCGCTTACCCATCAATCAATCTACGGTGAAACAAACATGCGCGCACGTGCGAGTAACGTATCAAATCGCGCGCTGGTAATCAAAACAAAAGCTGTTGTGGACTGGACTTTTCCAATGAAGACAAAAACAATCTAACTAAACCCATCAGCAGACGACATCATTTAAGACTGGACCGAATTGAAGAAACTACCAACCGATAAATCTAAATGCGTATGAATGGGGGAATATCCAAAAAGGTTGAAAATACTGTGAGAAGATTAATGCTAATACAAAAAAATGTAAGAAGGCGTTTACACTGTATGTTTAAGCAGATGTGAAAAAGCACATGTGTAAAAGCGTATCTGTCTTTTTGCGTTTACACTGTATGCTTTTACATATCTGCTTCAGCTGACCTCGGTCATGACTGTCAGTCATTATCAAGATCAAATAGTGTATTGTATTACTGGAATGATGAGGGAATACTTTATCGCTAACCGAAACCAAATGTATATTTGAATTATTTAGAAAACTTTAGATAAACGTTTCATTCTCGGTAGTTGAAAATTGGGATTTCATTAGAAATAATGGTATTCTTCAGATTTTGAACTGTACTTTAATTTAAATGAATGAATTAAAAAAAAGATCACTTACCACGGAAAGATTCTAAAACAGGCATGAGTGTGAATGTACCTTGTGTTCAGGGTGACAAAAGGGTACAAACTGTTTGCAAATTATTCCCCGCTTTGCACGTTTACCTTTGTGCAAAGCGGGGTATAAATTGGAAACAGTTTACACCGTTTCTTCATCCTGAACGCAAGGCTGTCGGAAATGCGTTTTATGATACAGATGCCTTTTTGTTCCAAAAAGGAATTATTCGTCTTGTATAAATATTGAGTTTAAAACTTTTCTTGTTTTTTTTTTTTCTAGCAATTTTAAATAACTCTAACGTCCGAGAACCGATACTTTTTAAGTTAAGGAGTATCTAATCCTAATGAAATCATTAAGAGGCCAAGACACTGGGCGTATTCCAGGCCGTGTTTTGTCAATTAAAGCTCGTCTCCGGCCATCTCCGGACATTGTTCTTTGGCCCAGGTGTCCAGTAAATCGTCCGGCTATCTGGTGGGCGTGGCTGACGGGAGAAAGATACTCGAAATTAACATGGATTTGCATGACTGAAGGACGGACAGACAATACACTGTAATAAACAGGGTTTTGTTTATGCCTTATAATGTTTTAAGATGTAAGTTATTGAGTAGGGTAATTATGCAAACATAATTCCAAGTCAACCCTTTTCTGGGAACTTTGGTTTCGGCAGCAAAACGAGCAATTACTCGATGCAGACAGACAAGGAGTCTCGATTCGACGAATCATTGAATTTAGATATAACAAAACATTTTATGTTTGTAATGTATGTCGAACAACCTTGTTTTAATCAGGTAAACAAGTAGCTCGCATGCTGTTTTACAAATGAGACCCGTCACGTGAAAATGGACCATCTGGGAAATTTTTAAAATAAATATTTGAAAAAGAGGTTGGGTCCAGCATTGTTCAATCAGAGGTCGCATTTCAAAAATTTTCTCAGATTAAGGTAGATTTATCAATCTAGATTAAGAAAATAAGCAAAGTGCGAAAAATTTCGGTCCTAGTCAGTCTGCGCTGTCCGCACAGTCTGCCTAGAGTCGTCACTTTATGCACTACCAAGATGGTCCCTTTTTGAGTGACGGGTCACAAATGATAACTAAGTAATGTTTTGTGTCAGTAGTATAGAGATATATCGTCTTCTTCTTGACCTCATGCTCTGATTTCGGTTCCTGGAGCTGGGTTCTTTCATCGGACCACACATTCGGTGCGAGTACGGGGGAAGTTTTCAGGAAGCAGCATCGAGAGGGATTACTTTAAGTTTTAAGGTTTTCTTTCCCAATTGATGTAAAATAGATAGGATTCAACTAAAGCTTGTTAATATTGCCTTTATGTTCATACATTTATCTATTAGTTTGGGGAAATTGTCAATAGATTACTTTAAATATAATCTCAGACCCACTTCAGCCCTCTTACTTTCGATTGAGAATCACATCGTAAAATTGACACTAATATCGCTCAAAAACCATCCAAATTCACTTTCTTAGAGCTCCAATTATTCACTCTAATTATTCACTGTAATGTCTTATGTTCACTGTACAAGTTCTTTAGGTTGAGATCGTTTGTCAAACGTTTGAAGGAATGGTTACCATACTTTCCACGTGTAGTCATATTCAGAGAGAGATAATATTTCTAAACGGTCGAAAACGTTTTTGCATCCTGAAAAAAGGGCTAGAGTTTACGCTTTACCTGATTTTAATGCCTATATAGATGCCTTGCGTTCAGGATCACAAAACGATGCGGACAGTTTTCCAATCATATCCCGCTTTGCACGTACGCTTGCGTGCAAAACGGGGTAAAATTGGCAAACTGTTCCCACCGTTTTGTGATCCTGAACGCAGGGCTGGTTCAAAATCTCATAGAAGGGCTCAAATACAATATAAAGCCCCATGTAAGGTAGAGCGGTGTCGGGTAATCTCGGATGGCGGGTATTCTCGGATAGTCACGTGTTTCTCCTATGCATTGTCCAGGTACATGGTTCTTTTGGGGCTTTATTTTGTTCTTCAAGATATTTGATATATTTTCAAAACTGCATATGGTATAAAATCTTATGAAGGAAGGAGATAACATTTATTAAACAAGGCATTGTGGGAAAAGCTTTCAATTTACGATAACTGCTATTTTTTTGTCTAGCTTCATCTTTTTCTTTCATCACTTATTATAGGATATAGAAAAGAAACAGAGAAAGTTTACACATATGGAGAAATTTACTACCTAAAACGCACATCTTTTAAGATGAAATGACACGGTATTAAAACATAATTTGAGTATCCGAAAGACCCTACAAAAATGTTGCTTTCGGGTCTTCCGGATACCTGCGAACTCCCAAATATTTGCGCATTCATCTTCTTGTAAAAGGGGCAATCTAACTTTTCAAAATATAATCATTCGACGAAAATCTTGTCAGACGATGAATTCAAACAATGTTTATGCGACAAAGAAGAATAAGATCTGTCTGATTATGAAAAGAAAGATATGAATGCCGATTTTACATCGTACTTCCCAAAACTAGAAAAATAAGAAAATGATATGTAGTGTTTTCATTTGAAATGATTAACGTATTGATTAAGGAAAATCTTAAATGAACGCATCTTTCCACTCCTATGGATCAGAACTGAACGATATCAATACATAGTTCAACACACATTCATTTATAATGTATGCAATTTCTTGAATTCATTTGGATACGTACGGCTCAGATAATTGATAATAACACGTAGGTTTATAGCTGGTGACTTTTCTGAATTACTTTCCTATTCAGAAAAAGTACAAAAAACAATAGTTGAAGCATACTTATTTAATTTTTTTTTTTATAAAATGTGCCCACTAATATCTCATATTTTTTCTTAACACCAATTAAAACGGGGTTGATAGAACGGAATAGGACCAATGTATTTAGAAATAGATCAAGATTATAAGTGTCTCTGCATTTATTTGCTTTAAAGATCATTATCATCTTGAACTCTTCCCAAAGACATATCTAAATGCTGTATTTATAAATACATTTCATTTGTTTAATTGTATTTTGTATTAAGAGATTAATAAAGTTCGCTTCAAAGGTGTTTGAATCAAATTCAGATATAATTTTATTTCACTTATTTTAAGTATCCGAGATTACCCGCCATCGACCAAGATCAGATGTTTCAACATTGGCTTCTTTTATCTGTTTTGAACAAATTATGATTTTGCTAGAGTAACTTTTCATGATTTAATCCTGTTAAGAATAGATAGCATCCGTCAATAAACGCATCAAGATCAAAAGTATAATAGTCCATCTACTTCTTTTTTATCCGAAATGTCTTAGGTATCCGGAAATACCCGACACCGCTCTATTCTAAAACGTTTGAGAACGTATAGAAAAGTCATCCGCTAAATATGCTATAATGTTTATTGGTAACGTTTGGTAATAGGTCCCTTGCCTTCGTTCAAGACGAGTTGAGATTTTTTTTTATCGTACACGGATGATTTATTTTAAATAATTTTGATTTCACAAAACCCGTTGAATTACATTTGCTTTCGGGATTTATTTAAAAACAGTTAAATATATTCAGTCGCGTACTTTATTGCTTGAAAGATTACGTCGTAACAAAGCTATCAGGTTTTTAGCCTCCATGTTGAACACGTGACCTTTGACTGGTTCCCTGTGTCAGCTGGTCAGCAGACGCGGATGAATGTCGTCTGGTAATGATGGTGAAGTAACTTTAAGCTTTATTACCGTAAGAATTACGATTGAAAAAGTATTCGAGTGGTAGGCAAGGGCGATTGTTTCATTAACCCTTTTTTGTCATACAAGTAATCATATTTGGACTTATAAAACTTATTTTCTTTACCTCAGAGACAAAAGTCGAATTATAAAGCCATTGTCTGCGGTATTTCAATCGAATAAATAAATAAATAAATAAATAAATAAATAAATAAATAAATAAATAAATAAATAAATAAATAAATTAATTAATCAATTAATTAATTAATTAATTAATTAATTAATAATATTTTTAATAATGATACTAACACTATAATTACTACAACGATGGTTACTCATTCAATTAAATCTATTACACTGAATACTACAACAACAACAACAACTACTACTACTACTTCTACTACTTTTGCTGCTAATACTACTGTAGTAAATAGATAGAGAAAAAAAGAGAGGTGATTTTAAAAGTTAAGCATCGAAGGAAAAGTACAAACTATGACTAAATATTTTTATGCAGAAAAATACTCCTATGCGCCTGGGTCAAAAACAAGTGAACATTTTGTAGGTATGAAAATTACCACGTCAGAGTTAATATTTCAAATCGATTACAAAAGCACCCCCTTTTTTTTACATAAATGTAATCTTTTTCTCGATACGTTGTGCTTCGGAGCGCCTGATTGAATGAACTTTGCCAGACCCGAGAAGGTTTTAAATGTATTTTTTATGACAAAACTCAATAGGGGTATTGATTTTTATTATTTCTTTTCGCGAAAATACCGTTTCATAATGAATCGTTAACGCTTGTTTCAAATTTCGTCTACGGCGAAAAAATTAAAAGAAAGACCGCAATACAACAGTATTGATAACAGGGAATGACAGTTACATTTTTCATAATTCGAATGAAGTACCCGTATGTGAAATACGCCTAAGTCAGATGTATGGGATATCTCCAAATCTGAGGGAATATCAGGAAATATTGTAAAAATACAATTATAATTTTCCAGTTTAACCCTTTGCTGTTTAATCTCTGCTTTTTACGAGCCAGTGATTTTATGATTGAGAAAACATTGTGAAAAAAGAAGAAATTGCTTCTGTCAAGCAAACTCTTCTTTTTCCACACTATTTTCTACCCTACTGAATGGTTATTTTTCAAATTAAATCCACTTTAAATTTTCGTCTGCAAAACCTTTGCATTTGGACAAGGCCAAAATTTTGTAAAACAGGAAAAGGTTTAATAGAGGATATTTTTCTTAACAATAATATAAAAACACGAATCATAAAAACTGAAATAGACAAATCGATCAAATCATAGAAATAGCTTCAACACAGAAAAGCTTATCAGATCATGGCACAAACAATTTGTTTGCTTTATTTTGTAAAATTCTTGATCAAATCAGTTTTTTTTTTTCAAAAACTACTGTTTAACCAAACATTTGATACAGTTAGGATATCAATTGTACTATAAAACGGAAGTATTTCAATCTGACCCCTACCTTGCCAGTGTTCAGGGTGACAAAACGGTACAAACTGTTTGTAAATTATACCCGCTTCACAGGTAAATGCAAGTGCAAAGCCGGGTATAATTTGCAAACAATCAGCATCGTTTTGTCATCCTGAACGCAAAGCTGTTGGTATAAAAACGTGGGTTGAAAGCTGATCCTGTCTGTAAAGTATTCTGCCCACACGCATAATTCGTCCCCAGTGAGATTCGAACCTACAACCAACCGATTACAAGGCCGGAGGCCGAACTAAGCCGATCAACGATTCATGCATCCAATGGTGGCTGCTGTATCAAATTTTGGTGCGAACGAATTTACCGCATTGTGGTTATCACGGTATCTACTTGTAGCTTATGTTAACAGTAAAGCTATTTTCTTGGCGTCCTCTCTCCGAACTTATAATAAATACACTCGTTTAAGTGAGTGATCAGATGTAAATTTTGTCTATACTTGTGTATAGACAAAATTTACATCTGGTCACTCATTTCAATTTGTGCATCTATTCATTCACAGTACATGCATAATTGAGACAGTATCTCACAGTTCATACAGTGGCAATCAGTGATAAGAAATAATGGTAAGGGGACAGATTGTAGTTTATGTCGAAATATTCAAAGTGGCCAGGTTCAAATTTACAAATATTAGGAAATGTTAAGTTTTGATTGATTATTTGAAAGTGAAAATGAAAAATGTTGCCTTAAATCATGGCAAATATCAATTTAGGAACCAGTTTTGAATGCGCAACTGATAGAATAGTAGCTTTTCTTGTTTTGCTTGTTCCCTGTGACATGATTGAGTAAAGTGGGTGGGGTTGCAGAATTCCGGCATCTTTAAAGGCTGAAATTATAGAGTAGGAATACTTTGAAAAATTGTAAGAAAAATAAAGGGTAACCACATATTTTTGAATGCATCAGGAGATGTGGCACTGTCTCGGCTTTAGAGGCAGCAAGCATTGAATAGGATAACATTTCCCGTGTGGATACTGGACAAGTTAGAGTTTGTCGGGAAACGGCCAAATTTTCGCTCTTTTTCGAAGTTTTGTCGAATGATTTTATTTTCAAATTTTTCATTTACTTAGTGCAAGTATGTAAATAATTATGATTTCTAGGCAGCTTTACAACCTATTCTTGCTAACAAAGAGTGTTTTTGATTTCAGGCTGTAGTCTGAGGAGTTATTTAATTTTCCAGTCTATTAGTGTGTTTGGGACAGTGATTCGGCCCTTGAAACTACAATCTGCTACCTAAACTACGATACTTGAGCTGGAACAAGTAGACATTTTGTACTCGGGTACTCGAGACCTCGTTATCCCCGGTTACTCGAGTACCCGGTGATTACTGTCCATGTATTTATTTTATCAAATTAATTCAAAGGCGGATCCAGAATTTCTGTAAAAGTGGGTCGAACGTACAGATTCCGACAGGGTTTTAAGGGGCGCAGGTGATGCGAGTCTGTTACTCGCAAATAGGTAGCCAGGACTCTCAAATGTTAGTCCGTAGGATGTCAGTCCGTAGGACTATCTGGAAACTGACGTCAGAAACAAATCGAAGACTGCTTGCAAAAATTTTCGACAGCCAGCTCGATTAAGAATAAGACAATTTTGTGTCTAAAACCCTGATATACCAAGATGGGTCCGCACTTGATAACTTAGTCTTTCTCATTCCGCGTCAGACTATCATTTAAAAGGTCCTGGGCTTGATTCTCAACGGCGGCAGTCATCCTTCCGACTATTTGTCTTCAATCGATGGGTTGATAATCGTAGACGTATGTGGGATAGCAGCTGGAGGCTAGGAAATGATGAAATGGTAGAATTGGTGTGAGAAATACTGGGAATACCGTGATGTAACTGAGAGGTTGTTGAAAGCGTCGCAAACCCCCATTCAAACAAACAAGTACCAAGATTTGTTTTCAAGCGACCTGAGACGAGTTATAAGCTGATAGTTCAATAATCGTAGAACCAAATGGGATAGCTAGCAGCTGGGGGCTAGGAAAAGATGTAATGGTTGTACTGGTGTTAGAGATACCAGGAATCCATTGTTAGGTGATCCAGCCTCCGTGATATAACTGAAAAAAATGTTGAAAATGGATATTCCAACTGATAGAAAAAATCTCCCGTTATTCCGCTGAACAGTCGAAACTATCCACTGACACTAATTGACCACTCAGAACACAGCCCAGGCGTAATGAGTGTGTGGTCATTGATGGTCATCTTAGACAATACTTGGACAACAGTGGTCATCTTCTACCTGCGAATTATGGGTAAATAATGTTGGCAGCTCCGAGCAGGTGCTCATTTGCACCCAAAACGATATTTATTACAAATTGCTTCATTTGTCGCCTGCCACTGTCGGTATACAAAAAGGCAAAATTGTTAAGCTATAGGGCGTGGTGTTTAGATGATAGTTTAGTGTCTGCCTCTTCAAGCTAATTATTTTAACAGATACCTCTTATGTTATCGATCCTTAACTATCGTTTCACGTTTAGGCACTTTGAGTTAGAAATTATAGATTTTCTCTATAATAATTTGAAAAAGGAGTATTTTTTTATTGAAGTAGAGTCCAGTTTCTTTATACATGTTCTAAGATCAGAAACAAATAAGGAAATCGAATAGAATAAGTTCAAAAGCCGAGTATCATTTCAGAGTTCTGTATCAATGTTTCAATTCTTTTTGAAATAAACGCAATAAATGTAGAGACTACCAAGTTAGAGTCTTAAAAAATCAACGTTATGTGGTCGAGGTTGGGAGAATTTATCATGACGAGGCTTTGCATCTTGAACCAAATTAGCTATATTGGATTACCTCCCTTGAATTTCACTCAAAACTCGCCAAAAACACCCATTCAAACTCATTATGAATTCATTCCAAAATAAATCATCATGTCAACTTCACGACGTTCTTAACTGTTACTTCAGCTTACTTTCTGGAAAAAGGTTGTAATTCAGATATGTTGATCCCACTAAGGCGTCGTACTGTTTTTGTTGTATCTAATTTTGCATCACGACTCTTGCAGTGGTCAATAAAGTGCTTATTTGGTCACACTGCGTGTCAAATGTATTGTGCGACAGCTATATTTATGACGGGATGGAATTCCTAAACGGTTTTTGGCATGCGAACAATATGCAGCGCTGCAGTCAACCTGAGCCATGAATTCCCGGTGTGCATTTCGCACGACACAACCTTCGAGAACGTGTAAAATGGTTCCTGACTTTGAACATAAGTATACGTTCAAAGCGGGGTACAATGTCATATGTCTGTCGCAAAAGTTTTCATCTTGAACGCTGGTCATTTCATAAAACAGACTGAGGTGCATTTTTTGAGCAATTTGAAAAATACCGCTAAATAAGGTAATTAAGACGTTATGAGAAAAGATTTTCAATATTTTCAGTGAAAACATTGGACGTCGTCAAGGCTACTCGCTATATTCCAATGCAAAACCATCTTCGTTTCCTCATTAGAATATCTCAAGATTCTTATTAACCCGCTTAAAAATCTTAATCTAAAACACTACATCTCAAAAATCTTATTAAGATTCTTAATCTAAGAAACGCACCTCTGGTCGATGGCTCAACTCGAGAAAAGTTGTAACTGCCTATATGTTTATAGGCAGTTACAACTGTTTCGCGAATTTGATTTTTTTATACTCCCTTACATTTTTTTCTCAAACAAATGAAACTCTACTTTCGCTTTTTGAATCTTTGTTTTTTAGGGGTATAAATAAATTAAAGGTTGAAAAAAATTGGATGAAAGGGTCACGTACCCTTTTTGTGGTACATGTTATAATAATTAGCATAAAACATGTGATGTAATCACAATCACGTGGTTAATGATGGCCCCTTTAATTGTTAAAAAATTACAATAACTATTTTCCACATCATTATTGATATTTTTTTCCATTAGCCAGCAAATTGTTTTCGTAAAATGTATGCAGATATTCAAAATACCTGCAGAATTTAAACGATTTTTCCACATAAGGAAGTGATTTTTAATAACTTTCAGAGATTAAGATATTTTTTTTTTCGTTTTCACGAAAGAATGACATGGAAAAAAATCATAAAAAATGTATGATTACTCGAATCGTTTTGAAATTCTTTCAAATTCTTTGTGAACTTCGGGACCTCTTCACATAATAAGTGGATCGATGGCCTCGCTTCTTGGCCTCAGTCACGACAGATCCTTCAGATGTAAAATAGAAGATAATCGGCTGTTTCAGTGTAAGGTCGATTTATACTTCATTGAGCGAACAGCAAATGGTATATTTTCACGAATGGCGGAGCCAAGAGTGAAAATGTATAATTTCACGAATGGCGGAGCCAGGAGTGAAAATATACCTTTTGCTGTTCGCGAAATGAAATATCAATCGATCTTATTCGAAAAACAATTATTCCATCTCTTTGTGGTACAAATGAGATCAAATCTGAGCATCTGGGGAAAAATTTTCTTAAACAGACATAGACAAACAGACATATTTATTTTTTGACGTATACAGATACTAGTAGTACATAGTCACAACACATATGCATATAATGATTTGTCACGTTTTTAACAAACAGTGGAACACATATATACATAGGAAAAATTGGAAGGTCGCATGTAAAAAGGATACCTTTTGAAAAAATAGAAATGAGGCTTATCAATCGTAAATAACATCAATTGACGCTGACAATGGTATTATTTCTTCGTGACAAAGCTTCTTTGATAAATCTGGAAATCTTGGACTTATCTCTTGAGCAAATTAATTTGATATATTTAAAAACTTAAAACTTAAAGCGCGTCATTTTGCACGTGATTGCTAAATGCAACTTACATGATGACGTCACTTGGACTCCACTTGGATAACGTCAGATAGGGTGAAATTAACGAAGGCAGTGTAGAATTTTCTGATAATTTCATTGGCTATGCGGAGAGTTCGTCAAATGATAATCTACCGCTATTTTTCGATAATCCACCGAAGAGCTTTTAAGAAACCAATACTACTCTACTTACTGTATCTTTCTAGCTCTCATCAGCTTAAAATGCTCAACATGAGTTACCAGTACTGTGATCGTCCAAAGTGTGACGTCCATTGACCAGTCGTCATTCCCAATTTCTTTTAACTTCTGCTCCCAGTCGACGGGCTAATCTTGTTGAAATTTGATACGAACGTTCCATGGGTAATGCTCTACCGAAGTGGGGAAAAAGTGAATCCAACCTTGACACGACAAAATTGATGAACATAACTGAATCGTTAAAAATCTTCTCATGTGGAAGCATTAGGCAGACATTGGTATTTAGTATTCAACAATGGCTTGTGGGTTTTTTGTGCCCCCGTTGTTAAATGTGGATTTTGTTCGGGCGCCTGTGCCCAGAAAACCGACAGCTTTCTTTTTTTGAATGTAGAATCATCTAGTGGACCTCAACTTTATTAGTTTTATACACCAGGGGTAAAATTTGGGGTCAAATTTGGGCTCTGTCTAGACGCATTCCATTTCCAAAAGATAAAAAGAGGGAAATCTTTAAAAAAAATTCTTCTCGAACATCTGAAGGCAGACAGCTTGGTATGTTGCACGATTATCCAGGGGTCATTTTCGCTGAGCCCCTGTAAATCCCTTTTCATATAGAAACAAAGTAGGCAATCTTTAAACTAAAATCTTCTTTGAAAACAGTAAAGGACATTGAGATAGGCCAGTTACATTTAATTGTACATCTGTCAGTCTTATTCGCGTAATGGCAAGTAAGAGAACTCATGTGAGCGATTTAAGGTTATCATAATTCTCTTGTTGTTCATTAACCATTTTCATACTGAAAATACAATATTATTGCTTAAGCCTAAGGTATAGACAAATCGAGGGGCAGCGCAAGACTATTGTAAGTGCCTAAATATTTATAATATTGCACTGACCCCTCGAAATATTCGGTTTTGAGGGTGGATATCTCAGTTGAGATTCGATATGGTTAAGGTAGTTAACCCGTAATTGTTCCGCAACATTGCGGACCTCATGATCTTACACAATGTTCATCGAGGTTCCCTAGTGAAAAATATTAGAAAACCTCGGTTAAAACTGTAAAATCACATTATTTCTAAAACGTTGCGGAACTATTACGGGTCCACAACCTTAAGATCATTGTGAAAAGGACATGATGAATGACTTTGGAATGATTTCGGAATGAGATTGAATGGGTGTGTGGAGCGAGTTTTAAGTGAAATTCAAGGGAGGTAAACAAATATTGCTAATTTTGTTCAAGATGAACTAAAATAGAGATATTTATTACCTCTATTTAACAAAATAAGTGTACAAGTTCTTTAAAATAGCTTCCTCTTTATTCAAGAACCCATCAGAATTTTTAATGATGTCGGTGAAATCGTTTTTTTTTAATTTATTTGTATTTTGAATGTGGCTGTTTATTGTATATTTCTTTGTACTTTCGGACATTTTTGAGCGGCGTGAGTGGATGTTTTAAATGATTAGAGCGCTGAGTGATCGATTTTGAATGGTTTTGATTGAGATGAATGCTAATTTCACGATGTTACTAACTGTACCTATTTCAGGTCCCTGGCATAGACATTATAATCGAAAATCGCAATGATGTAATTCAAATACAAGTTGCGAAGCAACATCCCAATTTATGAAATTAACAATGCACTTTCCTTGCACTAAAATAACCGACAAAGACACACATATAAAAGATCACCAAAACACAAAGACAGCCAGGGATCATTATAATAATTTGCCTCTCATAAAATTCAATCATTGATAATTAGAGATGGTTAAAATGACATATTTCTGCTCATCATTATCAATGCTAACCGTGACGAAATGGGATTTTACTTGATAACACTGAAATTACGAGGATGACAACGATTAGGCTTCGTTATGAAAAAAAAAAAAAAAAAAAAAATCACACACACACACACACACATACAATAACAACGAAAAAAAAAACACTCGAGACTTATAAAAAAGACTAAGATCAGACTGCGATTCAGGGCCCGAGGTTACATAACTTTTCTCATTCCCAATTCAAAATTTTCGCAGATTTCAGTTTGAGATTAAAGCCGTAATTCTGTTTTCATACTTATTTTAATATAATTGCAATCCAATAAAATAATAAATTCCGATTGGTTTAAATCGCATCACGTGGGGAAATCCATTGCACTTTATTTCTGTATAAAATGCAATAGGTCGTTCGGGAAACCCCCGACGTTCGATCTGCAAGTCCTGTGTTGTAGGAACTCGAATTTATCTAGTTCCCGATCTTCAACACAACGTTGCTATTTGATCTATCATAAATTAAGCTATTTTCGAAAGAATTTACGATCAAAAGCATGCAGTTCTGATTCTGAGCCGACGTAAATAAACATAGAAAACTGCGAGTCGACGAAGATTATCAAGCAATCCTCTCAACTAAGACCGGTCATGCCGTTTTCATTTAAAAATACAGACTTACTTGGTAGAAACAAGTTTTTTTGTCATAAGTACCTCTACGAATTTTAAAAGTTGTCGTTTATTTGTGTATCATTTGTTTAACTTTATGTCAGTTCACTTCGATAGCGAGATGAAAAATACACGATCTAAAAATAGATTGTGTAATGTATACGCACAGAAAGTAGACTTGAAGCTTTAATGTTTAGCAGAGTTTTAATAGTTTCTTCGATCTAGATGATTGCAATTATAAGGGACGAGTGTCTTTTTCACTGCGTTTATTGGGGGTATAAAGTGCAATTGCCTTAGCACATGGCTTAAACATAACGCCCTACGGACGTTATTTGCCATGTGCTAAGGCAATTGCACTTTATACCCCAATAAACGCAGTAAAAAAGACACTCATTCCTATAGTATTAACAATAAATATAGTATTAATAAGTTGTTTTTAATAACGTCTTATTAATATTATCTTTTATTTTCATACATTTATTCATTTTTTTTTAAAGAAAATGAGAAAAATCTCAGTTGAGCCTGAGAAAAGTTTTATAACCTCGGGCCCTGATAATCGTTTTTTGCGTTCGCTCTATGTATATAGCAAAGCGGGGCCACAAAAAATAGTCGCTTAAACTAATGGTCGCTTAATACAATTCTTAGGACAAATACAAAAAAAAATAATAATAAAAAAAAAAAAAAAATAAAACCAAGATGAAATGTAAATTGCATGTGCAAGCTATTGAACCATTCTCACTGAATACTGCGTTGTTGGAGCTCATTAAATCGTCAACAATCTAGTATTCAATAGAAATGAAGTGTAGAACGTAAACATAAATATTCTGAAAAGAAATCGTCATTGATAAATGACTTTTGATAATGGTCGTTTACAGAAAATTGTCGTTTAATTGAGCTGGTCGCTCGTGAATAATTGACTGTTTAAAGTCATACTTGTTGTAAGCGACCATGCAAAGGACCACCAAAAAGTGTCGGTCTAGGCTTATGGTCACTAAATACACTTCATAGGACAAATAAAAGACGATAATGTCGATTGCATATACATTGTACTATAGTTCTCATTTGATACTACGTAATTAACAAGAATCGTCTCAATTGGAAGATTCTAATAAGTATCTAGCGCTCGCGAGTACCTCTACTAGCTCTTTCAAACTAGTATCTATTACAAGCATTAGATATGCTTTGCTCAGTCAAGTAGGACACAAAATCTGTAACTCTCGCGTGTGTTTACTCATTTTGAACGCAGAATTGTCCTGCGTTCAGGATGATAAACGGTGCAAACTGTTTGACAATTATATCCCGCTTTGCACGCATGTGCGCGTGCAAAGCGGAGTATAATTCTTAAACATCCCGTGCACCGTTAAGTCATCCTGAACGCAGTTCTGGTTGATCTCCGCTCGATCTAATCCCTTTTTTTCACAAATTTGTTTTCGGTGGATTCGTTTTGTGGTGCAATTCATATATATTGGTATGATTAGATTTCGATATTTTACGCATTTCATTAACGTACCATGTATTTACCCCAGTTAGATGGGACTTTTTCCCAATTAAGTTTGTTCTTATGCTCGACTCGAATTTGAAAAGAAGCCAAGTTAGCCGATTGGTTAGCGTGCTCGACTTTTAACCTGATGGTAGCGGGTTCGAGCCCCACCGGAGGCGGGTAGTGTATTTAGGCTGGACACTTTACCCGGACGGAACCCCAGTCCACCAAAATGTAAAAATTGGTATCAGTGGTTCGAATCCACTGCCTCTCTCTATATGGTACATTATTAAATCTTGAATGTGTTATATAAGAGTCATTCGACCCTTTATCGTGTTATCCTAGAGTAAAAAGGGAAAAAGCACAATATAAAGAAAGCCGGTTTATGAAAGTAAGGTTTAGCGTTAAATACTTCTCAAATTGAGTTCATGGCATGAAAGCTATACTATTTAGAAATATAAAAAGAGGCTGGCGTATAAAAAGAGCTGGATTATAAATGCCTTAAAATTAGACGTTATAGTTGATCGGTCATTAATGACTTAACCCTTATCATGATGTTAACGACATGTTGGTTCCACAACTCAAAGCTTTGTCCAACTGTATAGACTAAGATCAGACTGCATAGCCATGCAGTCTGATCTCAGCCTTTACTGCCTGATTTTTACCGATTTTTTTAAAAGGGAAAACTGAAGCGAGTTCGGTTGAAATGTCTCAAAAATTGGCAATTCGTAAGAAAACAAAATCTAATTTCAAAAGGATAAGGGTTCAACACTGAAGGAGAAAGCTAATAAGCATTACAAAAGCCACGTGTCACGTGACCTATCCATGTCAGGCCTATTATTACGCAAATCATTACGTACACTCCATGACATGTTCGAGTGGGCTCTTCACCGCTAATCTCTCCCGGTATTGGGCTTCACTGGTAACATGCCCGTGTACGCTCGAGTGCGCACAACCCCATCCTCTCGTCGGTTAGTATTTTGGGCATGTCACGTGACTGGTACGCCACGCGCCATTCTGAGTTCATTGGACCGAGAGATAAGTGAGTTAACCCACCTGTCTATTAGACTGGTACTATTGTCGACTCATGTAAGAAGCGGCTTTTATGATAGTCGACAGTGGGACCAGTCTACCTGTCTATTTCGGAGCTATGTCAATCAACTACCAATCACACGAAAATGGATAATCCTGGATAATTATAAAAAAATTACAACAACAACAACAAAAAAAAAAAAAAAAAAAACAAAAAACAAAAAAAAAAACGATGCGCTGATGATTTTTGATGAGATTTGAAGTCACTTCCTACTTTATAGAACGGTAGTGGCGGACCCAGAGGGGTTTCGGGGGTTTTGAACGAACCCCTCTCTGAAGACCAATTATTCCATTTTCATGCAGAACTTCAATTATTCCGTTTGTGGCTCACGACCGTGATATTCCTGTTGTGAAAAAACAATAGGCAGACAGTAAAGACTAAGATCAGCCTGCATGATTACGCAGTCTGATCATAGGATACACTGTCGGTCTTCATCTAAAATTTTGCGGAAAAAAACCTTGAGGAAAACTTACTGAAACGTCCAAAACGGGAAATTGAAATCCAGCAGGAAAAACGGTTAATTTGTGCAATATTAGAAGAACGACTACCCCCACCCCCCTTTGTATGTTCGAATCTCCTGTACAAAAATCATGAATCCATCGCTGAACGATTGTTAGTGTCTCTAATGGTTGCACTGTCAATACCAACAAACATTTCTCTAGTTCCAATAGCTGCCATTCCCACAAAAGCAAGTTTCTCATCATAAGGATATCCGAATAAATTTTATACTGTAACATGAGATAGACCTCTACGCTGGAGAAAAGAAACGAGGAATTTGAACAGTTAAGAACATCGTGAAATTGACAAGATGATTGATTTTAAAATGATTTTGGGATAAATTGAATGAATGTGTGGAACGCGTTTTGAGTGATATTCGAGGGAGGTAATCCAGTATCGCTTATTTTGTTCAAGATGAACAAAATTAGCGATATTTATTATCTCCCTTTAAAAAAAATGTGCATATAGGTTCTATGAATAGCTCTCTGTGTCTTTACAAACTCATCAAACGCTTTCAAGATTCAATTATGTCAGTGAAATCGTGGATTTTATCTAACGATTTTTATTTTGAATGTAGATGTTGATCTTATCATTTCAAGTGATTTTGGAGCGTTTTTGAATAGTTTGAGTGGGTGTTTGGAATGAATAAATGGAGAGCTGAGTGAGCGATTAAGAATGGTTTTGATCGGAATAACAGTCATTTTCACAATGGCTTAGCTAAGTTCGATTCCGAGACTTGAGTCTTACCACCAAACCGCTGACTGCCTGTCTTGCTGACTAAATCGTACTACAAAGCATGCTTCTGTCGAATCTAAGTGATTTTATTACGTTAATAAGCCAAATTCTTTTTTTGAACAGGAAATCTTTTGAGAATTGAATATAAAACTTGTAGAAACTTTCAAGATCTGAAAGTAGTGTTTGTTGATTTCATGCAGGTATTAAAACAAAAGCAAAAACAAAACAAAACAAAATAAAACAAACCTGCATTGTAATCATACCGTGTGACAACGCACAGTGGATTCATACTTATAACATAAGCGTGATTTGACTGTTTGTTTCATACCTCCATGAAATCAACAATTCATATATATTATAAAAAAGGAAAGATGTTTCCATAATTACATATGCATAGTAACTTGTTTATGAGACTACTTTCGAAAGCTTACGAAAAAGCTGCTCTCGAACACACAATCCTGTTTTCTAACGTTCCTGAGAGAGGGGCAGTGGTTTAAACCCACTTCTCCCGATTTTACAGCTCGGTGAACTGGGGCTGGCTATTAAGTATTTTGTCCATATACACACCTCGGCGACGACGGGCCTCGGACCAGGGATCGCCAGGTTATGAGTCGAGCGTCAATAAACCACCAGGTCACGCTTTTTGAGGTGGGCCATGTTTAAAACATCTAGAAAAAGGCGCTTTGTACTTTTTGGATATTGGACATTGAGGAATACCGTAGCTCTTGGCACTTTCTGTTGACCGGAAGTGTAATTAATCTCATATTCGAAGCATGCGTTCCCTGTCAATTACATTAAGTGATTTCCCAATACCAATGAAGTAATTATTACGCTTTTGGTGATAATTACGCCACCGATTGCTCGTGACACGATAGCGGCCATTTTGTCCGTGAAATGTTTCTTTTTTCAAGACCTAATATTAAGTCCAAAACTATCGAGAAGCTTCGGTGTCCCATTTTTTACCCCGAGAATATCATAAAATGATTAATTATATAATTTACAGGTGGTAAACAGTATATCAAAGTAGGACTACCATTAAAACTTAGATAAGCTATTCAGGTGTACTGTAAGAAAGGGTGTCAGTGTGTGTGTGTGGGGGGGGGGGTGTAAAGAAAGTCTAAAATCTTTATTTCTCAATAAAATACTATATTGTAGGAACTTATTTGAATCGTTTTGACGATACGATTCAAATGGGTACCCACTATATGGGATTTGTATGAATTTTATTGAAATATATAAATTTAAAATTCAAAACACCCCCCTCTTCTGTGGATATGTCCATTCCTTTAAACAACGTCTGAAGAAATCGGACCTAGCATTATAAAATACTCATGGCCGTAAAATATAATCCCGTAAACAATGTAATCGAGAGTGCCTTTCATTGTGTCAAAGTTTTTGTGAATTATTCAAGGATTTGAGATTACGACATTTTCATTACCCCCACGAATCACGAAACAAATGCCACAATAAAAATCCCCTGGACGTTAACCTACTGCTTTTGAATTTCGAATGGCTTTAACCCTTTGCTGTTTAATCCCTGCTTTTTACGTGCCTGTGATTTTATGATTGAGAAAACATTGTGAAAAAAGAAGAAATTGCTTCTGACAAGCAATTTCTTCTTTTTCCACACTATTTTCTACCCTACTGAATGGTTATTTTTTAAAATAAAATCCACTTTAAATTTTCGTCTGCAAAACCTTTGAATTTGGACAGGTCCAAAATTTTGAAAAACAGGAAAGGGTTAATATTTGAGCCGATGGCGTCCCCTTCGTGGTACTCTTGTGACTGAGACATCAAATTTATTCAAGAGATGAAGAATTCTTTTTTTCTTTTTCGTTTTTATCCAAATCTGAAACAAAAAACATAATCAGTCTGTAATGACACTAATCAGCATGCATAAGATGGTTAGAAGTTACGTTTGATACCTTCATGAAAAAGCCCATCTAAATATTTTGTCATATATCGCGACCAGCAAAAACTGCAAAAATTTCGCTTAATTTGAAACCAGCCATTTAGATATATTTCAATTTATCTTATAACTATACAAATAACCGTGTGATAACATCCCATGTGATTATTTTTTATGATATTACATGGATATTTTTAGAACAATGACATAATCCGGTTACGATGGGGGTTATGTGATTCACAAATTTTAACAGTAATGATACTCTATAGAACTGTGGAAATATCCCCCACCCAGTGTGTCTCATACATACTTAATTAGTTATTATAGGATTCTGTATATGTTGGGTCAGTGGCCTTGTATTATGTGAATTAGATAAACTTGTAAACTTGGTTATTTTAAGAAAACTTGCATTTCTGTTAGAAACATCGACAAAACAAGGGAAGTAGAGGTTATAAGATAAAAGGAATACTTACTTAGTGTATTGTATGAAAACATATCTAATTCGATTGTGGGAATTGATAATTGTCTCAGCAGAGTCTCAACAGTTATCAATTCCCCAACCTCATTAGATATTTTTTTTATACAAAACACTAAGTACGTACTTTATTTACTATCTATATATGATTTTTGTTCAAAAGATGATTTGATTTAATATTTTACTGCACAGCAACGAGATTTAGCGTTCCTATCTTTTTTTACGCGAACATATTTCTCCTTTTCTGTTATTTTCTAAGACATAATGGGGTTTCAGTTTACACTGCACTAATTTCTTATTGTCTTCTGCAATTTATTTCAATTAAGACCAAACTAAAATTTCGAAACTGGTAAAGAGTCAAACCCTTTGCTGTTTAATCCCTGCTTTTTACGTGCCTATGATTTTATGTTTGAGAAATCATTGTGAAAAAAGAAGAAATTGCTTCTAACAAGCAATTTCTTCTTTTTCCACATTATTTTCTACCCTACTGAATGGTTAATTTTCAAATTAAATCCACTTTTAATTTTCGTCTGCAAAACCTTAGAATTTGGACAGGTCCATAATTTTGTAAAACAGGAAAGGGTTAACGGATGATTATCAGATGATAAATTGTTCGTGATCTTCGCACGAACCGTATAATTTAAATTTGATTTACGTACGCGAGTGGGAGGGGTAAAAAAATACTGGAAGAATAAATAACTTCTCATTTTTTTCTGAGACTTTAGAAAACGTGGCCTGGGGCCTGTTGCAAATGATACAGTGCAAAGACTCTCACAAACAAAGTAGTTCGAGCATGCGACCCTTGTTGACAGAAGCTGCAGAGTTTCAATAAATCATCCTTTAATGATAAACATTTAAGTAAACAGAATTGAATATCTATTATAAAGAGGCATTTTTATCCTCGGAGTCAAGCAGTAATTAATCTCGATTGACTAAAATGTCTTATGCCAAGAGTAATGCGCGTGCGGCGGAGCGATTTCACGCATGCGCTTTTAGAGTTTATTGAATATTTTGATGAATTCGGATAGCATTTAAAAACAAACGCAGAGTATCACATTATATTGGTGTGCTAATTACCCTCAATGAGTTTTTATACCGATTTTTCACAAAAAAATGTTTCGACTGAAATTGTAAACCGTTATAATTTGCATACAAACACCCAAGGAGACATCGGAAAATCAGCATACATCATTCAAAATGTCTTGAATTACATTTTCCTCGGAGTTCGTCGTTTACGACATTTAATGTGCTCTACACGTGGTGATACTTAACGTAATGTTGTAAGGCTATGTCTCCGGATTATAGCAATCAGAAAATGAATTCGATTTACGTACTTCGATAAAACTTACAAATCGTGACATCTGTGAAAGCTTTCCTCTTAAAGAAGAAGAAGAAGAAAAAGAAGAAGAAGAAGAAGAAGAAGAAGAAGAAGAAGAAGAAGAAGAAGAAGAAGAAGAAGAAGAAGAAGAAGAAGAAGAATAAACCGTGTTAACAACAAAAGAAAGGCCATTTTGTGTATAATTTCCTTTTAAAGTGTTTTTATCATTCCTTCGTTGGCCCTTTTATGTCGAAGCTATGTAGTGCAGTTGGTTTCGCGCAAGACTCCAAGTCATGGAGTCTCGGCACTCGGGTACCTTCGGCGATTCTACGGAATAGGCCTGAGGAATAATCAAGGGGCAACCATTAAAACGCTGCATTTCGCACGTTGGTTTATATGACGTCACTAAATTCCCAGGATTCACTTTCAGAAGGCGGCTGAGCCGCCAAAATCTAGTGTAAAAATATAATATTATTATTAAGAGTTTGACGTCACAAACATAACTGAGTGGGAATGAAGGTTTAGAAAGTCTGAAGTGGCAGTACTGCTGTAAGAAAAATCAAGCATTCATGGTTAGGTGCTCCAGTCTCTAATTTGCTTAGATCATCATTGAAAGTAAAACTTAACTATAAGCGAAATACTGACACCTAATCAATTTAAGGTCTACTATACAGGATCAGAGTCGAACCCTTATGAGTTTGTCAGGCTGAGAAAGAATATTCTATAATGCTTTTCGGTGGTTTATGGAGAAATAACGGTAGATTATCACTTTATAATCTCACCGCAAAAGCAGTGAAATTATCAGAAACTTATACCCTGCTTTGGTGCATTTCATCCTATCTGACGTCATCTATGCGGGGCGAAATAAGTGACGTCACAATGAACGTTGCATAGCAATCACGCGCAAAATGACGCGCTTTACGAAAATATGTCCTTGAAATGTCACATTTTGTCTAATTTTTGCATTAAAGAAATAGAATAATCGTTTGTCTTTCGTGTAAGATCGATGAATATTTCATTTCGTGAACAACAAAAGCTATATTTTCACTCGTGGCTCTGCCACTCGTGAAAATAGAGTTTTTGTTGTTCACTCAATGAAATATAAATCGATCTTACACTGAAACAAACGATTATCCTCTATTTGTCCTAGCTGATTCGGGGAGGTAAAACGTTTCTCTTGTACAAGACAACAAGTTCTTCTTAAAGTACTAATCTGACTTTTTAGGTTTTTTCATAAGAGATTTTTTAGTTGCTTCATGGTATAAGATTATAAGATTTGAAGTGTATATTTATTGATTTCGAGGGGGAATGAAAATAAAAACCTAGTATAAATGTGCTTTACGTATTCATACAGTCAGATTAGTTTTTTAGTTTCACAGATCCATGAAATCAATAAAACTATCTTCATCTCTTGATTGATTTAAAAAAAATCGTGGAAAATGAAACATGGCTTGGTTCAGACTAAGAATTTATAAACACCAGTATAACAAACATTGGCAGATGCTAAAGGTTTGATTTTTCTTCGCTTCTACAGGCTTTATAATTAAGCGCCTATTTTTCATTCAATCTTTGTAATTTTTTTTTGAGTCAAAACCCTATAGTTTCGTAATAATGGTTTTGTGCCACACCTCTTATTAGTATTTCTTTTTTCTCCCCACAGAGTTCAATAAAAATGCTCTCTAGCGGTAAAATTATCCTTCTCATTTTAAAGCAGTTTTTACTAACACTCAACACGATTTTTCATAAAACTTAATATAAGGAAATTAAAAAATAATGATAAAAAAACCTAATAGAACTGCTTTATTTATCACATTCTCCATTTTCCCCAGTTTAACAATACAATGAAAGCGTTCATTGAATTTAAGAAGTCGAGTCATGTTTACCCAGGAACGCTTTTAGCTCTCAATTTTACAGTCGAGTGTTCGAGCTCCCGCTCGAAAGCGGAGCAGATATTTTGATGACCCTTTCTATAGGTGTTTCATAACTGAGCTCTGACGTAGGCGTTGAGTCCATTACCAGGTCAGACCCCAACCGATTTTTTGGCATTCTTTGTTCTATATAAAATTGCTCAACTTTCAGGTGCTGCAGCGCATTCCACATCACTTCTCTTATATAGTATGTCATTAGCGCTTCATCTACATTCATAGATCTATCCTTCAAGACTTAAAAAACTGGGTCAAATCAGCTTTTGTTTTGGGTTATTCAAGCGAGAGTAAAGGCACTGTCTTTTCCCCACCCATGAAGAGGACAGTTAGTTCGGATACGCCCCTCGTCCCTTATCCGTCCTCCCGGAAAGGAAATCGTGCACAAGAAAGATAGATTCAAGCGTTATATTATAGAAGAGATTCAAAACTAGCAAAAAATCAAATAAATATTCACGTGGATCACTATTCTCTACTTCAAAATGTCATTTTTAAGCCGCACTATTTTTGTTAAGATCTACCTTTATCATACAATGACCTCCGGAAGTAAATTCAAGTGAGGTCACTAAACAATGACCTCCGGAAGTAAATTCAAGTGAGGCCACGCCACCAAAGGTATATCGGGTATTACTTTAGACCGTACTTTGTTAAAATGTGAGCCAATTTTATCCAATAGTCATGCAGTTGCTTGTTCTCTCCAAAATGACCCTTTTCCACAATGTTTTAGCTATACCGCTATAGCTATGACAGTCTAATGTTGCTCAACTGCTTGTGCTCATAAATAGCTTCATTTTGATATATAATATACCTGGACATACTGCTTTTTCTTGGCAAATGAAGTGCCCTTAAAATTTGGCCTCAAACACTTTACATGAACCTTAATGCCGTTATTTTAGTAGCTATCCCAGTACAGATAACAACTGAAAATAAACGGGAATCCCTGATGTACAGCATGGGTTGAGAGTCTACTGACCGTCGTGGCCGCCCTTAGAAATAAGCCAACTAAAGGTGCACGTCCATGTTGACGAAATTCTCTTTCTCATTAGTCAAGTTTAATCCCATGAACTTTCACGGTTTCTCTTTTTGTTTTTACTATTAAAAAGTTTGGGTGCTGTACTATCTCTTTTCTAGACATGTACCCGTAAAATTTAGGCATCTACAATCAAATTTATACGTCCAGGGCAAAAAAGTCCTTTGACCCATTTAGTCTGCCAAGGAATCCGATGATGTCAAGCAGCTTCGAATCCAAATACTTCATTGCTTAAAATTTTAAACATCCTTGCGAACTGTCTATTGACAACAGCGACCACGATGCATGACGGCTTACAGATCATACAAACAAGCCTAAAATTTTGAGAAAACGCTGCCTTTATCAACTTGACACATTCCTGTACAGCCGGAAATACATCAGTAAGTTATTTACCGGAAGTACTTTCCGAAATATTTGGAGGTCATTACGTCATAAAAATATTTTACTGGCATCGACTTGTAACAGCGATTACTTATCACGAATCTGTGATATATACAGTTAATAACATCGTGAAATTGACAAGAGGAATGCTTTTGGAATGATTTTGGAATGTAATTGAATGAGTGCGAGGAGTGAGTTTTGAGTGAAATTTAAAGGAGGTAATCCTATATCGCTAATTTTGTTCTGGATTAACAAAATAAGGGAAATATTACTCTCCTTTAATAAAATATACATACATGTTATATAAATAGCTTCCTTTTTCAAGGGCTAATCAGACGCTCACAATTTTGATTATGTCAGTAAATCGCATTTTTTATATATATTCATTTTAAATGTAAGTGTTGATCTTGTATTTTCTAGTCTTTTAGGACGTTTTTGAATGTTTGAGTAAATGTTTGGAATGAATAAATGAATGGAGCGAAAAGTGAACGATTGAGAATGGTTTTAATTGAGATGAATGTCAATTTTACGACGTTATTTACTGTAATGTGTAGTGAAACTCTTTAAGAGAAATTTTGAAAAACAACCCGATGTCGAGACCTTTTCGATGACATCTGCCTATATTTCAATTTAACATACAAGTAAACATTTCCTGTTGTTTTTTTTTAAATCTTTGTCTTAGCGACGCGTAAATGTCGTTTAGTGTTTGATAGACTAGCGAACAGAAACTTTTTAACACTTAAGCATGAGACGAAGTTACGGAGCCGTAATTGTCATTATCTTCCGCTAGCAATTCGATCGAAAGAAAAGGACAACATCACAGAAAAAATCTCGTCGTCTTTTTTTTTAATGGGGTTTTACGCCGCTTTCAACAATAATTCTTTTATATCGAGGCTGAAGCACCTAGCAATGGATTCCTGGTATTCCTCACACCAGTACTACCATTACACCCTTTCCTTACCCCAGGCCGTGATCTCACATAGATCTTCGATTATCAACCCATTGGTGAGAGACAAATGGTTTCCCGACGTCGGATGACTATCAAAATGTCCCATATGCGAAATAATACCGTAGCTGTCTTGCTATTCCAAATGTGACCGATCACGTTAAAAGGAACCGTCCGGGAATATCGTGATAAAGATATTTGAAAAAGAGATCAGATCAAGTCAGTCGGAAGTCGTATTTTCTGTAAAAGTCGTACAGGAGGGTGGAATTGTCATTATAGATTCAGAAAATTTCCAGAAAGCGAAAAGTTTCGATCCTGATCGGCCTGCGCAGTTCACGAAGTCTGATACGGACCGGGGGCCTGTTTCACTAAACATCTTACGATAATTTTTTGCGTAAGTCAAAAATTAAAGTTGCTTCTACAGTGGTTACTGACAATGGAATTCTGCCATGCATCATCTCATTGGAACCGTCTTCTAAAGACGATTCCAATGAGATATTGCAATGCAGAATCTTACAATGAATGAAAATACCAGATACGATTTGTGCTTTTCACTTACGATTGATTTTGTCGTAAGAAGAAGTAAAACGGGTCCCGGTATTTTTCGCACACTCAAGGTAGTTGTTTTTTTTTCTCACGACGGATAACATACAGTTTATATCATCGTAAAATTGACTTTCATCTCGATCAAAACCATTTTAAATCGCTGACTCGGCGCCCCATTCATTCTTTCCAAACGCTGAACTCAAATCAATAAAAAAAACGCTCCAAAATCATTTGAAAACATTCTAAATAGCTTTAAACGATCAACATTTATTCAAATCGATCAAATTTTCTACGATTTTATTAGCTGGTGTGGATTTTAAAGTGTCTGATTGGCCCATGAAGACACACAAACAGAAAATTACGAACATGTTTTATTAAAGAGAGGTTATCAATATTGTTAATTTTGTTCAATTTGAACAAAATTAGCAATATTGGTTTACCTCTCATGAATTCACTCCAAACTCGCTCCATACACTCATTCTATTTCATTCCAAAATCATTCCAGAATCATTCATCTGGTCAATTTCACGATGTTCTTAACTTAAAGTTTAATTTAAGCAGTAAAGGGTTTTAAGTTAATCACCCTAAATGCGTTTCCATCTCGATCGTGTAATGCGTGTCGGAGGGAAAATCATGCGTTTTTCTGTCTACAATAGGCAACCATTCATTTTGCATTTTGCACGAAAGATTAACGGAAAACCGTTTTATTCGTAATACTACCGATATTTTTTGCTGCTCATTAAAGGATTCTCCTTAACCACATCCTTTCGTAATGCTTTCAGCTCGATATCGTGTTTCTTGGCAGGAAATGATTTGATGTTATAGCTTATAAAACACCAACATTATCAAAATAAGAGACTGTCCTGTAAAATTTTTACTAGCTTCATGCATTTCGTGCGCCAAACACTGGTTTTGTGTTGATTTTGAAGGCTTTTTTTTTTGCGTTTATAATTATTAGAGATGTTATTTATTTAGTTTGCAAATAAATAATGTCGCCTTTTCATAATCTTGAATTGGATTAAATCCAAATTTTCTAGCATTAAAGGGTCTAAAACATAGTTTTGAATAAACAGTATAAACTTATAATCTTTCAATTAGCCAACAAAGAAAAAAGCTACATGTATAGTTTAGGTAACTCTACGTAGCATGGGTTGATTTCAAGCCACCAATAGATAAAAAGATATGCGTGATCTTTTATCGGCTCGAAATTTTATCAATTCTTTGCCTGATTCCTTAACTCATAGAGTATCCCATGTTTACGCTCATGTAGACCATGAATTAAAAAAAAAAAAAAAATACAAATAGGCCTTTAGAAAATCTCTCGATCACCATATGATTTTCAAAAGCTTCGATTGGATTTTAAAATCTCACCAAAAGTCTGGTCCAAATTCGAGAGTATCCCTTATCAATGTAGTCTATTACAGCTGAGAACTAGCCGTTAAGTTACCGCGATATTGTTGAGTTAAAATAATTTCGCAATGTGTTTTTGGGTGAGTAAGCTACACGAAGTTCATAAATGCGACGAATCAAAGATCTAAACATTTCCGAGACTTTAAAGTTCGTTTGATATGCTGGACTTTCATTAAAGGTCCAAAAGTTCAAAGTCTAAAAGAAGTTGCAACTACTCATGGCGTTAATTATGTGGAGAATGCCCAGTGAATATCAGTTTTACTTGCGCAGTGAACGCTTTTCGCTGCAAAAGGGACAGCTTAGAATGAAGCGATATCATGGGTATATGTAAAACACGAATATCAATATCGCCGCGACGATTCTTTATTTTCTTTAAATTTTTCTTTGGGTTTTTGCTCTTTTATATTTATCTTTTTAATATATCTTAAATACATCTTTAATCAAATTTACGCTATTGAAATCAACCGGTACTATTTAAAAAGAAAAGTTGCTAAGTGAGGTTAAAATTTTCTTGTCATTTTCTTGTTTTTGGAGTGTTATTCATCGTCAAGAATAATGAAAATGAGTACTTAGGACAAAGTTAGTGCTTTTCATAAAGCGTATTACTTAAACAAAAGTAATAAATATCAATAATGTAAAGCGACAATAATTATTAAACAACTATAAATGTGCAAAGAGTAATACTTGCTTTTAGCATGTACATTAAAACTTTCGTTAAGCGCGGGTAATTCTGTTATTTTTTTAAGATAATTCCAAATTAATCGATATTTTCTATCATCCAATATATAACAAATAATCACATCAACGAGTATGTATTTGCTCCATTTAATCCTCGTGGAATCAAGCTATATATAATGATACAGTTTCCCCAAAGTTCCTCTCAGTTTACAGACAACAAACTTGTATAGAGCGTACCAAGTGAAAGCATTATGCAGTGAAACGCCATCTGCAGTACTGCAGAGAACCTTGCAGGCTAATATTGAGTTTTTGTCCGTGTTGAATGGCGGCAAAATTGAAACTTCTAAACAATCTACGGCGCGGGAAATTCAAGCAGGAATTTGTTGCTTTTCGGTTTATTTACGTCCTGTTCTGTTTGATAAAGCTGATATGGGTAGCATTTATGTAATCATTGCCGAGTGATTAATTACACGAGTCCTGGTGGAAACGGAGACAAAAACACATCCAGTTTTGTGCAACTCTAGCATTACAAATACAGCTCCATGCCGGAGTTTTGAAACTCCACGCGTTTGTGCAGACTAAATCCGGTTCTCTCGGCCTTCAAACAAAGGAAGGATCGCATGCTAAATTCAAACAGTTATGAAAAAACCATAATGTTAACAAAAGATCGAATGAAAGTTAATTTCATTTAATGTAATAGCGACCGCTCATGTCTATGCCCCCAGCTGTCTATGGGTAATCCGTTCGTTTAGTTTGCTTCTCTCCTGATCTGTTATGCACTTCTTTTGTTTAAAAGTCTTTATCTCACTCACATCTGAACTAATGTGGGATGCAGTGAATGTTAAAGGGCGATGTTACGAACGCAATATTCCTTTTAAGGGGCTCCTTGCAGCTGCAAACAGACACAGTGCAAAGCTAAAAAACTCAGCAGCCTTCGTGAACGGCATCATGGTCTTTCATCATGTGATTGCGCATGCTTCTTATAATTTTCAATCCAGCTGGTTTGTGCTATCATGAATTCAAACTGTAGATAAATAATCGGCGTTCATTGACATTTTCTTGGCAGAAAAAATGGGCCGGCAACATCTTTAAGTAGGGGCGGCCTCCAGATTACATTGACAATTTAGCAAGCCCTCTCGTGCGCGTGTATCAAAACATAGAGACGTGGGACAAGGTCCGTATTAACTACTTGTTAATTACAGGAGAAAAGTGCATTCGTGACGTAATTAACGGTTGTTTTGAGAGGAAATGGTGTTCTCCATCAGTCATCCATGTCAACAACACAAACACCTCACGTCTACCCCAAACAGGTGATGACCAAGCCGGGAGTCCCGTGGAACCGCAACCGACTCTTACGACTGCACCACCACGACACAATTAAACCACTTGAATGCGAGAAAGTTAACCTTTAAACCCGTCAAATTATGGCAAAATGCATAACTCATCCCATCCATACAAGGCTTAACCCAAAGGGTCAACCATGACGTTAAAACAGAAGGTTGTGAAGGCCTGGATCGTGGTTCCTTGCAGAGAACTTGTGGGATGCCCATAGAAATAGCTCAAAGGATACAGTGAAACCAACGAGGGCCTTGCCACAACTCTTAAGGTGAAACCATGCATTCTCCACACTGGCTTAAAAGCCCTTTATTACATCACTTCAGTTTTTTCTACAGCATCTGATTGAATTTATCATACACAATTTAATATTCAAGCACGGATTCATCAAGGTTGACAGAAAACGGGTGGCGTACAGCTTACTGTGTTGGTGTAATTGCATCTTATTTCCGCTTCAAACATAAGGTTGTATTGAAATCAATGTCCCTGACAAGTAAAACCTGCTAGTTTAGAACTTTAATCAGTCAGAAAATAAAACTTTCACCGCATATATTGTGAATGCTTCGAGTGATACCATTTTGATTGCGAAATGCGCCATCAATGTCAATTACTTTGATAAGATCCTGTGTACTTTGTCATAATACAGAAGCCACATAAATAAGCAATGTAAGGTAGGATACTAAATATCAATAGCTGAAAAAGAACATACGGTATCAAAGATAGTATGCTTGTGACAAGCATGACGTGTTTTCAATTGCAGAAAAAATGATAAACAGCCAGGTGCCCGTCCAAATTACGTAAGCCTCGTTGGGCTACTCTCTAGTGTGCAAAGAAGCATCTCAATTAGCTAAACTGGGTTTTACCTTTTATTGCAGTAATATGGGCGGTTTTAAGCCCGAAGGGCGCACCTTTCAAAAGTATCTGAAGCCGTCCAAACCTCAAATCTTGGAATGGAAAGTTTACGAGCATGCAGGGCAGTTGCTTAATGACAAAAGCTCGGGCTGAAAGTATTCAAAGACTATCGCTTATTTATGGTTACAAATCGGCACTTTAGTTCAACATGCGGGTAACCTTTATCGAACTCATTAAAATCATGTCACCTCATAACGGCTAGAAACAAAATACAGGCTCGAACCTGAAAACTTTTACTTTAGTACTAAGTATACAATTATTGCATTTACTTGAATATCAGTATCTTGAAGTACCGCTTTGAGAAATATTTACTTTTATTAATTTATAATGTTCTCTTTTAGCTAAATATTACTTATGAAGTGCTATTTTTTCATTGAGAAATTAAAATAAATTTGAGTTGAATCAGCAAATATCTGAGAATGCAAAATACCCTGCAGTAGGAGTTCAATGAGTAATTTGTGAAAGGCTTTTACTCTAAGAAGCAAGACGCACTGAACCCTGTATGTGAAACCAAATTTTATTCCATGTCATTGAACGTGTATTCGGACATTCTAGTAATCGGATGTAGGCTTATCCCAATACCCTATATATTTCATTTCAAAATGAATTTACACTAGTTCATGCGACTTCAACCGAATAACATTAATCCAAATATGAAGAAAAACAACGCAAGATAAGGTACCTTAAGCTTAAACATTCATCGTATAGCATAGCAATTGCCAATCGGAAACCCTCGGCGTTCAAATACTGAGAGTCTTCAGGAATAATAAGGCAACAGTTAGAAAAACGCCTCGTTTCGCACGTGTGTAACATGACGTGCGTTCCCGCTATATATGGCGTAGAGAACAATACATTCAATATTCTAGTAAGCTTGATTAGTAGGCCTAGTGGCTATATCATATTTCAAGTTAAAATATACCAAAGTGATATGCACAGACGATCGGAAAGCATGAAAGAAAAGTGCTTTTCTTCAAGCATATTTACCAAAGTACCACCAGAAGCCGAATAATACATTTTCCAGTTCACGGAAAAGTCCGAGCGATTTGCCGAATGAGCAACTGCATAATGCACGCTTATTCATATCCGTTGTTACATTTATATGTGACTATTGAATCGTGCATGGATGATAAAGATATGATAAAACGTTCATGTGATACACTGTGATACTTCTTATTCAAAATTTGATCATCGATACTGTGTAGAGCCAAAGTCATAGCATAAATGGTAGCGCGTCGGACTTCCAATCATAGCGTTCGATCCCCGACTTCGACACCCACCCACCCCGACAATTGTCTCCCACTAATGCGCTGGTATTCGTATTCTATGTATTCTAATTGGGCATGTAAGTGACATTTGATATCTGCATGGTATGCAAACATTTAGCAGCTAAGACAGTTACTTAGTGTAAGGAGAGGAGTGCCTAACTGTCTACAGGTACTTTGAGGCCTTATCTACTTACAAATCGCAAAGCGAAGACTCTGGTCAGACTGTGCGGATGCACAGACTGGCCAGAGTCATTGCTTTGCGCACATTTGAAATTGTTGGAAATGTAACGCAGAGACTAAACTTTTTTGAGAATCAGGACGTATATCGAGAAATTCCGCCGTCAGACAGATTAAAATAATTCCCAGTAGCAATGTGCTAACTACCGATATGAAGGAATATGAAATCTAAAAGAAGCGTTGCGAAGATTCACAAGATTGCTTCGGTACTTGAAACTCGCAACACTGTCTTCGGGCCGTCTTATTTATGCATTATTATATAACACAGCATCACATTTACGAGTTCGTAATGAGAGGTTATATTCAGACATTCTTTTTCAATGGGAAAATCGCCAAATGTACCATGAGACAGGCCCAGACAATTCGATGTGACATATGACAGGCGCCTGGTATTAATGAACAAAAGGACTGCACACCTAATTTAGATAAAATCTGGAATTATGAAAAAATGTGATATGCCTGATTTTATACTGGAGTGTCACCGCACTCGAAGTGTTGCTTTGATCTCGATAAGTTCTCCACGCTTCGTTGATTATTGGCTTATAACCAGGCTTCGTCTCACCTTCAGTTTGGGTTTTGATGAGTGTTATTGCATCAGAGTAGCCGCATCAACAAGCACATTTGAATAGCAGAGATGGTCCTTTGAAATTATCTCTTCTTATTGTCTTCACGTTGTACAGTTAGATAGACAAAATGTGAAATGGACATTCATCTCAATCAAATCCATTCTAATCCACTCACTCAACGCTCCATTCATTCATTCCAAACACTCAATCAAAATTTTCAAAATCGCTCCAAACTCTCTGAAAAAGATTGAATCAACAACGTCATTCAAAATCATTTTAGCAAAAAAAAAATCGCGATTTCACTGACGAAATTCAAATTGTAAGCGTCTGATAGGTTCTTGAAGAAAAAAAGAATCTATTGATAGAACTTGTATGGATATTTTATTAAAGGGAGGTAATCTATATCGCTAAGTTTGTTCCCATTAAATTCACTCAAAACTCGTCCCACACACTGATTCATTACGCTCCAAAATCATTCCAAAATCATCCACCGTGTCAATTTCACGATGTCGTTAACTGTACGAGAATCCACGTAAGGCTTTGGGAAAATTATCCCCATTAGTTTATTGTTTGACGATTGCCCATGTCGATATTCAAATGACCAAATGATTAGATGATATAATTAAAAATTATACTATAAAAGTGCGTTATTTATGATCACCATGGCAACGTTTAGAAAACAAGAGCGGAGTACTTTGAAGTCAGAACATAAAATCAATATTTTCATCGGAATTTATTTTTTATTATTATTCCAAAGAACATAACATCGCGATGAGCCCGAAATACATGTATAATTTGAAGTGGTGTTAAACCCCATTCAAAAATTCGCTCTGTACAACTTATTTCGAGTAATTAGCCCATGGGCCAGGAGGGGTCACCGTGCACCCCGAAAGGGCTCTGTGAAAGTGGTATGGAAATGTTCTTCGGACCTTCCTGAGTGGGAAGTAGGATGTAGATAGGTGACATTTTGGGTCCCGACTGCTATTCCGAGAGGTTTTCTAGATTGCAATTTCACTTTTTTTTGATACACTATGGTGGGATTTATTGATTAAGGGCCCAAAAGATGATTTTGAAGATCCCAACTTCTGAATTGGGAGATGGCAGGCAGTTCTAGATATAAGAATTTTGCTAATTTTTCCGTTGAATGCAATGAGGCAAAAGTGTTTACCATGTACTAGACCATAGATCATTTTACAGAGTGCTATGAAATTGTTGATATGACCTTCCAGAGTTCAAATCAAGTTGAAAACAGTCGATAATACGGGTCCCGACTGCCTTTCTCGGTGTCATTCTAAATGGTAGCCAATAAAAATACAAATAACTAGGCGGACCTATTCATACATTCCTAGAATTTTATTCATACTTAAGGACCAAAACATATATTTTTAACGTAATTGGTATTGTATCTATCAGTGAAAGTCTATTTGGAGATCCAAACAGGAAAAAGTCCTGTGAAATCGCAACCCAGTCCTGATACAGCACATCCTCAGGCTCAACCATAGTAGGTACATGGTAAGACGCTACGAGAATATAGTCTCCTCCTTAATTCATCCCATGCATGTTAGATCACGTAAAGACCGGGCCTTTAAACGACCAACAACGAATGTACACATCGTTCTAGCATAGGAAGACTGTTTAAGCCCGAATGTAAGTGGTCTCGCGTTATAAAGCTGAAAAACATCAAGGGTATGCTTGCGCAAGAAGGATATTGCGATTGGTTCGAGTATATTCACGTTCGTATACGTGATACAGAGTGGCAAAAAGTGTCCGGTGTAGAAGCACGCAAGATTACGGACGTAAACATCAATAAAGTGTAAGTAAATTTTCAATCGTAAAAATACAGGTTAATATCACTGACGGTGTTTAACAATCGACATTGAGACCAAGATGAAATGTCCGATTTTCCTATTTTCCCATTGATTTCTCGTGATGCCTACTACACAACTTGGATTCATTCGAAGAAGTTGGGTACCTACCAAACACCGAAATTGAAGTGGTGATAGCAATATTCATTCCAGAATATTGGATACATTACACATAAAATCATCAATGTCCAACGATCTATCGTAAGCCAAAACCCCTACAAGCCAGCCCGATTTTTGGCAGCTCTCGAAAAGCATTTTGGGAAGTGGTATTTTTTAGTTTTTGTCAAATTAACACGCTGCTAATTTGACAGCCTCGGCATCTGCAGATCAGATGGAAAGGTTTTTGGTTTTTTGATACACAAGTAGCCATTCGAAACAGACCATTCTAAACGATTCATGGGTCACCCTGGCTTAAACAGTAAATCGGATATCTCGAGTCACAATTAGGTAAAGTTTTCAGTTCGTAACACTGGTCAGTATTGCAGAAGTACATAGAATACAATCCATAAAAAAAAACGTTTCGCATTTTAACTAAAATTCATTTGATTGCTTTTGCAAAGTTTGTCAGTATATATTTACAGGAGGCCAGATATTGAAAAGATGAGGTAATGTTAGTTGCAACGGATACTCGTTCCGTTTTATTGTCATGGGAGACTGATGTCTGTCCGGAATATAATATCCTATCTAGGTATAAAGAAATATATAATACGTACTTAGTGTATTGTATGAAAAAAAATATCTAACGAGGTTGGGAGAATTGAAAATGGTCGAGGCTTTGCCGAGACAATTATCAATTCTCACAACCGAGTTTGATATTTTTTCATTCAATACACTAAGTACGTATTATATTTATCTTATAACCTATATTGCTCTTGTTTTCGTCGGTGTTTCTAACTGAAAAGCAAGTTTCTAAAAATAACCGCATTTTACTATTGTTCTAAAAATAACTGTGTGATATCATAAAAAATATCATACGGTGTGTTATCACACAGATATTTGTATAGTTATAAGATAAAATTGACTTCCGATAGAAAATGATGAAACATTAGCTCGATTACTATATAATATCAAAATAATGTTCAAATTGGTTTTGTTGGGTAGGCCTTATTTTTCACCAGCCCTCCAATAAGGAAATGTAAATTATGGTTACGCAAAAGCTCAATTTTCCGCTCGCATCGAAGTTGTCTTGGGCGATTTTGGCCTGGTTTAGTAGGCCATAGGAAACAACCCTGTACCATGGAAATTGCCTAGGGAAAAGGTAATCGAGTCAAAAACCGAACTATATAATTTTTTTGTGCACTCGCGCGCGAAAAAAATAGTCTAGGTCTAGTATACGTCATCAACTTTTGTGCGACACGGAGTGCTTTGGGTGTTCAACGCAGTGCTTGCATATCACTACGCTGCGCTAAAATCAAAGTACTGATAGTACTGAAGGCGAGGGAGCTGATTAGACGAAAAAACACACGAGGTCAATTTTCTGGAATATAACCTTGATCATTCACCTTGTCCTTATCATGTATGCTAGATTTTTTCTTACGTATCACTGCCAAAATCCCTGTCGTGTTAAAGATACTTAGCTTTTATATTTGATCTTGACGGATGGCCTTGCTAATAGGGAAAAGAAAAAAATGCTTTTAACTAACACTTTCTCCTTTCTCCCCAACATTTTCTTCCCTTTCTGCTACAAAGTTTACTATTGTGCCCACATATATATGTAATCTGCAACCCTTTACAATTGGGTCTGTCTAATTATTTGTTGTCTTGTAATGGATTAATCTAAATATATTTTTTAAAAGCCTTGTCCCACCCTCCAACGCTTATACAGACGACAAATTTTTAGACTAGGCCAAATTGGAACAGGATGCAGACAATTAATCAATATGAGTGTAATGTGACATATATACTTAGGTAGAAATTAAAAGATATTGGGGTATGAGTATAGGGTGAACCATATCGTGGGAAATGGAGAAATTGACCCTATCAATTTCTTGTGTTCCCTCAGTAAAATACAACTTCTTTATGGAAATCAATTCAATGTAAAAGAAAGAGCTGACGAGCCTGTGCCCCTAGAAAAACAGCATTACTACGATTGTTAGACGGAATGATAGAATGGATAAATTGACTGACTTGTAGCAAACCAATCTACTCAACTAAAATTATACAAACTCAAGTTTCGCCTGTCTGCAAAGCGGTATCGGGCGTAGTAATCTATACCTTGGGAATTAGTTGTTTTTGGCGGACTCAGCGCTATAAAGTCAGCATACCGTTCGACATTATTAGAATACGTGGTTAAGAATTTTCCATTTTAGTAACATCTACACAAATGAATTAAATCTTTATGAGTATTCTTTTATATGAATGAATAACCATTAAGAACATTGAACGCCAACTGAATGATTTTGGAATAATTCTGGAATGAAAATTTAATGAGTGTGATGAGAGAGTTTTGAGAATAATTAAAGGGAGGTAATCCTATATCACTAATTTTGTTCAGGATGAACATAATTAGCTATATTTATTACCTCCCTTTTATAAAATAAGTATACAAATTCTATAAATGGCTTCCAATTTCTTCAAGATTAAATCAGACGCTTACAATTTTAATTCTGTCGGTGAAATATAATTTTGTTCTATTTATATTTAATTTGAATGTTGCTGTTGATTGTATATTTTTTAGTAATTTTTGAATGTTTTTGAGTGGCCTGAGTGAGTGTTCGGAATGAATGGATGGGGCGCTGAGTGAGCGATTTAGAATGGTTTTGATTGAGATGAATGTCAATTTCACGATGTTACTAATTGTATATACTGGCACGACTAAGTACGTATCATAGTTATCTCCTAACCTGTATTTGTCTTATTTTCGTCGATGTTTCTAACAGAAATGTAAGTTTCTAAAATTAACAACATTTTGTCATTGTTCTAAAAATATCCAAGTTATATCATAAAAAATATCATATGAGATGCTATCACATGGATATATGTAAAAAATATCAGATAATATAAAATCAAAGTTCGCTCACTCCCAAAGACATTCGGCTGGCCTTATCACAGCCTTGAATATTCATTTATTTATCAATCCTTTTTTATATATATACGCTCATACGAACAATTAAGGCGGGAAGATTTTTTATGAGAATCAATTTCAAAGGAATTATAACATGTAATACCTTTATAAATTTTTGATTCGGCATATCTAGCGCTATCTGTACATCTTTAGTAACTATCTTCCGAGAATAAAACATCTCATTAATTTAAGAGAAACGAATGGGCTTTAATTCTAGACATACTGCAACGCAAAGAAAACCACATGAGCACGTCCGTTTATGTAACGACATTTCATTTACGCTATCCTCGAGTGACAAACGCGAGTTGACATGCAACATGCATATCCAATAATCATTAGATAACTACAAGAGATTATCTAAACTGCCTTCAAATGAGCACTGCAAAAGTTCAGATATTGTCTCTGAGAGATAATTTGATATCTTCACAGATACCAATTTCATTTAACAAGTTTGGCACGTGTCGATAAAAAACAAAACAGTGCAAAATCGTTCAAAACCATATTAAAAGGCTGTTAACACATTTGAAGCATTGCAAGAAATGCAGTCGTATTTTCGAAAACATTTATAATCTTTGTTTTAACGTCATAATTGTTTCGACGTGTCGTTCTAGGCTGCAGGGGTGTTTTTTATTGCTGATGTACCATCAATAACTAATTCTAAAAGGCGTGAGACCAATCGTTCTATCACAAATAAATACAACATACATGTACTTCAGTCTTATTTGCATTCATTTTTCATGTAATTCAGTAAGTCGATTCAATGATGTCACAACGACATTCATTTATTTCGTTTTATAGGGAAATGATTTTCAAAGTGCCCACTTCATAAGATATATGAGTCTTTGCGCGTCATTTTCAACAAATTCAAATTCGCAATAACTCTGGTCAGCCTGTACATCTACCTAGTTTGTCAAGGATCTTCACTTTATGCCTTATAGATAGATAAGGTCTTTTAGAATCTTTAGACGTACATACAAGTTTCTACTTGCACTATGTGACTGTCTAGGCTACTCAATGTTTGCAACTCAAGCACATCTCAAATTGTTGGAAATATCACGAACATGCTCAAATAGAAATTAACCCCGCCAATAAAGGTCATATACTTTTAACATCCGATCATAGTTATTTTTGGCAGAGTGATAAAAGGCCACCCAAGGACTTATCCCGTGAAATTCGTTGATATCTATAATATTTTTTCTGGGAGATATCTCTAAAATCTAAGTCAGTTTCCTGAAATTGCGAGGATATTGTAGAATGTATCTTTGGTGACGATTTGGTTTGATTTGACTTTTTGAATTGTGTTTAAATCGCTTTAAAATGACCTTTGATAATGTCATTGCGAAATTCACTTTTTTTATTTTATGCTCTAATTTAAAGCCACTCGCGTGTTTGATCATAAAAATGTAAAAAATGGTGGGTCTTTTTTTTATCTATTCAATGATATCTGTGACCCGTTATGAAAGAAGGAACTACCTGTAAAATCCAAATAACATCAATATTTAAAGAAAGAGCGAGAGAGAGAGAGAGAGAGAGAGAGAGAGAGAGAGAGAGAGAGAGAGAGAGAGAGAGAGAGAGAGAGAGAGAGTTTACCTTGCGTTCAGGGTGATAACATAGACGAACTGTTTGCTATTTTTGCCCGCTTTTCAAGTAAGTACACGTGCAAAGCGGGATAAGATTGGCAAAAAAGGTTCGCACCGTTTTCTCATCCTGAACCCAGGGCTAGCAGTGAGTAAAATATACTCCATGTTTTCAGGCTCTAGGCAAAGATTCATTACTGTGACTTTCGTTTTGAATTTGTATCCTTTTTCATTACTTTCCATGTTGAATGTTTTACGTGCAACTGTTGTACAATGTATCTCATTTATCTCCGTATCTTAAAAAGCTATCGTTTTCATCATTCGCACGAATTTGTATGACCATGATATCAGCATCTATGCAAAGATTACTCTGAATTCAAATGTAATGGTGATGATTAAAGATATCTTGGTGAACTTTGACGCACTGATGTAATTATTTGTCTTGAAGATATTTCTACTAAAGCGTTTGCTTTCAAACTTTGCAAAACTTACTGTGACCATTAATACCAGTCCCCAAGGCAGTTTTCATTTTACTTAACTAGTCTTTCGAGAAAAAGATTGATTGTTTATATCTTAGTTTAAATTAATCACACGGCTGATTTATTTCTGCAATATCTCTGTTACATTTTATTCTCAAACTGCTACATATCTTTTGAGCAGTGATTTTCTTCCATAGGCAACGATTCATTATTCTGATATACATTCCGCTTCTAAATGCATTCTATTTATCGTCCAGCCATTGCTGGAAGACAAATTACGCATGGCGCACAATGACATTTGTCAAACGTCGGGTGAAAGTTGACCGAGCCGGAGATCGAACTCACGATCCAGGATTAAGAGCCCTTTGCGATGAGCCAAGCGGACTCTACACAATCACAGTGTTGTTTAAGGGGTCAAGTGAATGCTTTTTCACGAGAAAATCTCATCTCAAATTAGAGTTACTCCATTAATATCAGTTATTAGAAAGTTTTAGATAAACAGCTCTAAGGGACTGATCAAAAGGTTGATTATTACTAAACTCTTACATACAAAATTGAACTTAGTCACTCACTTAAAGGTGCATGTCTGTAAGAAGGATTTCGTACCCTTTGCATATTATATAGATGTGCGTTTCGATTTTTTTTCTCTACAAGTGCACGAACAGGAGAGGAAATTTGACATAAGTTGTCCAATATGAGTTCTCCAAAATTTGCGTTTTGTTTAAATGTATTTTTTCATCGAAAGGGAAGCAAGTTAAGTTAACGCTTTCTGGAACATTTATCAGTCCTCGAGCCAAATGTGTTGGCTAATGAAAGGACAAAGATTGATATCCAAGCTCGTGTTGAAGTAATTGCATCATTTACACGTGCTTCAAGATAATCTGTGATTATCTTAATTTATCGTTTTGTCCAAATGAGATTTAACAGGGTGTCAAATGAATAAACAATAACAACAGCTATTCTCGTTATGACTGAATAGGAATTACATTATCATCGGCGTATTGCAAATTTAGTTTAAAGGTGTTTAAAAATGTTAATAAAAAGAACATAATGCGTAAAAAACTAATGGATGCTTATCAACCAATCTTTTAAGATAGTAATGAGTGATTAATTTTTAACACGTCGTCATAAATACGGTGTTTTAATACCACCATTAATGTACTAAAGGGGTGATTGTTAAATGAAATGAAAAGTTTATAAGAAAATCCTCATTAATGCTCTTAAGTCCACAGGTTTCATCCAATTGACTTCAAACTTGCTCAGAATGATATTACCATCACACGGCTGGTTCATTTTGAAAACAGGTCCGTTCCATAAAGGTCACGGGAAAAGGGGGCAAATGAAAATCTGATTAGAAAAACCTAGTGCATACTTCAAATACGACAGTTTCCACCCGAATATATCCAAACTTGCTAGATCTGAGATCACGTGACCAAGGTGAGAGGATGTCGATAAATTTTACCTCACCAAAAAATTGAAAAATAGCTGGATTTGCTGGGATTTGATTGCTAAAGGATTCTCTAACCATTCCTAATGGTATGGCGATGCCAAGACATAAACATATTAGCAATAGCGGTGGAAAACCAGTGGATAAAAGCGAAAAAATTGAATTTGGGTGGTTAACGCTCGCACAACAACAAAGGAAAAATGGCGACTGAAGAACAATATATGACATGCAGTGATAGTGATGTAAATCGTGATTATTAAATTGAACAAGTGAAAAAATAAAAACAAGCTCTACAAGCTGTACAAGCTCTCAAGCTAAGGCTCAACAAAAAAACATTGAAGAAAAAGGAAAGTCGTCACGAAAACGCAAGAGGCTCAGTACAGGGGATAGCGTTACAGGTGAGAACCATGATCAAAATAATGGTCTAAATCAAGATGAAAAACTCTCGTCGATTCTTCATAAACTGTCCCCAACGAATCCCGTATGCTATCCTTGGAATCCAAGTTGGACTCGGCTCTCGACACGGCGGCACACAGACTTCATTCTTTTGAGACAAATATGGACTCGCACAATCACCGTATCAAAGTGTTAGAGTATAAGAGTATCGATCTAGAGGCCCGTTCAAGGAGAAACAACCTTTTTTTCAAGGATTAACTGAGAGTCGAAATTAATCCTGTACTCATATTATCACTGACTTTCTAAAATATCAAATGGAAATCCTTGAAGAAATTGTGATTGACCGAGCACACCGACTAGGCCCTTTCAAAATTGGACCCATCAAACCAATCATTTTTGCCCTCCGTGATTATTCGTCTACAGAGAAAATTATGTCAGCTACACGCACGCTGGATGGCACTCCAATTGGCGTCAATGGTCCCTATTTTTTTTTAACATAATGCATCAACCTAAATTTACCTAGTAGTCTTACTCGACTCCGACATGTATTTCGGCGTGCGGACCTTCAGAGTGTCTGCAAGATACTATGATGGCCCGGCGGTCTAGATTCATGTTCCATCAAATAATGATGGTTCTAGATAAATTGTATGTGTGCGATTCCTGCTTGACATACCCGTGGTTTGCCAAGCTTGAATCATTCACGGTCATTCGCTGGATTTTCACGCAACAGCAGCAACAGTAGCAGCAACAACAATAACATAACAACACAACTAATCCGAGAAAAATTTGATGACATAAGATGCTTTAATATCCTTTACCATGACGTGGCAATACCGACGTCTGAAAAAGATTGGAGACAATCGGGCGAAAACTGTAGACTCTATGGTGTAAACCAGGGTTTTCTAAAAAAAATTCAATTGCCCCCTTTTCCAATGAAGTTAGAGTCAAGTAATGGTGAGGGGGGGGGGGGGGGGGTTGGGGGGGGGGGCAGTTTTCGCCCGATTGTCTCCAATCTTTTCAGACGTCGGTATTGCCACGTCATGGTAAAGGAGGCCTTATTTATATCTATTGTTACACAACTCCTTCAATCATGCACTGATTTTCATAATAACAAAATATTTCTCACCGTGTGTCCATGGCCACATGTTTTGTCCATTTGAAGTATTTTCTGCACATTTTTGTCAGGAATAATGAGTCACAGTAACTTAGTATATTAGATAGCGGACGTCTTTTTTTTCTTGCTTATACATCAAATACATTGCCAACACGTTTAACTCTTTTTTATATGAAACCCCCATGGAGAGAAAATCTTTTGTCATAGAAAGCGGGTTAAACGCAGTGAGTAGTACCTTTTGATAACAGATTTCTTAAAATATCTTGAACAGGAGTATCAAGACATAGGCTTTTCAAAGAGTCATTAGAACGGACTCAGGCCCTCATGGCCTCTTTTGTTTTTATATTTTGAAATATTGTTTCAAGTTCCTAATTCACTAAGCCACTAGATTCTCATCCCATTATTAACGGTTTGGGGACATTTATTTATTTGTTGTCTATAAGGTCACTTTTAAACGAAGATGCATTAAAAATAAAGAAGCATTCTCTTGTTACTTTGTGATGGTAATATGCGGTAGAAATACCGATGCCTTTGTTTCTCATTCAATGTTGCATAAATTAAATGGTTCTTATGTCATCATAAAATATAGAAAAAAGAATATTCTCGTCGACATGAATACTTTCCGAAATTTAAAAAGGACGTAATCTTAAATCACGATCAATGCCTTGTTGTTTCCCTTTCTCGATCACAAACTGTGACAAGACCTACATTCATTTGATAAGGAGTTCCGTATTTTATAATTAAATTGAAGTGGTAGATTTCTTTCGACATTTAATAATGCTGATAGTGTTGATGATAGTGTGCTTTTGAGCTTTCCATGATTTCATCATTGATTTTTTTGGAAAAGCCATCATACACTTAACGTTTTAAGGTGTTGAAGAATCCGTTTTCATGGCCTACATCATTATAAATCCAAATGCTTGGCTGAATAGAAAATTTTAACACAAGTTGCCCTGGATAATTTAGTTGAAGTAAAATTTAATATCGCTGCTTGGGCTATCTGCATAGGACCAAGTGGTTTACTCTGAGTCAAACCTAATAAAATCAAACTAACAAAAGGTACAGAAGAGAAGACGACCACACTCACATATGGCAAAATTATCAGTTCAGTAAATTTTCGGGCAGTAAGTTACGGAAGCCTGTATGTACCCCCCTTGTGGGGACATAAACTGGGGCCTCTTTCAAGAAAAATACCGTACGATTTATCTTATAAATATCGTACGATTATATTTAAGACGGTCGTAATCGGCTTTCACAAAAATATCGTTGAAAATCGCAGACTATACGACCTCATAAGATTATCGTAAAGTTGATCTTTCACATCTGCACGTGATGATCATATGATATAAACTTCTGCGTTAGTGGAGACATTGTCCGCTTTTTAAATACCAAAAAGATCAAATCAGCAAACTGACAGTAGAAAAGCCATTTACTTATATATAAATCGATATCTAAATATCTTTGTCATTATAATTATGAAAGTGCTCATAATTGCATAGTTAATTTAGCTTACACTGTCGATTCCATTTCCAATGAAAGTAAACCGACTGTCGCGCCGAATGTGTCCAGTAATCGAACATTGGACCGCATTGTAAAAATGCACATGTTCTAGTTAATAATTATCTGCACTAAGTTTTCGGTGTATGACTTTATTATCATTATATTTTATTATCATTGTTGTTTGGTTTGTTGGTTGTTTTCTGGCGAAGTATAAACATGTATAAACATTTTTAAAAGGGTAAGAAGAAAAAAAAGGCTCATCCATTTTTCTTATTTGTATTAGTTATGTAATTGTTCAAATCTGTATAGTTCTGTGCCTATATGGAAGGTATTGAAACAAACTATAGAGGGGTGGTATTGAAATGAACTTTAGATGGATATTATATTCAATCGCTTTAATTCAAAAGACCGATAACTCTAACTTTGGTTCTAGTACAGTGCTCGTTGTCGTATCCGTGTAACTACAACAGTTACATGAAGCTTAGACATGTTTCATCAAGCTTAATGTCGCCGTTCAATTATTATATCTGCTTGATTATTTGCTCAGTTCATCTTTGACGAAAAGAGAGAGATAAAATATCGAGTGCAGCGGTTTTGTTGTTGATGATAATGTTGTTGATGTTGTTGCTGCTGTTGTTGTTAATAAGAAATTCTCCTAATTATCAAGAATTGTGTAGTTTTGACTACAGGCTGTGGAATTTTCCTTTTAATTTATGCCATACTTGAAGTATGAAACACAGGAATCCATATTGCATAATGTGAGAGTAGTTTTTTTTAAGTAATTAATTTATATATGCGTAAAAATCTATTGAATTGGTATCTCCCACTTTCTGTGTCACTAGGAAGGGTAAGCAAACGTTTTCAGTCATGATCACAAAAGGGTCGATTCTTTAGGTAAATAAAAAACTGAATACCACTATGAAAACATTCTGCGACAATCGTACGATTATCGCACAGTAAAATCAAACATCGAAATGATGGTGCATCTGTTGTTTTCAATATACCTCGTTTATTAAACTATATTGTACTTGGAAATTTGGCATGTGCATAGCTAAATAATCGTTCTAATATCCGCGAGAGCTGGAAAGAAATCCGAAAAATGTCAAGGCTCATAGGGGCAAAATCGTAAAATTTACGACTGGTCTGAAGTTGTCGTATATTTTATCGTAGATTTCACGATACGACGCCTTTCTTGAAAGCCAAAAAGTTTCTTGAAAGTCAATTTTTATCGTACGATTGCGATACGACCGAATTTCAATCGTAGGACCTTTCTTGAAAGAGGCCCCTGGTCTCCAAAGACGTATTGAACTCTACAAGTTGTCAAAATTACGATAACAGTCGATAAATATAACGACATTATGATCAAACTCGTGTCTTTCTGCTATCCTACATAAAGAAGAATTGCCCAAATGAACTCACGCATATTTTACGAATAACATGGATGTCGACATTATTATGTCGTATTGTACACAGAAAGAAAAAAAGTCGACTGAATTTCAACGACAAGTGACAGGGCTCCCAAAAGATGTCGACATCGATGTTCTTCGAAATGAATGTATATGTTCATTTAGGCAAGTCTTACATTCTGATGCCGTCAAGAAAATATGAATTTGGTCAACATGTCGAGATATGCATCGACTTGTCATAGTAATTCGACAAAGTGTTCAAAACGGTTTTATATCGATATTATTTCCCGTGGATCGTTTACTTTTCGAAAGGCCACGGCCGGGTCCATTTTTAAGTTGGAATGCGGAGCAATTCCAACTTAGATTTAACAAAACCGCAAAATGAACCCAAGGTAAATTCATTTCGGGTTTTTTGAGAACACACATCACGTGAACAGGATGTGAATACACTTCGGCCTATCTTGTATATCTCAACTTGACATAGACATACAGTTCATTTCATCAAAAGGAAATCATCCTGTACAATTACAAAACACCGCTTCATGTATAATATTAACACGTTAATTCATGATTCACGATATTTATTGAAATTTGCGTACGAATTTACAAGTATCAGATGTTTACATTACTTTATTTGGAAATCATGTGATAAGTCAACGCAAATATGGTCAGCTATTGAAAATAGCACTAGCAAATCACGTGATCTACTTATTTGGCAATGTCGCGATCAGGTTTCTCAGTATTGTGGACATAGCACAGGCCAATCACGTGATCTGCTTAATTAGTAATGTCGCGACCTATTTTCGTAGAATTATGTTATAGCTTCTTTTAAAGGTATAGTTTCTCTTTCTGAACGATCTTATCACACATTTAATTTATGACAAATTGTTATATTGTACATTTCTGTCTACAGTTACGAAATAAAAATCTTTAGTTTTTTTAAAGTGAAGATACACTTTTAAAGTTAATGAATATTTTTACAACATATTGTCGTTTGTTTTCTGTCAAATTGCAGTCATCTACATGAATGTTTCATTATCAAAGCCCAAAATTTATCTAATAAATCCTGGCCACCACATCTTTGATGGAATTATGAATATCTTTGCCCAATTGCATTCAATCACCAAAATAACTTGCCATTTGAAACAGACCTACTATTTCAACTTGTTTTCAACTTGTATATTCACAATGAATAAAGCATTTTAGAACCAAATCGCGATTTCACTGACATAATTGAAATTTAAAGCGTCTGATTGGTTCTTGGCAAAATATAAAGCTATTGGTGGAACTCTCATGTATTTTTTTTTATTAAATGGAGGTTTTACATATCGCTAATTTTGTTCATCCTGAACAAAATAAGCGACATTGGATTCCCTTTCTTAAATTTCACTCAAAACTCGCTCCGCTCACTCATTCAACATCCTTTCTTAATCATTCCAAAATCGTTCACTTATCAATTTTACGATGTTATTAACTATACAGAAGTAGAGGAGCACATATTGATTTCTTCATATCTGTCTGTCTGTCCATTGACCTTCTGCTTTCCGCTTACTAAACGAAGAAGCAATTGACCAGCAATAACGAAACTTTACACAAATATTGCCACTGACCCAAAGAAATACCCTATTGTTTCGGGGTCATACATGTCACGGTCATAAGTTACCTTGAACAGTTAACAGTTTCTACTCTAACTGAACAACCAATTGACCCAAATCATAAAACTTGGCACAAATGCTGTCAACGACCCAAGAAATTATCAAATTCTGGAGTCACGAAGTTACAATTGAACTTCGTCCAGGAATTTTCTTGCGATTCAAACTGATGAAGTAAAAGACTTCCCTGCGAAAAAAGGTTTTCATCAAGGACAAAGCGCTTGTTGAGGTCCACTTTGCGACAATTCAAATTAAAAATGTAATTGATAACTCAAATGGAGCAGAAGTCATTTGAAAAATAACATAGAAACTGTTTTGAGTGTGTAAGTAATCGCCTCTGCGTCCATTAGTCGGCTGTATGGTCCACATCATTTTCTTCCTTTAAAGCTCACCTGATCACTACGTGCTCAAGAGGAGCTTTTAGGATCACCCTGACTCCGACGTCCGTCGTCCCGTCCGTCGTGTTTCGTCAACCTTCTTAAAACTTCTTCTTCTACTAAACCGCCGGGCCGATTTCAATAAAATTCTGACAGAATGTTCCCTGGATGACCCTCTTCAAAAATTCTTCGCAAAATTCTGATAATCCACAAATATGGGCGTGGTAGGGCGGGGCTTATTTTGAGCCAGAAATCTTTGAACGACATCTCCTCCTGAACCACTGGGCCGATTTCAATAAAACTTTACCAGAATGTTCCCTGGATGACCCTCTTCAAAAATTCTTCGCTAAATTCTGATAATCCACAAATATGGGCGTGGTAGGGCGGGGCTTATTTTGAGCCAGAAATCTTTGAACGACATCTCCTCCTGAACCAACGGGCCGATTTCAATAAAACTTTACCAGAATGTTCCCTGGATGACCCTCTTCAAAAATTCTTCGCTAAATTCTGATAATCCACAAATAAAGGCGTGGTAGGGCGGGGTTTATTATGAGCCATAAATCTTTGAACGACATCTCCTCCTGAACCACTGGGCCGATTTCAATGAAACTTTACCAGAATATTCCTGGGGTGACCCTTTTTAATAATTGTTCGTGAAATTGAGAATGGCCAATAAATATTTGCGTGGTAAAGCGGGGCTTATTTTGATCCTGAAATCCTTGAACAACATCTCCTCCTGAACCACGGGGCCCATTTCAATGGAAATTTTCCTGAATGTTCCTAGGGTTACCCTTTTAAAAAATTGTTTGCAAAATTTTGATTGGCCCTTAAATATTAACGTAGCAGGGCGGGCCTAATTCTGAGCCAGAAGTCTTTGAATGGAATCTGCTCCTGAACCACTGGGCCAATGTCTGTGAAACTTTACCAGAATGTTCCTTGGGTATCGCTTTTGGCAAATTGTTCACGAAATTTTGGTTGGTCAATAAATATTGACAGGGCGGGGCTTATTTAAGCCCAGGACCTTTGAACGACATCTCCTCCTGAAGCACTTGGCCGATTTCAATGACACTTTACCAGAACGCTCCTTTGGAGACCATCTTTAAAATTTGTTTGCAAAGTTTTGATTAGCCCAAATATATGGGCGTGGCAGGGCAGGGCTAATTTTGAGTCTCCTCTGTAAATAGTGGGTGGGCAGGGTCTATTATCACTGTTTATTCTTTGAATTATATTTCCTTTCAACAATTAGGCAAATTTGAAAGAAGCTTTGCCAGAAAGTTTCTTGGATGAGATCCACTGGTCAAATCGGATTCAGGACAGCGGTTTAGGACCATTTTGGCCCTCTCGTTATCATTTTTCTTCAATCAGTTGCATGCCTGTATACCGAATCAGGGGTTTAAGCGTCTCTCGTTGTTTAAATACATTGATTTATTATATTCGCCCGTCAAAAGACGAGACGTATTATGTGATCACCTGTCGTGGGCGGGAGGCGTTAACTTCGTTAGTGGCTTGAGGTCACCGTCTCTTGAACGCATTCCAACTTATCAGTACTTTCAGTACTTTGATTATAAATTTCTACCGCACCTCCTTTTTCATATCAACATCGTTCTGAACCATTCGTGATTGTAAACATTGAAAGTAGGCCTATACTTACCGAAGCGTGTATGTACCCCCCTAGTAAAGACATATACTCCAAAGACGTATTCAAACCAGCAAAATGTCCAAATTACGATGACAAGTCAATATATACCTCGACATGTTTACCAGATATATGTATTCTTGACGGCATAGGAATGTAAAACTTGCCTTAATGAACATATAAATCCAATTCCAAGAACATGGATGTCGACATCTTTTGGACTTCTTGTCACTTGTCGTTGATATTCAGACGATTTTTTTCTTTCTCTGTGTAATACGACATAGAAATGTCGACATCCATGTTATTCGTAAAAGATACAAGTTTTAAATTCAAAATTCAATTTTTGGCAGTCTTCGCCATTCAAATTTATTGGAACCTTCTGAATATTTCAGATTTCTAATGATAATCTACAGACGGAATATTAATGATTAAATAACAAAAATCAGCAAATGAAATATCAAAAACTAAAATTCCTAAGTTATTTATTGCAAATACATTAATAATCAATTGGTGATCCACGAAAGCCATAATTAGAAGGTCTACCGATTGAATCTCCAATAGTTCGACCACCAGGATGTCTTAATCTAAGACTATGCAAGGTTTCAAAATAAGTCTATCAATTGAGTCTGTGCGTGACATTTCCAACAATTTGACATGTGCGTGAGGTACAAACATTGAGTAGCGTAGATAGCCACATACTGTAATATAAAGTTACCTGATGGTCTCAAGATACTTTGAGACCTTATCTTTCTACTGAACGCATAGTGAAGACTCTGGACATACTGTGTGGATGCACAGGCTGGTCAGAGTCTTTGCTTTGCTAATATTTGAATTTGTTTTTTTGTTTTTTTTTTTATTCATCCTTAGTTTACAAAACAGTTATTTCATTTACAACATTTATAACATGTAAAAGTATACTATCTGAAATACAATATAAACAATCATGGCTAAATATACAGTTCATAAAGGCATCTATAGATATTCGTATGATTGAGCAGATGATAAGGATAAACAAAAATAATATATTATGTGGGAAAAAAACCTTAGAATTTTCAATTGACCTTTATGTATCAAAAGGATGGTGATTTTGTACCAATCTTTTTACAATTGCCCAATTTCCTTTATATTTTTTGTTGCTTGACGTTTCATCATTAATCGAAGTGGATAGTTTTAGGCTATTAACAAGGCCGTTGACTGAAGGCACGATTTCCCTTAGTTTGCATGCATAGATATATCTTTTGAACTCTAAAAATAGTAAGTCAATTTTGGGGTTATTTTTGCAACACAAAATGATGTCAATATATTGTAGGTGAAAGTTAGTGTTTACTTCTCTCAGAATATTATTTACAAAACTAATTATTGGCTTGATTTTTTCACAATCATAAAACAAATGTTTTAAGGTTTCCACATTATGATGACAAAATGTGCATAAGGAGTTTTCAACAATATTCATTTTATGTAAAAGGTATTTTGTTGGGAATATTCTGTGTATTATTCTCGTTTGCATCCATTGAATATATGTGTCATTTGTTAATTTGAAAGTGTTTATGTACACGCTCTTCCAATCTCTATCGAAATTGTTAAAGACCGAAAACCATTTCTTCTGACTTGTTGGTTCTATATCATTTTTGATTAGCACAGAGTACACATATTTATTTATGTGTTGTTTAGAAATTAAAGGGTACATATAACAAGATGTACTCGGATTGTGTACTTTAACTAAGCTAGAATAATCAATTTGAATATTTTGTTTACGCATAAACGCTCTCACTGAGTTGCGTATACTATAAAATTCTAGAAAGTTTAATTTTCCTTGTACTAAATTTTTTATCCTTTCATACGATTTAAAGTTACCATTTTCCAAGAGTAAATCTTTGACTAGAAAAATACCTTTTTCGTATAATAGTTTGTTGAAGATATATTTTGAGTTTATTTTTATGTTTTCATTGTAAAATAAAGGTGAATGTAGTATTTGGTTCCAATTTTCAAATTCAAATTTATTGGTGTAGCAACAATACGCTTTGAGAACATCAGTCCAAAAATCGTTGCTCAAATTTTCAGAAGCAAGTTTGCAATACATCTGCCCAAAGTTGAATATTTTGGTTAAATCGAATAATGAGTCAGCTAATTTATAACATGAGCTATTTGGATGTATAATCATATTTTTTAACCATTTGATTTTCAGACTTTTAGCAAAACTTTCAATGTCTGTTATGTTTAAGCCTCCATCTTCAAGTCTTTTTACCACTACTGACTTTTTTTTATTTTAGGTCTTCCATCCCAAATGAATTCATTAAATAGTTCGTTTAATTTTTTTTATAAAATCGGATGTTGGAGAAGGTAAACTTATAAAAAGATGGTTTAGAGCGGGTAACAATAATGATTTAACAACTGTTATTCGACCAAGGGGGGTCAATTTTCTTCTTTTCCAAAAGTTTATAGTTTTTCTAATATTTTCTAACTTGCTATCAAAATTAAGACTTGTCATTTTTTCAAGATCGACATCAAAAACTATTCCTAAGAGTTTGAAATGTGTTTCTCCCCAGGATAATTTCCATCTAGTTTTAATCGATCGTGTACTGTATTTAAGAGAACCTATCCAGATTAGCTTTGTTTTATCGAAGTTAACTTTCAGTCCAGACATGTTTGAGAAAAGATTTAAGATTTCTAGAGTTGAGTGTAAAGATTTTTCCGTGCCAACGAATAGAAGAGTTGTATCGTCAGCGAATTGTGAAATAAGGTATTCATTACCATTGATTTTTATACCAGAAATGCCTTTGCACGATTTAATTTTTACGTTTAGAATCTGTGCGCATAAAATGAAGATGTAGGAAGAAATGGGATCACCTTGTCTGCAGCCTCTTTTTATAGAGAAATAATCGGATATGAAACCGTTTAGTTGTACTGAGACCTCAGTGTTATACAAGAAGAGCTTGATCCATTTTTGAATAGACTCTCCAAAGTTAAAGAAAGAAAGGGTTTTTTCGATAAAATTAAATGATAGCGAGTCAAAAGCTTTCTCAAAGTCTATTAGCATTAAAAGTCCTGGAATTTTATTATCTTCACAATGCTTCATGATATCGTAAACGACTCTATTATTTTCACCTATATATCTATCTTTGATGAACCCTGTTTGATCTTCTGAGATTAAATGATGTAACGTTTTCTTAAGTCTATTGGCAATAGAACCGGGCGCTAACTTGTAAAGTACATTTAATAGTGTAATAGGTCTCCAGTTTTTCAGAAATTGTTTTGGTTTATTATCTTTCGGTATACATATGATATTTCCTAGTTTAGTATTTCGCGAAAATGAGCCTAAATGGTAAGCATGGTTTATAAATCTGACGACAAAATGACCAATTTTATTCCAGAAAACTTTGTAGAAATTCGAGGTAAAGCCATCACACCCAGGACTTTTATCATTTTTCATATTCTTAAGGGTTTCTGATACTTCATTATAAGTTAGTAAACCTTCTAAAATTTCTGACTGGCTAGCGTTAAGTTTATTACAGAATATATTATCAAAATCCTTTTCTAGGTTCTCAATTGAATAGCTATTGTGTTTATCATACAGCTTTTCATAATATAATTTTGTTTCATTTAATATATCTTTTTGGGAATATATTCGCGCCCCATTTTCTTTTTCGATGAAAGGTATATTTTTACTGAGGTTATGGTGTTTTTCGAGATTGCAGAAAAAAATTGTGACTTTTTCTCCTTCATCAATCCATTTTGCTTTTGATCTTATGAAAGCGCCTTTTAATCGTTCAGTTCTTAAGGCGTTCAACTCTGTTTGTAAGTTTGCTAACATTTCTTTATTAGATTCGGTTAAGTCATTTTCTAATTCTTCAATATTTGAATTTGTTTGAAATCTCACGCACGGGCTCATTTGTAGTATGATGGATAGAATTGTTTCTTAACGCATTGTTGATGAATGGTGTGATTATCAAGAAATCCATCTGTGATAACAAAGCATTTTGCAACTGTTTTTCATCAAAGCTAGCGTGAACCATACAAATGGTTTGAGTAGTACAACGTATATCAAGTTCCTGAGATTAAAATTCATGAACATGTATTTACTTACACTAAGAATATATACTTCCTCAACTCATCAATTGTGAGAAGACTGATTAACTCTAACCCTGCTGTATTTAAACTTTGTCTCAATCAAATTACCGGTTTTGGTAATTTTTATCCAGTTTTACCCGTTATAATAACCACAAAAAGGATTTGGGACGTAAAAGTGTTGAGTTTTTGTACGCCCGAAGGGACGTATTATGTGATGGTCCCCGTCGTCCGTCCGTCCGTCTGTCCGTCCGTCCGTTAGCAATTTTTTTGTGCGCAACTCCTCCTAAACTATCAATTGGAATGAGCTGAAACTTGGCACAATTCCTCCTTATGGTGTTTAGTTTTGCATAAGATATTTAAAATTTAAATCGCTCCTGTCATTCCTGAGAAATCTCGAATTATCTGCCCTTGGTTTGAACAAAAATCACTGTTTTTTTGGGGTTTTTGTGCACAACTCCTCCTAAACTATCAATGGAAATGAGCTGAAACTTGGCACAATTCCTCCTTATGATATCTAGTTTTGCATAAGACATTTGAAAGTCAAATTGCTCCTATCATTCCTGAAAAATCTTGAATTATCTGCCTTTGGTTTAGACAAAAATCACTTTTTTGTGTGCACATCTCCTCCTAAACTATCAAAAGGAATGAGCTGAAAACTGGCACAATTAAACCTTGTGATGTCTAGTTATGCATAAGACCTTTGAATTTTAAATCGCTCCAGTCATTTTGGAGTAATCTTGAATTATCTGCCACTGAATTAAAAAAAAATAAAATAAACAAAATTCTCTGTTTGTTGTGTGCGCAACTCCTCCTAAACTATCAATGGAAACTAGACACAATTAATCACTATGATGTCTAGTTGCGCATATTCAAAATGCTCCAGTCATTTCTGAGAAATCTTGAATTATCTGCCCTTGAGTTGAACGAAGATCACAGTTTTTTGTGTGCGCAACTCCTCCTACACTATCAATAGAAATGAGCTGAAACTAGACACAATTACTCCCTATGATGTCTTGTTGTGCATAAATATTTAAAATACAAAATGCTCCTGCCATTCTTAAGATATCTTGAATTTTCTGCCATCGATTTGTCTGAGAACAAATTTTTTGTGAGTTCCTTTTCTCTTACATTTTGAATGGGAATGAACTGAAACGTGCCACAATGACTCTGTAGGTTGTCTATTTGTGCTTAGGACTAAAGAAATTTTCATATGAAAAGTTGTTCCTGATTTGTCTGTCCTTTACTTAACAAAAAAGCTTAAAGTTACAGATTTTTTGTGCGTGTGTGTGTGTGTGTGTGCACAACTCCTACAAATTTTATTGGATTGAACTGAATCTTGCCACAATGTACCCCCGATATTTAGTTGAGCATAAGACTTCAGAAATTCAAAAGGCTTGGGTTTTTCTTCTATTATCTGCCCTTGAATTAATTGAAATTCACAATGCTTTTGTGATCAACTTGTCTTACACTTTGAATTGGAATGAACTGAAACTTGCAAAATGACTATTGGCGTATAGTTGTGCATAAAACTATTTCAATTTACACTCAAAGGGTCATACTATGTTATGGCCCTAGTGGTATGTCCGTCTCTTTGCAATTTTTTTAACTATCATTCAAGCTCATGTTACTGACAAGCCAAGGTTACTGACAAGCCCCTTCGGGCGTTTATGCGCCGCTCTGCGAAGCTCTTGTTGGGTTATGTTTTGAAGAGGATTTGACCTTATTACAAGCCCTTGCCCTTGAAACATGCGGATCTTTATCATATAGTACTATTTGTATGCCAAATATGAGGATTTAGCCTGATAAAGCGTAAAATTAGTTGACAATGTTTTGTTTTAGATATAGTTGAGAAAAACATTTGACCTTGATTTATGAACTTGATGTTGACCTTTATTTTGACTTCAGTTGATGAGATCAATGAGACCCAACATCATGCCAGACACTAACATCGAATCGTGGATTTGCTTGGAGTTTACACATATTATACCTTTATATTTGACCTCGACCATATCACAATGCCAGCCCCCCCCCCCCACCCCACCCCACCCCCTTCCGCATCGATAGCTCAGGGACAAATAGTTTTATCCTGTCTGTTTGTAACCTTGTTTGTTTGTCTGATTGTCAGTAAGTCTTTCTGTCCCTTTGTCCGAGGCTAGGAAAGGATGTAATGGTATAACTGGCGATAAAAATTCCAGGATTCCATTGTTAGGTGCTACAAGCAACCGCGATACAACTGAAATATTGTTGAAAGCGGCCTAAAACCCCATCCAAACAACCCGTTTGTCCTAGCGAAAAACTTTGACTATAACTATTGAATGGTAAGTGGTAGAGCCTCCATATTTGTGCGTTGCTTGTGACACAAGCTTTCTGTTGGTACCAACTTAAAGATCATCAGACATGGTCAATGTCATTTTTCAAGGTCAATGTTATATAAAATGAAAACTTATTTTGGCCTTATACTAAAGGTCATATTTTCGAACATAAAAACTGCAACATTTGCAATTTCCTCTGAGTGGTGGGTGATGGAGACATCATATTTCACATGTTTATAGCTTGTTATGCCATAACTTTGGAGTGGTAATTTGTCACGCCTGCATATTTCACATGAATCTTGGAACTGCTAAAACCTTTCGGCTTTTACTAAAGTCAGGGTCACCACTAAAGGTCAATGTCATACTCTCCATAACATTGACCATTTCTTTTGAATGTTTAGTGATAGAATCTTCATAATCCCACGTGTTTAACTTGTGGCAACACGTATTTTCAACAATTTTAAGGTCATCAATCAAGGTCAAACGCAATCGGAAACCTTCGGCGATTCTAAGGAATAGACCTCGGGAATAATGAGGGCGCAGACATTAAAGCGCATCAAATCGCACATGGGTTTTGTGACGTTACAAACATAGCAAAGACGATTTTACGAAAAAGAGAGTCAACGCATGGTTAAAACGGGACATTATATGATTTGATAACAAAACGAGGTACTTTCTAGTTTACGGAAAAGCCCGAGCGTTGTTTCGAATGAGTTAAACGAAGTATAAATCAGCAGTTATGAAAAAGAGACTCAATCTAAGGTAAGGTCACATTTTAGCTCCACTGGTCGAAGGTCAGCGAGCTTTTGTCATGGCGGAGTAACCGTCATACGTGCGTCCGTACGTAAAGTTTTCTTTAAACATCTTCTCCTCCTAAACCAATGGGCCGATTTTGACGAAACTTGGTAGAAATGTTCCTTGTGTGATTCTCTTCTAAATTAGTTTAGAAATTCAAATTGACCCCAAATATGGGCAGGGCAGGGCTTATTTTTAGCCCGAAATCTTTGAACGCCATCTCTTCCTGAACCAATTAGCTAATTTCAATGAAAATTTACTAGGATGTTCCTAGTGTAATCTTTTTCAAAAATTGTTCGCAAATTTTTTATTTGCCCATAAATATGAGCGTGGGAGGACGGGGCTTGGTTTGGGCCCTAAATCTTTGAATGACATCTCCTCCTGAACCTCTTGGTCAATTTCAATGAAACTTTATCAGAATATTCGTTGGATGACCCTCTTCAAAAGCTGTTCTCAAAATTTTGATTCGTCCATAAATATGGGTGTTGCAGGGCGGGGCCTTTTTTAGCACGAAGTCTCTGCACGTTATCTCCTCCTGAACCACTTGGCCGATTTCAATGAAACTTTGCCAGAATGTTCCTTGGGTGACTTTTTTTCTAAAATTGCTCCCAAATATTTGATTGGCCCATAAATAAGGGCGTGGCAGGGCGGAGTTTTTATGAACCCGAAAACCTTTTTGAATAAGTGTGATATTTTAAAGTGATATATAAATAGTTTTCTTCCCTGTTACTTTAGCTCACCTAAGCACGAAGTGCTCAAGGTCTTCCAATGTTCGTCACCAGTCGTGAGTCGTCCGTCGTCCACAATTTCTTAAAACATTTTCTCCTCCTTAACCGGTGGGCTAATCTTGATGAAACTTGGCAGAGATGCTCCTTGGGTCAAGCTCTACCAAAGTTGTTCAAATAGATGATAAATGTTGAGCCAGCTGTACAGACCGTGCTGTCAGTGTGGTCATTGAGTTGGCTAATGTGCTGCAATGTTAAAAAAAAACAACCATCTTGTTATCTTTCAGTAAGAATGTCGAGCTGATTCAAAAATGATAGGGGTATGCATGTATTTCGATGTTAATCTATTTTTTAGCTTGACATTGAGCTGGAATGTCTAGCGAACTCAATAATTAGTCTTATCATCTGATCTCCTATACTATTGTATATTTACCATTTCGAACAGTTTCACAGTTAACCCTTTCCTGTTTTACAAAATTTTGGACCTGTCCAAATTCAAAGGTTTTGCAGACGAAAATTTAAAGTGGATTTAATTTGAAAAATAACCATTCTGTAGGGTAGAAAACAGTGTGGAAAAAGAGGAAATTGCTTGTCAGAAGCAATTTCTTCTTTTTTCACAATGTTTTCTCAATCATAAAATCACAGGCACGAAAAAAGCAGGGATTAAACAGCAAAGGGTTAATAGAACTATCCGTCACATGAACGGGGCAACAGTATGAACTGTTCCATCTATGCGCAGTAAGCACCGAACTGTTGCCCGGTTGCGAAAATGGCGTCATTTTGTGGCACGTACAATAAACGTGCCAAGTGGCGCGCTTTAAAGGATTTTATCAGAAAGTCTACCTTCATTCTCTCTATCCATCTTTTAAAAACATATTTTTTTAAAAAATCAAAAAAATATATTTACAAATATTAGTAATCAGGTAATAAAGCAGTAATCATATAGCGATTAGTAAAACAATATTAAAAAAAAATATTGTACTCGGTGTCGGGGATGTCTTTCTGAACTGTTGCTCGATGCCATAAAATAACATAACATAACCTTCATTCACCCAGTAATGTTTACAACATTAGGCATGGGGTTAGTCATAATAAGACATTGTACAGCCAGAGACAGAGGGCAATTTTTTAAAACGTCTTCCCCTCAACAAGGGAATTTACTTTTAAACAAAACCCCATAATTAACTTTTATCATGCAATAAAGCCTGTATTACCCTGATAACAACTGCCTGATAACATAACATGATATCATTCAGTCTATTTTAAGAAACAAATTGAATACACTTTCACCTAGATTTCTTTGATTTTTAAGGGTTTATTATAATTAAGTGCTGAAAATGATTGCATGATAAATAGAATAACACGTTAGTGTCTTAAAATATCAATGTTATCTGGTCTCGGCTGCGAGAAATTATCATGACTCGGCAGAGCCTCGTCCTGATAAATTCTCCCAACCTCGACCAGATAACATTGTTATTTTTAGACACTAACATGTTATTCTCTATATATACCGTTGTCAGGTTACTGTTGATCTGGCTGTTGAGCTAGACCGTTTGGTTTTGAGCTTGAAAATCGAGCAAAGCCATCTTGTCTGTTTTGCCATTGAGCTGTGAGTTAGAATGTGAGCTTAGTTCTATGAATTGTCGTCTCGTCATCTTGCTGTTGAGCTGGCTTTTGAGCTTAAATGTTTGGTTTTGACCTGGAAAATCGAGCAAAGCCATCTTGTCTGTTTTGCCATTGAGCTGTGAGTTGGAATGTGAATTGCCGTTGCTGAATTTGCTGTTGGGCTTGCGATTGAGCTTGAATGTCGGCCAGTTTAACGAGATATGTGTTGAGCTGAATATTGATTACTGGTGATTCAGTCAAAGTGACAGATCCAATTATTACCAAGATAGACCAAAACGTTTGGTCCATCTTGGCCCGAGGTTATGAAGCTTTTCTCGGGCTCAACTGAAAATGTTCTCAAATTTTAAATTTCAATGCATGTAAATGTTAGAAATTAAAAGATAATATAAATAATTTTTTATCCATAACAACTAATTATTATTATTATTAGCTTTTATGAGAATACCTTAAAATGAGTATTAAAACAAAATAACGGCTTAAATCTCTGATTGAAATTTGAGAAAAGTTTGAATTGAGAATGAGAAAAGTTTTATAACCCGTGCCCTGATCCGTCATATATTTGGCTGAAACATGATTTTTAGTATATATAATTTTTTTTTACATATTCTGAAATCTGATGCCTTCTATTTTTGTCATCCGTCGAATGACACCTTGACATTCTTCAACATCTCGGGAATTCCAAGATGGTCGCCAAATGTTCAAAAATGGAAATTCATGGAATAAAAATGTTTCTATTGGCAGTTTCTTGCTGAAATTACTGCAGGCTGGCCAGAATCTTTGCTTTGCGCACATTTGAAATTGATGAAAATGTCACACACAGGCTCATCTTTTTTTTAAAAAATGCTATTTTTGGGCATTTCAACTAGCTTGCATGAGGTTTTCCACACAATAATTAAGTAGAAAACGGAAAGTGTTCGCTGAGATCAGGGTGTACGGTTGTGCAGGCTGATCTCATTCGGGAACCTTCGGCGATTCTACGGAATAGACCTCGGGAATAATACGAGCGCAGCCATGAAAACGCGTCATTTCGCACGTGGATTTATATGACGTCACAAACATAAACGTTCCCGCTGAGGATGACGTTGCATAAAACAAAATCAACGAAAGAAAAATAATGGGCATATCATAATTTGATAACAAAACGCAGTGTCTTACTGCGTTTTGTCATCAAATTATTATATGCCCAAAAGATCTTGAAAGACGATCGGAAAGAATTAACAAAATGTGATTTTCTTCATGCGTATTAACCGAAGTACCACCAGGAGCCGAATTACCTAAAAAATGACCCAAAATTACTACACTTACGTCCGAGGTACTTTTCAAGTTACGGAAAAGTCCGAGCGATGTTCCGAATGGGCTGATCTTTGTATATACTGTCCGACAAGAATTCGTCGTGAACAGTTAAATATTTTCGTGCAAAGAGAGGGTTGATCGAATAAAACCGAAGTCTGTAAGAACAGTCGATAATTTATTTATTCAAAGATTGACTCAAAACACGAGACTTGTTGAGGGGATAAAACAAGTGTCACTTTTCCCTCTCGTATTTTTTCGGGAAGTAACGCCCTTTGCCCCTGTTATACTTTCAAATAAAGCAACTACTAAGACCTTATTAAAAGGGGTCGGCCCTCAGGTCACGTGCCAGGAAACAGCTACATTATAATGCAAAACAACTTTCTATACAACCGACGTCAATGAACTACCTTATTAGAAAAATAAAGACTGTACTTTGACGGGGGCGAATGCGACTTACTGCTATGTTACTAATTCACCATCTTCAAATTATGAGGTCGCCTTCCAATTATCAACCCTTAAGTTAACGATTTTTAAGTTCGTAATTTGAAAAGAACTGAACAGGATTTCTGCAAAATTCTTAAAAAAAAAAAACAAAAAAACACACACATACACACAAAAAACGGCAAATATTGTCTATACGAGTATTATCTCTTTTTGCCACAAAATTTTATTTCATTTTTCTGAGATTTCAATATTTTGCGAATAATCGTTTATTTATTCATTTTTTTTAAGCAAGGGGCGAAACATTTTACATGCCTTTCACCTAAAATTCCATACGGAATTTGCAAAAACCAAATAAAGTCTTATGGAATTATCCTCTTCTGAAGAATAGGCTACTTACATAGATAATCATTAAAAATCCTCAAAAGACAGCTTCGCAAACGAGTATTGTGTCATTGTTGTTTTCAACATAAAAAGATACAAAAACAGTATCAATGGTAAAAAGCAATATGCTATCTTAGTATATTAAGTCATTATAATTTGGCTTCGAGCGGTTTAAGGTTTAAACGGTATGAGATGCGCCCGTCATTATCCAAGCTTTAAATTATAATTATGTTTAACAAATTAACTAGAATCAATAACGAACTCACTGAATATTCCCCTTTATCTTCTTTGTTATTTACAACCGTTCCACGTCAAAATTTCGCTAATAAACTATCAATACTTCTAAATGAAAGACGATGCTTTTGACGTAATTCGAGACATATTTGATTAGATTTCGTTTTTAAAGCAAATACATTTCGTCTCGTATTCGGAATGAAGACAAACTCCAGCTTCCAATGACGTTTATAGCCTTAAGGTATTTGAAAATATTGGAGTCACAAATACAAATGAATTAAATCTCTTCGCGCCAAAATTATGATGAAAATTTAAGTAATCTCTGTAGTTTCAAACCAGATAAGAGACTAAGAGAGAATTTGTTAATTTGAAAGTAAGTATGAAACTAAAAAACTAATCACAATGTAAAAATAGGCGTAGAGGATTCATAAAAACGTTTAAATAGTTTTTTTTTTGTTTTGTGATTCAGATTCTCTCTTCATTTCTTATAATTGTAAAAATAGGCGTAGAGGATTCATAAAAACGTTTAAATAGTTTTTTTTTGTTTTGTGATTCAGATTCTCTCTTCATTTCTTATAATTAAATATTATGTAGCAAAAATATAAAGAATTATCCATAATTTAACAGATAACCCCGGGGCTGCTTTGTCCGAAAACTCACAAAATGGCTACGTACTCGAAATTGTTTTCATTGAGAAATATTTAAGTATAGTGTGGTTTCCGTGGTCGAGATATAGAGCATTTATCCCAAGAGCATTCGGGAACCCTCGGCGATTCTACAGTTTACGGAAAAGTCTGAGCGATGTTCCGAATGGATAAAGAAGTCACGAGTTCGATTCCGAAAGCGACTTTTGATCTAGATTAATATTTCATTGGCCTATACTTTCGATGCGAGTACAGGAAATATCCCGACAGACTGACATGAACTCTAGGGATTGAATTAAGTTGTAAGAACTTTTCTCCCAATCAAGAAAAAAATAAAAACGGATTCTAAAAAACCTATGTTCTGGTTAAATACTTAAAAATGTACTTTTTTTAATTTTAAAAATATAGAATTGCAAAAAAAGTTTATCGAAATGTTTTGATAAACGCATAAGCATAGATCAAATTACGCTTTAACAGAACTAGCACAACCAAATTTTGGTTTTAGTAATTTGATGAATAACTCACAATGAAGTTTTGTTATATGAATATCTCGAGGGGTTAGCGTAACACTATTGTAAGTGCCTGTAGATATATAGGCACTTACAATAGTGTTGCACTGATCCCTCGAATTCTGACCAAATTTTATTGCAGATAAACAATAACTGATTTCATTATTGATATCATGCAATGAAACAAGTCTATACAGATAAGTGTATATTGTATTTTTATTGGTAGTTATTTCTTCAAGATATTACTCCGGGCATTTAAAGCAATTACCAAAAATGGTGCCGCTATAGGATGTCCAAGATGTCGTATCTACAACTGTAATTTAACTGAAGATACGATTATTTGATTCCCAACCGACGACATGTAGTTAATACTTTCTGGAATATGTCAGAAAAGTTATAACTGCAGTTAGATATTGGTATAATCTTGAATATTATCGGTTAATTGAAATTTACATTAATTGCTGGCTGGTAGAAAATGTTATGACAAATTTTATGTAATTAAGAAAGTATGATTTATATGGCATTTTTATTTCTACTTAAATTACCGAGAAATAATTGAATTGTAGTTGTGCCAATCCAGATTCTAGCATTTTGATTGGCTGAAAAATTTTACTTGATCGCTCAATTAAAACAATTTTCATTTTGCAATGTGTAGGCTTGCGCAAAAAGTAGTCCCAAAAAGATGATGTTATTTTTCAATTTTCAGCTTGAAAATATCAAATCATAAGATACATGGTGAGTATTAATTAACTCCATGGAGGCATGGAAAAAACATAAATAAACATATGCACGAAAACGCTTTGCGAATTCATATAGTGTGATTAGGTTTTTAGTTTCATACATCCACCAAATCAAGAAATCATTCATCCCTATTACTCCATTTTACTTGTATATTTTTGTTTATAACTTAATGTTTTACATTCGCCACATTTATTAGGAAAAAGTACATTTCACGCATAAACTGTTATTCGCATTCAACTGTAACTTTTACCATGTCAGTCCTATTAAATACGGCCCATCCTTTTTTTTAAAAGTTATTTTTTGAAGAGGAGTTTGAATTTTATGAGAAAGGAAAATAATAAAGAGATAAAGAATCAAATCACTGATGGTGGACGCCCGTCTGGTCATTGTAGGTCGATATAAATTTGCTGTAGAAAATAAAGTTCGTATTAGGTAGGTTTATAGGCTTTGTAATATTATCGCCTTTTTAAGACTAAATTTTGTTTCGAACCTTATCTGTATAAAATACAAAACAATAATTTATTGAAAAGCTTTGCAAAATTCAGACTAAGTTCGCATAAATTATCAATAGAAACGGGACGGTATACTAATATTCCAAGAAATGAACGGTTTTGTACTATTTGTAATAAAAGATTTATAGTCAGAGTATCACTTTTTGATGGTTTGTCAAAAATATTCACATCAAAGGAAAACATAGTTAGGTAATATATCCTTTCCAACGATTGATAAATTTGCTACTTTAATGTCAAATACTAACAAAAAATCAATTCTTAATATCTGCAAATATCTTTATAGTAGTTTTGAAATACGTGAAAAATTTATTACTGATAATTCTTAACATGTATTTATTCATTTGTTCTTCTTTTTTCAATGTTCATAAACTTAAACACTCCCGAAAGTGATCTGTTATACATGCATTTTGTATTTTTCATATTTGTATCTGTGTTTGTCCTTGCCATATTTTTTTGTTATATTTGTAAATGGCCAAAGACATGTTATGATGTCGATATGCCAATAAATGAAATGAAATGAAAATGTAATATAATTCCGATCGTGGTATTGTTAGATGTTCCGAAAAAAGTTCTCTGAAGTAAATGAACTCCGCGTATTCATACAGAGTGATTATGTTTTTAGTTTCATACCCAATTGAATTTTAAAAAAAAAACATTCTCTTCTACTCTTCGAAATTTTCTCAATGAAGTTACCATATTCATTAATTATTAGAACTCATAAATTACTCCGCGCATTGTGCAACCGAATTAAAATTCCCGAGATAATGAAAAAAGTCATCAATGCCAAAATGCCCATTGGTCAGTTCGACACCTCGTAAATATGTCAACGATGATTTCGGACACAATGGACAGTGGTCAAATTGATGGAAAGATGACCAGTGATATTCGTGCTCATGCTTAAAACATACTCATGCATGTTGATAATATTTGACCTTGTGACAAACAGGTATCTGGTGGCATGCTTGGGTACCCTAAGTTACAGCGTAAAATTGACATTCATCTAAAACAAAACCTTTCTAAATCGTTCGCTCAGCGCTCCATTTATTCATTCCAAACACGCGCTCAAACCGCTCCAAAAAAAACTAAAGAAATACAATTAACAGCTATATTAAGAATAAATATAAAGAGGAAAAAATCGCAGTTTCACTGACATCATTAAAATTGAAAGAGTCTGATTTTATAGAACTTGTATACTTATTGCATTAAAGGGGGGGTAATGAATCTCGCTAATTTATTCATCTTGAACAAAATAAGCGATATCGGATTACCTCCCTTGAATTTGACTCAAAACGCGATCCACAAATAAACAAAAAAAAAACAAAAAAAAAAAAACACCAAAAAACAGACGTTGCATTACGCATTGCGCAGAGACTGACACCAGTCTATACTTAACGCAATACCAAGAAGGTCCAATGCAATAAATAAAAATGTTTGAGTCTAAATTAAGGCTCAAAATTCACAATAGAAACCTCTGTTCCGCGACTCGCTTTTTATATAGACAATATCAGATAATGAAATTACGTGTATATATAAATGACAAGAAATATAGCGGAAAATTATGTCTGTCATTTGTAGTTTACTTTGGAAACATGCCTACAGAATCCCATTTCTTTACGCTCTTGCAGAAAAAAAGCTAAGGGAAAACATTTAGTAAAATGAAGAAATTGCTTGTCACAAGCAATTTCTTAATCTTCCACAATGCTATCTGTCTCAAAAACACAAATTCCGTTTAAATTCCATAAAATGAAAATTGTCGACTGCAACTTCTTTGAAATTGGACCAGTCTAAATTACTTTCGTCTGGTAATAAGTTAATCAGAATATTGTCAATGACCGTACATATCTCGGATCACGCCCCGAATTTCACCTTAAATCTCAATTTGCAAACTGACCATTTTGTCAAGACTAATTATTTAGCAATAGGACAAAATTAGAGGCCGCGTTTTGCTGGTCCGCCTTTTAGCTTGACTTCAATTAGCTCGAAAACTGACCTTTCGGTGGACAGAGGTCATTCAAGGTCAGGCCACATTAGCTGGTCATTTTGTATCGCAAATGGATATAAAATTTATCACTGCTGAGGGAATGCATTTAATTAGATTTGATAATTGTTAAATTGATACTTAGGTGATAAATCACAAAAATATGATTATCTACAGCTAGATAGGGTTGTAGTTACGATACTGTGCACGTCCACAAACAATTTGTTCGACAGAAGTTAAAAGAGAATGCCCATCTTGGTAACGTATTTAACAATGGAATAAATGCGTTAGAATATACATTCAGTTTTCTGCATTCAATCTATCGAATTAAAACATTTTCTTCTCGTCCATTATTTAAATAACGTAACCGAAAATGTGAATAATTGAATTTTGATTGAGAAGAAAAACGAAGGCTAGTGAGCTATTGTCATGGCGGAGTGTCCGTCGTGCGTCCGTCCGTCCGCGCGTAAGCCTTTTCTTTAAACAGCTTCTCCTCCCAAACCAATAGGCGGATTTTAACGAAACTTGGTAAAAATGATCCTTGGTTGACTCTTCTTAAATTGTTTCAGAAATTTCGATTGGCCCCCAATCATGGGCGTGGCAGGGCTGGGCATTTTTTCACTTTTGAAAGATTCAAATGTAGGCGTGGTAGGGTGGGGCATTTTTTCACGTTAAAATATTTAAAAATCCGTCTCCCCCTAAACCATTGGGCCGATTTCAATGAAACTTGAAACAAATATTGGGGTGACAGGGCGGAAGTCAGGGGTTATTAAAGTCAGTGGAGCGATACTGGCCCTCTTGGGCCTCTTGTTTTTTGTTTGTTTGTTTTTTTTTTCATCCAGAACGCATGGCCGGAATCTTTTTAGTGTAAACTTGTACTTTGACTTTAAAAATGAATTCACTGCAAATATAAACTGCAAGTTGTTTGAAATTAGGAAATATGAATTCTTCGTCTCCGATTTACTTTAAATTTAAAAGAAATATGTTACGCGAAAATATCAGGAAATAAATATGGTTTCAACTTCATATAAATACGAGTTTCGACTCAAATCATACGAACACGGCTGCATGAGCATAACCTAATGTCAAGAAGACCATGTATTCGTATTCCGCTGTCCCGAATTCATCATGTCGGCCCGAGTTAACATGGGCTCTTGACCACGTTGGCTTGAGCATAAGACGCTGGCGCCCCGTGCTATTCACGGATAATAATAATAATAATAATAATAATAATAATAATAATAATAATAATAATAATAATAATAATAATAATAATAATAATAATAATAATATCTTTATTTTAAGAAGGCGAAACACTAAGACAAATCTTTCAAAATTAACACATTGAAATTTCTCTTTTTTACAATGTTGCCTTCAGTGAAAGAAAAATTAATGAGAAGTGATAATGAAATCATGATAAAAAATATGATGAAAGTCGCCGAAAAAGATGATGACAAATGATGACATATGAAATAACAATGGAAACAATATACAAGAAAATTCATGTATTAGTAAATCTTCGGACAGATACACCATTTACTGAAATAAATAAGATGCTTTCTGCTTCGACTGTTGATTTAGTTAAGAGCAAGTACTGATTAAGTTTGTTTTTGAAGCTAGATAAAGAAGATGCATTTCTAATTGAAATTGTGATTTCCAGGTATTGCCTGGACTACACTGATAGGCGGGGTAGGGTGTTGAGAAAGTCGGGGAAAAGGTTTCATGCAGCAAACATTGCTGGGCACGATCGTAATGGGGGATGGGTCCGTCATGGTTTGGGGTGACATCAACTGGGATGGGCGGACTGATCTTGTTATTTAAGAAAGAGGTACTCTGACAGCTCGTAGGTACATTGATGAAATCCTTAATACCCACTTAAGATATTACGCTGGTGCTATTGGGGATGGATTCATTTTAATGGATGATAATGCCCGTCCACGCACGGCCCGTATGGCCCTAGAGTATCGCCAAGAAGAGGGCATTCCATGTCTGGACTTGCCGACTCTCTCATTGGGCTTAAATTCGATAGAGCATATGTGGAATGAGCTACAGGTCCGAGTTTCGACTTGCCATGTCCAACCAAGGACACTCAAGGAGCTCGGCCAGATCCTTAGAGAAGAATGGTCTGTTATTCCCCATAGAGTAATCCAGAAATTAATCAGGAGTATGCAAAGGTGCTGTCAGGCTGTTATTGACAGCGCCGGCTCTCATACTCGGTATTGAACGAAATGCAATTCAAAGAACTCCTTTTTTTGTCAAATTCGATTTTTTCAATTTTCAAGAAAACAGGCCGATTTCTAGGGTCTTCCTGTTATGTCTACATTTAAGTCTTCTTAACATGATAAATCTTTATTTTCTTCCTAAAATTTGATAAACTGATAACAACCGACCATTTTCCAACACTCTTATAATCAAATTTCATTTTTTCCTGAAATTATAGTACAAAAAAGTTTTGGTGCGTAGCAAACTTTGAGTAATGACTGTATCATAAAATCACGAGAAAACATCTTCAAGTCTAAGTGAACCCTTTACATCTTTTACCCCAATAAATTTAATAAATTAAACTATAAAAAATGAATATGTATTACTTGCTGTAATCAATGTACAAAAGTATGTTAATAAAAACGTCTATTCGAATCCGCGTTGAGGTGCCATGCATTAGTGGACTTAATTCTAAATAGCAGTTGATGGATTGAAGCTTTTCAATCTTTGTTTTGGCCGATTGCAAACATCAATAATGAAGTTTGTATCTTTCATCATACAATAAAATAATGGTTATTAACATAAATTACATAAAACAACGGAATAAAAAAAAAAAAGAAAAAAAAAAAAAAAGAAAATCCTACACAACACCTTACCCCAATCAACGATGTTGACTTTGCATCTTTATAAATCATATATCAAAAAATCTTATTCTATTTTTCTTTTTCTTAAACCGTTAAAATCTACCGTTGATTTTTTTTAGAGCGGCACTATTGTTTGGGTCATTTGAGCTGCCTATTTCGACAACGGTGATCATAACATTATCATAAAAGATTAACTGACAATACGGATTAAACAATCCGGTCATAAATTGGGAAAGGATGTCTTCTGTGTTATCATTCCAACATTTTAACGGCCCTCCTTTTATCTTTGCCCCGCACGAGATAATACTCCCATAATTCACCACATAGTGAAAACGTCACTTCCGCAGTAGGAAAACCATACAGTGACGTTTAATGACTAAAAATAGTACGGTTAGGGTTTCCATTAGTGGCGTTGTACACGAATCGCACCGAAATACCCGCTGCGTATAACGGACAGCTCCCTTTTCAGCCCTTTGTGTTCCCTTCTTGGTTAACTTCATCTTATAACCACCTGATTTTGACATTTGTCTTTCCTATTGTTGTTTAAAGTGTTCTTGTCGTTTACATCATTTACAATAAACCACAGAGTCTTCTTGATTCTCCCAACTGTATCCCTGGTAATACGAGAAAATGTGATTCCAAAATTTAATCAAAATCGTTTAATCGTTATCGGGGAAAAAAAGAAAAAAAGAAAAATAGCATTCCGCGTTAATGCAAAAGTCGGTTCATACTTGCAAATGCCTGCGAAAAAAAATGAATTGAGACATCATACGAAATAAAGAAGAAGAAAAAAAAGAAAAAAATACGTGAAAACGTTCATTTAATTGCTGAATTATATTAAGATATTTGACCCGTCACGTGAAAAGGGACCATCTTGGAGCTCTGTAAAATAAATATTTGGAAAAAAAAAAGATTGGGTCCAGCATTGGTCAACCAGAGGTCGCATTTCAAAAATTCTTTCACTGGAAGGTAGATTGATCATTCTTTATTCAGAAACTAAGCACATTGCGAAAAGTTTCTACCCTAGTCAGTCTGCGCAATCCTCGCAGTCTGACTAGGGTCGACACATAACGCACTAACCAGATGGTCCCTTTTCGTTTGACGGGGACACAAATATGACAAAGTACCTTTTTGATAGGCCGAAAGACTTTCATGTAGCTTCGATAACGAAGGTACCGTTTTAGAGGTTGTTTGACTCTTACAGCTTCGATAACGAAGTTTCCCCTTTCGATAGCAAAGATCAATTTTGAATTTACCGATGGACTATTTCGGTAACCCATTTTTGAAAGGGTGGATGGATATTATGTAGCTTCGATAACGATAATCCGTTTTGATAGGCTGAGAGACTATCATGAAGCTTCGACAACGATAATCCGTTTTTGATAGGCCGAGAGACTATCATGTAGCTTCGACAACGATAATACGTTTTGATAGGCTGAGAGACTATCATGTAGCTTCGATAACGATAGCCCTTTTTGATAGTCCGAGAGACTATCATGTAGCTTCGACAACGATAATCCGTTTTTGATAGGTTGATTGACTATCATGTAGCTACGATAACGATGATAGTTTTTGATAACCTGATGGCCTATCATGTAGCTACGATAACGTTGATTATTTTTGATAACTGATGGACTATCATGTAGCTGCGAAATTGATGGCCCTTTTTTGTAGGCTGATAGATCCTTGGACGACGGAGATCCCGATTTGAAAGTCTGGTGGTCTATAATGTAGCTTTGATAGTGATAAGACTGATTGACTATCATAAAGCTTCGATGTCATAATACGCGGTCATTCTCCAATTATTTCATGTAAAAAAATTCAAGGGAAGAGGTATACCAAAAAATGTCGGACTTGCAGTAGAGTCATGTGCCTCTGGACGGATTCTTTGCAGCCGCATCTTAAACTTCGTCATTCTTATTTAGCCAGATGGTATTTTCGTGACATAATAGTGATCAAAGATTCAGGGTCAATTCATTTTGAGGTGTGAGTCGGATATTCTGTTAGGTCAAAGACGGGGTATCTCTCTGGAATGGAAATCATATTATGATGATTGAAGAGAAACGAATGCATAATAGAGGAAAATAAAACCAGAGGACAGATGAGAAATAAAGACATCAAAAAGGACCCTTCGTTAGAGAATTACAAAAAGACTGTATTAATGACAAAAATCTCCGATTGTAGTGGAAAATGACACGTTTTCTGGCCGAATCTTTGTCACTGGTAGATTAATTCATTTTGGTTATGATGATAATTTCCACAGACCAGTTATCTCACCCGCTTTTGAACGCGTTTTATGTTATGTAGCGTTTTATTCACGACATAACCAATCTACTTTATCCGTTATTCAGCCCTGCGTTCAGGATGACAAAATGATGCAAACTGTTTTCCAATTGTACCCCGTTTTGCACATGCACTTACCTGCAAAGCGGGAAAAATTGGCAAACTGTTTGCGCCGTTTTATCATCCTAAACGCAGGGCAGAAAAGCATGCCTAAATGAAGTCACTTGGAAGCTTAGCTGTCTCAAATTGTTGATATTAACAATAATAATGCTAATAATACTAACAATAACAATGAAAAAATAATACTAATAAAAATACTACTACTACTACTACTACTACTACTACTACTACTACTACTACTACTACTACTACTACTACTACTACTACTACTACTACTACTACTACTACTACTACTACTACTTCTAATAATAATAATAATAATAATAATAATAAATAAATAAATAAGTAAATAAATAAATAAATAAATAAATAAATAAATAAATAAATAAATAAATAAATAAATAAATAAATAAATAAATAAATAAATAAATAAATAAATAAATAAATAAATAAATAAATAAATAAATAAAAATAAATAAATAAATAAATAAATAAATAAATAAATAAATAAATAATAATGATAATGATAATGATAATGATATTTTATGAAAGTAAAACACGAAGAAATTCGTTCAAAAGTAAACAAAAAAGCCAAAAACGAACAATCTTAGACTTACCAGAATTCAAAGATTTTCAACCGCCAATTGAATGTGAGTTAAAATGATAAGAGACTGAAAAAACTTGTAGAAAAAAAAGAAGCAATTTTTCTTTTTTTCTACATGTTTTCTCTTATCATTACCCTCTTTGCATAATAAATCTGGATTGTGAGAAAATTGTCTTATGAAAGCTACAACGCATCTAATTTTTTTTTAGATTACATATTTTTTTTTAATTTTTTTAGACCTTATGAATAATAAATCTTATTTTTTTCTTAGAGTTAGAGTTTAAGTCTTTTGTCAATTTTATTGTCACCGGCATTTAGGCAGATTTTTCTTGACAATATATCATTTGAATTTTCTGTTTCAAAAAAGAATCTTCGGATCTTCACCATGCGTTTAGAAGTGAGATAAGGTCTCAAAGCATATGTAGACCATCATGTAACTTTAGATTTACAGTATGTGACTGTCTAGGCTGCTCAATGTTTGCCCCTTGCGCACATTTCAAATTATTGGAAATGTCACGCACATGATCATTTAAAAATGCCATGCATTTTTTCCCGTTTTTTACTACATATTCCAATAAAAATGTAAAGTTCTGCAGCATAAAATAAACTACCAATACTTCATTTTCGATTTTTTCATTATTTTTTTTATTTATTTATTGAAAGTCTATTACTAAACACAACAGGCAATTTTCTCTATTTCTACCGCAAGAACTGCATTTTTCTTTTATTCCTCTCTCTCTCTCTCTCTCTCTCTCTCTCTCTCTCTCTCTCTCTCTCTCTCTCTCTCTCTCTCTCTCTCTCTCTCTCTCTCTCTCTCTCTCTCTCTCTCTCTCTCTCTCTCTCTCTCTCTCTCTCTCTCTCTCTCTCTCTCTCTCTCTCTCTCTCTCTCTCTCTCTCTCTCGATTAATCTATCTTTAAAAAATATGCTAAAAATTATCATTCATCAGAAATATTTTCATTTACTAACTACTTAATTTCCCATAGTTTCAAAAACACCCAAAATAAAAGGATTAATCTCAAAAATAAATACATTATAACGGTATGTTATTAAGTCGTTATGATTTTGATATGTCAACAGAAAGGGGCGGATTAACTATTTACCGACCAATCAAGGTAGGTGTTTTATAATCCATAGACGTGACGAAAGACACGCCTTCTGAAATATGACGCGAGACGTTAAAGCAGATCATCTTGGACAGTGGGAAAATTGTCGTCAAGATCAACCTGCGTGCATCTCACTGATGAACTAGAGTACATTAAGGTAGTGGATCCGTAATAGTTTTGCAACATCTCAGAAGTCATGAACTTTAACAGTGTAAACCGATTTTCCAAATGATTTTCATTTGGAAACCTCGGTTAACATTGTGGAAGAATATGTGGTCCGAAATGTTGCGGAACTATTACGGGTCCACTACCTTAAAAAGGCTCCTTCTTAACCATTTCTTGCTAAACTAAAATTTTAGCAAAATGCATTGAAATCTTGGTACTGAGAGCACTAGATGCATTTATAATTGGTAGTATTTCTTTTGAAAATATAATCTTATATACAATTCTAAAAGAAAGAAAAAAAAAACATTTGGTAAAGGCTAAGATCAGACTGCACATATGTGCAGGCTAATCATTCTTTATACCTCCTGCCAAAGCAACAATATTTCGTTTTCAGCATTATAAGTGAAAAAAAAAAAAAAAAAAAAAAAAAAAAACGTTTTTCTTTCTTTTTTTGTTATTTTATTGAGTTTCAGAAAGGGTTAAGATATCTTTGTAAAATATTTCACAAAATAAATGGGTGCTTAAAAATGACTAGCTTTTAACATTGAAGATTTCCGAGACATCTTTGATGGACCCCGATGGTCTACTTTGGGATCTTTTCTATATACAAAACGCGTAGTAAAGACTCTGGTCAGACTGTGCGAATGTACAGGCTGGCCAGAGTCTTTGCTTTGTGCATATTTGGAATTGTTGAAAATCTCACGTTCAGGCTCAAATAGTCTGTTGTGAGTGCCCATATTTATTGCCAATAAGTATATAGGCACGAACAGTCTTGTTTTGTTGAACCCTCTATATCATGCATACATTGCTAATGACAGGTCTTCAAGAATAATGAAAAGTTTATGGTAATTGGATCTATTCATAAATTTCTTTTCGATCATTTTCTTCCAGTGAAAATTAAGAGAGACAAATATTTTTTTTCTATTTTTGGTATATAGCAATGATAATAACAACAACAACAAAAAAAAAGAGCCGCCACCATAGCGCAGTTGGTTAGGCATAAGACTTCCAAACTGGAAGTCGTGGGTTCGATCACCGGTGGCGGCAAATATCCTTTCCGACGTTTGTCTCTCACCAATGGGTAGATAGATAATCGTAAACCTATGAGAGATAGCAGTCGGAGGCTAGGAAAGGGTGTAATGGTAGTACAGGTCAAAGAAATACCGGGAATCCATTGTTAGGTGCTCCGGCCGTCGCGATATAACTGTGAAATTGTTGAAAGCGACGTAAAACCCATTCAAATAAATAAACAAAAAAAAAGAGAAAAAGAAGGGAAAATTTGAGAGAGAGAGAGAGAGAGAGAGAGAGAGAGAGAGAGAGAGAGAGAGAGAGAGAGAGAGAGAGAGAGAGAGAGAGAGAGAAAAGAGAGAGAGACAGAGACAGAGACAGAGACAGAGACAGAGAGAGAGCCCACAAAGATTAACTGTGGATTATATTTGATACGTACAAAACGTGTGACTAGAATACACGTCGAGCACACGTCAACACGTAGCTTGTTTTTACAAGATACATTGACAGCGTAATGTTTTTTAATATCAACAGAACAAAATCTGATCTGTTTATCATTAACATGCTAATTGCAATTGGTCTCGTTTTGAAAGGTTGTGCATACATGTATTTATTCTTCATAAAATGAAGCATAATAATACTTGACTAATAACATAACATGATATCAGGCCATCTTTTTTATTCAACATAAACTATCACCTGAATTTCTTTGATTTTTAAGGTCTAATTATATTCAAGGGCTGAAAAATGATTGGACGATAAATATAATAACATATAAGTGTCTTAAAATATCAATGTTATATGGTCTTGGCTAGGAGAAATGATCATGGCTCGGCAAAGCCTCGTCATGATTAATTCTTCCAACCTCGACCAGATAACATTGATATTTTAAGACATTAATATGTTATTCTCTCTATAACGAATTTGGTCAATCTTTGAAGGGAATATTAACGAATTGAGGAAAATATCAGTGAGATATTAAATACTATTCTTATTTTGTTTTTCCCTCAAGCATACTTATAAAATTTTCTAGATTTCTGAGTTCCATATAAAATGGTTTATCAAAATAAACAAATTGGTATAGGTAGATTTTGTGCGGTGAGCCGTAAAATATATATTATTCTTTAGAATATCGAGCTCAGTTTTGAAAATGCACCTATATAACAGGCAATAACGACATCAGCAACAAACGTTCGGTAGGGGCAACGTTTAGGTTTTTCAACATTAAAATTCATTACATTCCTTTCAATGTAAAATGTGGGCATGAGAATCGAGATATTAGTAAGAGATGTCAAGATATTCTCATCTCTACCCATCAATGAGAAATATTTTTTCTGGAAATTTATTTTTATGATATAATTATCATGGTGATTTGAAAATTATCATGGTAAGGCTTTTACGTAACTGGTGGTAAAATTATACCTTACCCCGGGTCTTTTTAGAATCGAGATATTAGTAAGAGATATTAAGATATTCTCATTTCTACCCATTAATGAGAAATATTTTTCTGGAAATTTATTTTTATGATGTAATTATCATGGTGATTTGAAAATTATCATAGCCAGGCTTTTACGTAACTGGTGGTATAAATATGACACCTCACCCCGTGTCTTTTAAGAATCGTTCATTCATAATATCATAGCAAATTTTTACTAATTAATGTTCTGGCAATGATTCTCAAATGCCTTACCCATTGCTACGACTAACCCACATGTCAACTTGACGACCGGGATCCGACGCATCAACTATCAAATTCTCCCAAATCATGCTTCCACAGTCCTTATTGCTCAGCCAGGAAGACCCCCCCCCGCCATACATACACAAATAGGTGTTGTTTTATTTTTTTCGCCGTGATTCATGTTATATATATAATCATTGGTTCAAAAATATGTCAGACGTTTGCAATCATAATTATAAAAGACTTTCAATTTCTAATGGGAAATAATTATCATTTAGGAAAATTAATGAACGAGAAAATACAAATTGTAGTTAGGCAACCAAATGTCGGAATCACAGCTCTGGGACCGAGGTTATAAAACTTTTCTCAGTCTCAATTCCAAATCTTCTCAAATTTCAATTTGAAATTAAAGCCGTAATTCTGTTATAATACTTTAATGCTTTAACAACTTATTAATATGAACTTTTATTTTCATACAATGATTTACATTTAACATTCGAGAAAGTTCTCAGTTGAGCATGAAAAATGTTTTATAATCTCGGGCCCTGATAAAGCTGAGGTTACGATGCTTTGGTCGTCCACAGACGAAAACCTAATACATGTATCACAATAAAAATTAATGATATATTTCCTATGCTTACAACAAAAAAAAAAATACGATAGAAGCGATCACTGAAAAAAAAAAATAATAATAAACAATCACATTTCAAAATATTCCAAAATTTATTTCAATTCAACCCATATCATATTTTAGTAGTAATCTTCTGTTATTACTAACTTTCTCGATACAAAGCCCCGTGGCCAAAAGCGCGCGACATCTTAATCTAATTCCCCGTAAAGTTAACTGACTTTGACCATGACGAAAGCCGAATAGTAAATGTCATTAAACAGTCGTTTCGCAAATCGGAAAATACCGATGACAAAAACTTGGATTATCTTATAAGGTGTTTTATTGAATCCGGGTTGTGTTTTGTGGTTAGCCCCGCCCCCATAACGCACGCGAATGAATACGGCGATCGTATTTGTGGATGCTCGCGTCTCGCGCTTCAACGTCACGGTGAGTTAGAAGATCATTGGCTGACACGCGCCACGTGACTTCCTGCTGTGCGAAATCCCTGAATATTAGCTGAAATGAATATAATATCCATGGAAAAATTGTCATCATCTTATAATTGTGATTTTCATCGAAAGATCAACTTTTCATAAATGTTTAAATTTGATTTCCAAATGACAGTTATATATTTTGATGAGCTAAAATCATTAGTGTGAGTTTACATTGGAGGAAAATAAAGGAGGAGAATACTTTTATCGAGATAAAAATCGTTACTTTAATGTTTCCTCTTATTTTACACGCGCGGACTTAATTGAATTCTGTTTTTCATCGAAAAGTAAACTTTGATGATTTTTGCGTAATTTTACGTTAAACTCTTATTTCGACGGTGTGGTAACTTCAAATAGCTTGAGCAAAGTCACAGTACACGTCTTTTACAAAATGAATCTATTTCATTGAAATTAATATTTTTTTTTCAAATAAATAAAAGTGTTTGATGGACTTGCATACCAAAATAAAAACAATGTTTCAAAACGTGATGTCTCCCTCACAAGTTTACCAGAGTTTATTTAGAACGTTACCTCTCGTACCACAACCTAACGTGGCCACGACATCAGCGTCATTTCTAGTGGAGAATCTTTTACGTGATGGACAATCAGCGTTAATATCACGTCCTGTAACGTCGTTTCCAGCTGGACTAGCGGGGTTTGCTAACATGGGTATGACGTCAGTGCCGACTCTAGCACGTGCAGGAGACCACGTAGCCCCAGTTTCTTCACCGTCCAGTCCACTACACAACAACAGCGTCAATAACGTAACGCCGTATCTCAAATTTGGCGTTAACGCTATTTTAGGATCCGACTCTTCAAATTCCAAATCTAGTGAGTATAAACTTGGTCTTATTATCTTTGTTTCTATCATTTTTTATTACCTTTAAATATGGGTTTTTTTCTTGTTTTTTTTTTCTTTCCTTTTTCTTTAAAAGGGCAACACTAATGAAATGTCATATAAGAAAATAATAATAAAAAAAAAGAACTGTTAAGCGATAAGTCTATGAAGGACTGGCGCTTTTTTGTCGAGAAAACTATTTATTTCCTTCTTTTGTTACTTTAAAAGCTCAGAGATGAAATAATTTCTTAAAGTGAAATGGTAAACTAAATAATAAAAAAAATTAGTTTTTTTTTAACAAACCCCATTAGGCTAAAAATACACGTTAAGTACAATCGATATTGCTGTTGCGGCCACTTCTATTCAGCGACCGTCATTAAAGGTCCCTGCGCCGTAAGCAAAACCCCTGAAAACTGGACATTCTTAAACAAACAAACACACACACACACACACACACACAAAAATGATTATTACTGAATCTTATGTTGTTGGAACCCATTAGAATCGTCTCAATGAGACGATTCCAATGGGTTTGAACATCACGCGATTCATTTAGAGTTATGCGCCAATCTTTATATGCAATCAAGACGACCTTTCCTATGTACTACGAAATCTTGTATTCAGCGACCATTTCCGTAAGCGACCGCTTTTTGTGGTCCTCTAAGTGGTCGCTTTACACAAGTTTTACTGTAGTTGCAATATCTAAATCGCAAAACCACTTCCAGGCAAATATACGACGAAGATGGCGAAAATCTATGAAGATATCAAAACCGCACTTTTGAATTAAGTGAACGACTTGATTAAACAAACGATTTTTGATAAACAACGGCGAAACTTCATTTATGAACCAGTCCGATTTCAAGTTTAACGAAGCGCACGCGAGCGCCCTAGAAATGCTACATTGCTTTACCCGGTGAAGGGAATGTGATATGCATTTCAAACCCATAGAAACCCATAGAAATTTTCTTAAAAATATAAATATGGCGACCAGAAAAGTTTAACATTTTACTAATTTCAATACTTTTTAAATGAAAATACTTAGTGTACAAGAAATAAAACAATTGCCTCGTCAGATCTTTTATTCCCGAATAAAAAACCCAGCCAATCAGAATGTCTGTTTTTGAAAAAAAAATCGTCTTTTCATGATTTTTATTTCATATCAAACTCCAGGTCCGCTCCGAACAATAATAACCGACAGGCCCGTGACATGTTCTATTAAGGTAGTGGACCCGTAATAGTTGTGCAATGTTTCGGAAGTAATGAACTTAACAGTGTTAACCAAGGTTTCCTAATGATTTTCATTAGGAAACCTCGGTCAACATTGTGTAAGTCTAATAATGCCAAAATGCTGCGGATCTATTACGGTTCCACTACCTTAAAGCATGTGGCCCGTCCCTCGGGTGACAAACCTGCATCCACAGACATCTATCGACATAAAATAACAAATTAAGGAACTTTTTTTTTTTTTCGAAATTTATGGATATATGAAATAGAAATAGTCTCACTTTTATATGAATCCGCACCGTGTATAAAGTGTGATTATATTTTAAGTTTTATGCCTTTGAGAATATGAAATTAAAACAAATGAAGAAAGAAACGTATTGAGATTCACCTATGTATGAGCAAAACAAACTTTAGGAAAAAAAAAAACAAAAAAAACCACCTATGCCTATGTATTGGTCTGCTTCGTGTTTTTATACAGTGTGGTGAGGGTTTTTAGTTGCAAACCTTTTAGGGGTATGAAACTAAAACAGTATGATAAGTGTTTTATCTTCATATATCTATGAATAAAGAAAGAATTTTCTCTATATCTTAACTAAATCCTGATATTTATTTTGTCCACATCAATTTTCAGGTCCACCCCGTTCATATATAACCAGCACCCCGTCCTTACCCGGTAGTCCCGTGGCATGTACTAAATCCTGCAGTCCGTCCCTCGGGTGTCAAACTTGCATCCCCAGACAGACCTCCATATACGAACACCCGTTCCAGGGCATGTTACGTCATCCGTATTTTACAGGTTAGTGAACTGATACTGGTTTGTCATTTTTTGTTAATGCGGTCACTGGTGAAATAACCAATCGCACTCACAAGCAAATGATTTATATAGATTATAATATATGATAACAACATATAAGACAGAATCGAACCATGAAACAATTGCCGGCGACCTTACTCTATGAGCACGAGAAGCCAAGCGGTCGTTTCCCTTGTTCTGAAGTCTGATTCGAGCGAGCATGTCTTAAATATTTGATATTATATTTGATATGAAGACCTTCCTATTGAAGAGTTATCGAATCAAATCGTTGAAAATTGTTTCTTCCATCAAATCACTTATTTGTCGCCCACTAATTGTATTATATCAAATAGTATGCCTAAGTGGGACGAGCTGATGCTGACTCCGAAAAAATGTATGGTTAGACTGGTATCAAAAATAAAAGTGAAACAAGAATGGTAGGTACACCCGTTGCTATGATATAACTGCTACATTTTTAAACGTTTTTTTTTCTTTTTTTGCCGAATCATTGCATTTTTTGTGAAACATTATTTCTAAATAATGCCAAAGGACACCAAGCCTTGGTCGCACTGACCGATCTGATGTCCACTGATTAACATATCTGGGTGATTTATCGTGAATAAATTTCGAATTGACCATCCATAGTTTTAGGCTATAGGTTAAAATGACCATTTGGCTACGTTCGAAAGTTTTGAGATTCTTGTAAGTCCTCTATCATAGTTGAACATTTTAACTTTTTCCTATTTTTTTTATTTTCGTGGTGTCCGTGGTCTAGATGTTGAGCGCCGGTCTCTTGACCCAAAATTCCTGAGATAGATTTCAGGTAGCGGCTATCGATTTTGGTTCTGTCATTGACCCACACATTCGATGCGAGTACTGGTGAATATTCCAGGAAGCAGAATCGAGGGGATTCATCTAAGTTTTAAGAACTTGTTTCCCAATGCATGTTAAATAAATGGGTTGCAACCATTTTTTATGAATAAGGACAAAGTAATTGACAATTTCGGAAAAGTTATATTTTTCAATTAAACAATTTTTTTCTAAAATATGTAAATGTTACGAAATAAAAAACTGAAATATGAGGTAAATCTTTTTTTCCCTTTTATAGAAACGCGTCCGTCAAAGTTAAGTAAACCCTGTTTAGATTCACTTCCTAAAGTAGTGGCCCCGTAAAAGTTCCCCAACGGTTTGGAATTCATGAACTTTGAAAGTGTTAACCGAGGTTGCATATTGATTTCATTAGGAAACATCGATTAACATTGTTTCAGATGACGAGTTCCGAAAAGTTTACGGGACTATTACGGGTCATCTACTTTTAAGATTTAAGTGAACAATTCGAGAAAGCATTTACATGTATTCACACACATATACATGTATTTCCAGTTTGATTGATTATATTCCCATCGAAGCAACTCATGTCACAGAATATAATAATGAAGCGATAAAAATATTATTAAGTCATGTTAAATAACCGTTCATCAAACAGAAAGTCTTGGTTTGGCGATGGCAACGGCGCCGATCAGATTACGCATCTCGTGCACTCTAGCTGGGGACCATCTGGGAACTATGAAGAAAAATATTTGAAAAGGGGATTAGAAGCAGCACAGGTCAACCACGAGGCAGTATTCGTAAATAATTATAATAGGAAGGTAGAACAATCATTCTAGATTCAGAAAAAATTCTTATTCCCAAAAAAGTTTCAACCCTGGTCAGTCCGCGCAGTCCGACAGGGCCGACACTCTAGGCACTCTCCAGATAATCCCTTTTACGTGACGGGTTACATTTATCACAATTCAACCGTTTTGGTGCAACGTTTAGTAGAACAGAGATACGTTTTTTAGGATTAAGTATTTTAAGATTTCTTAACACTTTTAATCGCGATATTTCGGTCTGCGCCGTAGAATTACAGCCGAATTGCGCGAGATATCCCAATTAAAAAATCTTAATTCAAAAAACCCACCTCACTGATACATGCAGATTTTCTAAACCTGCGCTTGAAACATCGAAGTTACCGAGAGTGCTTGCGTTTGAAACCCGCATTAGATAACGCCTTACTAGGGTTACACTGCAATTCAAAAAGACTTTATCTCGACGAAAAGGACAGAAAATGCCATGTTTTTTTAGTGTCCCTGATGCAATACACCATTTTGAAGCACTAGACGACGCTTCGGTTTCTTGGTCGCAGATTTGTAATAAATATTCACCAGAGATTCTTCAAAATGACCACCCCTTGTGATTTATTTGTTAATTTTAAGGTTATAGACTTTACCTCTCTTTTAAATATTGCGGTTTCTTAAATATTTTATGAATAATCATAGTATTAGCAAATTATCTTTGATATAATACTTCACAAGTTTTGTGTACATAGACAAATAAACCCTGGAACATCAAAGAATCATCAGTGGACCCTTGGTAAATAGCCCCTCGCAATCATCAAAAATTACTTTGTCCGTGGACAAACAAATATCTACTGAAATCAAAAATCATATAGTCTAATCTTGTTTGATTTAGTAATTTAACAATTATACAGGATGTTTAGAGAAAGTTAAATCTATTTTCATGATTTTCGATTTGATTTGGAATAGTTTTTTTCACGTTTAATTCTACGGCAAAGGTCTTTGATTGGTTAACACTTTTCCATATGGTTTACAATCTTATTTTTTAGAAAATTAGAAAAAAAAATAGATCTAATAAATTTGCTGTCTTATAATCCAATTGGTAGTTCCGTGTAAAAAAAAAAAACAAAAAGAAAAAAAAAAAAAAAAAAAACCCGAGCCTTCTGATTGGCTATTTCTTTTTAGTTCATGCTATCCAGTACAGATTTGTTCAATTATATATCATAAAATTATTACAACAATCGCTTTAAATAAATTATAGGTACACATGTTTATTAATATATTTTTCGTAGAGGCATAAAATGACTCAATTTTGTTTTAATTAAAATAACCCTGATTCATTTTCCTTTAATTTCATTCTTCATGAAAAATTCTCCCCCATTTTGAATGATTTTTCATAATACTTTTATAAAAATGTTCCATCACAACTTTTGTTGTTTTGATTAAGAGGGGTAGCGGGAAAAACGGAATAAAACTTTTCGGGTATCTATAATAAGTTTCTTTTTTTTGACGAAACTGAAATTTTTGAGGGCAGAACTTTTTGAATGCGTGGAGGTTTCAAACTTAAAACCTAATCACATTGTATGAAAACACGAAGCGGAAACATACATGTGTGTGATCCAGATTTAGTTTCATACCCTCCTGAAAAACAAATAATAATAATAATAATGAAAATTAAAAATGAACAAAAAAAAAAAAAAACAAAAAAAACACAACATAATACTCTCTTAAGTTATGAACATAAAAGCAAACCTAAGCAGTAATCTAATGTTATTTTCACAATGAAACTGATTTATTATGGGCCTTTGTTGTGTAGAATCATACAGATTATGTGTGGAATCATACAGATTTTGTGTGGAATCATACAGATTAGCTTATAGTTTTCAAAATTGCAATTACGATTGTCTTTCTCATTAAAAGCCTTTTACATTATTAAGATACATAATGACATGTTAAGATTTGATTAGCTATTACTAATATCTAATATGTGTTTATTATTAGCCGGGGGCATTTGTCCATTTATTTTCGCATAAAATCTGATGTATCTATTTAAACATTGTCCATATTTGTTTTATCTGACTTAAATCGCACCCTGGGCATCTCTGGACAAATTGCTGACCATTGCTGACCAATACTTTAGGTATTTTGGTCAACCATATTGAGCCATAAAATACCCATTTTTTTCAGAGCAGATGAATCGGGGGGAGGGGGTGGGGGCGGTGTTGGAAAGAAAAAACACTTAATAGACCTTTCAAAAAAGAAAAAAAAAGGATAGGGGCATATCAAATAATGTATCAACATGAATAGAATTTTATCTTTAATCTACATCTTGAAAATTCCAATATTTTGGAAGATACCGCGCTTCTCCCCATTTAGATAATGCACATCATAAAACAATGGGAATTGCATTAAATTCTATTTGAAATGAATATTGATTAATAGACGAATAAAAGACGCAGGAAAAGCTCGAAACCGTTCAGTTAAAAAAAAAAAAAAAAAAAAAAAAAACGACGTAAAATTAACAGGGTGAATGATTTTTGGGTGAATTAAGAATGAACTTGAACTAGTGAAGTTAAAGGGAGGGAACCCAATACTCTAATTTTGTTTTGAACAAAGTTAGCGATATTTATTACCTCCTTTCATAAAAATATGTAAAAGAGTTCTACAAATAACTTCATATTTCTTCAAGAACGAGTCAGAGGCTCACGAGTTAAATAAAGTTAGTGTAATCGCGATTTTTTTTCTTCATATATATTTTGAATGTAACCTTTGATTTTATCTTTTTTTAGTCAATTTTGAGCGTTTTTGAGTGGTTTGAGTGAGTGTTTGGAATGAATGAATGGAGCGCTGAGTGAGCGATTCGGAATGGTTTTGATCGAGATGAGTGTCAATTTTACGATGAAACTAACCGTATGAAAATTATCTGTCTCGATGACCAGAAAGTGAGCACAGTTAAAAAAAAAATATCGTGAAACACGAGGCTTAGGAAGCCGTTGTTACTTGCGCAATACAATTTAGGATCTGCGACAAGTATCGACGAAGTCAGATTTCGCAAATTCGATATCCATCGTTGTTTTGTCTTCTAGTGTTATTATGTCATTTTTCTTATATCGATAAAGACATTAAAACTGCCACCAATATTTAATTATCAAACCGCCATTTAAACCCATTTTCAGAGACAATTAACAGTACACATAGTAACCAATAAAACTTTAACTATTTAACAAACCCCGTGTTTGGGATACTAAAACGTTTGCGAACGTTTAGGAATTTTACCGTGCTTTGCGCATTACAACATGTGCATAGTGGGTTACAATGTCTTTAACATTTCATGACCGTTTTCATATCGACGCAGGGCAATCTATTGCTTCCCTCAGGATTGAACTTGACTTTAGCGAAACGTTTTCGAAATGATACCGGACTTTTCACGTATGAGGACGTGCAAAGCGGGATATCATCTCCAAACGTTCGCAAAATGTTTAAACATCTTGAACGCAAAGGTTTATTTATTCATTTATAGTACTACGAAGTACATCTATCTTATCAATTTAACGACAAAAAAATGGGCGGGATCCCATTTTGAGACTCTAATATTATCAGCCAATAAATTTTGTACAATCAAATTATCTGTCGTTAAAAAACAGTATCATTTGCAAATTAACGACATTTGGAACGCAATAAGATTAAAATTGCGACTTTCATTTCGCACTTTTCAATGCAACAAATTTAAATTTAAGGGTATAAACCTAAAGTATATCACCACTGTGTACATGCGAAGCGGACTAGTATAGACCTGCAATTTCAAGTGAGTGATCAACGATCAATTTTACATTGAAAATGATAGGAGATAACGGTTTCTCGAACCTCACTCTTTCTTGCGGAACTATACGTAACTGCGATTTGGTTCCTAGTTTCATAACATCGTAAATTAAAACAACAACAACAAAAAAAACTATTCAATTTCATTGATCTTTTACTATCTTTACTATCACTTTTAAACTTTTGTTATGGATCTAATTTGTGCGTTGTGATCAAAATTTTGTTCATGGTGGTATGAATAATATTTTCAGCCAACCAGAACGAGTGTTTCCGATATACGAAACAAACAATAAATTATCAACGAATGTGATGTTAATGTGTTATTTAAACCACTATCCATTTCATTTAAATGTGACCTGTTAAAATGGGGGTTAGTTTTGAATGCGGAAACCTGTATAATTTTTCTCCTTTAAAGTCGGATCGTGTGTCACAAAATCCTGGCTTTACGATTATTTGACACAAAATAAATGTAACGGTCTTAAGATGAAAATACAAATATAATACTCGAAAGAATTTCGAGCTTGTGAACTTATGGAAAATCTGTTTTTGTTCAACAAATACTGTGACGCTCTCAGGATGACAAAAAATGGTGTAAACTGTTTGCGAATTATGCTTCGCTTTGCACGTGCACCCCTGTGTGCAAAGCGAGGTACAACTCGCAAACAGTTTGCATCGTTTTGTCATTCTAAACGCAGGGCAGATTTGGTTATCATATCCATTGAACGATCGACTCGATTATGCATCCGCCACATGTCGGCAAACTCGATGCTTCGGCTTTATGAAAAAAAAAAAAAAAAAAAAAAAAAAACCCACACATATCGACGATGTTATTCTAAAACCTCATAACTACAGCTTGACCAAAGCTGTAGTTACGAGGTTTTAGAATAACAACGACGATATGAAAGTATGAAATTATATAACATGTTTAATCGCTGACCGTCCCAAATGTACCTATTCTGTTGGCACTCAAATGAACTTCCCGTATACGAATTCTTTGAGTACAAAGAATGCATTGTTTGGCAAGATTTTACAATATCAAAAGTTTAATAACCCCGTGAATTGAAACAACCGAAAAAAAATCGCTTTATTTCTTTTAACTATGTAAAATCAAAAAGATGATAAAAAAAATACCTATTCGACGTCAGGAAACAAAACCATTTGCAAAGATTGACAATTGTACCTCACTTTGCACGTTAATAAAGGTGCAAAACGTACTTAGTGGGGTACCATTTCTTAAACGTTTGGCGAAAATTTTCATCTTGTCATCTTAAACGCACAGTTTGTCGGGCATTTTTCGTTAGGGAACTATTTACTAGACAAGCTTTCGGATGAGTTGCGTATTTATACTGATACTATTCTTTTCATGTCTTCAATGCATACTACAATAGTTTTGCAGTTTCCCAGTACTGTAGTGTAACAGGTTGTAAGTCGGTAATCACTTACAGATTTAATTACGTCGCTAAAGTATTATTGCTGCATATTACAATCATTGATAGAGACTTCATCAGGGCATCTAGAAATAGGCTCTTATGGTAAATCTAAGAGATGATATTTTCCATTTTATAGAGACATAACACGATAAACCTAACTAATACTGGCATGAATACGCCAAGAGAATTAATACATTAATATGATAACCCTTTTCTTTCTTTTAGTTTCATATCGTTACTCCCCATTTCTTTAAATAGAATAACTCCAAAGAAGTAAGATGTTTCCTTTCTTTTGAGACTTTTCTGTGAAACTAAATTTACACTGTGCGGAATTATATGCTATAAAATAAGTGCACACTAAAAATTCTATTCATGGAGAGATAGATGATATCTCTTAGCCAATCAGAATGTTTGGTTTTGACATGTATTAAAAATTATTGAAATTAGCGATATATTTCACCCCCTCCCCCTTAAATAAAATATACGTACTTTTCTTTTTGTGTGTCTTCGTGGACTTATAAGATACTTTAAAATCTACACCAGCCAATAAAGTCATAGAATAATTTGATTGATTTTCATTAAATACTGATCGTTTTGAACGATTTCGAAATGTTATCTTGTGATTTTCTAGCGTTTTTTATCGACTTGAGTGTTTGGAAAGAAATAAATGGAGCGCAGAGTGAATGATTAAGGATGATTTTGATCGGAATGAGTGAGATTTTCGCGATATCAGAGTAACTGTAAATTGACACAGAAAATACGCCTCTTTCTCTCATGGTAACATCCTTTGATATCCGTATCATTTAACTTGACAAATACCCATATGAGCATATTTACTTCAATCATATTTCTATTTACAATTGGTAACTTACCGCGCCTCAACAAGAGAGATCATACGAGTAAGCCATTTAGTCGCCCACAATTCTTTTCATTTTAGAATTAATTTTGAAGATGTTTCGAATACTTTTCATAAGGGTGAAAGTTTTTGAAAACATCTTCAAAAGTTGATGCTTTTATATGTGTGAATTATTGTTATTCTCCACTCGTTCAGACAATTATTTCTGAAAACAACAACAACAACAACAACAAGAAAACCCCCTTTATGTTTTGTTTGAAGTGCAGGCTGTGATCAGACTAAACTCATGTGATATCAATGAAATGTGTATTTGATGCAAATCTAATTTGCACCAATAATTAGAGAGTTTATGATACTATATAGTTTTAAAAAAGCTTGTTCATTTTTACGCAACAGTTACTTTGACAGCACCGTCTGTGTAGCTAACAATTCATGCCAGCTCCTTTTCGTGTGCACACTGTAATTAGAAATGATCGCTGAGCATAACATATCGGTAAATTAGGAATTATGAAATTAGAATGGGACAAGATGTTACCAATGTGGACTCAATTAAATACCATCGTTTTTCACTTAATATTTGTTTTCATTGCACAATATCATAAAACCCTATACTTTTAATAGTTTATCTTGTTTCACAATAAAACCCTCAACATTTTCCGCTATCTTTTGACAAAGGATATTCCATCTTTGCATTCAGGGTGACAACACTGTGCAAACTGTTCGAAAATTAAACCGCACTTTGTGCATTTGCATGCAAAGCGGGGTTTAATTTTCAAATAGTTTGCAACGTTCTGTCATCCCGGACGCAAGGATGTTATCATCATAAAGGGGGGGGGGGGGGGGGGAAGAAAAAAGAATCGGCCAAAATGGAAGGAATAATGAGAATGCATTCAATGCAATCAAAATTAAACGTAGGGAACGAAAAATCAAATCATATCGATGTAACAAGCGTCACAGCGAATTCATACAGTGTACATAAGTCAAGTTTTTCGTATTATACCGTCATAAGCTCAAAAATATGCTTTTCATCTCTTAAATGATCAGATGCAGTACGTATATCTCTGCGAGTGTTTTCGCTCTATATATTTTCATTCATTTATAAATTATAATCATTATTGTTATCTACAATTGTCAAAAGTTTAGTTTCTTTCTTAGTACTTTTTATTTTGGTGGTGTTAAAATTAAATACATGTATACCGTAAATTAATGAAGGAAATGACGAAGTTATTGCGTCAGATGTTGATTGGTTTCATTTTACCGGTGTGCAATATGGCGCCGAGCCGTTTACGATCGCACGCGACTGGCACGCGAAATGCACTTTCAGTCCTATAATACGATTCGATCTTGATTAGTTTTGTATTATTTATTTACACGATAATAGTCATTGATACGGGTCTATAACTAATGAACCGTTTAACAGTCGGCGATTCCAGCAGTTACTTATTTTAAAGCTGCATAATGTATTTTTAGTTCGTAAGAGTCATTAAAACTTTGAAATGAAAAAAGTAATCATCAAATGAACCAATTATTTACTAATACAGTCGATCTTTCTCGAGCGACCACGTCTATTTAGCGACCAGTTATATTAAGCGACCGGTTTCAAAATCCCCAATGGAAATATCTTAATAATTAGAAATAATTGGTCTCAAAATTATTGCAAATGAATCATATGTTCTTAAAACTCAATAGAATCGTTACTAAGACGATTCTATTGAGTTTTAACAACAAAGGATAATTGAGAAACTCGCACTCAATACATACATATTCAACTGAAATTATGTTTTCTTATTTGTAAAAAAACGCGTTCTAAGCGACCATTCACTTAATCGACCGTTTTTTGTTGGTCCCTTAAGTGGTCGCTTAATACAAGATTCACTGTATAGTCATTTTTTTCAAATTTAAGTTGTGCCTTTCAACTTCAGCGAATTCAGAGTTGGCAAGAAAGGGGTTGGGGCTATGGTATACTTCCACGAAATCACAGTTATGTTTATACTTACTTACTGTTTTGTATGAAAAAAAATATCTAACGAGGAAATTGTCAAATCCCACAACCGAGTTCGATATTGTTTCATACAATACACTAAGTACGTATTATATTTATCTTGTAACCTCTATTTGCCTTGTTTTCGTCGATGTATCGAACAGAAATGTAAGATTTTAAAAATACCCGCTTTTTTCTTTGTTCTAAAAACATCCTGTAGTATAAAAAAATGCCATATAAGGGATGCTATCACACGGATATTTGTATAGTTCTTACATAAATGACAATATCAGTTATTATTAAAATTATCGATAAACGTAAACGACTCTAAAAGCACACTTGTAATTTCAATAATTAATTGAATCGAACTATGTAATATAATGTGTATTTGATTAAATGTTATTTGATTCCCCTGGTTTATGCAATAATTTTCAAAACTTTTTAGTGGAATGATTCTATGCTAAGATACGCATTTCATCAGAACACATTGATCTAGTACGAAATTAGCTTAACTGCAGCTGAAACAAGGCGTAGATACGATGGGCACATAGCACTTGAACAATAATCCCTAACTGCGTGTTTAATACTGCATATTTTATAACGAATAAAAGCTTATAATGTTTGAACATTATCATCATTAAACTGATAAACTTAGTTTTTCTAATTAAATGCCATTTTAACTTTGATCAATTATTTATATTGATCGGCAAATGAACCCAGAAAAAAGTGATAGAGAAAAACCTCTACGAATCTTTTTTGATGCAATTAGATTGAACGCATTCCTTTTATTATGTAATTGCTCTGATCTTTAGCTCTGATATATCCCTATTCTTTTTTCTCTCTTCATTCATTCCGAGATATATACATGTATATATATATTCAGTGGGTAATTGGTCGTTTAAGTGTAAGATCGATGGGTCGTTCTTTAAAAAAGAGGACAGAACAGAACATTTTATTTATTCCACTATGTTTACGTTTTCGAAATTTTCTTTCAGGTTCCCCGCTCTTGCCAATGCCCAATGCGTTCTCCTTCCTCAGTCAGATGCGAGGGAAACCACGTCGTGGGATGTTGCGGCGAGCCGTGTTTTCGGATATGCAGAGAAAAGGGCTAGAGAAAATGTTTCAAAAACAGAAATATATCAGTAAACCAGACCGCAAAAAGCTGGCTGCCAAGCTGGGACTCAAAGACTCACAGGTATAAAGACAAATCCAAAATCTTATATCTTGAACCGTTTAATTGTCACATAATCTTTGAAAATCACCTGGTAGAGTGACGGGTTCCCGTCACTCTACCTGATGTTATTTTAAGATTTTGTCCTGCAATATTTGTGCTAATAATTTCTAAATTTCATATACTGTGACAAATCATTGTCGACTAATCTGTGAATAATACCAGGAAATGGTGACGGGTTCCCGTCACTCTACCTGGTTCTATTTTAAGATTGGTCCTGCAATATAAGTACTAATATTTAATAAATATCATATCCTGTGACAAATCATTGTCGCATAATCTTTGGATGACACCACGAAAAAGAGACAGGTTCCTGTCAGACGTCCTGGTGTCATTTAAATATTTGACCTGCAATATTAGTACTAATAATTTCTAATTTTATATCCCGTGACGAATCATTGTCGCAAAATCTTTGAATAACACCAGGAAAAAGTGACGGGTTCCTGTCAGTCCTCCTGGTGCTATTTGTACATTTTTCCTGCAATATTAGTTCTTATAACTTCTAAATTTCATATCCTTTGACATAGCATTGTCGCAAAATCTGAATTACACCAGGAAAAAGTGGCGGTTTCCCGTCACTGATCCGAGTGCTGTTTTTAGATTTGTCCTGCAGTATAAGAACTAATAATTCCTTAATTCCATATCCTGTGACGAATCATTGTCGCAATATCTTTGAATAATACCGGCAAAATGAGTGGCGGATTCCCGTCAGTCGTTCTGATGCTATTCATAGAATTGTCCTGCTATACTAGTACCAATAATTTATAAATTTAGTCAAACGGCGGTTAGAAAATAAAACTTATGACAATTTTTGCGCCACAAGAAATGTTGACATATAGTCGTCAGATATCATACATTTCACGAAAAAAACACAATTTCAAAATGATCTTGTAGAGAGACAAAGCGCCGGCTTCTTGATCAAAAGGTCCCGAATTCGACTTCAAGGAAATAGAATTGAGTGATATTCATCTATGTTGTAAAAGCTTGTTTAGCAATTGATGTGAAATGAATATTTTCGATTAAGATTATCATTTAAATAATGGCTCTGAATTTGCATGCACTGGAATGGAGGGGCCATTTTATATTTCTTTCCTGCCATGCATTCAATTATTTTGCTTGAACATCCAATTCGTCTTTTTCTCTTGGAACCTTGGCTGCACCTAAAACATCTAAAACCCATAAGCATTAAAGAGACACAAATATCTCTTTGAAATTAACAATGTTCTTGAGAAAATATTCACGCAGAAAAGGAGTTCCCTTGCGGAGAAATCCCCTCCCGGCATGCTTTAGTCTAATGATACGTCACTTCCAGAGCACCTAATTGTCGCGCGATTTATTAATATCGGGCCTGCTCGATTCACACTCCCGGCTGGCGGAGGGAGCACTTGATTAAATGGCAACATCTGGAATTGACATGTTCTTGGAATTCGCCACAGTGGCCCGCTCTAATGGGAAAACCGCTCGAAATGTTTTGCTCGATTAATAGTTCGCTAATCTCAAATTTATCTTCTATTGATCTTTTATGGAGATGCTATTAGTTCGCAATAGGCTTTATTGCAAACCGCTAGAACAAGGAGGGAGATTTTCTTTTCAAGCAAGATGTATGTGAAGTTTCTTTTCTGTCTTTGCTGAAGAAAGGAATTTTATGCTGTGAACTTTATACCCTAAATACATCGTATCCATATATGGGTCTTTTGACAGAATACTTCTGACACTTTAAACAGCGCTTAAACTGCCTTCTAAATATAACTTATATGTGACCCGTCAGGCGGAAAGGGACCATCTGAGAACTCTGCCAAATGAATATTTGAAAATGAGATTGGGTCCAGCAGATGTCATTCAAAGGTCCCATTTCAAAAATTCTTTCACATGAAGGTAGATTGATCATTCTAGGTTCAGAAAATTAGCAAATTTCGAAAAGTTTCGACCCTAGGCAGTCAGCGCAATCCGCGCTGTCTGCCTAGGGTCGACACTTTTCGCACTAACCAGATGGTCCCCTTTCGCGTGACGGGTCACATATGTATTAATAAACACTTCAAGATTACCAATTTTTACTAGCGTTAGTAATGATATTTAAAACATTCGCGAACGCTTTATAATGGTACCTAGCCTTTCATACAAGTTCGCGTGGCAAGAGGGGAACCATTTCTTAGATACTTCGCAAAAAGTTTTCATGAACACAGACTATATTCTTTGATAAACGTTGAACTCTTACATCTATACTATTTGTTGAGCCTCTGCGAAAGCAATAGTTTATTCTAAACTTCTTGTTCCACAAAGTATTTCACATTTAGAAGAGATCTCAGTTATAATTAAGTAACTAACTTGCCAATATGGTAATTCCATTTAAGAGATGAAGAGAGTATTTGTTGATTTCGTGGAGATATGAAATAAAAAAACCTAATCACCCTGTATGAGTGCGCGAAGCGGATTCATACTTGAGTGTGATTAGGTTTTTAATTTCACACCTCCATGAAATTAACAAGTACTCCTTTGATATCATTTAATTTGATATAAAGTAGCAAAATGTAAATGAATTTCCATTATTTAACAGATTTCCCAGGGGACTACTTTATGTTCACAAAATACCCGAATACTCAAAATTATTTTCATTGAGAAGTAAAACCAATATTCAGTCAATCAGAAAGAACAAAAATAATGTAATCACCTAGAATTAAATTACTCACAGCAATGCAAAATTTAAGAACTGCATCAAAAATATCAAGATGTCGGACCGATTAAATAATTTCAAGGCTTTTTAAAGAGGTGGACGATCTTGATCGCAAGGCCGGATTGTCTTTTTTGTAATATTTACATTGTGGGGTTCCGGATGGTCCTTTTTACAGGAACCCCACCCCAAATCGCAACACGACCCATAGAATTTCTACTAAATAGGACATTGGATCCCATTGTAAGATATTTCCAAGAGTAAAAATTTGATTTAACCCCTTTGGTTTTGCATTGATGTATCTTAAATACTTAAAATTTTCATATGTAAATGGCTCAATTGGCTTATTGGCTCTTAAACTTGCAAAATGCAAAAGATGTTTAGATTACGTTTGACGCCGATAATCACATGTTTAAGAAATCAATGAACTCTCTTATTCTAACTCAGCACGAGTCCTGCTTAGATGAGTCTATCAAATGAATTTATACTTTCATAAAAATTTATATCCAACGTAAAACTTACTCGAAATATTAAAAGTAAATTAGTATCTCTCGTTTTTGATCTAGTATTTGATCTCTCTCTCTCTCTCTCTCTCTCTCTCTCTCTCTCTCTCTCTCTCTCTCTCTCTCTCTCTCTCTCTCTCTCTCTCTCTCTCTCTCTCTCTCTCTCTCTCTCTTCTCTCTCTCTTACTATGATGCAATCTTAGACATTAATAACAACGAAAATGCGGAGAATATTTCTTGAATTATCCCGAAGTTATTGAAAAATCTCATCTCGGAGAAAACAAAAATAATATTCTCCTCATTTCTGAAAGTATTGATTTATTCCGATTTGCAGAAAACCCACAAAACTGCGGTGAGCGTATTGTGTCTCGAGTGACAAGGGGTCATTAAATTGCATTTCGATTCTGCAGGGCGTCGTCAAATACTGTTTAATCGCTGAATTGTTTATATCCCCAAATTAGTAACAATTAGCCTTTAATGTCCGTACATGTAACTCTCGGAATAATTGCCGTAACAAGACATCGTAAATATGTCGACTTTTTAAGTCCGTTAGCATATTAACTATGTTAACACCATGACAATGCTTAAATCGCCTGCTTTAAGCAGTCTTTTATTTCAACATAATCGCAGAACACTTCAAATTTTCATTACGAAATGTAGATGTGAAAGTTTAAGCGAGTGATCAAATGTCAATTTTGTCTATACGGGCATAGACAAAATTGACCCTTGATTACTCGCTTTAACTTTCGCATCTACACTTTGTAAGGAGAGTTTGAAAGATCTTCCACTCTTAAACTTGCGCGTCTACATATGAATTTATTGGATATTTTAATTACCTTATTGATAGATTTAGAATGCATATATTAAATATAGAATACAAATTTATTTTCAGGTTAAAATTTGGTTCCAAAATCGTCGGATGAAATGGCGGAATTCAAAAGAGAGGGAGCTGCTGTCTTCCGGAGGATCACGTGACAGTACATTACCCAATAAAAACAATCCTAACCCGGATCTTAGTGACGTCACAAAAAACAGCGACACCGAAGAGCATTCAGAACCAGAACTCTTACACCATTCAGGGGAAGCAATCCCGGATAATAACATGGACAATGTTGAAGCCGAGCATTACGGACATATGGGTGTTCACTCTCAAGATATATATAGACAATTAGAAGAGGTTGGTGAAGCTGACGACGAGTCTATCGAGGACAGTGGTGACGAGGAAATTGATGTTTCATAAATTAAGTTTTCTGTTATAGTCTTTTTATGAATCATGGCATAACACATTGGGTACATTTAGAACATACTTGGTTCTTTCATCATAAGAAATAATAATCTTTCATTGAGTGAGCAACTTAGTGACAGAGATATGTACAACTAAAGTCTTCGTTGTTCACGAAAAGTAAGATTAACTGTCTTACACGAATAAACAAACATTATTCCCAATCTCATTATCAACTGTGTCAAAATTTAGGACAATATATTTTGAAGCGTAAATGCAATACGTGACAGCATAACGACGTCATCGTCATTTGGACCTGCTAAGACGACGTTCGAGCGCGAAGTGAACGAAAGCAAGGCCAAGTCTACGAAGAGGGTGATCTTATCCTTTTGATAATTTCACTGACAAAATGGTGAAATAATTAAGTGATAATTTGACGACATATTCCGGTTATCAATAGAAGAGCATTAAAGAAGACGATGGGAAGGGCGAAATATATCGGTTCAGGTCTAGATGTGGGTTTCCTGACTGTCAGGAAGCGGAATCGACAAAACGGTTCAAATAATAGTTTGATCTATGAATTTTGATTCGCATTTTACATTGTGTTTTATCAGTAGACTTGAGCAAATACTCGCTGATAAAAATTGTGATGGTTAAAATAACTGATAATGTACCCCGTCAAGCGAAAATGGAGCATCACGGAAGCGCTAAAAGTGTCTATCCGGGTCAGCCTGCGCTCACTGCGTAGGTTAGCAAGGGTCGATAAATTTTGCTTTATTTATATTTTATGAATATAATGATCTTACTACCCGTCTGTATAGGGCCTAATCATTTTCAAATCAAGGTAGTGGACCCGTAAAAGTTCCGTAACTCTTCGGCAATCATAAACTATAATGCCGTTAACCGAGATTTCCTAATGATTTCATTAGGAAAACTCGGTCAACATTGTGAAAAAGCACGAGTTCCCAAATGCTGCGGGTTCATTATTCTAAGCCTATAACCTGAGCTGGATCCAGCCTTTTTTTCCGGATTTCCTGCGCGCTTCGTAGATACCTACAGACTTATTGTCTTTGTCCACAATCGCGGACTATCTAAAAGTCACCATGCGATTGTCCAAGCTGTTCAGTGTTTGTGCCTCACGCACATCTGAAATTGTTAGAAATGCCACGCACAGGCTCACATCCTTCCGTGTATCTATGATACATCAAATCCATAGACTAGGACCACCGTCAACTATCAATATAGGCTTTTCTGAAGTCGACGGTGGGTCCAGTCTAATCAAATTCCTCGTTTGACGTTTTACGGATTTCTCACCGTGCATTTTCACCATTGATTTGATTGTAGATGAAAGAAAATATTTTACTATATCGTTTTGGTATAGAATATCACAGTAGATTTACATGTATGATCTGACAAAATAGTGTGCAATGTTATAGATTGTAAATAGAATATTTATTGATATTTCATTTTACGTGATATTAAGGCGACTTGACGACAATAAATGTGCTTTTAGAATTATTTGTTGTTTTTGAATTAAGTCATCTAATACAGCTTATTATTCCGCATTACTATTCACCCGACAGGGCGTGGCTTAGCTGTGACTTTACCTTTCAATCATTTACAATCTGCATGGATTTTGGCGGCAGTCATATACTTAACTCAAAAAAGAAGCGTCCACACAATGTAAATTAAAATAAAAAAGTACCTTTACACGATTTTTTATCTTTCTTTCCTACTTTTGGTATAATAACCACATAACCAGCCTTGTGTTTCAGGATCACAAAACTGTGCAAACAGTTTTCCGATTATACCCCGCTTTGCACGCAAGTGCACGTGCAAAGCGGGATATAATTGGAAAAACTGTTTTCACCGTTTTGTCATCCTGAACGCAGGGCTGATGTATGAGATGAAATACATGTAATGATGCTTCCCGAGACCGTTGTTAAACAGATGCACCTTGCTTAACAATTCTATCAAAAATGGTTCACAATGATACAATTGGTATTCCATAATGAGTACCATATTTCACAAATGAGTTCTATCGCAATATCCACACAATAAAACGGTACTAAAAAGCTTTGCATTTTGTCTGATAGATCTTTCATAACCCACTAACATTGTATTGTTAAAGAATGGCTGGGGTATGAAAGGCATTTTAGCACAAAGCAATAAAACGCTTCAAAATCTTTAAATTTTTGCTGACGTCATCTGTTACGTATAATTATGCGTTATTACTCAAAACAATGCCTTGTTAGATAGTGTGTGGGGTAATCATTCATCCTGTGATCATGCTGAAAACCTGTCTGTAAGAAGATAAAATTTGCAATCCAAAGGGACGCTTTTACTGAGAAGGCATTCCATGATCCTTTCCGTAGCAACGCCTGCTCAGTGCCCCTTTAGCTTGCTTTTCAAATGTTTGTGGAATTTTTTTAATGTGCATTGAAAGAAATTTTAGCACAAAGCAATAAATCGCTTCGAAATCTTTAAATTTTCACTTACATCATCTGTTACGTATGAACGTTATCAGTAAAAACATTGCATTGATAGAGAGTGGGTGGGGTAATCATTCATCCTGTGATCATGGTGAAAACCTGTATGTAAGAAGATAAAATCTGCAAGCTAAAGGGACACTTTTACTGAGAAGGCGTTCCATGTTCCTTTCCGAAGCAACGGCTTCTCGGTAAACGTGTCCTTTTAGCTTGCTGATCTGATTTACAAAGATTTGTTGAAAAATTCTAATGTGCATTGAAAGACATTTTAGCACAAAGCAATAAATCGCTTCAGAATCTTAAAGTTTTCGCTAACGTTATATGTTAAGTATGAATGTTATCAGCAAGAATTGGGTCTACGGAGATAGGTCAATAAAGATAGGCGTTGCGCTATCAAACTGTTCCTGAACTTGAAAGATGGTTTTAAATATTAAGAAATCTGGTTGATATGGTGACTTCTAAATGAAAGTGGCAGTTTGAAAGCCCGCTTTAAAATTGCCGAATGTGTTGTAACTCATTAAGCGTACTTCAGCATTAATTTCCAACTATTACCCTCATAAGGCACTTTTTCACCATGATCACAGTGTGAATGCTTGCCCACCCGCTCTCCTATCATGTAATGTAAGTGGGTTACGAAAGATCTATCAGACAAAATGCAAAGCCTTTTAAAAACGATTTATAGTATGTGAGTTGCAGTAGAGCCCACTTGCGCACAGGATACTTTTATTCATTATGGAATTACTATTTGTGCCCTTGTGAACTTTTATGGTGTTGTCAAGCGAGGTGTACAGTTAAAAAACATTTTGAAATTAACAAGACGAATGAATTTAGAATGAATTTTGAATGAAATTGAATGAGAGGGTGGAGCGAGTTTTGAGTGAAATTATAGGGAAGTAATCGAATATCGCTAATTTTGATCATGATGAACAAAATAAGCGATATTCATTACCTTCCTTTAATAAAATATACATAAAAGTTATGTAAATTGCTTATGATTTCTTCAAAAACAATTCGATTTCATTTCAATAATGTCAGTGAAATCGTTTTTACCCCCATTTATATTTATTTTGAATGCAGCTGTTGATTGTATAATTTTTATTCATGGGAGCGTTTTTGATCGTTTTGAGTGAATGTTTGGAATGAGTGAATGGAGCACTGAGTGAGTGATTTAGAATGGTTTTGATTGAGATGAATGTTAATTTCACGATGTAACTAACTGTATCCGTTTGACAACGTTTGTTCTACCAAAAGTAGTAATAAATGATTAAAATTCGTACAAAGGTTTTTAATTATTTCAATATTTATCTTATTGACGTTTCTTTTGGAGTTGAGTATATTTTCCTGGGTTGCATCAAACGCTATATTTTCACGAGGTACCGGGCCACTTGTGAAAAAATTGGTTTTATTGTCCACGATATGAAATATCTATATGAAATATTGCACGTAAAACGAATACCTTTTCTAATTCTTGAAGACAAAATGTGAACATAGGCATGTTAAGTAAGCGTTGGTCTTGCGACATTTCTGCCGTTTACCTGCCCTGCGTTCAGGATCACCGAACGATGCAAACGGTTTTCCAATTATACCCCGCTTTACACGTGCGCTTGCGTGCAAAGCGGGGTATAATTCGAAAACTGTTTGCACCGTTCGGTGATACTGAACGCAGGGCAGCTGATATAAATCTTGAAGCCTTAACAACAAACCCTGAAATCGATCTTTCACAGTAATAAATCGAAATCCAAATATATGTATTTATTTATTTACCACTCAATATATAAGGTATTAAAAACCACTTAGCTGCGATCTTATCTACTGTTTGGAACTTAACGGTTAGTTAGAAACCGTGTTTTCTTTTATAAGATTTTAATGTGTAACAAATACATTATAATAATATCTAATAGAATGGTTACCGAAGTTTAAGTTACCGCATATGAAGGAGCCGTGTCAATCAAAAAGGTGACGTTTAAGGTAACTGTCTGCAAATCATGCCTAATGCGATAAAACTATACTTTGAAGTACCCGCTTTCATATTTCGGTCATAAAAATGAATTTCATAGCGTAGAGTTGGCGTCATGACATCATTACAATTTACAATTACATAGCATTTATAGAGCGCAAAAATTATACAAATATTCTATTGCGCTGTACAATCAATGAAAATACATACATACATAGATCTACATACAAACAATAGGAAAAATGAATATTGTGCAACATCATCAATGGGCCGACCCCTTTTTTAGGGGCCAAAATCAGTAATTGTCCATTTTTTCGGAAATAATAAACCGACTTCCATCCCTAAAACGCCATTTGCTTCGTTTAAAGACGCCGGATCTTATGTTCTATTCATATGAGGATATAAGTGTAAGAAATACAATTAAGTGTAACGTATTAAAAATGTTAATGCCTTCTGCGTTGCTATTTTCGAGTACAGTCACTGGAAATATTGCCTTTTTTCTCGAAAATGTGTCCGGTGACCTAGGCTGAAATTTAGATATATTGTTGCCAAACCATTCCGCTGAAGATTTTTGAAATAAAAAACAAGTGTCTTCGGGTTAGATTTTTTGTAAAATTCGATTCCGCGAAGATAACGCAAATCAGAGGATATTTCAACGTCGCGTCAAATGTTTACAAAGCTGTCGTTTTAAATGGATAAAACTTTAGTGATTTTTTTTATTTCTCAAAATCGCATTCAGATTTAATACTTTTGAACCCTATATTTTACGATAAACCTAAATTTCAAATATTTTAGAATAAGTTATTGCACGGAGATTGGCGCCAAATAAGCATAGTGCAGATGGTTTTAATGCGACGTCGAATCCGACGAAAACCGTTCCAACAACTTCACAAAATCGAATTTAATAAAAAATCGAACCCGAAGACATATCATTTTTATTTGATTAATGCAAAGCATATTCTTTTCGTTACAAAATAACAAAAAATCAGCAAAGGTCACCGGACGAAATTTTGAGAAATTTCTACTTATTTACAAAAAATGAAATGAAAAAAGGAACGTCAAATTTTAAAATTCGCGAAAAAGTTAGCGTTTCGGGCCTATTTTTCTATTTGAATGTGCACAGAAATTAAACGTATAGCTCGGGCGTTCTTGGACTTTCAAAATGAAACTTTTTTCGTGAAAATCGGCCGATTAATTCAGAAAATATTTGCAAATATTGATTTTGGCGGGTCGAAAAGGGGTTGGCCCCTTAATGACGTCACGACGTCAAATGAACGAGCTTCAGACCCTTTTCATTGCGCGTTCGCTAATTCTCGCACTTCAATTACAAATCTCAGAAATTTTTGTGAGATTTTAAGAAAGTCGAAAATTCGACTTTGTTATCTGTCCGCAGTTACCTTAAGGTAACTGCGGACAGATAACGTAGTCGAATTTTCGACTTTCTTAAAATCTCACAATAATTTCTGAGATTTATATTTGAAGTGCGGGAATTAGCGAACACGCAATGAAAAGGGTCTGAAGCTCGCGCATTTGACGTCGTGACGTCATTAAGGGGCCAACCCCTTTTTGACCCGCCAAAATCAATATTTGCAAATATTTTCTGAATTAATCGGCCGATTTTCCCGAAAAAAACTTTCATTTTGAAAGTCCAAGAACGCCCGAGCTATTCGTTTAATTTCTGTGCGCATTCAAGTAGAAAAATAGGCCCAAAACGCTAATCTTTTCGCAAATTTTAAGATTTGACGTTCCTTTTTTCATTTCATTCTTTGTAAATAAGTAGAAATTTCTCAAAATTTCGTCCGGTGACCTATGCTGATTTTTTGTTATTTTGTAGCGAAAAGAATATACTTTGCATTAATCAAATAAAAATGATATGCTTTCGGGTTAGATTTTTTATTAAATTCGATTTTGTGAAGTTGTTGGAACAGTTTTCGTCGAATGCGACGTCGCACTAAAACCATCTGCACTATACTTATTCGGCGTTAATCTCCGTGCAATAGCTTATTGTAAGATATTTGAAATTTAGGTTTATCGTAAAATATAGGGTTCAAAAGTATTAAATCTGAATGTGTTTTTACGAAATAAAAAAAAATCACTTAATTTTTTATCCATTTAAAAAGACGGCTTTTGTGAACATTTGACGCGACGTTGAAATATCCTCTAATTTGCATTATCTTCGCGGAATCGAATTTTACAAAAAATCTAACCCGAAGACACATGTTTTTTATTTCAGGATTCTTCAGCGGAATGGTTTGGAAGCAACATATCTAAATTTCGGCATAGGTCACCGGCCCAATTTTCGAGAAAAAAGGCAATATTTCCAGTGACTGTCCTCGAAAACAGCAACGCAGAAGGCATTAACATTTAAAAAGTTACACTTAATTGTATTTCCTATACTTATATCCTCATATCAATAGAACATAAGATCAGGCGTCTTTAAACGAAGCAAATGGCGTTTTCGGGATGAAAATCGGTTTATTATTTCCGAAAAAATGAACAATTACTGATTTTGGCCCCTAAAAAAGGGGTCGGCCCCTTGATGACGTCATGACGTCAACTCAACGTTATGAAACTCCTTTTTTGGCCGAAATATGAAAGCGGGTACTTCAAAGTACAGTTTTATCGCATTAGGTATGATTTGCAGACAATTTAAAATTTGGACCTAAAATGGCCCTCTATGTGTCCGCAGTTACCTTAATGTTTGCTTGAGAAAAATAAATAAGATAAACTGAATGGCCTAAACACATTATCACCCATCTTTTCGAGCCAAGGGTTACGAACGTTTTACTTAACTTACATGAGAAGAAGCTATCGATTCGGAGTGTAGGACAAAACCCCATCAGGACAAAACCCCACCGGGACAAAAACCCACCAGACAAAACCCCACCAGGACAAAACCCCACCAGGACAAAACCCCACCAGGACAAAACCCCACCAATATATATTATAATGTAAGTGTTGAAAGTGTGTTATGAAAGAGTATATTAATAAATTCCTATAATACTGTTTGTCTTTTTTACCACACAACACCATTTCAATACATGTATAAGGTTTGAAAAAAAGTGGGGAAAAAAATCTGCCTTTCACTGCCTTTCACTGTTGCCGCCATCGGGGATTGAACCTGGTAGCTTAAGATAAACAGTCTGTGTGCAATGCTTATCTTGGACAGAGAAAAAAACAACTGTAAAACAGTATGTTTGCTCTTTTATAGTTTAAAGGGAATTACCATATGTTTGTAACCAGAATTTTTTCGCAATATTTCAACAAGTAATGGAAGAGGGCGAGTAAAAATCGAAGAAAAAATAATATTCAATTGATGTTTTTAAACTTAATAACAACTTATTAATTCTGTTTTTTTCATTCATTGCATGAAAACATAATTAAATTAAATTATAGATTTATATAATACATTGATATGTAAAAGTGGTGGGGTTTTGTCCTACTTGCCAAATATATTGGTGGGGTTTTGTCCTGGTGGGGTTTTGTCTGGTGGGGTTTTGTCTGATGGGGTTTTGTCCTGGTGGGGTTTTGTCCGTACCTCATCGATTCGATACCCCTTGACTCGTGAAGATGTTTATCACCCGATTTCGATCGAAAGTCTACGGTGGTATAGTCCGTTTGACTTTTATATGGACCAATATTTCGCCGAAAATCTCCAAATCGAATTAATGAAACGTATTTTGTTCTTGTCATATCATCTTTTCCATCTAATACCATGAAGAGTTTTGTTTTTCAGAATTTCTGAAGCTATAATAATGATTTTGTCCGCCCGTCTTCATGTTAATTTTCTGATATTCATACCTTCTCGAGTCTGTAATAAACGAAACAGCGAATTGTCTATCCAAAAATAGCTCTGGTTTGCATAGGGGCCGAGTTAAAAATGCGATGTTTTTTAGGCAAGTCGTTTTAGTATGAAATCGAATATTTTTTAAATTAATTTTGTCGAATTTTCTTAACGATCTTAGGAAAGTATATCTAAGCGTATTCTGTATTAGTTCATAAACGGTTTGACCAGATAATTGGTGATAGTTTTTATCCATTCTGAGATGAACCCCCATATTATCATATTTAGACCAATCAAAAAGGATTATTTACAAAGTCGTTGGGATTTTCACGAGGAAAACTCTATAAGCAGGCGAGTAATTACGGTACAAATCACGTGATATTTAAGTTTGAGATGTCCTGACCGTCGATATGCTTATAAGCTTGTCCAAATATGAAATAATGGACATTTCTTATGTCAAATGTTTAGAATAAAATCACGTGTTTTACTATTTGTTTACATTTTTCTTACAAATAAACAGCCTTCACCACCCCTCGTGTTTAAGAGCAGAACATGCGAAAATATCATCATTAACTAGATAGACAAAATTATTATTTTAAAATCATTTTGTTTTCAAAAAAAATTTTTTGGAATGGTATTAAGCTCAAATTAATATTTTACCATAGAAATCATTCTTTTAAACGCAATATTATGTACTTGATGAAAAGGTTGGTCCATATAAAAGTCAAATGGACTCTACGTGAGGTATCATATTTTATAAAAATTATCAATGATTAAAAAAAGTGTAGGTCCGAAATAGCAAATCTTTTTTCGTGCTCAATTGAGAATTTACTCAAACTTCACATTGATATTAGACCTCTAATTCTGTAATACTATAATAAATGTATTAATATTAAAGATTTAATCAACAATTTGTTACAAACAATAACTTATTAAAATTATGATTTAAGTTCATAAATCTATATCAATTCTAGGTTTGAGAAAATTCTCAGTCGAGTAAAAGGATCTCGGACCAAGATGAAGAACATTTTAAAGCATTTGAGTAAAATACGAGGACAACTCAAATAGCGCATCGTTTGGATTTAATGTCTACTTAAAGCGGCCCATAAATTTGTCTATTTTATTGACAATAATATAGAATGGCTGTATTATTAGTCTTCAGTATCATCTATGCAGGGTCAATATTATTGTCAATACTCAGGATTGACAATAAAATTGATTGTGCATGAGCGATATGCAAATCGATTTAAAGTATATCTGTTAATATGATTGTGAATTAAATTGATCTTCTCAAAAAAAGTCGCCTTCCGACTATTTGTCTATCACCAATGGGTCGATAATCGGAGACCTATGTGAGATATTAGTATGAGGCTAGGAAAAGATGTGATGGTTGTACTGGTGAAAGAAAAACCAGGAAATCATTGTTAGGTACTTCAGACGCCGAGATATAACTAAAAAAGTTGAAAGCGGTGTTAAACTACATTCAATCAATCAATTAAAAAGGTTGATGGAGCACCTGGCTCAAAAAACAGAAGGTTGATATCGGGGGTTCGATTGCCGAGCTGGCAAACTAACAAACTACAATGTAGTTGTCTTTTGGATGAAACGTTTAGCTGAGGCCCCGAGTGACGGTGCTTTACACCGAGAATGTTAAAGATCAATTATGGATCTCAGCAGTAGTTTCGTCATGTATCCTTGCACCTAGTTTATAACATACCCCCATTCCTTTTGATATTATGATGTGAGATGTTCATCAAAATTTAAGAAGAGGGCTACATTATTGCAGCTACCTTGCACGATTCCCCATGAGAACAAACCGCCTTCTGGAGGAGTCGCTCATATCTCTTAAGGCATATGCTGCGGCAGCGGCCTTAAGGTAGTGGACCCGTAATAGTTCCACAACATTTTGGATGTATTGAACTTGAACAATGTTAACCGAGGTTTCCTAATGATTTTCATTAGGAAACATCGGTCAACATTGTGAAAGATTATATGTTCCGAAATGTTGCGGAACTATTACGGGCCCATTACCTTAAATATAAAGAAATGCACTCAAAGCGCAAGCTAGCCTAAATTCTTTATTAGTGCATCCGTATTTTTTGCGATGGAATGCTTAAATATAAATACATGTATAAAACTGCTTGTCTATAAAAATTTCAAAATATACCCAATTTTCAGTGCCACAGTTAATATCAATAAAAAGCTAGATTTAATAAACTTTATTCAAAGTATTTAAGATATCTCTTAATAAAATTGTCCCATTAATTTGCTCCCCTAAATTGACAAAATATGTATATACCCGTAAGGGTACACATCATAAGTGGGTTGTTGAGTTTTATTAGTTTAACAAATTATTTGAGGTTTAACCTTTCCGGTAATAGGCGGTTCGTTTGAACACTCGTTTCGAGGACCACTTCTGCAGAAAATGACGACGGAATGGAATGAATGGTCGGATTATCGCTGGAAACTGTTTGCCAATGTTTAGTGTTTGTTCGGTTCGACCGTATAAATAAAACAAGTTCGGTAAGATTCTTTATGAGGCGTAGAGAAGGTGTCAATCGAACATCCCTCTCCTTACAACAACCCTTTGCATGTCGATAATATTTTGGGTCGGTCTTTTTTATATGCCTGTCGAAAGATATGGCGTATATAGAGAGTAACGTGATAGTCTGGTCGAGGTTGGGAGAATTTTTCATGACGAGGCTTTGCCGAGTCATGATAATTTCTCGCAGCAGAGACCAGATAAGGTTATTCATTTATCCAGCAATCATTTTATTTTTTCAGCTCTTAATTAATAAAAAAAAAACCTCAAAAATTAGAAATTCAGGTGAAAGTTTATGCAAATTGTTTCTAAAAATAGACTGCCTGATGTTATGTTATGTTATCAGACAGGTGATATCAGGTCTATACAGACTTCATACAATGATAATATGTAATCATCCGTGGCGTCCACTTCTCTGTCTTTTTAAGTCCGATTGACTTAAAACTTGGCAGTCATACAGTTAATACATGTTATATCGTGAAATTGACAAGGTGAATGATTTTGGTATAATTTTGGAATGAAATTGAATGAGTAATTTTTTAGTGAAATTAAAGGGAGATAATCTAATATCGCTGATTTTGTTCAGTTTGAATAAAATTAGCGATATTTGTTACCTCGATCTAATAAAACATGCATACAAGTTCTATAAATAGCTTCATATTTCTTCAAGAACTTATCAGACGCGTACAATTTCAATTATGTGAGTGAAATTGCGAGTTTTTCTAGCTATATTTATCTTAAATGCAGTTCTTGACCTCAACTTTCCTAGTCATCTTTTAAGAGCATTTTTAAAAGGTTTGGGTGAATGTTTGGAAAAATGAATGGAGCGATGAGTAAACGATAAAGAATGGTTTTGAATGAGATGAATGTTTATTTCATGATGTTATCAACAGGAATAATAATAATAATAAGAAGAAGAAGAAGAAGAAGAAGAAGAAAGAGAAGAAGAAGAAGAAGAAGAAGAAGAAGAAGAAGAAGAAGAAGAAGAAGAACAACAACAACAACATAAACATAAACATAAACATAAACATAAACAGGAAAGCAAACACACATATACAAAATATCAAAAAAAACCGATTTGAGTTTACACTTCTTTTTTTTTAATAAGAACTATTTCTCTTGTCCCAATAAAACTCAAACGACGGAAAAAATATATCGCAAGAATAACATTTCCTTTTCCATTGATACTTTGCCCACTGAAAAGTTTGATTTGGATAAGGACATGTATAATCTTGTTCACGAACGATATACGAAAAATTCCAATAGAAATATATATTCGGTAAGTATTACCACCTGAGTTAATTTACTTAGTAACTTGAACGGATTAATAATTGAATTATTACTTGACCCCTTTATTACTTCAACACGATGTACAGGTATACTCGTATCTTACTCGAGGTATAGATCCACACGTTTGAGTGAGTGATCAAAGGTCAATTTTGTCTATGCCTGTATAGACAAAATTGACCTTTGATCACTCACTCTAACTTGGGGATCTATACTAGTACATATAACAACGTTTAAGTAGCCCACCCGCGAAATTCTTGGAAACAAAATGGTAAAAAATGTCATAAATTAACAACCATTTTATTATATTTAAATATATTGATAAGCCATTCGTTTTTTAAATGAACACCAGCGAGCTGTTAGTTGCTGTAGTCGTACACAAAGTTTTTCTTGGACGAAAACTCGAAAAAATGTAAATGTAGGTTTGTTGTGGGTTATTTACAAACAAGAAACCAAACAAAACAACAAACAATCCGAAAGGCAAATTCAGAAGTTCAGTAATTTCCGTTATTTCATTCAATTAAAGTGTTGTAACTTTTCTCGATTTTCGCTTGGCTTAGCCTTGTCCGAGCATACTCCCATTCTCTAGATTATAGCATTGCATTGGGTGAGGGGTTGCCTATGCATAAAGCGAATATCAAGTTTTCTTAATAAAAACCGAAAACAATAAGAAAATAACAATAAAGTTTTTGGACATCGGAAAAAAGAAAAAAAGGGCTTTTCTTTAACAAAATTATTATTCTATTTATCACGCAATCATTTTACAAGGCCTAAATTTCACGAAGACTTTAAAATCAAAGAAATAAAAGTGATAGTTGTTCTGGTTAATATTATGAATAAGTAAATTGTTTCTAACAAAAAAGACAGCCTGGTAATACTTTAATTTCAGCAGTCAGTTATCAGGCAGGTAAGATCAGGTCAATACAGGACTTGTAGCATGATAAAATCCAATGGACATTGGGTATCTAATTCTTAAAGGAGTTTCTATTGATGTTAGGACAAGTTCAAAATAGACCAACACGACGGTTTAACAATATGATTGCTAGTAAGACAATATTTACTGAAAATCTTTGGATCTCGAACTTTTCAATACATTAAAGTTTATCCAATAGATTTAGAAATAAATCAACGATCATAGAGAAAACAACTCCATAAAAATATTGCTTTTAGAAACGCGATTTTATTGATATTCTATTAGAGTTATAACCTTCTTCCTCTTAAGCATTTTTTGTTATAAATATATTACATACTTAGTGTTATGTATGAGAAAAAATATCTAACGAGGTTGGGAGAATTGATCATTGTCGAGGCTCTGCCGAGACAATTATCAATTTTCACAACCGAGTTAGATATTTTTTCATACAATACACTAAGGATGTATTGTATTTATCTTATAACCTCTATTTGCCTTATTTTCATCGATGTTTACTAACAGAAATGCAAGTTTCTTAAAATAACTGCATTATATCATTGTTCTGAAATAACTTGTGATGATATAAAAAATATCATATGGGATGTTATCACACAGATATTTGTATAGTTATAAGATAAATTATTAAACATAACTTCGATCTAATCGAATAAATGGACATTAGGTATCTAATTCTTAAAGGAGTTTCTATTGATGTTAGGACAAGTTCAAAATAGACCAACACGACGGTTGAACAATATGATTGCTCTTAAGACAATATTGACTGAAAATCTTTGGATCTCAAACTTTTCAATACATTAAAGTTTATCTAATAGATTTAGAAATAAATCAACGATAATATAGAAAACATTCCCATAAAAATATTGCTTTTGGAAACGCGATTTTATTGATATTCTATTAGATTTATAGCTTTCTACCTCTTATGTATTTTATTTTATTTCATTTTTTTTAAGAAAAAAGTTATTGAAGGTTCTCTGTCCAAATGATTTTTAAGGTGTTTACCCATTTATGGGCGGAGCCCTTACCTTTAGTTTTTCCGAAAATATGTTCGATTTAAACACCCATCTCGCACGTTGATCACATACATGAGTGACGCGTGATATTTAAAAAAAAATAAAAAGTGTGCAAAGCAAAGGCACAGTCTGACGAGAGTCTTTACTTTACGCTTTGTAAGTCACTAGGTTAAAAGTGTCTTTCAGTGAACCTTCTGTAGCACTGTTTAAGCTGCTTAATGTTTGCACCTAACGCATACTTCAAATAGTTGGCACAGACTCATATATTTGCTTAGGCTAGACATAAATGGACCATTTTTGGGTGTCAAGTAACTTGCGTTACATTTTTTTTCTTTTCGGTAGCAGCCCCAATCCCCCCTCCCCTCCTCTCATTACTGAGGAAAATTGCATATCCTCACAGGAAACAAAGAGTCGATGTATCTCGCTACCAGCCCTGCGTTCAGATTGACAAAGCTGTGCAAACTGTTTGTCAATTAAACCTCGCTTTGTCCTGAAGTGCACGTTCAAAGCGGGTATAAATTCCAAACAGTTTGCTGCGGTTTGCAATACTCAACACAGGGCAGAATGCATAGAAATGTCCAAATTCAAAAAATATTTGCTATTAAATTTTGAACCAAATGACGTGCATGGCTGTATTGGATATTTTCGAGATCGCCGATGGGACCAGCCCTGCGTTCAGGAATCAAAAACGTTTGAAAATGGGCGTTAAAAGCGGCGCTTTATTTCAAAAAACGCAGCGCTTTTACGATTTCATCTAACGTAAGGCACATTGCCGCCGATATCTGTGAATTAATTTCGTAAGTCCCCATTAGGATAAGTGTAAGGATGAAGAACGCTTCTCTTACAATATTATTACAAGTATTTATACAGTGATCTATTGGTTAGATCGTTTTGTATTAAGGACTTTATTTCTGAAGTATTTTAGTACGGACGCGAGAAAATGACCATTTGACCCGTCTGAATTCAACGTCAGAACAAAAATAATAGAATATCACAAGCAACTCGTGCAAGTTTTCCTTTTTTGACGTCAAATATTCAAGCATTTTCAACCAAGCATTCTCTGCAATAGAAATCGTCGTACATAAAATTAGATAGAAACATCAGAAATGCAAGTTACTAATAAAAAAGCGAATTATGTCTTTGTTCTAAAAATATCCATGTGAAATCATAAAAATATCATATGGGATTTTATCACAGGGATATTTGTATCGTTGAAAGATAAAATTCAATATTACAAAGAGTCACAATGGAAATACTTCTTTTGCAAGTATATCTGCATGTCCATTTTTTTTTTATTAAAGATACATTAAGAGATTATTTTTTGTTTCATAGAGGTATTAAACAAACAAACGAAAAGAAAACAAACAAAAAAACAAAAAAAAAAAAACCCCAAAAAACGGTATACCTCCCCCCCCCCCCCCAATTACTCTGTATGAATTCACGAAGCGGATTCATACATGAATGTGATTAAGTTTTTGGTTTCTATTCTTATCTAATAATTTAATTCAATGAGCTAAATGTTAAAATTTATCCGATTTCACACGGGACTACTTTGTGCGGAAGCTTATACAATGGACGCATACTCAAAATTGTTTTCATTGAGAAATAAAACTAAATTTTCAATCAATCAGACGCTTTGTTTTGATCATTCAAAAGTACGAATACTCGATATGTCAAAATTCGTGTAAATTAGTCTTTTTTTTATTATTATTAAACTTTATTTCGATCTAACGAAAAATTCCCGTTACAACTTTGTTCTACAGCCTTTTCAACGGTCGCGGCGCATTAAGTTAAGGAGTCGGTAGCCAAAAAAATCAATTAAATTGAAATAGGTAATATTAAAGTCGTTATTGGGTACCCAAATCACTATCTAAATAAGATTAAGGAACAACTGTTATACTTTTGTAAAATGTTTTTTTAATATATTAGAACGGGAATATTCAAGACCTTCTTATGCTTAAGCTCACAAGACGCTTAACTTGCACAGCACAATTCTTAAACGTTGGCAAACGTTTTCCTAACCCGAACGCAGAGCATAGTTTGGAAGCCCCTCGAAACTCCGCAAGACTCTTATAATGTTGACATGTGTAATTAGCAGGTCGCACCTTAAACAGGTTTTTGTACAAATTAACTCATTATCTTAAATCGTTTGGCACTCAGAAATCTGACACCATAAAGGGACAAGATACAGGTAACCGGACCGCCAGGGTTGAGGTACAGTCCTGGAAATAATCAATAACCTGCCCTGAGTTCGAGATAAGAATAGGTTAGCGAAACGTTTGAGAAATCGTACCCCGCTTTGCAAGAGATTTATTGATTGAATTGAGTTTAACGCTGCCATTAACATTCTGCTGTTATATCGCGGCGGCCTGTGCACCTAACAATTAGTTCCTGGTATTATTCTCACCAGTACCACCATCACATCCTTTCCTAGCCTCCAGCTGCTATCCAACATAGGTCTACGCTTATCAACCCATTGGTGATAGACAAATAGTCGGAAAGAACAGAGGGGTATAATTTCGAAACGTTGGAGGACGCTTATGTTCCATGAACTCAGGTATATTCTTTCAGGAAAAATGTTCGTCGCGATCAATAAAAACAAGCAAAAATGTTTAAGAATTGAAATTCCATTTAGAACCTATAGATTTCCTGACCTGCGTTTAGGATGACAAAACGTTTACGATCGTTTAAAATCGTTTCGCATCTATTTCGAAAGGGTACTTAAAATCTGGAGTAATTTCTCTTTTAAACCTGTTTTTGCAACGGTTTCATCTTCAGCATATGACTGTTTTGTCATAATGAACGCAAGTCCTAGCACGGTTGGTACAGTTAACAATATTATAACATTGACATACACCTCCATCAAAACTTTTTCTAGCCGCGGCAATAGCGCAGTTGGTAGCGCGCCGGACTTCTAATCCAGGGGTATACATTCGCACGGGTTCGATCCCTGGCCGCGGCACTTATCCTTTCCGACATATGTCTTCCACCAATGGGTAGTTAATCGTAAACCTATGTGGAATAGCAACTGGAGGCTAGGAAAGGGATGTGGTGGTAATACTGGTGTGTGAAAAACCAGGAATCCATCGTTAGGTGCTCCAGTCGTCGCGATTTAACTTAGAGATTGTTGAAAGCGACGTAAAACCCCAATTCAAATAAAATCAAAACTTTTTCTAAAAGTCTAAATCGCTCACTCAGCGCCCCATACGTTTATTCAAAACATTCACTCAAATTACTCGAAAGCGCCCCGACATCGTTATATACAATTCGAAATCGATCAAAAAGATCACCTTTTGATCGAAATTGATCATTTTTTTCACGTTTATTTTGGCCAGTGTCACAGTAGATTTAAAAAAAGTCTGATTGGTTCGCGAAAACACAAGAAATGTGAGAAAAGGAGTTTTTTTTTATCATTTTTTATTTTTTAAAGGGGATAATGAATTATCGCTAAATTCGTCCAATTTTGGACGAATTTAGCGATTATGTAATTATCTGCCTTAACTTTCATTCAAAACTCGCTCTTCCCACTCATTCAACTTCGTTCCTAATTCATTCCATAGCATTCATCTTGTCAATTTCACGATTTTGTTAACTGTATGTCGTCCAACTCTCAATTTCAATTTTGAAAAGAAATCGCCCTATTAGATAGAAAATATTGCGCGAAAGGGAAAACTACTTGTTGCATGATACAAAAGTTCAAGGATTTTACAGGAATGGGTTAGACTTGAAGGTCCGGTTGTATACATGTGTTCGTTCCCATATTTCAGCAACTGTCAGCACTGTAAAAGGTCCCACAGCCCTAAATGGCCCTTCAAGTTGACAGCTACTTGCAAGTCTGAAGGGTCACCCAGCTTTTAATATCTTTTTGTCAAATATCGACACAAAATATGTTCTGTAAACCGCAGCTAATTGATAAAAGAACCCTCCTCACACGACGATATTAGATACTGCGTCGTTATGACAACGAGGGATTCACGAGCACGCGCAGACGGCTTCATAAATTCAAAGAGGTGTCGTCTGCTATCTTTTTAAATGCATTTTATTTACTTTTTGGTCTGTAATAAGACGGAAAATAGCCACTCGAAAACAAACCACACGCAAACTATTGTGAAAAGAAGCATAACATTATTGTTTCCGCAACATCGGAGAATGTAGCAATTTGGACAAGGGAAAAGTATAACACCATACTTATCGTTATATCCAGAATGACAATAATTCGGGATATTTATAAACTAACTAAAATCCCCCCCCCCCCCTAATAAAATAAAATAAAATAATACCGTAATCGACGTGCAACACCGTACGAACGATTACAACTATTCCCGGCTTAGATCGCCCAATGACTATATACCGGTAGATTCGCGCAATTCCGTATTGTAAGCCTTATAGCTTTTTGACTGTCGTTAAAAAAATACAAGATCACAACAGTGTATCATAAATTGATAAGCGCATACTTCAAAGTTATATAGACCTATGTGAAATAGCAAATGGGGGCTGGAAAAGGATGTGGTGGTTGTGCTGGTAAGAAAAATACCAGGAATCCATTGTTTGGTGCTCCAGCCGCCGCGATATAATTGAAAAAATATTGAAAGCGGCATTAAACTCCATTCAATCAATTCAAAGTTATATCTATCAGGCGACCATGACCTTGTATATAAAGCCTTAACCCTTGTCATGGTGAATTAAACATAATTAAATGAAAACCAAAGGCCGAAATGATTGGATGCACTGATTGTAGCTTGGTGCTTATTTTGAAGGATATTTTCAAACATTTCTGGTTTAAAAAAAAGGAATACTCGGGAGCATAGACTAAGATCTGACTGCACATATGTGCAGGCTGATCCTAGTATATACCTTCTGTAAAAGCAGGAATATTCCGGGTTCAGCATGAGAACGGTTGATAAACTGTATTGACAAGGTAGTGGGCTCCAGGGCCTAAGGTTGTAAAACTTTTCTCATTCTCAAATCGGATTTTCCCCAATTTTCAAAATGAGATTTAAGCTTTAATTCTATAAATGTACTGTAATAGATGTATGAGTATGAAACATAATGTAAATAGTTGTTGTCGATAACGTTTATCGTTTTTGCTCACACAGTTATTCCCCCCCTTCGAAGTAGAGGGGGTAAATTGCTTTGCACTTGTCGGTCGGTCGGTTGGTCGGTCCGTCCGTTGACCGTGTTTTGTCCGTAGGATATCTCAAAAAGCAGGCATCTTAAAATCACGAAACTTCACAGGTGGATAGATCTCAATGAGGAAAAGTGCAGTGTTCAAGAACCATAACTCTACTCATCATATTTTATGAGTTGTTGCCATTTGTTGATTGGCAAAGATAAGGCTATTGACCTGCTTCTATAGGGGGGGGGGGGCATAAATGTTTAACCAACATCTCTGTTTCAATTCAAAGTCAAAGTTTGAGAACAATTTTTGTAGAGAAAGAGAAGTTTTATAACCTCGGCCTCTGATGACATTATAGTAGTCTCCGCGAATATTAATGAACACCATATTACAAATGAAACATTGGCGTTTTTATATTTTCTCATCTTTAAATCCTAAAGTAGACATTGAAATTCACTCCCAAAAAATACATTCCCATTTTCGTATGCCACTATTGAGATCAATTAGTCGTGTTAATGAATAAGATTTGAGGTAAATTAGAAGTGTCCCCTTGGTGGAGGGTCCTCCACACTGTTTAGATACTACTTGTGAACTATCCGACCCCAGTAATGACCAACTGCTGATTCTGCCAGAACAAAACATCGGCTCTTTTCATGTTTGTCATATTTGTACATGCATGGGGGGAATTTTAAAATAGTGTTATAAAAGGGTTCGAGAGCCACCCAGTCTTATCGATGCAAAAACGTTTGGCGAAAGTTGATGAAATTTCGCAAAACTTTTGCAAATACTTTAACTTGAACGCGGGTCGGATCCTTAATTCGATAAACATGTATATGTATTATGGACAAAACACCGACTCTTTTCATGTTTGTTTCATGTTTGTCGTATTTGTACATGCACGGGGGACGTTTTTGTGGTATTATGTATAAAACGGGTCCGAGAGCCACGCAGGCCTGTATTCGTGATGCAAAAACGATGGGCGAAAGTTTATGAAATGTTGCCCCACTTTGCACGTGCAAAGCGGGGCAACATTTCGCAAACTTTTTGCAAACACTTCATATTGAACGCGTTTCAGATCCTACATTCGATAAACATGTATATGTTTTATGGGCAAAACACAGGCTCTTTTCATGTTTGTTTCATTTTGTCCTATTTGTACATGCATTGGGAACGTTTAAGACTTGTGGTATTATAAAACGGGTCCGAGAGCCATGCAGCCGTAAGCTAAGCCCTGTGTTCAGGGTAACAAAACGGTGTGCAAACGGTTTGCTAATTTAACCCCGCTTTGCATTTGCATTTGCGTGCAAAGCGGGGAATAAGTGGCAGACACATAGTTCGCACCGTTTTGTCATACTCAATGCAGGGTCGTACTCGCATCAGAATTAAGATCGTTTGCCGCCCCAAGGAATCGAACCCGGGAGCTCTTGTTCAAGATGACGACTTCTAAACCACGGACACCACGTGCTTTTTTCCTGTGAAGAATCTGCAACAATCTAATAAACCGACCTACTATTAAGGCAGCTACTTATTACACTTAAGCCTACTACTTGTGACTTTTAACAATATTGTAAAATTGATACTCATGCCGATCAAAATCATTCTGCATCATTCACTCAGCGCTCTATTCATTCCTTCCAAACACTCACTCAAATCGATCAAAAAACATTCCGAAATTAATAGAAAACATTTCGATTTTTTCAAGGCGATCGACTTCTATTTCAAAACGATCAAATTATTCAACGATCTTTTTGCCTGGTGTGGATTTTAAATTGTCTGTTTGGTCCACGAAGACACACAAACAGAAATTTACGTATATTTAATAAAGGGCAGGTAATAAATAACGCCTTTTTTCATCATTTTGATCAAAATTGGTGATATTGGATTATCTCCCTTTAATTTCATACAAAACTCGCTCCACACACTCTTTCAATTTGAATTAATTTCATTCCAAAACCATTTGAAAATAAATTATGTTGTCAATTTCATGATGTTCTTAACTGTATCTACCCTTGTGAAAAGTAGTACAAAGGATAGGTGAGCTTCGAACCCAAGTAAGTGTCAGAATCTCGCTTTACCGACTGTGACATACAGATAGTTTTGGCGCAATTGTTAGGCGATTGACAATTTTTAGTCTCTTTACAGTACGTTATTTGGCAAGCAAGAGTCACAGTTCTATGTGTGCGTGACATTTCCAACAATTTCACTTGTGTGTAATTTTCAGACTCACAGTCTGATCAGACCCTCACTAAGTGCTCATTAGATAGCTAGGGATCATTAGTCCATGTTCAAAGCCCAAGAATAATTTTAATGCATTGTGTGATTGGTCTGTTTAACGTCTGTCCAACACGCACATGTGAGATTGTCGGAAATATCACGCATATCTTATTCTGCATTGCCTATAGGTGAATAGTCGCCGTCATAGCGCAGTTGATTGCGCATCAGACTCCAAATCTTCAGTAATTAGGCCATGGCTTCAAAACCTAGCGGCGGCACATATCCGGGTTTTCCGACATTTTTCTCTTAACATTGGGTGGGTAATGGTTAACCAAAGTGGAATTTCAGCTTGATGCTATGAAAGGATGAAATGGTACTACTGGTGTGAGAAGTAAAGGTAATCCATTGTTATATGCTCTAGAATACTCGATTGAAAAAAAATGTTAAAAGTAGCGTTAAGCCCCTTACAAATAAGTAAAACATATATGAATATTCTCTACTTGTACTACTGTTTTATGTTCATATATATAATTTTTCAAAACTGTGCTCCAGACTTATAAACTTAAGTTTCACAGAAGCAAAGGTAGGGTTTCTTACGCATTGCCGTTTTTCCAACAATATTTCGGACAATATTATCAATATATGGAAATCTCGATTAAGATGAAAATAAGCCGAAAACACACCATAATTTGACAATAAGCGTGATAAATTTCAAATGTCCATGTCTAATGGTGATTTGATGGCAAAACGGCGCCACGCCCCCTTGACCAAAACTGACCGCTGACCAGTGTGTCCGCAGTTCGGGGCCAGATGAGGTCACTAAACACTGTTTGTTTGTGATTGTACCGTAAAAATGATTAGAATTCGGCGTCACACTGCTTCAAACGGCCGTTGGTCACTTGGCAAAATTATCAGATGGTCGGCTGTAATATTTCACATTTAATAAAATTGACCCTTCGATTTATCAGCCTTATTATGGCAGTAGAATTGAATAGAATTAATCAGTATAAAAAGAAAGAATAACATCAAAGTACTTTTGATACTCGCATTAAGCGTGTTCGGGAGTAACTAATCACTTCGACAACATATTTCAGTGGTTTGTTGTTCTTTTTCTAAGACAAATACTGTCAAAAATTTACAGTGGTTTTGCTTATAGTTTCATTGTCGATTCGAATCTGCAAAAACAGTCGATTCCTTTAGATGGGTTGTAGCGCTACTTTTAACATATTTTTTTTCGGTCATGTCATGGCGACTTAAATACAAATTTACGGCATCAAATAAGCAAAGATCTTTCTCGACTTCGATTACAATATCTCAGCATTGTCTCGAAAAGGGTTGATGTATGAAGAATTAATGCAATGCCAGAGCTTTAGATAGAGGTGGTATTTTGGATTTCAAAAATAATTTTCAAAACTTATATATTGTGGGTACTCATTGGAATCGTCTTGTCAAGCAATGTGTTTTCGAAATTTAAGTAGGCACAACTAATTTCAATTTTAGGATATTAAAAGCTATACCCATTCTTCTAATTTCTTAAAATAACGTAAAACAACAACAATGCCACGAAGAAGTAACCTGGGATAGTTTTCGTAAAGTTTTATTTTGTGGACAAGCACGCACATTAGATGTATAATCGAAATTTTATCCAGCATGTGTTGTCAGCGCGCGACACGCACCATTTTAGAGATGAATGTAGGGCTCTTATCAAACTAAAAGAATAAGCGTAGCGGATTCATACATGAACGTAATTAGGTTTTTAGTTTCATAACTCCGTAAAATCAACAAATAATTTCTTCATATCTTATTATTTTTTGTAATGAGGCAAAAGCTGTAAAGATTTGTCAAAAATGAAACTGAAAGTGGCTACTTTTTCACAAAATAGCTGCATACTCAAAATTGTTTTCATAAAATTAAATTATTCTTGCATAACTTTACATTTCGGTTTTGAATTGATGTTAACTTTTGAATTGACTTTAACGTTGTCTAATACATAGAGGATAATAGATTGTTTTTCGAGTAATATCGATTTATACTTCATTTAGTGAGCAACATAAGTCACGAGTGAAAATATTTATTTTTTTTCTTGTTTTTTTTTCGCGAAATGAATCGATCTTACTCGAAAAGTAAACGATTAATCTATTTCTTTAATACAAAAGTGAGATAGAATGTAAAGAAAAAAGGGACAAATTTTCTTAAGGCGCGTCATTTTTCACGTTATTGTTAAACGACTTTATGATGTCATAACTCAGCTCGGATAACGCCTGATAGGGTGTAATGAACGAGAGCGATATAAGCTTTGATAATTTCATTGATAAACCGGTGAGTTTATCAAGTGATAATCTACCTTATTTTGTGATCATTTACCGAAAAACATTCAATTCAATGAAATAACTCGTATAATATAAATTCACATAGAATTCGATATCTTTTTAATTATTGTCTTATTTGGCAAACAAGAATACTTCAGAAAATGTTGAAACTTATGAAGAAATTGCTTTAAATAAATAGTCTTCTTCATTTCTTTTAATGTTTGATATTCGGCGGAGTGGGGAAACGCCTTCATAATGGCCCTTCATAAAATCTTGTCGTATGGTAATGGATTAAAATAATTCTCGGGTTGGCGACCCCGAATACTCTTATTACAATAATTTCACTGACTGTGTAACATCGATGAGTCAGTACAGAACTCTTATAAGTGTTTTTTTTTTAATTTTTCTAAAGGCAGATCCAAAAATTTTGCGCCGACTCCTCTAAAACTGTAATGTATTCGCGTTATATTGCAGTCCATTAGCATCTACGTATTGAGCTTCTAGAATAAAAATCAGGGCCCGAGGTTATAAAACTTTTCTCAGGCTCAACTGAGAATTTTCACAAATTTTAAATTCAAATAAATGTATGAAAATAAAAGATAATATTAATAAGTTGTTATTTGTAACAACTTATTAATATAATCTTTTTATGTTCAAGTATTAATTTAAGTATTACAACAGAATTAAGTCTTTAATCTCAAGTTGTAATTTGAGAAATTTTGAGTTGAGAATGGAAAAAAGTTTTATAACCTTGGGCCCTGATTTTTACACTAGAATAAAACATGTAGATCTTTGACTCTCTTTTCATTCAAGAATCATAATTTGTTTAGCCTTCGTGTTCCTTTTTTCGGTATTATTAAGAATTTATTTTCTTCAATGAATGAACACAATGGGTTAAATATTCACGAAAGCCTCCCATGAAATTAGTAAGGTTTCCAAATTTGACCATGGAAGAAGGGAAGCAACCCGTATATACTACAAAACAATTCTGAACAGGGTTATCGAAATGAACGGATGACAAGACAAAACCTCTGCTTACGTGAAATAAGGTATCGGGGTCCGAATTTAACCCCCTACCAATAATATACATGTAATTTCAGTGGTCTTTTTTTGTGGAAGAGGATTAATTTCGGACACCTTTGGAAGTGGGTTCCAGCCTTTCACGAATATTTTCGCGAAAAACGCACCCGCTCGATTTTCGGAGTCGTTATCGAAGCTCCTGAGCAACAGAAAGACAAATAATTGACGTTCTTGTTCTCTATCTGGAAAAAAACTAGATCTAGACCGCTGTTGACAAAATGGAATGAGAAAAAATAGAGCACTATTTTGGAATTCGGTAAACACAGTGTTTGGTTGTGATTAAAACCACAAGCTTAATGTGTACATTTTCTTTCTTTCCTAAGTTATTTGCTCAAGTAGTAAAAGAATAATAAAGCGCATCAGGTGAAAATGATACGCTGCATTAAGCATTATTTGATACTTTCGAGTGTCTGTTGCAATAATTTAATAGGAAGGCGCTCAAGATCGTTTTTTATCATAAATACAGAACTACTTTTGAATTGGTGCTATTCAATTAGGCAAGTTTTGTTACTTTTTAACACTGGGTAGTTTGACGTATTATCTTAGTTTCTAAATTGGACCCGCATGGCGAAAGGGACCATCTGGGTTGTGCGCAATGAGTCGACCCTAGTCAGACTGCGCAAACAGTGCAGGCTGACTTTGGTCAAACATTTCCGCAGTTGGCTGATTTTCTGAATCGAGAATGGTCACTCAACCTTCTAGTATAAGAAAGTTTTAAATAAGACATTCGTTTGATCTTTACTGGAACCAATCCCTTTGTAAAACATGATTTAACCTGAGTTCCAAGATGACCCTTTTTCGCACAACGGGTCAAATATATACTGTTGAAATTAAGTTAAGCATTTCGAAATTAGGATTACCAATTGAATATGTGGGACTGAAAAATGAATTCCCTCTATTGCAGCCGAATCTAACGAAGGTGTTCAAAATTCTCAACATTTTGGTAGAAAAAATATGCTGAACTTAAAGTTAATAGTATATATAAACAGAAGAACAATAAGATATTTAAGATATCAATACTTTTTAATTACAACAAAGTATGCATGCAAATATACGATGATATATAAATATACGATGATATATATACAACAGACATTTATGAAAATGGCGATTTAATTTACCCGTTACCAAATAACCCTTCAATTCGATGCCAATTAAAAGATAAATTGAATAATCATGTCAAGAAATGGGAAATTGTCTGTCACAAACAACTTCTCATCTTCTCACAATGTGTTATATCATATACGGTACTTTATGTCCACTTTAAAATGTCGTCTGCAACCATTTTGATTTTGGCGAACTCTGAACTTGGATTGTCGTTTGGTAACGGTTAAGATAATGAGACATGATGATTGTGATAATACTGGCGAAACAAACTCAAAATGATGTGCATTTATGTTAGTTTTACAATGACCATTCGTACGAATATCTGTGTCGGTACAGTTTTATACTTTCTCTCTGGTTCTTTCCAAGTCCTTTAGTCACAAATCTTCGAATAAAAACTTTCCCATTTTTGTCCAAGACGTTTTTCACCATTGATCGAAGATGGGAGTTTGAGAAAATCCGACGTTCCCAGTTTTCTTGATCGGTTCCAATTAAGCCCCATTTGCTAAAGACTATTTTGAGTTTCGCTCTGAAATTTGTTTGTACCGCGATTTCGTAAAGAACTCTTGTTCTTCCAGTTTGTTTAGCAAACAACTGCTTTCGTCTAACACCAAGACCCGCCTGTGACGCCATACCACGTTTCATCCAGGCTTTATGAGATTTCGGCAAGTCATTTTGTATGGCAAGTTTCCATGGCGACCACCTTTTGGCAAGTCCACCTTTTTTTAGAATAAATTTTGTATCAGGTACTTTGTGTCTCAGAGTTTTCTCAACTTTGTTCACGTTTGATTTAGAAATTTTTACTTTTTTGACATATTGTTTGTTAGTCTTTTTCACAAGCGGAAGTTTGCTTACACCAACGGAACTAGATGGCGCACTTGCAGAACTTGATAATGGCGTCACTAACTGGACGGGTTTACAAATACTCATCATGGCTGATGAACTAACTGATGGATCACGTGACATTGATCCAAGCAGAGAGCGAGACGAGCTGGTTCTAGACTGTAAACCAAGACCAGGTAGAGCTCCGGCCACACTCGAGGCTGATGTAATACTTGCTGATTTCCTGAGTGACGTAGACCCAGATTTGTTGGACACTGAGGAGTCCCCTCGACGCAAGACCCCAAATAGCCCCTCTAGATCGTTAGCTAGTTTCTTACGACCTTCTCTAGCTCGAACTTCGGCTTCATAATCCTGAAAAATTTAAAGATAAAATATTAGATATTAACTGAACATTCGTTATAATCGGGAAAATGTACAGGGTAATTGGTATATTGAAAAGCATTAAGTTTACTAAGAAATCGATTTTAAATGTGTATTGTACACAAATTTATTTGAGTTACATATATACGATAAGGTATATTTTTCATTCAAATACCACTTTGTCTGAAGACATTTAAAAATGTCCTGTTCGGTGACCGTTGATTAAAGCGAATAGCGTTGGGGTATATGCTATGAAAAACATCTAATTACAAATTATCTATAAAAAATGGCCAAACTTATTTCGAAAATGAAATATTTCTATTGAGAAATGTTAAACAATCAACCAAAAAAGTCAAATTTAACATTTCGTAGGTGAACAACCAAAATCCTAGAAACTCCAGCTTTTTCAAGCTGGAGTTACGAGGTTTGTGGTTGCTCCCGATAATTTTCGATAGACAAAACTTAAATACAGAATGACAAGTATACCTACCACGAGAAAATCTGCTCCCCTTTCTCTGTAACAGATCGCCATGATGAAGTCACAAATGTGTGAAAACTCTCCCAACTTTACGTGGTGTCCGCTCGTTTTTTCAACCAGTTCTTGGAAAAACTCCGTAGAATCTGCATTCTCAAAGGCCTGTACGCCATAAACCTTGATTCCCTGTAATTGAATCGATTTTGTAAAGTTACTGTAAATGAATTGATTATGTTAAGTTACTGTAAATGAATTGATTAGGTCAAGTTCTTATAAATCAATTAATTTTGTTAAGTAAAATATCATCTTCATATGACTGAGGTCGACCGTTTAAGGATCGCGATTTTTCCTAAATCGAGAATGGTCTTTTTAACTCCTTTTCTTATAACAAGGTGTGTTTTCGAATGAGAAATCTGAATGACCACTGCTTGATTATATTTTGCTTAAACAATTTATTTTATGGAGTTACTCGATGGTCCGTTATCCCGTGTTCACAAATAGTAATTCACACCGAGACAATGAATAAGTACTTATTTCAGTCCAATTGCAACGCTTTTCTTAATTTTTCTCAGATGTTTGTTGGATATTAACAAAAGTTAAAAATGAGAAATACCACACTGGTTGACATGCGATGACATTGACCTTTCTGAAATCGGAAGCAAATATTGAAGAAAAAAAAAACAAAAAACAAAACAAAACAACAACAAAAAAACACACAAAAACAACAACAACAACAACAAAAAAAAATGTGAGAGAAAAGTTCATGCAAAGATCTGCTTACCATGTTTGCAAGATTCTCCGCCTCTTTTCTCCAATCAATTTTATCCACATTCAGATCATATTCAGGCTCGTGGGGCGTGGCGTCTCCAATGACGACAAGCGCACGTTGTGATCCCGGCGTCCATGACAACTGGGACGCCAATCGCAGGACGTACTCATAACACTCCTCCGGGTCACCCCCACCCGTCCCCTCAACGTCTTTCAAAAAGTCACAAAGCTCAACGATATTTGTACTAAAGTCGATGTGTTTTTCCAGGTAGAATATATCCTTGTCGCAGTAATCGCCATGCGCTATGAAGCCGATGCGGATTCCAGGAATGTCCGCTTGGAGGCGCTGTATCATGTCCTGGAGGCGACCTTTGACCTCATCCGCAACACTCGACATGGATCCCGTTGTGTCGAACGAGAAGACAATTTCGAACAGTCCACCCGGGGGTAAACAGGGCGGCACTGACGGGCCTGGTAGTATGGCTGAAGGACCAGGGGCTTCTGATGTATCCATTGCTGCCATCTATAATGGGTAAAACAGAAATATGAAGGATGCAATAAAAAAAGTAGATTGATTTGTTGTATATACGTGACCCGTCATGCGAAAAGGGGGCCATTTTGGTAGTGCGTAAAGTGTCGACCCTAGTCAGACTGCGCGGCTTGCGTAGACTGACTTGGATCGAAACTTTTCGCAATGTGCTTATTTTCTGAATCTCGAATGTTCAATCGACCTTCCAGTGAAAGAATTTTTGAAATGCGACCCTTTGTTGACCGATGCTGGACCCAATCTCTTTTTCAAATATTCAGTTACCTGAGTTCCAATATTGTCCCTTTTTGCGTGATGGGTCACATATACAATGTTGACAAACTAGCGGCGAAAAGGGTCGCAAGGAATTAACTTAATAATAAAAACTTTTAAACATCGGATCACGACTTATTTATCGAAAAGTTACAGCGATGAAAATTTAGCATTTTTCTGTTATATACAGGAAAACTTGTATTAAGCTACCACTTACGGGACCACCAAAAAACGGTCGTTAAAGAAAATGGCCGCTTTATACACGTTCTGTTTACAAATAACTAACATATATTTTGATTGAATATTCATATGATTGCAAAATTCTCAATAATTCTTTATGTTAAAACCCAAAAGAATCGTCTCACTGAGACGATTCTGTTGAGTTTTAACAACATAGGGTTCATTTTCAATAGATGTTCGACCAATAATACCTACTTTTTGAGATATTGTGATTCAAAGAAGGGGATTTTGAAAACGGTCGCTTAATGAAAATGGTTGCTCAATGGACGTGGTCGCTCGGGCAATATTGACTGTATGTCCCATCATGTAGATCTTTATTAACATTAATTGTACTTGAGATTGGATAACAGCAGGATTTTATTATTTTCAAACAATGCTTCATTCAAATTTACGCTTCTACAGAACATTGAATCTCTAAGAGGTAAAACTTGAGCTAAAAAGAGCGATAACAACGAATTTCTGTATTTTTCACGTTTGTCGGATATCGGACCGCCTATGTTTTCAAAACACTATTTGAAATTATAGCTTAATTCAAAAAATCTGGTAAGGTGCTTAATTTATTGAATATTATTAGCTCAGCAATATTCTAAGATGATTAAACTATTATTTAGCAACAAAAACCTGTTATATTAGACTTACCCTTAATTTATTCTGTAAGATTTACACCCCCAAAATGTACTTATATGGTTATGTATATGATATAGTTAATATTTACTTCCTAGTTTACCTAAGCGGTGTTTTTGAAGTTTTCATTGATAAAATGAGAACTTACCGATATATATAGTCTAGCAATATTTATTTTTAGACATTGAGTAGACATGCGCACAGCCTCCATTTGATTTGTTGCAACACGACTCTCAAGCCTGGTACCAGTAATTTGCCAACTAAATGACATCATTCGCTAAAATTAGAACACTAAACGGGAGAAAACCTTTTGACGGAAATCAATAAAGCTGCGTACGATTTGTTTCCCTTCTTCATTGGAACTGTAACCTTGACTTACTTTGGCTATTTCAAGACATAATTAGAACATTTTTGGGGTGTTTTTCATTTAACAATATCTACAAAAAATTTATCCTTAACATAATCCTTATAAGTTAAGCAAATGGTCTTTTGTGTATGGCTTAATGTCATTTACTGAACAGAATTTTAGTTAATTTCATTAGTTGACGTTGTTCTTTGGACGAAACTAATAGCTCGGTTATATCCGATGATTCATTCAAACTGGAAGACAGTGTAGACTTTCCCTATTCTCCACAATTGTAAAAGAATTTCGTAGTCTGGCGTCTCAAACAGGCCTCGGAACAGCAGCGGATCCATGATTTCTATAAAGGGGGTCTGAACATACAAAAGAGGGAGGGGGTCGTTCTTCAAATGCCAAGTTGCACAATTTTAACCGTTTTCCTGTTGGATTTAAATTTCCTGTTTTATTTTATATTTCAGTGAGTTTTCCTCAATATTTTCAAACAAAAATTAAGTTGAAGGCAGACAGTGTATCCTAAGATCAGATTGCACAATCGGGCAAGCTATTCTTAGTTCACACTGTCTGCTTATTTTTTTCACAACAGGAATATCACGGTCGTGAACCAAAGAAGGGTTAACCCTTTGCTGTTTAATCCCTGCTTTTTACGTGGCTGTGATTTTATGATTGAGAAAACATTGTGAAAAAAGAAGAAATTTCTTCTGACAAGCAATTTCTTCTTTTTCCAAACTATTTTCTACCCTACTGAATGGTTATTTTTCAAATTAAATCCACTTTAAATTTTCGTCCGCAAATCCTTTGAATTTGGACAGGTCCAAAATTTTGTAAAACAGGAAAGTGTTAATTAATAAAATGCATGAATATGAAATAATTGGGCTTCAGAGCGGCACGACCCCCCTCTGGATCCGTGGATCCGCCACAGCGTAACTGTAACCTAAATAACTTGTAGTTTCGATGTTTGGTATTTTCGAAAACAACTCCTACGTGTTGTGTCAACTGACTTGATTTTTTTTCAGTTGAATAAAGATTTTGACGACTTAGACGGATTTCCTCATTGGAGGCCAGGATGTGTTGCCTGCAATCCGTCAATTGTTTGATCATCACTATGAGTCTAAAATCAATTGCAATGGCGGATCCAGGATTTCTGTAAAGGGAGTACCAACATAAAAATACCGACAGGGTTTTAGGGACGCCGGTGTTGCGCGTCTGAGCCTGACTCACAAATAAGTAGCCAGGATTCCCAAAACTGTCTAATGCAAGTCAGCAGGATCCTTCTGAAATCAACTGTTTTAAACAGCCTTCATCTCTTTTTCTGAAATTGACCCCATATGGTACATTATTATCCACCCAATACATTCTGTAGCTAGATACTCAAGATAATAAACCCGGGGGATCGTTCTTCTACTAATACCCAATTTCGATTGAAATCCCCTATCCCTTTGCTGTTTAATCCCTGCTTTTTAAGTGTCTGTGATTTTATGATTGAGATAACATTGTGAAAAAAAGAAGAAATTGCTTCTGACAAGCAATTTCATCTTTTTCCGCACAATTTTCTACCCTACTGAATGGTTATTTTTCAAATTAAATCCACTTTAAATTTTCGTCTGCAAAACCTTTGAATTTGGACAGGTCCAAAATTTTCTAAAACAGGAAAGGGCTATGACAATGAAATAGATATATGCTTCAGACGGGTGCTGTGTGAACCCCATGTATATCTGCCACTTGTATTCTGCTATTTTGTTCCAAATTTTTTTGAGGATTCAGTTGCAGATCCAGTAGAGGTTTGGGGCGTTCAAACGAACCCCCTTCTGTGACATATTTATTTCATTGACATGGCCAAATTCAATCATAATTGGGTTATATTTAGTAGGAAAACGAACCCCGGGTTTTCGTACGGCGTCAACAAAAAGAGCTCTGAGAACTCAATAGCAAAGTTTATAAGGGTTCTCTTTTGGAGTCCCTGCTTTAGATGTAAAATATTTCGTTTTTCTTAAGTTTTTGTGTAAATATTGAAATATTCTCTAGCCACACAAGATGTTGGATAGATATGTACCTTTGGGAATCAACTTCAGAAAAGAATTGAGGACTGTTTAAAACAGTCTCCAATTCCTTTCTAAAGCGGATTTCCAGAGGGTTCCATGGACTAACATCAGATAGTTTTTAGAGTCCTAGCTACTTATTTGTGAGTCTCTGACTCTCGAATTCCGCATCCCTTAGAGTCCTGTTGGAATATGAATGTTCGAACCCCCATTACAGAAATCCTGGATCTGCCACAGGAATTGGCAACATATAAACATCACAGCATCGTATTTAGTATAAGGGCACCAACCTAAATTTTACTTTTTGGTGGACGTTTACGTTCATCAGTGTTAATACCGCGTTAGAACAATCCTGTTAGATGTTAATAGGTTTTCAAAACAGTAGTGCTCACTTAGATTCAATTTACTAATCCGTCTGATGCATTTTAAATATGGAGTGAAACACGGATTCTTCATAACTTGTTGAAACCTCAAAGACAATTTTTTAGTGCGAAATCATATGCAATTCTGGGATCTGGTGAATGTTTTGCTTGCGTAGAACTACTTTTCAGGCAGAGTGAGTAATTTGCTCCTTGTTTCCCAATGGTCAATGGGAGGTCAATTGGTAAATGGAATTACTGGAATGGTAACCTCCCCTGCCACTACTACTACTAATAGAATAATAACCTAGATCAGACACATGAATACGGATACAGCGCGAGCAGGTAGTGTAAAGCAGTAAGGTCGTCCGATAAAGGTTAGAACAATGGGGTTTTACACTACACTTTCAACACACGAAATTCAATCTCGAGAGTGTCTGCAATTATTTTACGTGCTTACCCTTTCTTTTTTATTTCATTTGAAAATGATAATCGCGGAACATTAATTGATTATCCCTTTATTGAATTTTTCAAGCAGATTACAACAGAATTTTGATTGTGACCACGGAGAATCGATTGGTGTTTCAAAAAATACCTAGATAATCTAATTTTCATTTCTTTCTTTTTATACCCAATGGATCAGACAATCACTCTTTTAACTACACCCGGCATAATGCCTAAAGTTATCGAAACCTTGTAATTACAGGACTTTGGTTGACAATCGACGATATATGTTGAGAAATGTATATCTGAAGCAAGATGCGAGCTTGGGTCAGGTTATTTTCCTCTTATTGTAATTTAACATGTAAAATTTATCTTTTCTCAACAAATGGAAGAATCACTCTAGTATGCCATCAGAAACGTCCACCAACAGTTCTTCAGTGCTTTGATTTTATTTATATATATTTGATTCGATTTAGTTTACATTATCATTCTATTTTTGACCTCCATATAATCAGAGACATAGAATAACAGTAAGTGTATATATATGTCTCTGATATAATACTTTTCCAGTTTATTATGGCATAAGCGCGATATTCTGTCATCTGTCGATGGTCATTCTCGAGTCAACATCAACAATTTGCCAAACAAGATTTTTCTGTAAAATCTTAAATATTAATGTTTGTTTCAAGTTCTTGGCCATCTATTTTGCAGATTAATTACCCATTGATACCAGTGAGGGATTCAGCGGGGGTTTGGGGAGAGGTGTCAAACAAACTCCCATCTAAAGTCCACCTATTTCGTATACATGCAGACTTTAAAATAACCCTTCTCCTGTTGTTCACGACTTATTCCTATTGCTAACATAATTTTGGCAGTCAGTATAGACTATGATCAGCCTGCACAGTTGTGTATTCTGATGTAAGCATGCACTGCTTGACTTCTTCTTGATTTTTTTCTTTTTCTTTTTTGAAAAAAATGAGGCAGACTTGTGCGTATATCCAAAAGATAGAAAAATTGTTAAATTTAATTCAACAGTTGAAATCACACAATATCAGGAAAACGAACCACTTTCTATGTTTCAATGCCCTTTACAGAAATCTTGATTCACCATTGATATTTGTGGCATTCTACCATGTCACAGCGGTTGATCCATGTATAGGGGTTTAAAAAATACAACAAGAGCTGTCGGAGGACAGCAAAGCTCAACTATTCCTAGTGCTGGATAGTAGCAGCGAATCAATATTGACATTTGAAATTCAACAAGTGCATGTCGTATTGCGATGCAATACAGGAGTCCCCCACTGGATAACAAAAAATCCTTTCTCATAATATATCTCCTACTTACTAGATCTATAACTGTATACAAAATTTGAAGTTGCTAGCACATTAGGTTTTGAACAAAATGTCCCAAACAAAAATATAAGAGTAAAAACAACCAATGGCAAAATCTCCAAAAGTGGGCGGAGAAGAATGATTCTTGTACATGCCACTTGTCCTCAATGAGATCTATAAGTGTACCAATTTTGAAGTTGCTAGCACTGATGGCTCAGGAGATATGGTCCGGACAAAAATGTCAGGATAAAAAACAACAACAGACAATAACTAAAAAAGTGGATATGGCAGAGTAACAGTTCTTGTGCATTACACTTCTTCTCAATGAGATCTACCAGTGTACAAAGTTTGAAGTTGCTAGGGCTTATGGTTTAGAAGATAAGTACGGGAGAAAAATGGAAGGATAGAAACAACAAAGGGCAATAAATCAAAAAGTGGACATGGCAGAGTGACAGTTCTTGTACATGACACTTGTCCTCAATGATATCTATAAGTGTAGCAAGTTTGAAGTTTCTTGTACTTATGGTTTAGAAGATATGTTCCAGACAAAAATGTAAAGGTAAAAACAACAAAGGGCAATAACTCAAAAAGTGGGTGTGGCAGAGTAACAGTTCTAGTACATGACACTTGTCCTCAATGAGATCTATAAGTGTACAAAGTTTGAACTTGCTAGCACTTATAGTTTAGGAGATATGATCCGGACAAGAATGTAAGACTAAAAGCAACAAAGGGCAATAACTCAAAAAGTGGACATGGCAGAGTAACAGTTCTTGTACATGACACTTGTCCTCGATAAGATCTATACATGTACAAAGTTTGAAGTTACTAGCACTAATGGTTTAGGAAATATGATCCGGACAAAAATGTAAGGGTAAAAACAACAAAGGGCAATAACTCAAAAAGTGGACGTGGCAGAATAACAGTTATTGAACATGACACTTGTCCTCAATAAGATCTATAAGTGTACCAAGCTTGAAGTTGCTAGCACTTATAGTTAAGGAGATATGATCCGGACAAGAATGTAAGGCTAAAAACAACAAAGGGCAATAACTCAACAAGAGGACCATGATGGTCCTATATCGCTCACCTGAGGGGTCAAGTCATAACTTGTCAACCAAGTTATAAATACCAGAGATTGTCCGGTGTACGTTTAGTATGGATTTAAAAGAAACAAACTTTAATTCCCCCCTACTGCTTTTTGATTGCAAACAAAGTTATTGATGGAATTGAATTCTTTTAACAAGTTTAGTAGACCTAAACCTTAAGAATATCCCTGCCAATTTTAAGATATGCCCAATAGTTTAGGCGAAACTTAACCTTCTCTGAGATTTTTGGCAATATTTTGACATTACCAATACCAAAGAAGCAAGAGATTTTGATTAAATGAAATTATTTTTACAATTTTGGTAGAGCTTCACCCAAAGAACATCCCTACCAAGTTTCAGCTTAATTAGCCAAGTGGTTTAGGAAGAGGAGAAGTTTTTCTAAGATTTTCAGCAATTTTCATCCTTTCTGTTACCATGCAATTCAGAGTTTTTGATGAAATTAAATTCTTTTAACAACTTTTGAAGAGCTTCACCCAAGAAACATCTCTGCCAAGTGTCAGCTTGATTGGCCTTGTGGTTTAGGAGGAGAAGAGAGAAGACGTATTTCTAAGATTTACAGCAATTTTCGGCCATTTTTCAATCTTTATGTTTCCATGTAAATCAGAGTTTTGATGAAATTGAATTCTTTTAACAACTTTTGAAGAGCTTCACCCAATGAACATCTCTGCCAAGTTTCAGCTTGATTAGCCTAGTGGTTTAGGAGGAAGGGAAGTTTTTCTAAGATTTTCAGCAATTTTCAGCAATTTTTCAGCCTTTCCGTTACCATGGAAACCAGAGTTTTTGATGAAATTAAATTCTTTTAACAACTTTTAAAGAACTTCACCAATGGAACATCTCTGCAAAGTTTCAGCTTGATTGGTCCAGTGGTTAAGGAGGAGAAGATTTTTTTTCCAAGAATTTTAGCAATTTTTCGGCCATTTTTCCACCTTTCCGTTACCATGGAAACCAGAGTTTTTTATGAAATTATTTCTTTTCACAATTTTTGAAGAGCTTCACCCAAGAAACATCTCTGCCAAGTTTCAGCTTGATTAGCCTAGTGGTTTAGGAGGAGAAGAATTTTTTCTAAGATTTTCGTGATTTTCAGCCTTTCTGTTACCATGGCAACCAGAGCTATTTATAGAATTAAATTCTTTTAACAAATTTTGAAGAGCTTCACCCAAGGAACATCCCTGCCAAGTTTCAGCTTGATTGGCCCAGTGGTTTAGGAGGAGAAAATGTTCAAAGAAATTGTTGATGGACGGACAGACAGACAGACAAACGGACGGACGATGGACAGACCATGGACAGTGAGTGATCACAATAGCTCACCTTGAGCACTTTGTGCTCAGGTGAGCTAAAAAGTGGGCGTGGCAGAATTATGGAACTTGAACATGACACTTCTCCTCAATGAGATCTATAAGTGTACAAAGTTTGAAGTTGCTAGCACATATAGTTTTGGAGATATGTTCCGGACAAATATGTAAGGATAAAAACAACAAAGGGCAATAACTCAAAAAGTGGGCGTGAAAGAGTAATGGATCTTGAACATGACACTTCTCCTCAATGAGATCTATAAGTGTACCAAGTTTGAAGTTGCTAGCACACATAGTTTTGGAGATATGTTCAGGACAAGTATGTAAGGGTAAAAACAACAAAGGGCAATAACTCAAAAAGTGGGCATGGCAGAGTTATGAATCTTGAACATGGCAATTCTCCTCAATGAGATCTATAAGTGTACCAAGTTTGAAGTTGCTAGCACACATAGTTTTGGAGATGTGTTCCGGACAAGTATGTAAGGATAAAAAGAACAAAGGGCAATAACTCAAAAAGTGGGCGTGAAAGAGTAATGGATCTTGAACATGACACTTTTCCTCAATGAGATCTATAAGTGTACCAAGTTTGAAGTTGCTAGCACACATAGTTTTGGAGATATGTTCAGGACAAGTATGTAAGGGTAAAAACAACAAAGGGCAATAACTCAAAAAGTGGGCATGGCAGAGTTATGAATCTTGAACATGGCAATTCTCCTCAATGAGATCTATAAGTGTACCAAGTTTGAAGTTGCTAGCACACATAGTTTAGGAGATATGTTTTGGACATGAATGTAAGGGTAAAAACAACAAAGGGCAATAACTCAAAAAGTGGGCGTGGCAGAGTAACAGTTCTTGAACATGACACTTCTCCTCAATGAGATCTATAAGTGTATCAAGTTTGAAGTTGCTAGCACAAATAGTTTAGGAGGTATGTTCCGGACAAGAATGTAAGGGTAAAAACAACAAAGGGCAATAACTCAAAAACTGGGTGTGGCAAAGTTATGAATCTTGAACATGACACTTCTCCTCAATGAGATCTATAAGTGTACCAAGTTTGAAGTTGCTAGCACAAATGGTTTAGAAGATATAGCCCGGACAAAAGTGTGAATGACAGACGGACAGACGGACGGAAGGACAGACAGAATTGAGCAAACTTATAGTCCCCCAACCGGTAACCGGTGGGGGACTAATAAAATTTAAGTCAAGAGAAAAGAATCTTTGTCTAGAGACTGATATTATGGTCACAGAAGAATATGCAAAGTTTCCAAGAAATAGCTTTAGTAGGAACAGAGATACAACTAACATAAAATAGTTGCACATAAAAACATAACCAAGATTTTTAAGGCCGAAAAAGAGTTAAAATTCCACTTAATTAAATATCAGAGAAATTAATCTTTTTCTGTGGGCTAATATTATGGACAAAAAGCATGTGTAAAGTTTCCAAGCAACAGCTTTAGTAGATACAGAAATATTTCAGATGTACATCAGTTGCACGTAAAAATTTAACCAAGATTTCTAAATCTGAAAAGGGTTAAAAATCCACTAAATTCAATACCAGAGAATCGAATCTATGTCAAGAGACGGTTATCTTAATCACAGAAGCATGTGCAAAGTTTCCAAGCAATAGCTTTACTAGAATTAGAGATATAACTGATGTACAACATTTGCACGTAAAACTTGACCAAGAATTTCATGTATGAAGTTTCCAAGCAAAAGCCTATGTAGAAATAGAGCTATAATTGATAAACAACATTAGCATGTAAAAACTTGACCAAGAATTTCTGAGTCTGAAAAAGGTTAAAATTCGATGAAATACAATATCAGAGTATTGAATCTTTGTAAAGAGGCTGATATTATGGTCACAGAAGCATGTTCAAAGTTTAAAAGCAATAGCTTTAGTAGAAATAGAGATATTACCGATATACAACATTTGCATGTAAAAACTTAATCAAGAATTTCTAAGTCCAAAAAGGGTTAAAATTCCACTAAATTCATTACCAGAGTAATGAATCTTTGTCAAGAGGCTGATATTATGGTCACAGAAGCATGTGTAAAGTTTCAAAGCAATAGCTTTTATAGAAACAGAAATATTACAGATAAACAACATTTGCACGTAAAAACTTAAACAAGATTTCTAAGTCCGAAAAGGGTTAAAATTCCACTAAATTCAATATCAGAGTATTGAATCTTTGTCTAGAGGTTCATATTATGGTCACAGAAGCATGAGCAAAGTTTCAAAGCAATAGCTTTAATAGAAAGAGAGATTTTAAACACTTGCACGTAAAACCTTAACCAAAGCATTACGTAGACGCTGACGCCGACGTGACTGGAATAGCCCCCCTATTCTTCGAATAGTCAAGCTTAAAAGGGTGATCATTTTCCTAGTATTACACTATTTTAACCCTAACCCTACTGCATTTACATTAGATAAACAAAGTTCCTATCTTTTGGACAAATCAACGAGTCTGCCTCAAAATTTCTTCTATCACAAAAAGATAAAAACAAAACAAAACAAGAAAAAGTCAGGTAGTGTATACTTAGATCAGACTGCACAACTGTGCAGGCTGATCTTAGTCTATACTATCTGACAAAATCTTGTTAACAACAAGAACTTGTCGTGAGTAGTAGAGGGGTTAATTATAATTCTGAAATTATTGAACACAGGAGCCAAGCCAATGCTCGACTGCAGGTGCTGGTTAATGCAAAAATATCTAAGTTGATAAAGGGGTATTACTCTTCAAAAATCCTTTCAGAGATATTATATTTGAACGTCTTGATAGCTCTTGTGATGGTGAACACATGTGTCAAGTTTCGTGAAGATATCTTCAACAACCAAGAAAAGACCAAAATGATGACAATACCCATTTTTTTTCATTTTTTTTTTTCAAAAAACAGCCAAGCTTATAATAACATATATATCACAGCACTATAGGTAAACCATCCTTTTTGAATGTTTATTTATAGACTTTAGACAAGTCTAATAGGGAAAATTGGGACTAACAGATTTTTTGTTGCCATGTTCTCTGACTATACTGAAAGAGCATAGAACCTCAAAACTATTGACATTTTACCATCTTTTGATATGACACTGGAAAACGTCATGTGCTGTCGTGGGTAAAAGTAACATGCTTTTGAAACCAATTTCATCACTAAGAAACTTAAGTTATAATGACAAAACGCAATGAATATCGATTTGGAGAAAAGAGTTGTTTTGGTAATAAGTCTCTTTACTCTTTCAGTATACAAGTCATTGCATTTGTAATTATGTACCGTTATCTCATGCTTTTTAAGTACAACCCTACTCCTGGCTATATCACAATTTCCCTTGTTTTCAAATACCACGGTTGGACTATAAAATGCTTGGAATATAAAATGGGTATTCCTCTGTTTAAATAAGCACATTTCAATGAAATTTGAAGGCAAGCACATTTTACGAGTCTGAGACTCACAAATGAGTAATCTATAAACTATCTGATAGCCACTGAAAATCACCTTCAGTAAAGGAATTGAAGACTGTTTTAAACAGTCTTCAATTGTTTTCTGAAGTTGATCCCCAAATGTACATATCTTTCCTTGGATAGCTTAAACCAGAGAATAATTCAATATTCCGAATAGCACATAAACAAGGGTATTATTAAAAAGAATTGATCTAGATTAAGAAATAATCTAATGCAGGTAACTCCCAAACCTAGAGCAAGAACCCAAATGAGCTGAACTATTGATTCTTTAAAAACCCCATTTTTTAGAGGCCTACAAAAACATTGAATGGGTTTGTTTTCCTATCATTACCAAATTTCTATTGAATTTCCCTTTCACAATTAATTAAACAAGCCTCCAAGGATTTCTAGATTCAGAAAAATTATTTGCAAAAAGTTTCAACCATAGTCATTCTGTGCAGTCTGACCAGAGTCATCACTTATAATAGCAATTCCGAGACGGTCCCTTTTTGCAAGAGGGATAACATATTCAAAACACTCCAAATCAAGGATCGCAACCAAGTAAAAAAATTAGCTATTTAGAGGGGCCAGCGCAACACTTTTGTAAGTGCCTATATATTCATAGATACTAACAATAGTTTTGCGTTGAACCCTTGATAAGCAATCTTTTTTTTTTCCTAAAAAGATAATTTATGAATGCTCTTATAGCCAAGTTGAAAATTTGTGATCACTTATTAATACTCTCAAGATATGTTGTAAAAGTTCTGTGACAAAAGGGGTTAATCTCCATTATATTCAAAATTTAAAAGTATGTTTATTATTTGTAAACAAAACATGTACTCAGCGGCCATTTTCTTTAAGATAGTTTTTTGGTGGTCCCGTTAGTGGTCGCTTAAGACAAATTTTACTTTATCTTCAGCAATACCTTAAAACAAAACATTGCCCACCATTGAATCTTCTGGGTTTGTTGTTCAATTCCCTATTGACCAATCCTATTGATCTCCACCCCCCCACCCCCCCACCCCCTTTCTCACCATACACACATTCACACAACAATAAATTTGTTATCCACATGTTTCACATTTTCTCCTTCAAGACTATATAGTGCTCGTAAGTTTGATGTCTCTCAGTTTCATCTGCGATCGCTTCGATCCAAAACAGACACTGACGTCCACCTAATCTGGGCAAGACCCGCTCCTCAAAAATCTCGTGCAGTATGAAATTAACCCATGGTGATTGATATTTCTGCAGACCAAGGTATCCCAGGGACTTTACGATTCTAGTGATTCGTAGATGATTATGCCATGATCTGAAACAGAATTTATAGAGCGGTCTATCTTAACCCTTGCCATGCTGATCTCGGAATATTCCTGCTTTGGCAGGAGGTATGGACAAACATCAGCCTGCACATATTTGCAGTCTGATTTTAGTCCATACCACCTGATTTTCCTTTTTAAACCAGAAAAAATTCAGAAATTATATTTTCAAAATCAAATACTGACTCACAATTAGGAAAACAGAGCTTTCAGCACTTTGATTTATAAATAATTTTGCCAAAGTTTTTTATTCAGCATGACAAGGGTTAAGGCTCTACAATGATCTACATGCTAAAGCAACTTATTATTTTCTTAAATAATATAATTAACATTAATTAGGCTAAATTCAAATTCGATTTCAAACAAATTACTTTTTTTTTTGGAAAATCTCAACCAGTGTGGCTAAAGTTTTCCATGATAAAACTGAAAGGTTGTTGAAAGTGGCATAAAACCCCATATATAAAAGCCAATGATAATGCTTTAGATATCAATTCAATCAATATTATACATTAATAATCATTAATTTCCATCAATGTTCACTTCTCAACACTTGACACACTATCCAGATGATCCTTTCTTGCACAGTCTGACTAGGATCATAACCTTTTGAACTTGGACCATTTACTAAATCTAGAATGACCATTCTACCTTCTTGTTTTAAAATATTTATTTTACAGAGTACCTAGATGGTCAATTTCGCTTGATGGGTCACAAGTATAGTTGCTATAACATCCACTCACCTATTCAAATGCTGATATCTCTCCATCCAGTTAACTTTCCTCTGTACTCGACCAGAGTCCTCACTAACTAGCTCCATACCATAGAAATCCAGCATCATCTGATAAGCCCGTAATACTCTCCTCTGTAATATGGGGTCTTTCTGAAACACCTGCAAAGTGAAAAAAAACGTCTCCACCCTATAATTCCTGTAAAAAGGGGGAACAGTTTACAAAAAATGTATCTAGAGTTATTCCCCTGGAAAGTATAAACTACTCTTTTGATAGTGAACAAGTGTGCCAAGGAATAAGTGAATGCCATTAGTATGACCAGAGATATCACAATATGTCAAAGTTTTAGCATAATGACACTAACAACACCAAGGCTATAGTAATACCTTGTTTTTTTCTCCAAAAATAGCCAAACTAAAAATGTTTGCAAACGTTTCTTCAATGATACTCCATTTTGCATGTATACACATGTGTTAAGTAGGGTTTCAATAGCAAAATGTTTCACAAACGAACACAGACTAGGGCTGTTGTGAGCCCGAGTGTTAGATTTCCAATGTCACATTAAGTGATAAGCTCAGACATTGTGCAGACTGAACATCCCTACACACTTTATGTTGAATATCCAATGATCATCTCAAGCAAAATACAGTTAGGGACTAAAGCTAGTGTCACATAAAGGCTTCAACACATTAGCAATGTGTTACTGATGTATTTTTGTGGAATAGGGGGGTAAAATTGACATCTAGTCAGCACCTAAAGCAGATACAAAGACTGATCTGGGTCTTTAATTACTCAATACAAGGGTTTACTATGACATCAATAAATCTGGGTTCAAAGGACTCAACCATAGGGATCTTAGGGGTCCTTTCAAGAGGTTTGGGAGTCCCTACTTTAGCTGAAGACTATTTCTTTAAAAGCGATAATCTAGTTTATCTGTGCATTTTGAGCTTTTCCCTGTTTAAAGGTTAAGGAAGTGTTGGATGTTCATAATTACTTGGCAACTAATGGAAGAATTGTTGACTGTTTAAAACAGCCTTCAATTGTTTTCTGAAGTTGAACCAAGAGGGTCTATGGGACTCCAATCAGATAAAGTTGAGTGTCCTGGCTGCTAATTTGCGAGTCTCAGACTCACAAAACTTAAGCCTGTCTTCCAGGCTGTCAGTTAGCCATGTTAAATTCAATAAGGGTCACCACTTGTGTTTTACTATTTCATTTTATCAAATCTTATAAAATTACCTCCCATATTCTCAAAAACTGACACAGATTGGCCAGTCAGAGGAATATAAGCTGATATGAAATTATACACTTTCTATAGATGAGTTGCTCATTTCATAATACTTCAGAACAGTGGGAAAGGAGCCAGTCTATCATGTGCATCCCTTAAAACCCTTACTCAACACATGTAAATTTTTGAAAAGTTAAGAATATTGTGAAAATTACTAGTTGAATGATTTATTGAGTAATTTTGAAATGATATAGAATGAGTCTGTTTTGAATGAAATTATGGGAGGTTATAAAATGTTCCCTTTTTTTTATCCAAATTGACCAAATGTTTTATATTTATTAAAAAAAATACCTACTTCTCTGTTTATGTGTCTGCAGGAACCAATCAGTAATTTTTAAAATTACAGCAGCTGATAAAATCATGAAATTACTCATTTGATTGAAAAGAAATTTTGAATGATATTGTTTTTTAATGGTTTTGGAGCATTCATGAATGGAATGAGTGAGTGTTTTGAATGAATGAAAAGTGCTAAGTGAGTGATTTAGAATAATTTTGATCAGAATGAGTGTCAATTTCACAATGATACTAACTGTATATCAATTGTTTTACACCTGTACCAAACATTCAAAAGACAAAACTGGTAGAAAGAAAATAGTGACTTCTATCTAAAACAAGAGGAGCATGATGGTCCTAGATCACTCACCTCAGTCTCTTTCACCCCTGGGACATCACATACAGTAAATAGGAAGATTTGAAAAAGGAGATCATTTCTACATAGGATCAATACCATGGAAGATGGAGGATGTGCCTTTTTGCTCTTTGATTCTATGTAAAAAGGGATGCACCCATCATGCTCATATGAGCTAAAAGGGATGCACCCGGTTGGAGCCCAAATATGGCCCCAGGGTCTTGATATGAATAGACTTGGTAGACTTGGTAGGGGCCCATTAGATGATGCTACATACCAAATTTGAATGCTGTGTGCCCTCTGGTTTCAGATTTTTAAGGATTTTCACTCTTTGATTCTATGTAACAAGAGCCGTCAGAGACAGATTATGCTCCCTGAATAAGGCATTGTCACAAAAACAAAAGCCATGTTGGACATGGACATCCCCCACGAAGAAAGCTTGATAGTAAACTGAAGCCTAATAGATAAAAGATTCTTTTGTACTGTCAAAGATTTGCCCCCTATAAAATCTAAGTAATAAAAATAACAAAGGGCAATAACTCCAAAATTAAGCTAGCAAGAGTTGTAGTTCAGGTGTATTGCACTTCTCCTCCATGAGATCTATCCACCCATTCAAATTCAAGTTGGTAGCTACTATACTTTAGGAGATATGCTCCAGACAAAATCTAAGTATAAAAAATAACAAAGGGCAATAACTCCAAAATTATGCAAGCAAGAGTTGCAGCTCTTGCACACTGCACTTCTCCTCTATGAGGTCTACCCACCCATAAAGTTTCAAGTTGATAGCTATTTTACTTTAGGAGATATGCTCCAGACATAATCTAAGTATCAAAAATAACAAAGGGCAATAACTCCAAAATTATGCAAGCAAGAGTTGTAGTTCTTGCACACTGCACTTCTCCTCCATGAGATCTATCCACCCATAAAGTTTCAAGTTGATAGCTGTTATACTTTAGGAGATAAGCTCCAGACATAATCTAAGTATCAAAAATAACAAAGGGCAATAACTCCAAAATTATGCAAGCAAGAGTTGTAGTTCTTGCACACTGCACTTCTCCTCTATGAGATCTATTCACCCATAAAGTTTCACATTGATAGCTATTATACTTTAGGAAATATGCTCTGTGGTCAGATTGCAAGGACTCAAATAAGGCGTTATCTTATACAGCAAACATAAAGGTAACAAACATTAAACCTCCTTTTTGCATGACATATTTTTTAGACAAAAATTTCAAATAGTTTATGGTAAAGGGCATCTGATTTGCTACTGAAATGTGAAATTTCATCAAATTCTGAGCATGAGACTAGGAGAAATGAAAGAATAACTGTATTTTACGCGCTAGCGTAAAGGTAACAAACATTTAGCCCCCTTTTTCCATGATATATATTTTTTTACTTTAATTTCAAATTGTTTATAGTAAAGGGCATCTGATTTGTTACTCAAATATGAAATTTCACTAAATTCTGACAGTTAGACTAGGAGAAACTTGGGAAAAACTGTTTTTAACCCTAAGTTCCCTTTTCCCATGACGAGGCCTCATATCCAAAAACCGTCACAGATGCATTAATACTATATCATGGGAAGTTCACATGGTAAGTTTCATTTGTTTTGGCCCAAGGGTTATGGAGAAATAGGTGGGGACGGACGGAATAACTATTTTACATGCTTATGTAAAGGTAACAAACATTTAGCCCCCTTTTTCCATAATAAATTTTTTTTTACGTTAATTTCAAATTGTTTTTAGTAAAAGGCATCTGATTTGCTACTCAAATATGAAATTTCACTAAATTCTGACAGTTAGACTAGGAGAAACTTGGGAAAAATTGTTTTTTACCCTAAGTCCCCTTTTCCCGTGACAAGGCCTCAAATCCAACAAGCAAATTCATTGAATTGATATCCCCCGCCGAACAAATTTTCATTGTCAATGAAGTTAATATCAAACTTAGGTACAGGTTATCTTTTATCTACATCAACCTACAGTTTTCAAGAAATAGCGTAGAAACGAATATCACTATGTATGTATATGGCTTAAACAGTCAGGGGCAGTAACTCTAAATTCGACTGTCGAACCGGGTAACCCCGACGATATGCGCATGTCCTCATTGTTGTGAAGCTGTGTGCCAAGTTTCATTGAAATCGGGTCTATAGTTTTCAAGAAATAGCGCGGAAACGAATATCACTATGTATGTATATGGCTTAAACAGTCAGGGGCAGTAACTCTAAATTCGACTGTCGAACCGGGTAACCCCGACGATATGCGCATGTCCTCATTGTTGTGAAGCTGTGTGCCAAGTTTCATTGAAATCGGGTCTATAGTTTTCAAGAAATAGCGCGGAAACGAATATCACTATGTATGTATATGGCTTAAACAGTCAGGGGCAGTAACTCTAAATTCGACCGTCGAACCGGGTAACCCCGACGATATGCGCATGTCCTCATTGTAGTGAAGCTGTGTGCCAAGTTTCATTGAAATAGCGTCTATAGTTTTCAAGAAATAGCGCGGAAACGAATATCACTATGTATGTATATGGCTTAAACAGTCAGGGGCAGTAACTCTAAATTCGACCGTCGAACCAGGTAACCCCGACGATATGCGCATGTCCTCATTGTAGTGAAGCTTTGTGCCAAGTTTCATTGAAATCGGGTCTATAGTTTTCAAGAAATAGCGCGGAAACGAATATCACTATCGAATATCACTATGTATGTATATGGCTTAAACAGTCAGGGGCAGTAACTCTAAATTCAACCGTCGAACCGGGTAACCCCGACGATATGCCCATGTCCTCATTGTTGTGAAGCTGTGTGCCAAGTTTCATTGAAATCGGGTCTATAGTTTTCAAGAAATAGCGCGGAAACGAATATCACTATGTATGTATATGGCTTAAACAGTCAGGGGCAGTAACTCTAAATTCGACCGTTGAACCGGGTAACCCCGACGATATGCGCATGTCCTCATTGTAGTGAAGCTGTGTGCCAAGTTTCATTGAAATAGGGTCTATAGTTTTCAAGAAATAGCGCGGAAACGAATATCACTATGTATGTATATGGCTTAAACAGTCAGGGGCAGTAACTCTAAATTCGACCGTCGAACCAGGTAACTCCGACGATATGCGCATGTCCTCATTGTAGTGAAGCTTTGTGCCAAGTTTCATTGAAATCGGGTCTATAGTTTTCAAGAAATAGCGCGGAAACGAATATCACTATGTATGTATATGGCTTAAACAGTCAGGGGCAGTAACTCTAAATTCGACCGTCGAACCGGGTAACCCCGACGATATGCGCATGTCCTCATTGTAGTGAAGCTGTGTGCCAAGTTTCATTGAAATCGGGTCTATAGTTTTCAAGAAATAGCGCAGAAACGAATATCACTATGTATGTATATGGCTTAAACAGTCAGGGGCAGTAACTCTAAATTCGACCGTCGAACCGGGTAACCCCGACGATATGCGCATGTCCTCATCGAAGTGAAGCTGTGTGCCAAGTTTCATTGAAATCGGGTTCATAGTTTTCAAGAAATAGCGCGGAAACAAATGTCGGACGGACGGACGGACGGACGGATGGACGGACGGAAGGACGGACGGACGGACGGACATGGCAAAAACAATATCCCCCCTGAAAATTTTTTTCGGCGGGGGATAAAAACCATCACAGGTGCATCATCACTATATCATAGGGAGTTCATATGGTAAGTTTGATTAAGTTTGGCCCAAGGGTTATGGAGAAATAGGTGGGGACGGACGGACGGACTGACTGATGGATGGATGGAATTACGGACAGACGGACGGACGGACAGACGAAGCGGCGGCTATATGCTCTCCCTTCGGGGAGCATAAAAAGGGTTGCACCCCGGTGGAGCCTAAATATGATCCAAGGGTGTTGATATGAACAAACTTGACAGAGGTCCACTAGATGATGCTACATACCAAATATGAAAGCTGTCTGCCTTCTTGTTTCAGAGAAGAAGATTTTTGAAGATTTTCCTTTTTTTACCCTTCATATTCAGATGAGCTAAAAGGGATGTGCCAGGACAAAGCCCAAATTTGACCCAAGGGTCTTGATATGTACAAACTTGGTAGATGCCTGCAAGATATGAAAGCTGTCTGCCTTCTTGTTTCAGAGAAGAAGATTTTTGAAGATTTTCCTATTTTTACCCTTTTTGTTAAGGGTAAAGGGAAAGTTCAGGGTGGATTTTATTTATTTGAACAACTTAGGTAGAGCTTGACCCAAGGAACATCCCTACCAAGTTTCACCAAGATTGGCCAACTGGTTTAGGAGGAGAAGATGTTTAAAGAAATTGTGGATGATGGAGGCCGCATGACTGACGACGGACATTGTGCGATCACAATAGCTCACCTTGAGCACTTCATGCTCAGGGGAGCTAACAAGATGTGTTTGTGAAACACAGGTTCACCCAAAACTAGAATTTTTTTAAAAAATTTTGACCTTGTCCTTGTCACATGCTATGGGTAGGGGCGCATGCACCAGTTGCAATGATTTATAGATCAGGTAAAGCAGGTGCTGGATAATGCAAAACATTTTAGTCCAAAAAGGGGCATAACTTTTAAAAAAGTGCTTACAGAGTTTTCCCCCTTTATAGTCTTGAATGGTCTCATGAAGGTTAACACACACCAAGTTTCATGAAGTTAGCTACCTAAGTTTTTTTTTTCAAAAAACAATCAAGCTAATTAAGGAATACTGTTGAAATTTAGATTTTTCAGAGCTACAGATAGAGGGGGTATTTTGGTTTTCAAATTGAAATGTTTCATCATTCCTAACTCAAACCCTATCTTGTTGGTCCTCATTTGAAATGTCTCATCGAGACAATTCAAATGAGTACCCACAACATAGGGTTTCATTGCAAAATTAATATTCTAAACTGGTTTTACCCCCTCTTTTCTGTACCCCTTGTTTTTAAAACCATTTTGAGTGATAAATGTGACCCGTCATGCAAAAAGTGACCATCTGGATAAAGTGCTTATTTTCTGAAATGATCAATCTACCTTCTAGTGAAAGAGTTTTTGAAATGTGACCTTTGTTGACCTTTGCTTGACCCAATCTCTTTTTCAAATATTTATCTTACAGAGATCCTGAATGGTTCCTTTTTGGTGACGGGTCACAGATGGGTTACTACTCACCTCTGCTTCGTGGGGCTGTAAGGCCTGTGCATCAAAGTTCACCCCACTGCCATCTGGTATGGGAAACAGCCTGAAATGGACATGAGACATATTGTCTTTATGATGAAAAAAATGCTTCAAATGACTAAAATCTGTATTCCCAAATGAAAATATATGTTGTAGGTACTCATTTGAATTGTCTCAACGAAATGATTCCAAACAGTACTCAAAAATTAGGGTTTGAGTAGGGACTAGTGAAATATCTAAATATCCCCGCCTTAAGCCTTGCCATGATAAATTCTCCCAACCTCGACCTTAGGACATTGATATTTTAAAGACACTAACATATGAGCCTCTGCATGACATTTCTAACAATTTCAAATATGCAACAAGCAAAGACTCTGGCCAGCTGGTGCATCAACACAATCTGGCCAGAATCTTCACTTTGCATTGTTTTGGTTAGACAAGTTCTTGAAGTATCTTTATACAGACAGGCACTCTTTTAATTGCTCTATGCAACTGTCTAGGCTTCTCAATGTTTGCAACTCAAGCACTTGTCAAATTGTTGGAAATGTCACACAAAGATTCATATTATTCTCTATATATAAAGACTTTTTATTTTTCATTCATTTTCTGAAGCAGAATATCTTTCTTGTTGATAATTATGTTTTTTTGTTAGTGTTTTCTTTATTTCAATCTAATATGTGTTCAGGAAAGACTTTCATTGTAATTCATTCTTCAAATTTTGGCTATTCAATCAGCAAATAGTTAGTTAGATTATAGTATGGTATGGGCTAGTTCCTTTTTTTTTTTTTAGATAAACACCACACTTCTTAAAAGAAATACTGCATATCCCATCAAGGGCATCAACTCACCACTGTATATACTGATGGTTCATTTCTAGTTTATGGTAATCTCCCTTCCATTGGAGCATTTCTTCAAAGGTATGACCTAAAAGAGAATATGATAAATTTTCTTTAATGCTTTTAAATGAACTATCAAATTTCCTTGGTGTATTTTCACATCAAACGAGTGAAATTATCAAAACAACAATCTTGATGTTTTGGTGGTATATTTAACCTTGCTTTCTTCATTTTAGGCTGTTTTATATCATTTAAACACTTTATCATTTATATCATTACACTGCCTTGTAAATCACATACAAAATGAGACACTTGAATAATACCCATTTTGTTTGACTGAATGGGTCTGAAGCAGCTTTAAACAGTTTCCAGTCATACCCTTATAGCAGGTTGAGCATCTACCCATGGATTCCTGGTATATCTAGTTATATCCCAATGGCAGCTTGTGCACCTAACAATGGATTCATGGATTATCCATGCCCAGCACTACATGACATCCTTTCTGAGCCTCCAGCTGCTTACCACCCTTAAGGTAGTGGACATGTAATAGTTCCGTAACATTTCAGAAATAATGAACTTAAACAGTGTTAACTGAGGTTTCCTTTTAATTTTCATAAGGAAACCTCAGGTAACATTGTAAATGATCATGAGTTCTGAAATATTGTGGAACCATTACAGTTCCACTACCTTAAGTCACAATTATCCATTTATTTGGTCGGAGACTCTTGTCAGAAAGGGTATATATTACCACCAGGAATCGAACTCAGGACACCATGTCTAGGAATCCACCATTCTGTTCTAATAATGACCAGGCACTACAAAAAAATAGACTTTAATAAAGATTTAGATATTACAAAACATACTGGAATCAATCCAATGTATGGACCGGACCAATCCTATGAGTTGGGCAACCATTCGAGTCATCTCATCACCAAGACAATTCAATTGAGTATCAATCATATAGAAAATAACCTATGAAATTATATTAGTCCTCAATGCTTTATGTCAATACAAAATAAAAGTTCTCACCCCAAAATACTGATGATTTCTTTTTGTTCGAGTAAAACTCTATATTGGCATTCGGTTTCAAAGGTGCCTGTAATGGAAATTGAAGACTTCATTTGAATGAATCAGATGGATGGATTAAAACTTGATATTGTGATGAAATCATTGTGTTTCTTTCCTTTTCTACAATAGATTTATTTTTTAAATGGATAAACTAGCTATATCTATCAACTTAACTATTAAATACATTTCTATCAAGGGTATGCTTAGTGCAGGAACTTACCCATCGCATGCAAGTGTGTAATAAAAACAGTATCACCAAATACATATCGTCAGTGAGTGATCAAAACATGGTAACTACAGCTTGACTAAGCTGTGGTCACAATGTCATGATCATTTACCACCAACATACTTTTGACATTATAGTTTTTATCACACAAGTGCCTACAGTGTGAAATTTGTAGGCAAGCCCTTGTCTATAGTTCTCCTGAGATAGTAGATTAAGACCAAAGTTCTTCATCAAAAGATGAATTCTTTGAATTCACATATTTTTCAAAATGCATGACCTAGTAACTATGTCTATGAAGAACTGAATAGTGGATAATGAAGAAATCTTATTGTCTTTAGATGGATTTTTGAAACACAGGCCCTAGCTCTATTTACCACCACACTTACATGTGTATATGGATACATATCTTCACCAATAGACTTTGATCTCCCAACTCCACAAAGCAGGTCCTGAAATCTTTTAAACAATCCAATCCTGTTGTCCTCCTAATTTTTAATCAAAACTCTTGTGGTATTTCTATAACACAAAGCACTGTCTGTGGTATCACTTCTTATATCAATGCCACTAGCCTTATTTGATAAACTAGTAAATTTGGTCTTGCCATTTTTATCTGACTCTACACTAAAACTTCTATTCACATCCCGTTGTTTTTCCGTTTGAGTGATACTCTTGCTGAATTCATGAAGTTCCCATTCGGTTTGTTTTAATCTCTCATTTGATGGTTGAGTACACATATTCAAACATTCCTCTGAATCAGACAAATCCAAGTTGCTATGAACACTCATATTTTTACACTCTATAGTTCCATTGATAGATGATTCCCAAGATTTGGATACCAATTCTTTCTTCAACCTATTTCCATTTCTTTTCTGTAACACAGTATTGTGGGTTGCTGGTTTGGCTTCTCTGCTGTCCTCTACTTTCAACTCTGGCACATTCCATTCTGATGGAATCTCTTTTTGTTGTTCCATTTTCAAAGATCTCCATGTTTCTAGAATTATTTGTCTTTCCTCATGATTTACAATCACTTCTATCCAATAATTTACATTTTCTCTGACCAAGTTTGGTAAGGAAACAGTCACGAAAGCTTCAGTCAAGAAGAAATAGAGTAAAGGCATTTGAAACTGAGGGAATCCAGTAACTCCGAGGCTTGTTAGAATACGAGTAATAATTCTGGCTAGTGGGGTCAACCTTGAAAAAATTGAACTCATGAACATTAAAACTTGTTCTAAGCGACCACTTAACCCTTTCCTGTTTTACAAAATTTTGGACCTGTCCAAATTCAAAGGTTTTGCAGACGAAAATTTAAAGTGAATTTAATTTGAAAAATAACCATTCTGTAGGATAGAAAATAGTGTGGAAAAAGAAGAAATTGCTTGTCAGAAGCAATTTCTTCTTTTTTCTCAAGGTTTTCTTAATCATAAAATCGCAGGCACGTAAAAAGCAGGGATTAAACAGCAAAGGGTTAAATCACTTATGTGACAGGTCATTTTGATAAAACTTATAGATTGTCCGATGAGTGGAACTGAATCCTATGATGTTTGGACCGATCATTGAGACAAAAATCTGATGGGCTCCAACAACATAAGATTCATTTATAACCGATTTCTTGTGTATCCACTTTTTCAGATATTTTGCTTTTAGACTTTTTATGATGGTTGCTTAATGGTCGCTCGAGAAATATGGACTGAAATCAATTTAGGCATACCTTGAGAATCAAGAACTATGTGAGCCATGGCCTTCCCCTGCCTATGATAAGCTTCATAGTGAACTGAAGCCAGCTAGATTTAGGTTCTTACTCTTTGGCAAGTAAGAGTTGTTGATTATTTACCCTATATTTTCACACAGTAAGTCTCAAGGTGATGGCATTTAGACTTTCAGAGTACATCAAAGGACAAAATTAACCCTTTAAAAACAAAGGGCAATTACCTAAGCATTAAACTAGTGTAATGCCATTTGTGTACTGTACTTCTTCATAAAAAGATCTCTCCATCTGTGAAGATTAAACTTGACAGGTAGTATACAAACAGTGATATGCTCTAGATAGAATTTCAAATTAAGTAAGGAAGAGTTATGGTTCTTGTGTACTGCAGTTCTCTAACCACAAATGAATTTTTATGTTTGATCTCATTTATACTTTAGGAGATATGCTCTGGACAAAATCTAGGTCTTTTAAATAACAATGGGAAATAACGTAAGAAATATGCTTGCAATAGTTATGGTTCTTGTGAACTGCAGTATCTCAATTAAACAGTATCTTAATCAAAGTAAACATATGCACACTACAAAAGTCATCTTATATACCATACTAATTCATTTTCTAATTTTTTTATGTGACTAACTTAATTTATCATATGACTTACTTATTTAATTCATGTGACATCTCAGCCCATGTCTCAGTTTTATGTATCTCACCAGTTTCCAGTACATTTAAACCATAGCATGCCAGCAGCAATCGGTAAACTTCTAAAAATCTTTCTTTCAATATTTTGCTGTTTGAAAACACCTGAAATAAAAGTTAGAAATAAAACATAGAGATCATTCTATATTTTACTGAATTATTACCTGATCCCTTATATAAATGTTGCCCGTCATGCAAAAAAGGACTATCTGGGTAGTGAGTAAAGTGTTGACTCTAGTCAGACTGCATGGATTGCGCAGACTGTCTAGGGTTGAAACTTTTCTGAATCTAGAATGACTAATCTACCTTCCAGAGAAAAATATTTTGAAATGCCACCTCTGGTCGACATATGCTGGACCAAATCTTTTTTTCGAAAATTCATTTTACTGAGTTTCCAGATGGTTCCTTTTCAGGTGACGAGTCACAAATGTATATTAACCATTTCAAATTGTTTCATGATTTTTTGCACTATCCCTCACATGACCAACAACAGTATGAATTGTTTCATCCATTCACACTTAGAACTGTTGCCTGTTTGAAAAAAATGTTGCATCATGTAACATGTGTAATAAAGTTGCAAAGTGATACGCTCTTATGAATTTCATCCTAAAATCAACTTTTCTTTTCTGTCATACTACGTTTCTTTTTTAAAATATTTTTGAATGAAAAAAAAAAACAAACTAAAAATCAAGGTAATGTATAAGACATTTTATTATGATCTTTTTAACAGTGAACAAATTTTGCCCTTGGTGTCGGAAAGGACAATTTGAACTGTTGCCCTCTGCTTTTGGCTTTTGGCTACTCTTTCAGCACTTAAGGTGTAAAATAAACCAAAACTAAAATTACTAGACTATCAGGTATAACTAGAATTGTTGCAAAGTGGACTTATACCTCCCGACAAGAGTAAGTCTTAAATAAAATGCAATATTCAATCAAAGGGCGATAACTCTGTCAAAATCAATGGACCATTACAAAAATAGGGCATGGACATCTCTGCTTGTTATTTATCACATCTGTAAAGTTTAATGAAATCCGTCCATTAGCAGCTGAGAAATTGTTCAGAAACTAAAAGGCTACAAGTGGACCAACTGACCAACCGACGGACAGATGTACAGACTGACAGACTAACCAAAAAGCTGACTCCTCTATACCTAACTAACATTTTTTTTGAGTATAATGAGGGAGAATTTAAAGGGATAACCATTGCAATGTCAGAGGAGCTTTAATAACAAATTGTACATAGTACCAATACGGGCTTGTATATGTATGTAGCTAGAAATGTTTTGAATTTAATCCACCTTTTTTTCGGAAAACAGAATACTCAATATGTACCGCAGCTTCCATTTCTGTTAAACATACAGCCTCAGAATTCCGTTCACTCTGATCAGGTGTCGGAAATAACCTGAAATTGACAAATGTATAGAGATACTGTATAAACCCTTTCCTGTTTTACCAAATTTTTGACCTGTCCAAATTCAAAGGTTTTGTAGACGAAAATTTAAAGTGGATTCAATTTGGAAAATGACCATTCAGTAGGGTAGAAAATAGTGTGGAAAAAGAAGAAATTGCTTGTCAGAAGCAATTTCTTCTTTTTTCACAATGTTTTCTCAATCATAAAATCACAGGCACGTAAAAAGCAGGGATAAAACCTAACAGTCTTCTCAAAATAAATGTACCTATATATTTTATCGGACAGTAGTGTTTATTTAGCTGGATTTTACCGATCAGTCGGTCCTGTATTCATGTGAAATTTATCACACCAGCATGATTTTTACCGGACATGTAAGTGGGACCGGCGGTATTTCTTGAAGTCTGCCCTAAGTATTTGGATAAGTATAGCTCGGGCATATTGACTTGAACCTGAGCTTGATGCAGAATACATGATTGAAACCCATGAATAAGATTCATAAGATACTTTGGCATGTGGTGCTCAAGCATAGACGTTCCATTATACTGTGCAAATTACTGAAAGTGTGGACTAATAGCATATCCAATATATATTAGGCTCCTTGTCATAAGGTAGACCATTCTACTTCTAAAACAAATGTTTCTGCTTGTGTGCGACTGTTTCCAATCAAACCAAGTAAATTGCATTAAACAAATTTGAAATTGTACATATTGACATCCTCCTTCAAAGGTTCTTTAGTAACAGACACGATATACGTGTCATATCCATATACAAGTTCATTTTGGTCACCAAATATCATCCTTGCAGTACGAAATATGGGCGCTAATGTGTTTTCAGAACAAACACGAGCATCTCAACCCTACCGTTGTATTCCCCAGTTAAGTCGTGATAAGCCTAAGTGAAACATCCAATATATAATTTATTCAAATCACATTAAAGGATAGGTTCAGGTCAATATGTTTCAAAGGGCAAGAAACAATTATATAGAAAAGTAGACTTATCATTCTAGATTCAAATTCTTTTTGTTTATGAAACATTTTGACCCTGAACAGTCTGAGCAGATTGCGCAGTCCACCAAGGGTTAACACTTTTCGCAGGCCTTTTTGGAGCAACTGGACACATTTTTATTCTTCTCTCTTAGAATTCCATAGCAATAATAGTCTGTCTTTATGGTTTCAAAAATCATAAGGAAATTACATCATATAGTATTTTGTCATAAGATTTCCTTAATGACAGGCTGATCTTAACGGAGTCTTGAAAAGAATCTATTAACCCATTGTTTGATGCCCCTGAAAAAAAAAAACCACGCTCTAAAATATTGGGGCAAATGAAGAAATTGCTTGCTACGAACAATTTTTTCATTGTCCACTATTTTTTGTCATACAACAAAGTTTTTTTTTATCTTATTGCAACAGCTTAAAATTATTGACTGCAGCTTCTTTTAAATCTGCCTGTTCTAAAAATTTGTTGTTTAACAATGAATAGAGCAAGTTATTTCGCAAACAGTGGAGCCAGTGGTTTTTTTTTTTTTTTTCTTGAACAGACCAGAATCCATGCAAAATGTTTGGCAAAAAAAACATGTGTCCAACACAGTTTAAGACACAGGATTTATTTTGTGTATAATTCACTTTTAATCCTTACTTTTGTAATTAATGGGTTATGTCTCTTACAGTCAAATGTTTTCTTTTGCATGTATACAGGTATCCACTAAATGAAATAAGGTGAATCTTTTGTTTTAGATTTTGTTATCATCCTCAACTTTTTTTTTGACAATGTTCTTTCCTAAGTTTGGGAAACAAGTAATTTTTGGCATTTGGAACATCTCCTTTTTAGGGATCTTTTCAAAGAAACAATTGATAGAAGCTATATCAAGGACTTTCAGAAGAATTGCTATTTTTCTTAAAAATTATCTACAAACTGCATAAAATTCAATGCCAATCTTCCCAGCTTCCTTATCAGGTTGATGCTATTTCACAAAAGAGATATTGAGAATTATGATATGTTAGTGCCTTAAAATAGCAATGTCATCTGTTTGAGGTTGGAGGATTTGTTTGTTTTGTTTGAATGGGTTTTACGCTGCTTTCAACAATTTTGCAGTTATATCGCAGCGGCCGGAGCACCTAAAAAAGGATTCCTGGTATTTCTTTCACCTGTACTACCATTACATCCTTTCCTAGCCTCCAGCTGCTATCTCACATAGGTTTATGATTATCCATCCATAGGTGAGAGACAAACGTCGGAAAGGATGTTTGCAACCACCGGGGATCAAACCCACGACTTCCAGATTGGAAGTCTTATGCCTAACCAACTGCGCTATGGTGGCGGCCTTGAGGTTGGAGGAATTGATCAATTTCAATCAAGGCTCAGCTAAGTCATGATAAATTTTCACAGCCTAGACTTGATAGCATTGATATTTTAAGACACAAACACATAGAGGGTTTGGTACATTGTATATACACTTACTACAGTCTTGCACCGAACCCACAACATATTATATGCAATCAGTTTTCAGAGCTTATATTTTATGAAACTTTTCATATCAAAGAAATTTAGGTAAAAGTGGTTCTGCTTAACATCATAAATAAGCAAATTGTTTATTAAAAAGCATGATATCCATTTAGGTAATCAGGCAAGTGATATCAGGTCAACACAGGCCCTGATGAAGCCCTTTCATGTTCTGTCGAACTAAGACTTACCACTGTATATACTTGTGCATTTTACACATCAGGTGAACATCTCTGTTTTCTAATTCAAGCTCATGAATATGCAAATTGTTTCTAAAAATAGCCCGATATTCATTTATGTAATCAGGCAGGTGATATCAGGTCAACACATGCCCTTTTTCCTGCTCTAGCTCACAAAAACTTACCACTGTATATACTTGTGCATTTTAAACATCAGGTGAACATCTCTGTTTTCTGATTTAAGCTCTTCCAGATAAAAACCTGGTCCTGGTAGACATTTAGTTCTATTCAAATAGAACAGGACATTTGGCATGTTCCTGAGCCAATGTGACGAGTCTTTACAATCAGCCACAAAGATACACTCCTCCTCCCACTCTTTGTTAAGGTTTATATTATCAAAATTGTGGACAGAGTCTGATTCTTCATCATCAACATGCATTTGTTCAGCTTCAGTTTCTGTTTCAGTAGTAATGTCATCTAACATTCTGTTATTTTGAATGTGTGCTTCTCTTGATTCTTTCAATTTTGCATAAAAATCTGCCATTTGAATCTTCTCATCGTCACTAGCTAATGTCCCAATCCAACATTGAACTGTAAATTCATCGTAAATAAGAATTGAATTTTTCACAACAATCTCTTCCAGTAGAAATCTCAGCCAGATACATTGATACTGACTGAAGCCCATCTCTCCCATACAAGACAGGATTCTGGTTATTCGCATAACATTTCCAGGTTCACTGTAATTTGAGAAAGAGACTTGAAATATAAAACAGACAGACATATCCCTGCAAATACGGTACTTGATTTTTACCCATTACCTATTTGACCTTTTGCAATAACCTTGACTTTGGGCATATCTGGACAAACTCTTTAATTCTAAATCTAAATTATCAAAAATAATGTTAAGAATATTCATTGTGTATGAGCTGCTAGAGAAAAAAGTTATTGTCACTGTATTCAAATGTTGTTGAACTATATGTTAGAATTATCTCAATGAGACTATTGAAATGAGTTTGACCATTAGAGGATTTAGTGAGAATTCGGAATTTATTCATACATAATAAAATGTGAACTGTCAAACAACAAGAGGGCTAGAATAGCTTTAACCCTTTGCTGTTAATAATCCCTGCTTTTTACGTGCCTGTGATTTTATGATTGAGAAAACATTGTGATAAAAGAAGAAATTGCTTCAGACAAGCAATATCTTCTTTTTCCACACTATTTTCTACCCTACTGAATGGTTATTTTCCAAATTAAATCCACTTTAAATTTTCGTCTGCAAACCTTTGAATTTGGACAGGTCTAAAATTTTGTAAAACAGGAAAGTGTTAAATGGCTCACATTAATATTATGAGATGAATCAGGAGAAAATTGCAATCAAAACAGAAAGGAAAAAATGCCTAAGGGTTTGGTAGAAAGGTATCAAAGTCAAAATAAATCCAACCCTGTCATGCCCATATGTTGGTTTGAATCATAATTTCATGAACAACGTTAAAGAAGGGTCATCTACGGAACATTCAAACCAAGTTTGGATAAAATAGCCAACTTGTTTTCGAGATATTTTTTTAAGATTTCCGGGTCAAAATAAACCCTTAACTGACATGTGGATATTAAAATGGCAATTGAAATTCCATGCAAACATTTTAGAGGACATCCAAGGAATACTTCTGCCAAGTTTGGTAAAAAAGTTTGGCCATTACCTATTGGAGGGGGGGAGGCAAAGAAAATGTCACAAAAGATAAAAGAACGGTTGCAAAATGAACATTTCTTATCAGTTAGGATGAAATCCATCTTAGGAATACAGAAGAGAATATGTTAAAACATTTCAAGGTCAAAAACTGCCCCACCCTGCAACACCTATTTTTTTGGGATCAATCAAGATTTCACCAACAAGTTATAGGAGGGGTCAAACAAGGAACATTTCTGCCTAGTTTGGTTGAAATCCTCCATTTGGTTACTGAGAAGGAGACATTTCAAGTTTTCAGTGTCAAAATCTGTCATGCCCATATTTGGGGGTCAACCAAAATCTAATAAACAAATTTAAAGCAGGGTCACACAAGGAAGTTTTCTGCAAAGTTTAGTTGAAGTCTGCCCTTGGTTACTGAGAAAAGACCAATTCAAGTTTTCAGGGTCAAAAACTGCAACGCCTTGCCACACCCATATTTGGGGGTCAATCAAAATTTCATGAAAAAGTTTTCGGAAGGGTCACACAAGGAACATTTCTGCCACATTTTGTTGAAATCCAGCCATTGGTTACTGAGAAGAAGTTTTTTAAAAGAAAATTTTAAGAATGCAAAAGGGTTTTATTCTCAGGTGCCTTCGGGATGACAAAGTGGTGCCATCATTCTGTTCACAAATTATACTCTGCTTTGTATGTACACTTGCGTGCAAAGCAGCGGGGGAGGCAAAGAAAATGTCACAAAAGATATAAGAACGGTCGCAAAATGAATATTTCTTATCAGTTAGGATGAAATCCATCTAAGGAATACAGAAGAGAATATGTTAAAACATTTCAAGGTCAAAAACTGCCCCACCCTGCAACACCTATTTTTTGGGGGTCAATCAAGATTTCACCAACAACTTTTAGGAGGTGTCAAACAAGGAACATTTCTGCCTAGTTTGGTTGAAATCCTCCATTTGGTTACAAAGAAGGAGACGTTTCAAGTTTTCAGTGTCACAATCTGTCATGCCCATATTTGGAGGTCAACCAAAATCTAATAAACAAATTTAAAGGAGGGTCACACAAGGAAGTTTTCTGCAAAGTTTAGTTGAAGTCTGCCCTTGGTTACTGAGAAAAGGCCAATTCAAGTTTTCAGGGTCAAAAACTGCCACGCCTTGCCACACCCATATTTGGGGGTCAATCAAAATTTCATGAAAAAAGTTTTCGGAAGGGTCACACAAGGAACATTTCTGCCACATTTTGTTGAAATCCAGCCATTGGTTACTGAGAAGAAGTTTTTTAAAAGAAAATTTTAAGAATGCAAAAAGGTTTTATTCTCAGGTGCCTTCGGGATGACAAAGTGGTGCCATCATTCTGTTCACAAATTATACTCTGCTTTGTATGTACACTTGCGTGCAAAGCAGCGGGGGAGGCAAAGAAAATGTCACAAAAGATATAAGAACGGTCGCAAAATGAATATTTCTTATCAGTTAGGATGAAATCCATCTAAGGAATACAGAAGAGAATATGTTAAAACATTTCAAGGTCAAAAACTGCCCCACCCTGCAACACCTATTTTTTGGGGGTCAATCAAGATTTCACCAACAACTTTTAGGAGGTGTCAAACAAGGAACATTTCTGCCTAGTTTGGTTGAAATCCTCCATTTGGTTACAAAGAAGGAGACGTTTCAAGTTTTCAGTGTCACAATCTGTCATGCCCATATTTGGAGGTCAACCAAAATCTAATAAACAAATTTAAAGGAGGGTCACACAAGGAAGTTTTCTGCAAAGTTTAGTTGAAGTCTGCCCTTGGTTACTGAGAAAAGGCCAATTCAAGTTTTCAGGGTCAAAAACTGCCACGCCTTGCCACACCCATATTTGGGGGTCAATCAAAATTTCATGAAAAAAGTTTTCGGAAGGGTCACACAAGGAACATTTCTGCCACATTTTGTTGAAATCCAGCCATTGGTTACTGAGAAGAAGTTTTTTAAAAGAAAATTTTAAGAATGCAAAAAGGTTTTATTCTCAGGTGCCTTCGGGATGACAAAGTGGTGCCATCATTCTGTTCACAAATTATACTCTGCTTTGTATGTACACTTGCGTGCAAAGCAGGGTATAACTTGCCAACAGTATGCATCATTTTGTTGTTCTGAACACAGGGCTGGTCAACCCATGTAAACTAACCAAGATTTTCTATATTCAGGCTAATAACATGTCATAAAGATGTTAAATGAGGTGCATTCACATTAATTGTTAATATGTTTCTTGATTGGTTGCCTTTACATGTAAAAGTTTTACTAAATGCTCAATAGTGTTGGGCAATTGGTTTCAAATCACAATCAATAATCCGGTTTTAGTTGGAAGAGTAAATCAACTAATGATTGATGGTAAAGTCGTAGAAATCAATACAGCACTCCCAGTATCATCCTTTGAAGAAAAGAATGTGAAAGTTTGATTTAACCTCATGACCCGAAGAGTCTTTCTGCAGATTTTCCCACCATCTTCTTGGCTCATCACGAAACAGTTGTAACTGCCTATAAATATATAGGCAGTTACAACTGTTTCATGCTAAGCCATCATACTGATGTCAGTTCTGTTAACAAAATTTAATGGCTTTCATTTATGAAATAGGACTTGATTAATCAATCATGAAATTTCTAAGTCCATTATCAAAATCTCAGGCCCAAACCAACTGATTATGAATTATAATCGATTAATCTGCCCATCAATAATGCTTGTATTTGATTATTATAGTTCCTCTGCCAGAATTTTATTACAGAACCTTAACTGACCCTAGATTTTCAAACCCTGTGTGACCAATTTACCCCTTTTGTTAAAATAATCATCTGTACAAAGTTTTGTGAAATTCAAATTTGAGTTTTTTGAAGCCAAGGAAGGGAGCAGGTGGCATTTATCTGGTCAATCAAGAAATGTTACCTATTAAAATCTTGATATCTTTCCTCCCACATTGGAGATCTTTTTACAGTCAATTCACATGTCTTTGTTATTATTGGTTGCATTCCATAGAACTCCAACATTAAGCTGAATGCTGATTGGGCTCTGCTCAAAAGTCGATCATCTCCCTGTATTGCCTGGAATGGTTAATGTCAAACTACACTTGTCAAAATATAGACTAGATCTAATACTCCCCAGCCGCACATGTCCCCAAAAATTATTTACATCAAAATGTTGCACTTACAACATCTGCCATTTTCATCAAATGTCCATCAGTCAAATTCAGTCAAATGTCAATGGACTGTATCCTAAATATGACATGCACATTTCTGCTTTATACTGATAATATCTATGAAGTTTTAATGAAATATGTCCATTATATAAGTTGCTGAGAAATTGAGCAGCCATGAAAAAGTTACAGACAGAATGATGGGCTGGCTGAACAACAGGCAGACAGACTGACCAACAAGGTGACTCCTTTAAAATACCCCTAAACATAGCTTTGGAGGGAATGATAAGCAAATATCAACAACAAAATAATGGAAAGGTCCAAATTGAATGAGGGTGCAAAAAGTATTTCAAAACATCTTTAACAATATAACAGAAGACATTATTTGTAATTTATTACAGTCAACTCCCGTTTTAACGACATTCAATACAACAACATTTTCACATACGGACATAAATTTGCTGGGAACGGATTTGCACAGTGCATTTTTCATTCGTTATAACGTAATTCTCGTTTTCCGACACCGACACTGATTTTCAGGGAACGAAAGTGCATATTCCCTATATAAGCTTGTTCGTTACAACGACACAAAAGAATGGTCATGATGGTTAATTACACAGAACTAAAGGCATGCTAGATAAACACCTAAAATTTGTCGATAATTGACAAGTCTTTAACTTTGAAAAGTGTGAAAATGTCTGACATGCAAACAATTGCAATGCTTAATTAACACCTTTAACACATTTTATCCTTTCAATACACTTTATTACTATATTATTATTATCATATACCCTTAGATTAGTTTTACATTTGTTTGTTAAGCTTTTTTTCTATTTTGCTATACAGAAAATGTTAGTTTTAAGGTAGCAATGGACACATGGCGTCATTTTTTTCCGCCCAATGAATTTTTTTCTTGTTCACATATGTTGTAGATTAACATTGTGTAGTCATTATATCAAAATTTGAGGGTACCTTTCCACGCTCGTTTTCATGCTAGGGTTATCTGCCCTTGGGTGGTATAGGCAATTTTTCAGTAAAACGGTTATATTCGTTTTAGGTCTAGTATAAACACTGTACTAGGTAATGGCTATAAAACATATACATTTTGATAGACCTTATACTTGTACACAATGGCTATTGACAAGAAAATTTCTATTTGTTCAATTGCATTTGCACAATTTGCTTTCAAAAGTTAAAAGTGCACTAATTTTTGTAATTTTGCTAGGTAAAAATGCCACAAAAACCTATTTTTTGAAGAAATTACCCAATGAATTTTTCTTATTTTCCGATATGTTTATAATCCATATTTTTTCTTTATTTGGTAAAAAATTCAGCATACCTTTCCATGCAAATAAGAAAGTTTTTCGTTATTTTTCAGTGTTCCCCCTAATCGAATGACGTTTTTATCGCATTTTTATTGATAAATTTAATGATCCAGTCATTCAATTAATATCAAATGTTGAAAAGAAGATAAATTATGAAGTTTTACCATCATCATTCTACGTTATTTCCATAAGTAGAATCTTACGAAAACCGGTCTTTTTAAACAACGCGCAAAAAGAGCCGTAAAATAAACGAAAACCCACTTCCGGTTCATAGAGTCGGGAGGCAGCTGTCCATTGCCACCTTAAGAGCAGCGAATTTGAATTTTGAAAATGCATATGGCAAATAAAGTATAAAAAGATCAGGTCAAAAAAACATTTTACTAATAATATAACTGTAAAAATGGTTCCTTGTGTCTGTACATGTACTTTTCATAGTACAGTCCGACCGACCAACATTGCAAGTGACGTCATGATTTGTTTATTATTCTTTTGTTATGTGAAATATAAAAGGTTTAATAAATAGTAAAAACCTAGACATTTGTTAAGAGAGAAAATAGCTCAGGTAGTTAGTGTGTTCGGAAATACATCTCCGCACCTCGAAAGAAGAGTGATACTTACTATTGAGGTTCGAAACTCTGTCAGTTTGCATTTTTTTTTAATATTATTATCTTTTTTAGTGTAATTTCAATATAGAAAATAATCAACTCCATTATTTTAAGATTGACTCGTTTTTTCTTTCCGAAAACCTTTCATTTGAAAGTATTTTTTTTCTTTTCTCTACTGATGTGCCAGTATTTCTATATTTTTCTATTTTTAACTCATACACGTGTATTCATAAATAACACAAAAAGGGAAAACGATTTTTTTTCAAAATCGTTTCGTGTAAAATTGCTTATGCTTAAACAATGCATCAAGTTTTGAATCTTGAATTTATGAAAAGAAAAGTCCTTTCCTTTGCGCCGATACGAACCCATGGAGAACGTTACTATGATAAGGGTGCGTTACCGACTGCGCTAATTACGACACTTGTTTTAATGTGTGTTGAATAACAGTTTAATTTCAACTGTTCAAGCTTGCCTTTGAAAGTAAACAAAAAGTGACGTCACTTGCAATGTTGGGTGGTTGATTTGTATATTAAAAAAAATGGATGCTGCTTTTTACAATCCTGCATTGACTTTACTGTTCATTCAATACACCGACATTTTCATTACAACGACATATTTTCTGGAAACAAACATGGTCGTTGTAACGAGAGTTGACTGTACATTTTTTTAAGACTGGGATGGTACAAGTCCCAAAAAGCTTGACCTTGAGATGAGACTTTTAAATGAGACTTTGACCTTTGACCTACAGCGATAACCTTTTTAAAATTGTATTTTAATACCTGTACCATCTTTTTTCGAAAAACTGTCATAAAAAGCCGAAAAATTTGTGTCCAGTCTGTCATCAGGCCTGGAGTATAACCTTGACATTTGAGATGTTGAAAACAAATATTTCAATTTGCACATCTAATCAATGAAACTGTTCATCAGAACATGCCAATGGCTTCATCAAAGGCTCAAGGTATTGAAGAGGAAAGAATATGAGATGGTGTAAGCTTAGCTTCTTTAATGTAGCCTTGTCTCTGATAAACTGGTGGAGATTCAGTCCCTTGGAAAATTATTTCTTTGTTTATTTTTTCAAGTAAATTTTTACTAGACTAAACTCTTTACACTGAAACAAACATCTTAACTCAGAGGAGGACAAGATTTTACAGATTTTTAAGTGAAAATAAGCCCTGCCCTAGCCTGCCCCATATTTGGGGGTCAATCAAAATCTTTTGAACAACTTTGGAAAAGGATCACCCAAGGATCATTTATGCCAAGTTCCATTAAAATTGGGCCAACAGCTTGAGAGGAGAAGATTTTTAAGTGAAAATAAGCCCCGCCCTCCCACACACATATTTGGGGGTCAATTAAAATTTCTTTAACAACTTTAGAAGAGGGTCACCCAAGGAATATTTCCGCAAAGTTTCATACAAAAAACTGCCAATTGGTTCAGAAGGAAAAGATGTTTGACGAAAAGTTTACACATGGTCTCACAAAGGACACACCACCATGGCAATGGCTGGCTGGCCTTCGGAGCTAAAATTCTGAAGAAATTACATAATCTGGTTTAGCCCATTACCACATCACAAAATTTTCGACTAGTCTGAATTCAAACAAGAGCTGTTAGAGTACAGCGAAGCAGAGTCGACTATTCCTAGCACTGGATAGAAAAAAGCAAGTCAATGTGGATATTGGAAAATTCCATATCAGTAAAATGAATCTTCGCCTAGAGGTTATTTCTTTGGTAAAAAAAAACTGAGCAAACTTTCCAGACAAAAGCTGCAGTAGAAACAGAGATATTACAGATATACATCAGTTGCACGAAAAAACATAACCAAGATTACTTAGTCTTAAAAGGGTTAAAATTCCTCTAAATTAAATATCAGAGTAATGAATCTTTGGCTTGAGGCTTATATTATGGTTACAAGGGCATGTGCAAAGTTTCAAAGCAATAACTTTATTCAAAAGAGAGATTTGACACAGTTGCAACTTGCAGGAAAAACCTTAAACAAAGCATGACATGGACGCCTTGGTGATCAGAATAGCACCCCTATTCTACAAATAGTCAAGCTAAAAAAATGCAGGCTACAATTTAAAGTCTATGATATCTTGTATTTTCTTGTCTTTTTGGATAACATACATAGTGAAAGTGTAAAAATTGCTTGTAGGAAGCAATTTTTACATTTTAGTAAGATTTTCCTCACTCTCTTTTCATGATGGCCGTCAGAAAGAGGAATTGTTTGGGAATGGGTTAAATAGCCTTACCTGTACCTCATGGTCTTGAAGAGGCTGAGAATCCAAATTTTTGGAGCTCTGATTTTTTGTTGGAAACAACCTGGAAAAAAAATATGTTTGTGGTAAATTGGTAGTTTTACCTACAACTTTTATACTATAAAGATGTTGTTAACCCTTGTCACGCTGAACCCGGAATATTCCTGCTTTGGCAGGAGCTGTAGACTCACATCAGCCTGCACATATGTGCAGTCTGATGTTAGTCTACACCACCTGTTTCTCACTTTCAAACCAGAATTATCAATAGATTTAATTTTTCAAATAAAAATTGACCTACAGTTTGGACTTTCGGTGCTTTTTGCCCTTTGATTTTGATGAAAATTTATAGCCAAAATTTATTCAGCATAACAAGGGTTCAATTCGTACAAAGTGTTGTCAATCCTACCGACTTGCACTTTCTATTCATTTTTGAAAGGTAAGGAATCTTGAAAAGTAGGGGGTCGATGAATTTCAAGCACTTTTTGTAAGTTATGATTTTTATACCCAAATATTGCATTTTTGGCAGTTACAGTATATTCCATTGCACATGTACAGATATTTTGCCATTCCAAGATTTGTCCTCGATTAACTTGTCCATGGATAAGTGGCAAAGAAAAATCTAGTTGTCCACAATTAGAAAACCCGTGTTGGACAAGTCAGGCTTGAAAATTCCACACCCCTGACTTTTAAATGGTAATTTAGGGTTTGACACTTTAATTCTCTCATCAACTAGTCCATCAGTCTCACAATATAAAATCAGGACTACATCAACCTTTATTTTGCCGAATTTAAATTTTGTCTCGAACAAATTACCAATTTTTGGCACATTTCAGTCAGTTCTGCCTAAATCTCTCACAACTTAATCAAGTAGGCAGTGAAGGCCAATCTCAGTCTATACAGTGTCTGCTAAAAAGCCGCGCAAGGATATATAAGTAATACTTACTCAGTGTTTTGTATGAAAAAAGAAAATCAAATGAGGTTGGGGGAATTGATAATAGTCATGATATTTTCTCATACAAACACTAAGTACATATTATATTTATCTTGTATCTCCATTTGGCTTGTTTTCATATATGTTTCTAACAGAAATTCATGTTTCTAAAAATTACCACATTATGTCATCGTTCTTAAAATATCCATGTGATATCATAGAAAATATCATATGGGATGTTATCACACGGATATTTGTTTTGTTATAAGTAAATTTTGTTAAAATCATGAGAAGTCTTGAATCATTATTATCTTCTAGTAGATTCAATTGCTTTTATTAAAAAAGTTTAGGTGCTTTGTTTTGACAATACCCAATTACAGCCCTCAAAAGTTGAAACATTTTCTTACCACTGCAAGACTGTGGGAGCATATTTTTCTATTACTTCATGATTACCATACCACTTGAGTATGTCCTCAATAAGAAATCCTGAAATGGAAATACACAATTCGTCTCAATTTCAGAGTTTGACACTGTCTTCTAGGAAAACAGACTCAAACTGACTCCACGCTTAAATTAGATAAAGGAGTCCAAGCTCAAATAAAGCTTTTGCTTGTTTTCCTTATGCCTTGCATTATTCGATTGGCATGATTCAAACACTGTAAAGACAGCACAGGGAAAACACTTGAAGTTTATGCCAATAGAGTATCATAATAGAGGTAGAAACAAATTAAGATGAACAGAAGAGTGATTTTTGCACTAGAACGCTTTGTTTTTTTGAGTTTGAATGGGGTTTATGACTGCTTGTAACAATTTTCTACTGTTAATTAAGCAGCTGGAGCATTCTAAATAAGCCCCACCCTGCCACGCCAATACTTATGGGCCAATCAAAATTTCATAAACAATTTTTGAAAGGGTTACCCCAGGAACATTCTTGTAAAGTTTCATTGAAATTGGTTCAGTGGTTTGCAACAGTCTTCAAATCTTTCCTGAATTTGGGCCCCCAAATAGTCAATATATAATCCATACTTATAGGCCAATCAAAATTTCACGAACAATTTTTGAATGGGTTACCCCAGGAACATTCTGGTAAAGATTCATTGAAATTGGCCCAGTGGTTCAGGAGATGTCGTTCAAAGAATTCATTTTGAGCCCGGCTCTGCTAGGCCCATAGTTAAGAGCCAATCAAAATTTTGTGAACAATTTTTGGAAAGGGTCACCCAAGGAACATTCTGTCAAATTTTCATTGAAATTGGCATAGTGGTTCAGGAGAAGAAGTTTTTAAAATTGTTGACAACAGACGACAGACAACGCGCTAAGCACAAGCATGTTGTGCTCAGGTGAGCTCAAAAGAAGTTTAGTACTAAAATCAAATACAGTTAGTGTTTATCTTGAGCAGGGACATCAAAACTTCAAGAAAGGACCCCTAAGATCCCATTTACTCTTGAGTCCTTTGGACCCCGTTTTGTTGTAGTCAGACTTAAACCCTGAGTTTGGGGTGTTTTCGTTTTAATATTTTTATCTTGAATCGAAATACCCCTTTACCTTTAGCTCTGCAGTCACATATAAGTGGGGTAACAATAGTCTAAAGGTAGTAGACCTGTCATAGTTTCTCAACATTTCAAAAGTTATGAACTTTAACAGTGTTAACCGAGGTTTCTTAATGATTTTCATTAGGAAACCTCGGTCAACATTGTGAAAGATCATGTGTTCCAAAATGTTGCAGAACCATTACAGGTCCACTATCTTAAATCATTTTTTTCAGCTTGATTAGCTCAGCTGCTTGAGCACCTGATTTCAAAACCATTGATGTTCTACCGCCCAGATTTGATTCCCGGGCTGGCACACTAACAAACTGATTGTCTTTCGGATGAGACTTTGAACCCGTGAGACAGTGCTATACACGGAGCACATTAAAGAACCATGGCAGATCTCAGCAGCAGCTTTGTCGTTTATCCTTGCACTATCCCCCATACCCCATAACAACTTACCGTCTTCTGGGGGTGTTGCTCATATGGGCATATGCTACAGTAGCGACGATAAATAAAGGAAAATAAACAAAAAGATCTAAAATCATAATTTTTACTTATTGTTATCATTGAAGCCAAACATTGTTAGTACTCATTTGAAGTATTACATATTGAAATATCAAGTAACCTTCTTTTTCTAGCTTTGTTTACTACAAAATAAGTTCAAAGAAATGCTTATCAATCTAACCTGGTTCAGGCCTAGTCCTAATTTCATTTTGGTAAAATCTCAAATTGTCACTCTGTTTGGTGCTGCCCTCATTCAAACTCTTCTACAAAATATAAATGTAACTATTTAAAACCTATCATTTCATCCTACAAATAAGTGAAATGTATACCTGGGCTCACAGTCAAGACTAATCGACACTGAATGTTCAGCTTATTCCAAGGGCAGATAATCAGAAATATATAGAAAATGCTTGTAACTGTTGGCCCTGTTTTAAATTAAACTTTTTTACCCAGTATTTATCTTTCATTTGGGAAATAAGAATTTAGATATCGGAGGCTTGGAACAAATAATATAAAATAATGAAAGAAACTTGAATAAATACTCTAGTATTTCTTTTATACAATAAAAGTTTCAATACACTTTTTTCAAGCATTAATATTTGCAGAGACTCAGGCGATTAACCATTTCCTAGGTCTCTGCAAATGTTAAGGCCCTCAAAAGCATGAACTAACCATGTAGAAATAAACCAAACTTCATTTACAGAAAAGTTCCTTTTGTTTTCAGTTGTTCTGAAAAATGTTGAATGATTTTGGTATACAATCTGGGAATGGTATGAACTGTGTGAGTAGACATCTGAATTGCTATCTCTATTTTGCTTGGTCTTTTTTGTTCTCTCTGGGTGAATTAATGTCCTTGCATCTTCATCCGAAAACTCTTCATCCTGAAATAAAGTTAAATAATGAGGTTCCTTAAATTTTGTGTTTTTTTCCAAAAAATAAACAATGTCCAAGATGGTTTTAAAGGCTGGAGGTGTTGCGAGTCTGTCACTCACAAATAAGTCATCAGGACATTCAAACTGTCCGAAGTCCAATTTCAAAAAACAATTGAAGGTTGCTATAAACAGTCATGATTTTTTTTTCAGAAGTTTATCCCCTAATGTACATATTGCTTTAACAATAGGTGGGTAACGGGTAACAGTTCAGGACCCGGGTATGGACGTTTCCTTACCCAATATACTACATGATACTCGTCTTAGAGGTGTATTAACCCTTTGCTGTTTAATCCCTGATTTTTTCGTGCCTGTGATTTTATGATTGAGAAAACAGTGTGAAAAAAGAAGAAATTGCTTCTGACTAGCAATTTCTTCTTTTTCCATACTATTTTTTACCCTACTGAATGGTTATTTTTTAAATTAAATCCACTTTAAATTTTCGTCTGCAAAACCTTTGAATTTGGACAGGTCCAAAATTTTGTAAAACAGGAAAGGGTTAATAAGTGGAACTATTGCTGTATCGTTATATTTTACCTTGCAATAGCAATTAGTCGACAGCATTTATTCAAGTCAATAAATATTGCAATAGATTCTATGACAATCAATTGTTTACAATAGTTCTTATGAAAATGAAAGAAGAACTAAATTAATGTAGTAAAAATGCTGCCTTTTTGCATGTTTTCATCAGAGAATGAGGTCAAATCCAATTCTTTTTAAGGGAATATCTGTCATTAACTTATTTGATCATTTACTTGCCATTGACAAGGTAAACAGCATCTTACAAGAACAATATAAAGTTACTGCCTAATAAAACGCATAATGCTTAAAAATAGATTATAATCTAATTTTTCTGTAAAAACAACTATTGTGATATTATAGTTTCTGACTATTGCAATACTGCTCCAATAGCAACTTTACTATTGCAATACTATTGTGATACTAATTTTGAACTCAATAGTCACCCCTAACTCATCTCAGCTTTAATGACAAGTAGATGCCATTTCAAAAGAAACGATCCCCTGTAAATGGTATAAACTTTTGTTAGAAAAAGAGAAATTCTAGCAATTTTAAAATATTTGACAAGGACCGAACAGGAAAGGTTTATATTAATAAAAAATAGGGAGAGGAAATTTAAGAACTGATTCTACTTCGCAATAATTTAAACGTTTATTAACCCTTGACATGCTTATTCCCGAATACTTTAGTTGTGCTTGAGATTTGGTCAATGTACACTAGTTGTCAAAGAAAATGCAATCTTTTAACCAATCTTAGGCAATCTATCAAACAATAACATTTTCTACTTTCGGTTTCGATTTTCATTTCTGGCACTAGTTAGTGTCTTACAAATCAAAATAATCATATAGTCATACCGATCTATCTAAGCTGCCTCTGTTACCCATATTACACACACTGATTGAAATACAACTTTGAGTGTTTCAGTAGTTTAACTGTTCTTTAGAGTGTACGGAAATCCCATTTCGTTTTTTTCCCTTTTTTTGTCATTTTAGACTCGAAGCTTCACAGACAAGATTTGTAGACTGGAATCTAAAATCTATTAGACTATTCCCACTGTGTACTGTCTCTGAAAAAAAAAAAAAAAAAAAAAAAAAAAAAAAAAAAAAAACATTCATTACGACATGCTTTAATGAGAGAGAAAACTTTATTAAAAATGATCGCAACTGAGCAAACTGATAAGGATATATGTATTATCAATACTTAGTAGGATCCAGTATAAGTTTTGCCGCTAGATCTAGCTACGTTTATTTCAATATGTGACCCATCACGTCAAAAGGGACGATTTGGGACCCTCTTCAAATAATTATTTACGAAAGAGATTGGATCCAGCAGGAGTTAACCAGAGATCACATTTAGAAAATATCCACTAGTATAGGAAGGCAGATTGATTATTATACATTCAGAAAATATGCAAATAACATAAAGTTTCGAGCCTGGCTATCCTACGAAGCCCGCACAGTCCGACCAGATAGTCCATTTCCTCTGTACTTTATTACTGACCAGACTGTTGAATACCCGAGCATTTGATGCAATTATGGAAGTTGAAAAATACGTACAGGCACAATAGCATTTTCTCTGACATCATGTAATTCAATGGCCTTGAGTTTTTTTTTCCAGAACAGTTTTGGAATTTTACGTCCAGGCGAGTAGATTTTGTTTGAATGGAGTTTAGCGTCGATTTCAACAATTGTTTAGTTATATCACGAAGACTGGAGCTCCTAACAATAGATTCATTGTATTTTTTGACCACCATTACCACCATTACACCCTAGTCTAGCCCCCAGCTACTATCCGACATAGGTCTACAATTATCAAACCATTGGTGGAAGACAAATAGTCGGAAAGGATGAGTGGCGCCGTCGGGGATCGAGCCAGGGACCTCTTGATTGAGAGTCTGACGCTCTACAATTTGCTCTATGACGGCGGCCTGAGGCGAGTAGAAATTTTGTACGCAGGTAGCCGAGATCTCGATCGTTACCCACGGGTACTCGAGTACCCCATGTTAACTGTCCAAATATTAATTTCAACAACTAATTACAAAGGCGGATTTTTGTAGGGGGGATTCGAACATACAAATTCCGACACTGACTCGCAAATAAGTAGACAGTAATTCTAAACTATCTGATCTAAGCCCGTAGGACCATCTGAAAATTAGCTTCAGAAAAGACTTGAAGACTGTCTTAAACATTCTTTAATTCTTTCTGAATTTGATCGCCAAAGGTACACATTTGCTTATACAATAGTAGGGTAACGGGTAATGATTATGACAAAGGTAGGAACATTACACTACCCGATTCCCGGATATTCTAGTACTCGCCACAGCTCTATTTGCGTCACTACAATGCTCGTGAGAAATTATAGTTGAAAAAGACGATTTGCTTGTAACAAGCTATTTTTCATTTTCCACAATATCAACTACGAAATGGGATTGTTTATTTTCAAGATGATTATATTTCTCGTAGCCGCCTGCAAGTTTCACCCACCTTTCATCGCCGTCTTTATTGTTAAAAAAGTCCAGTCATTGGGCAAGTGCCCATTTAAAAATTCTTAAAATTCGTATTACTCTTCAGTATAAAGAAGGGTCATTCAATAATCATTTTAAAATGCTCTTTTTAAACAACATTTCAGTTTGGGGATTTAACCATGATTAAATAGGGGATATTTTGTCATTCTTTGGTCTCTAAGTATGAAGTTTGGTAAGCTGTTGCAAGTGTCCACAACACAGGCTATTGTTTTCACAATGTGATTGTATAATATAACAACCTATTTGACAAAATCACAAACTTGGCGTACCTAGGGTTGCAAAAGTACTTCTTATCGAGAAGTTTATCGATTCCATACCCCTTGACTCGTGTAGATGCAAAATAACATTATGAAACAATCGACAAAGTGGCCGTATTCAGTGTCTCGACCGAGAACCAGGTCAATTCCGCGATGAAATTGATTCTTACCTCGTGGTTGAGCGGATGAAGGAGTCATTGGTTTAAGTATTTGATAAGAAAAGAGAGTTTTACCTATTTTTATATAACTTTTAAAGCCAGAAATTTGGGAGACTGTCATGTGTAGCCAAGGGGTTACCAAGTTGTTTCGACTGAATGTCACGCCTATAAATGCATAGAAGACGTGATGGTAAGTCTTTTTTTAACCACAAAAGTTGATATTTAATACTTGCCCTTTTGATCATCATCCCTTTGTTCAGGATAACAAAACGGTACAAACTATTTGCAAATTATTCCCTGCTTTGTATCAAAAAGTACTTGCAAAACGGGGATAGTTTTGCACCGTTTTATCATTCCAAACTTAGAGCAGGTTTTTCGACTGATTATCACGTCTATAACTACGGAGAAGACGTGATGGTAGGTCGTTTGATTTCATCCAAAGGGGCCAATATACTACTTCCGGTATGAAGTTCTGGAGGCACGCTGTGTGTGTCCATATTCGCGACCATATTTTCTCGACAGATGTGCGACGAGTGTTTTTTGTACTTAGTGACTGAGCTCATCAAATAGGCTTTGGTTGTTTAGAAGAAAATAAATAAGTAGAGTTATCTATTTATTCGTGACTCCTAAAGAGATAAATGATCCTTCGGCAAATGCAAAAAATAGAACTTTCGATTTTCGTATTGTCTGGTGGCCTTAGCCAAGGCGTTTAAAAGCTCGGGCATGAAGTACTTCCCTTCGACCAGGATTACAAAATGGTGTAAACTGCTTGCAAATTATACCCCGATTTCCACGTGCTTTTGCGTGCAAAGTATGATATAATTGTAATATGATTGCACTGTTTTGTAACCCTGAATGTAGGGCTGGTGATAACCATGAAGCACACGAAAAAATGAATTTCACAGTGGTGTAACTGATGGATTGTTAATAGCTAAACACAAATTCAAATCGAATCATTTTGTATGAGTTTTTTTTTCTATCTATTGTGTTTACTAACAAAATAACTGTCTTTGATCAACCTTTGCTCAACTTTGGCTAAACTAAATTCCCTTTTGGAAAAGGCGCTTAACAGAATCTCTAGGTTGCATTCATATATAATCAACTATAAGCAATCCATATGTACAAGGGACAAATTCTTTTTCGTTCGCAATTCCCGTTAGGCATTGGCATTTGGATTCAGTGTTTTATAAGAACTTACATATCACTATAATAAATATACACAAGGTGGTGCAGTTGCCATTTTCTAAGGGCACGGATGTTTTGACAAGCAATTTTGTACTCGATTCTCAAGAGTAAACACGTCCTGTGACGGAAGCCAAAGATGGTCGTAAAAAAATCCGCTCTCTTATACGGCGGCTGCACTACCTTGTGTATCATTTATTACAGGCTACAGATATTGGTAAGTTGTTATTAAATCCCGCATCCAAGTGACTATGGTTAAGCTTCTTAAGAAAATTTCCACGAGGCGGGGTAATTTGCATACGCAAATGTTCCGGGTTATTTATGATGAACTATACCTATTTTGAAAACCACATGCTTTTAGACCAATTTCATTTTTAAAGATTAATCTAAATATTCACTCCAATCTTAATATTGAAGACTCTCATGGAGGCTGTAGTCGATAGCGGACATTTTGTCACTTTTCGACCATAAGTGAAAAAGTTAGGGGAGCTGTTGTGTGTCCACACAATAGTGTTCATGTTGCTACGACTGATTGTCAGATCTATTTCTATGAAGCAAACGTGATTGATTGTCATTTGCTTTCACCTAAAGAAACCGATTTCTTAAATGCATTTCCCTGGTTTATGGAGAAAGGTAGATTATCATTAATTAACTTACCGGCTTAATAGTGAAATTATCAAAAACTCATGCCCCGCTTCCGTTTGTTTCAACCTATTTGAGTGGATCCTTATAAGTGACATCGTCATGAACGTTGCAAACAAGCACTTGCAAAATGACGCGCTTTAAGAAAATCTTTCCTCAAATGTTCACATTGTGTCTCATTTTTGCATTATAGAAATATAATATATGTACACGTTTGTTTTTCGATTGAAAGTTCATTTAGTAAACAGCAAAAGCTATATTTTCACTAATGGACTCGGCCATTCGAAAAAATATAGCTTTCGTTGTTCACTTAATAAAATATAAATCGAACTTACACTAAGACAAACGAGTATTCCTTTGCAATACTCTCCTTTTCACCTTACGGTATGAAGTCCGGGAGGCTATGACGTGGGTCCACAATGGTGGGCATGCTTGTCAGGGCATTAACCGCGTCGAAGTTTGTCGGTACCTTGACCATGACAAAGCTTATCAGACAGATGTCTGTATTGATTGTTCAAAAGAAAAGAAACTACCTGGATCTATTCATATATGATTCGTTTTACGAGATAGCGCAGGCTAACAACGACCGAATTTTTCGATGTCATTTTTTTACCATTTCTTTTTATCCAATATGTATACTGTCAAAATTTCTATGACTTTATCAACAAGACAACAACTGCTAAATCCCCCCCCCCACCCCCCCACACACACTCGAAGTGCTCAAGGTGGGCTATTGTGATCGTCGGTCGAACGTCGTCCACAATTTCTATTAACATCTTCCCCTCCTAAACTAGTGGGCCAATCTTGATGAAACTTGGCAGAGATGTTCCTTGGGTCATTCTCTATTAAAGTTGTTCCAAATGAAATCCACTCTAAACTCTCCCTTTACCCTCAGCAAAAAGGGTGAAAAAAGTAAAATGTTCAAAAATCTTCTTCTCTGAAATCAGAAGACAGACAGCTTTCTTATTTGGTATGCTACATCACCAAGTGGATCTATATCGAGTTTGTTCATATCAAGATCCTGAGTATATATTTGGGCTTCACCCGGGCGCAACCTTTTTTTCATGAATCAAATAGCTAAAATCTTTTAAAAGCTTCTTCTCTGAAATCAGATGGTAGACGGCTTTCATATTTGGTATGTAGCATTTTCTAGTGGGCCTCTACCAAGTTTATTCGCATCAAGACCCTGTGGTAATATTTGGGCTGCACACGGGCGCATCCCTTTTTAGCTCACCTGAGCATGCTGGGTGAAAATAGGAAAATCTTCAAAAAATCTTCTTCTCTGAACCAGAAGGTAGACAACTTTTCCTATTTGGTAAGTAGCATCATCTAGTGGGTATCTACCAAGTTTGTTCATTTCGAGTCCCTGGGTTAATATTTTGGGTTCACCCGGGCGCAACCCTTTTTACATACAATCAAATAGTTAAAATCGCCTTCTCTGAAAACTCAAAGCAGACAGCTTTCTTATTTTGTATATAGTATCATCTTGTAGACTTCTACCACGGTTGTTCATATCAAGATCCTAGGATCATATGTGTTCTCCACCCGGATGCAACCCTTTTTACAAAGTTTCAAAGAGCAAAAAACTTAAAAAAATAATCTTCTTCTCTGAAACCAAAGGCAAACATCTTCCATTTTTTAAAAAATAATATAGTTCACTCCTGTCAATGTTTTAATGTCATGCCCCTGGGTTGAATGAACTTACCTTTTTTTTACATAGACACTTATGAGGAAATCTTAAAAACTTGTTCTCTGAAACAAGAAGCCAGGGACTTTTCTTAATAGTCTAATTTAATTGTATGCCATGAACTTTGTGCATTACATGCCTATATGTTCATGTAAGGGCTGTGCCCAGGCATATCCATTTTACTCTGCTGAAAACATCCCATGTATTGATCTTATTAAGGAACAATCTCGTTGTTGACATCTGTCTATTTAATTGATGTCAATTGGTGTCCTAAGGGTAAAAAAAGAACCAGGTGAGCGATCTAGGACCATCATTGTCCTCTTGTTTATATTTCCCCAAGGAATTCATGTGTCGTCCTATTTCGTTCCATGCGTCACATATATACATGTAATATTCACTGCTTCCTCTTTTTGAAACCCCTAAAGAGTATTTGATAAACAAACTACCAATTTCAGACATTATTTTATTCATTTCCAAAAAATGATTTCTATTTTATTTAATTCTAGACATAGATATTGAAGACTCCCCCGGATGTTGTGGTCGATAACGGACATTTCGTCACTCTTTGACCTTCAGGTATAAAGTTTGGGAGGCTGTTATGCGTGTCCACGATAGTGACCATGTTGTCTCGACTGATAGTCAGGTCAATCACTGCAGCAAAATTGTTAGGTACTTCGTGATGGTAGGTTGTTTGTACGGTAACCTTGATATCGCTTACTGCGCCTGAACTGTCGTATAACAAGCAGTAATCTAGAATATAGGGAATAATAAGTTACTGTCTTAAAATGTCAAAGCTACCTGGTCGAGGTTGGGAGAATTTATCACGAGGAGGCTATGCGTATAACATTTTATTCTACTTATCGTACAATTATATTTCAGCGCTGAATTTCAATAAGCCCTAAATAGGAAAGACATTCAGGTAAAAGTGTACACAAATTGTTTCTAAAAAGACTGCCTAATATCGTTTTATGTTATAAGACGGTTGCTATTAGGTCAATACAGGATTCATTGCACGATAAGAATTATTTCAAAACTTTAAGAGTAGAAATTAAGCCAATGGGGGTTAATATACTTGATTCCCTTTAGATAAGTTTCGACAAACTGACCATGTGTAGTCCTTTTTAAGACTGTCCATGATCCCCATGTGATATAACAATAATAATCATGTAAAATATCGCGTAGCTTAACGAAGAAAAAAGAGGAAAATCATTTGTTAACACATCTTTTACTCACACCAGGAATTATGTCGTCATATTTACTAAGTTTCAAGACATTTGCGTCAAAGTAACATATAGCATATAATAAGGGGGTCACATGATTTTTTTAAGGGAAAAGGTTTGTGTACCAATTGATCAATTTCTGGACGCGTCTTAGCTACCACTTTTACAAATATTTTGACAAAATGGCACGGTATTTAAGCCAAAATTAAAGCAAGGTTTGTCGAAGCTTTTCCCTTTTGACCTAGTATATGACACAACCTGACTTTCTAACCAAACATCTGAAGGAGACAACCATTCTGAAAACATCGTAAATGTTTTGAACCTTAGTTTTTTACGACACCTACTTGGTACATGTCCACCAAGACCGACAAAATTATGGGCCGATCCGCCAGGACAGAGGTTCGTCTTTGCATTAAAGTGGACATAATCTCCCGACTCAAGGGCATTCACAATTTGGGTAAAACTTGTCAGGCGAGCTGGGATAGTAGATGATGCTCGGAATTCGATACTTCCTCTGAAAATATCAAAACTACAAATGAAAAAAAAAGAAAAAAAAAAGATAAACCCCCGAGAATCCTGTCAAACGTTGAAACAAAAATTCTATTCTGACAATAACGAAATCTTATTTTCAAAATCAAGAATACGACATCTTTGCCAACCAAGGGCGTCGCAATCTACATGTTAATAGACACTCAGTTAGCGTCTGTCCTGGCTATCAATGATGAGTATTAGGTAAACATAAATGAATAACAGAGGAATCGATAACCGTTCAAGAAATTAGTAGCATAAGTAACATAGAGTTCAATGACTCCATAGTTTCTATAATTAAACGATTGAATATGAAAAAAAATCAATATACAAATATGAATAAGGATAAGAGAAGCGTAAGGTGTAATTACGGTGTTGTGGGAGTTGACATGGTACACTCGTGAAGATACTCGTAGGAAAGTGACGAAAAGTCAGGCGTGAATGTTGTAGTGGTAACAAAACTGGTGCCGTTACTCAGGATCCGAACCTCACGTGACAACGATTCAAGGCGACCTGTTAAAAAATTCATATCTATATTGACGTGCCAAGCAATTTCTTGGTTTCTATATAACATTTACATAGGAACTTAATATTATGATGGTTTCTTCAATATTTTCAAAGAAATATCAATTCGACGGCGAATTGAAAGGTGTACTGGTTCAGTACATCATTCAGAATTTATATCTTTTGGACGTCAACGGTCATGCGAATAAAGTATGATAAAGTTAGTAATATCATGTACGCTTAGTTAATGATGTTAAAAGAAAAACAAAATCGCTTTATAATTCTTACGCGAATTTCACGCACTTTTTTTAGTGTCATGACTTTCTGTCTTTCTATTTTCTTAATAAAACTTATCAGCGCAGTGAAATTACAAGCTAAACTTACTTCGTCATTTTTCTTTTATCTTTTGTCATTTACAATACATGTAAAAGGCTCAAGGCGAAAAACTAATGCGTATAAACACATAGGCCTAAATTGCATAAAATAAGTTTTGTGATAAACTCTGGGTAACCATGTATCTTGTAACTTTAAAATTATCGGTGTGATAACATCCAACGTTCTTTAAGATTTTACATGGATATTTTTAGAACAATGACACATTGCGGCTTTTATTAGAAACGTTCATTTCTATTAGAAACATCGATGAAAACAAGGCAAATAGAGGTTATAAGATAAATATAATACCTAAAAAGTGTTTGCATGAAAAAAATTTCTAACTCATTTGTGGGAATTGATAATTGTCTCGACAAAGCCTCGACAATTATCAACCCCCAACCTCGTTAGATATGTTATTTTTTTCATAAAAAACACTAAGTACGTATTATGTATATACATATTGGCCCGATTGTTTACCAATTTTTAAGTTTTGTGGTTATCTCAGGATTAATCATTGTTCTCATATGGTTAGCCCCAAGGTCACCCTGACTAAACTTTTGTTCTGCTATTGGGCCACTTGTAGCTGTTTCACTCTGAGCCATCGATGCACACTTATTATTTCACTACAACTCAATAAAATGTATAATATTTAAAATGTTATTATTGTCATTAGATAGTTACAAATATCAAATAATATACTTGTATAATCATGTAAATGTATGCATATGTATTTTAACAAATCTAATATTTTCTATGACTTACCTACGCTATTCAAAACTGGAATCTGTTCGTAAAAGCTTATAAATGTATTATCTTCATTAAGTGTCCGCCATTTTGTCACATGACTACCGAAGGGATCGTCAAATTCCGGAAAACCAATACCCGCCACCTGTCTACACTGGTTCAGTTTTATATAGTAATGAAGAGTTTTTCCCGTAGATAGGGTTTGGGCAGCCCCAGCATAGCCGTATACAGGCACATATCTGTAAGGATATGTAGGCACATAACTGTGAGACTATGGAATCACATATTTGTAAGGATACATGTATGTAGGCATACATGTGAGCATACATAGGAACATATATGATAGGGTATGTAGGTACATATCTGTAAGGATAAGAGGGCATATATCTGTAAGTATATGTAGGCACATATTAGAGAGGATATGTAGGCACATATTTGTTAGAATAAGTAGGTACGCATCTGTACGAATATGTAAGTACATATCTGTCAGGATATGGAGGCACACATATCTGTAGGGATATGTGAGCACATATCTGTGGGAATCTTTAGGCACACTTATGTGAGGTTATGTAGGCACATATCTGATATTTACCTTGATTAAAACCAGTCCAAATCTCTCAATCAGTGCGCCTTGTATTCATTCTATTCAATCACTCAAACGCTCCAAAATTTTCAAAAACACTTCGTTATAGTTTGGCCGATGTTGGATTTTTTTTACACTTTATTTATCAGAATCGTAACATACAACAACATACATTATGGTACATAGTGATTTTAGCATTTGTCGATTCAAATTACATAATAAAGATTGAGACTAATACAGTTAGTTACATCGTGAAATTGACATTCACCTCAATCAAACCCATTCTAAGTCGCTCAATCAGCGCTCCATTCATTCTAAACGTTCACTCAAACCATTCAAAAACGCTCAAACCTCCATTGAATACTTTATATAGAATCAACAACGTCATTCTAAATTAATTTTGATAAAGAAAAATCGCGAAGTCACTGACATAATTCAAAATGCTAGCTTCTGATAGGTTCTTGAAAGAAATTGGAAGCTATTTATAGAACTTGAATGCATATTTTGTTAAAGGGAGGTAATCATTATCGCCAATTTTGTTCATCCTGAACAAAATTTGCGACATAGGATTAGCCTCCATTGATTTCACTCAAAACTCGCTCCGAAAACTCATTTAATTTCATTCCTAAATCATTCCAAAAGCGTTAACCTTGTCAATTTCACAATGTTGTTAACTGTATAATGTAAACTCCACTTGTACTCAACTGAAAATTCATGCAAACTTAAAATTGGAATAAGAATATTTTATCTAATCTTTAAACGTATTGCAAACACGGCAATAACAAAATACTAATATTTTCTGCATTTATCATATGATAGATTATCATGAGTAATACAGCTTTTGACTTAAGTTTAATTGAGCACGTGAATAGAATACAAATGAAATTGATTATTTTTAATGGAAATCTGAATGATGTTAGGATATTTTAGGGACTTTCATTTCATAAATAATTTGCGGACAAGATTTTCTTGATCTTTGTTCAATTTGTGAAATTAACATTTCATCGTTAGATTATATTTCTTTCTCGAGCAAAATACTATTTCTAAACACAAGGTTTATGGCAGACAAACATAGACAAAGATCAGACTGCACAATGTGCAAGCGGATCTCAGCTTTAACAGTCTGCTTCTTACTGCATTTTTATTACAAAAAAATAAACTCGACTTATTGATTTGACCAAGATCACGCCAATCATTTAAACAAAAGTCAGAGAGAGAGAGAGAGAGAGAGAGAGAGAGAGAGAGAGAGAGAGAGAGAGAGAGAGAGAGAGAGAGAGAGAGAGAGAGAGAGAGAGAGAGAGAGAGAGAGAGAGAGAGAGAGAGAGAGAGAGAGAGAGAGAGAGAGAGAATATCATACTAGATTTGTTTTGATTCGTACAAAATCAGAGTTTACTAAAGAGATGATGTGGGATTTAATTTTAATTCCAGTCAGACAAAATCAGCGATATTATATAACTTCCCCATAATTTCACATAAAACTCGCTACTCCCACTCCTCAAATTTCATTCCACATTCATTCAAAAATCATTCACCTTGTTAATGTCATGGTGCTTTTAGCTGTACCTGTAAAAATATGTTCGTTACTTGTAATGCATATAATAGAACATATTGTCAATAGAGATTTTTTTTCTTTTTTAGTCGGTGTAAGAACGATTTGGCCTGACCAAATTTCTCACTATCTATATACATGTATATTTATCATTCCAATTTTCAAGAGGCCCCTAATCGCATGATACTTCACGGAGCTTACCCAATTTCGATGAAAAACTTAAAATGCAAGTTACATGATAACGCTATAGTTTTAGACAAAACATGGCAACTTACTGAGCTTGTGCCGGTAGTGCGAGCGCGGCTGAAAAGAAAGAGAAAAAAAAAATAAATTAAATATTAATAAAGAATGGAACATTTCAAAAAGGAGATTGGATCCCACAGAGGTGAACCAAAGCTACCGCTGAGAAATATTAAAAAGTGTACGGCAAGGTAAAATGACTATATTACATACAGAAAAGTCTTTAAAAATTTGGAAAAAATGGAATGTCCTGTACAATGTACTCGTTCTTATCACACCTCGAAGACGACTACTATTTGCATTTGAGGTCCAAAAGCGGTAAAACCTCTATCAGTTAATTACATCGAGAAATGGACATTCGCACCAATCAAAACCATTCTAAATCTCACTCAGCGCTCCATTCATTCATTCATTCATTCCAAACACTAACTTAAACCATTCCAAAACGCTCAAACCCATTGAAAAAATAAAGAATCAACAACGCAATTTGAAATAAATTTGGATAGAGAACAATCGCGATTTAACTGACATATTGCAAATTGATAGCGTCCAATAGGTTCTTGAAGAAATGTGAAGCTTTCTATAGAGCTTGTATGTATATTTTATTAAAAGGAGGTAAGCAATAATGCTAATTTGTTCATCATGAGCAAAATTTGCGATATTGGATTACCATCCATTAAATTTACTCAAAACCCGCTCCACACACTCATTCAATTTCATTCCTAAATCATTCCAAAATAATTCACCTTGTCAATTTCACGATGTTGTTAACTGCAGATGAAAAAGTGCACCATTTCCATGTTTGCTTGGCCTAGTTAAGCGAGATAAATGTCGCACGTCTTTTGCGATGTGATATTGTAGTGGTAAGATCTTTTACGATTTTAAAGCAGTCAGACAAGGCCTGAATTGCTTTTGGCAATTGCCAGATTTAATACAAGAGACTGCTAACACCCTGCATTTTAATTCTACCTTGGAAAAGTAGATCCTAACCATTCATACACATAGCTGAGAGAATATCTCCTGAACCCTATGTCCTTTTATCAAGATGTTTTCACATTTATGCACCTTGATCTAAGTGCTATACTGTCACAGGGCCAAAGAAAATATATTAGACTTTTCAGACTTTTAAAAGTAAACAACCATAAGCTGTAATGATACGATATTTCAAACACTATATATTTCAAACGCAATAAATATGAAAAAAAAAGAAAACATAAGCTGTTCACTTACGATATTTTACATACTATACGTGAGCCTGTGCATGACATTTCCAACAATTTGAAATATGTGTGAGGGGCAAACATTGGGCAGCGTAGACAACGTCATACGGTAAACATTGAATTACCTGATGGTATTCAGATATTTTGAGGCCTTATCTATCTACAAAAGACCTCAGTCAGACTGTGCAGATGCAGAGGCTGAGCAGAGTTTTTGCTTTGCTGCGAAATTGTTAGAAATCTCACGCACAGGCTCGTATATTATAAGAGTAAAACAATCTTTTACTTCGTGGTAAACTTCATCAAATATATAAATTTGGGGATTGCTAAAAGTATAGGTCCGGATCAGACCACGCAGGATGTGCAGGCTGATTAGGACCGACCCCTTTTGTTCATTGAAGTTTTTCTTTGCCTAAACAGTTTATTTCCGAAATTAATAACTCTTGTAGACCTGTTATTGACCCGATATATTAATTTTATGTATTTGCTTCGTTGATTTCTTAGGTGTTCCCTATTCCCTTGACGGGTTACAATTTTTCTCTAATTATTTAGAGCGAATGGCATAATTTACCAAATTGACCAAACATCTTTTAGACTTATCTCTGAGGCGATTTCTTGTCTTATATTGTATGAAATAATACCACTAGGTCTTATATAATAAAATAATCTGTTATTTTAAGGCAAAAATTGTCTTTGAAAGAATCGCAAAAGAACCTTGCTTACTTAAAGATATAAATTCTAAGTTACCTATAACAGACAAGCAAAACCAGACGTTCATTTTTTAGCACTCCAATAAATAGACTACTATAATCTCTTATCTTCTAGGGGTCAGAGGTCTCGAGCCTTTTGAGTTCTATATATGGGTGGTACTTTAACACCTCGTCTGCCTAACATGAGTTCCAGTGGCGGCTTAAGAGGGGTTCGGGAGGAGGGGGTTCAAACGAGACCCTCTGTATCTAAAATACTCCATTTTTGTGAAAAAAAATCAATCAACATTTTGTGAAACAATGAAGAAGAACCCGCTTGAAAGTTTTCGAACCACGCAGTACTTTGAAATCCCACCAATAAAAGGTTTCTGATGTGCATAATTTGAGCAATTGGTCCCATAGTAACCCTATCCACATAGAAAGGACTACTCTGGGATAATTACTCAAAGTCTGTAGCATCTTGTCGAACCAAGGGTTACGAACGTTTTACTTATCTAGAGAAGATCTTATCGATTCGATACCCCTTGACTCGTGAAGATGAGTCTGTAGCGGCCTACATCGAACCCCCGTTACATAATACTCGGATCCGTCACAGAGTTCGCAAAAATACTCATAGTCTAATACTTCATTTATTGTTTTCGAAATTGCGTCAATTTTGGTAAAGGTCTACACAATGTCATAATTACAATATTAAAGATGTATTAAGAGTTCTCTTTAAAAAAAAGTGTACACACAAGCATCATATGAGGCGCGCACTCATCAATTCAATTAAAGTTTGAGCTAACATGTATATATCAACAAATACAGGACATACGCGTATAAGTTGTATACTTGTATAGACCAGCAATTTCAAGTGAGTGATCAAATAAGATCAATTTTACATTGAAAATGATAGGAGTTAACGGTTGCTCGAACCCCACTCTTTCTTGTGGATCTATACCTATATGTTTGTAGTGCATGAATGTTGATATTTGTATGGGTCATAACTACAGCTCTTTCAGTCCCTAGCTCGACGTGATGGTCACCCACCTAGTATTTTCAATTTCCTATATGCCAACATTTATTTATTTGTGACCCGTCACGCGAAAAGGGATCATCTGGGAATTTTGTAAAATGAATATTTGAAAAAGAGATTTGGTCCAGCATATGAAAAAAAAGAGACCGCATTTTAAAAATTCTTTCACTGGAAGGTAGATTGATCATTCTAGATTATAGAACTATTAAAAGGCGAAAAGTTTCGACCCTAGTCAGTCTGCGCAGTACGCGCAGTCTGACTAGGGTCAACACTTCGTGTACTTCCCAGATGGTCCCTTTTCGTGTGACGGGTCAAATTCAAAATCAAACGATGCTTAAACATCTGAGAAGAACAACCTCATAAGAGGCCAAGTTACATGGCCAGTGAGAGGCGAATTATATAGTTAGTAACATCTTCAAATTGACCTTTTCCTCGACCAAAATTATTATTAATCGCTCGCTCTTCGCCTCATTCATTCATTTCGATCATTCACTAAAACCGCTCAAAATTTTTCAGAAGTAAATAGAAATCGTTCAAAATGATCGGCATTTCATTCAAATCGATCAAACCTTTCCGTGACTTTATTGGTTTGTACAATTCATTGCCTTGGCAGGGTGAAAACTTAGTAACGGGTCGTTGCACTAAAGGTTAAGGTAGATATGCTTTTTTTTCATAATAACTTACTTCTATATATAGTGGACATAAATAACTCGAGACCTTAAAACGTAGGTTGTTAACCAAACCTTTGTAACTTTCTCTATGCACGCGAATCATTTTTGTTATTTGTACAATTATTTGCGCGCGTTAACGATAATTGCAGACCATCTTTTGAAATCCGAGATAAAAGCAAACTCGCCAAATTACGTCACTGATAAGTTACGCCCTGCCAGTTGAATAATAACGTAGAATATGAGTTTTAAAGTATATAATTGATCCGTGAAGACACTCAAACGCAAAAGTACATAGATTTTATTATTGGGGTAATTTTGAAAATAACTACAACAGCACGTGTATTTCTTATTATTATTTTAAGTACCAACGTTTCGGCATACGCCGAAACGGCATATTTTTTTTTTTATTTTATTTTATTTTTTTATAGGGAGTAAATATTTTCGCGGTATTAGATTACCCCCCCCCCCCTTTATTTTCTTTAAACTCGCTCATTGCACCTTTTCCATTTCATTCGGAAATCATTCCAAAATATTGAACCTTGTCAATTTCATGTTGTTTCTAACTTGAACTGTTTGTTTATGAGAAGAGTTTTTTTTTTTAATTTTGCGAAAGTAGTTCAGATAAGAAAAAATATGCATTTGTTTTATAAGGCATGGTATGTTGTTTATTCTCATAACATTTCAAGCATAAACACTGAACATTCCACCGGGAGGCCCGAACTCTAGCGGACAGTACGTCTTATGTTCACTTGTTGTGATGAAATTTGGTAGCGAGTTCCTCGTATCGACGATGGTGACAGTTTTCGGGAGGAGGGGGTTCAAACGACACCCTCTGTATCTTAAATACTCCATTTTTGTGAAAAAAAAAAATCAATCAACATTTTGTGAAACAATGAAGACGCCCTCTTGAAAGTTTTCGAATCACACAGAACTTTGAAATCCCACCAATAAAAAGTTTCTGATGTGCATAATTTGAGCAATTGGTCCCATAGTAACCCTATCTACATAGAAAGGGCTACTCTGGGATGAATTACTCTAAGTCTGTAGCGGTCACACCGAACCCCCGTTGTATAATTCCTGGATCCGTCAAAGAGTTCGCAAAAATACTCGTGGTCTAATTCTTCATTTATTGTTTTCGAAATTGCGTCAATTTTGGTAAAGGTCTACACAATGTCATAATTGCAATATTAAAGATGTATTAAGAGTTCTTTTTTAAAAAAAGGAGTACACACAAACATCATATGAGGCGCGCACTCATCAATTCAATTAAAGCTTGGGCTAACATTTATATCTGTGAATCAACAAATACAGGGCATACGCGTAAGAGTTGTATACTTGTATGGACCAGCAATTTCAAGTGAGTGATCAAATAAGAACAATTTTACATTGAACATGATAGGAGTTAATAGTTTCTCGAACCTCACTCTTTCTTTCGGATCTATACCTATATATTTGTAGTGCATGAATGTTGATATACGTATGGGTCATAACTAATTTTCTTTCAAAACTCTCTTAACCCACCTCTTCCATTTCATTTAAGAGATGAAAGGCAGTATTTTTTAATTTCATGGAGTTAGGAAACTAGAAACCTAATCACACCCATGTGAGAATCCGCTTCGGGTTTTTAGTTTCATAACTCAATGAAATCAACAATTACTGTCTTCATCTCTTATGATTTAATTCAAAGAAGCAAACATGTAAAGATTTTCAATAATGAAACATATTTCTAATAGGACTACTTTGTGCGGAAGCTTACACAATATATGCGAGCTCAATGTTGTTTTCATCAAGAAATAGAACCAATATTTCAGCCAATCAATATTCAGGAATCTTGATTGACTTATCATAAATTAAATTATTCGGAAATCATTTCAAATATCTCATCTTGTCAAATTCATGATGTTTCTAACCGTAATTGGGGTTTATTTATTATTATTTTTTTTTTTTTTTTGTAGAGAAGGAGCATATTTGGCGAAAGTAGTTCACATAAATATATAATACGTATTTAGTGTTTTGTATGAGAAAAAATATCTAACGAGGTTGGGAGAATTGATCATTGTCGAGGCTCTGCCGAGACAATTTTCAATTCTCACAATCAAGTTAGATATTTTTTCATACAATACACTTACGTATTATATTTATCTTATAACCACTATTTGCCTTGTTTTCGTAGATGTTTGTAACAGATGTGCGAGTTTCTAAAAATAACCGCATTATGTCATTGTTCTAAAAATAACTATGTGATATCATAAAAAAATATCATACAGGATGTTATCACACGGATATTTGTATAGTTATAAGATAAGAAAGAATATGCATATTTCAAATAGGGTATGGTATGTCTTTTATTCTCATAACATTTCAAACATAAACACTGAACATTCCACCGGGAGGCCCGAACTCTAACGGACAGTAGGTCTTGTGTTCACTTGTTGTAATGAAATTTGGTAGCGAGTTCCTCGTATCGACGATGGTGACAGTTTTGTTACGGCTGATACTGACGTCTAGCACAGCGGCCCAGTTATTGAGGAGGTTTGTGTGTATCGTGGTCTGGACAAATATCTTGATATCACTGACCATGCTTGAACTATCGTATAGAAACTCGTAATCTGAAAAGATAATGAAGTTACATAGGTGACACGTCACGCGAAAGGGAATCATCTGGGAAGTGCGTAAAGTGTCGACCCTAGTCAGGCTGCGCGGATTGCACAGTCTGACTAGGGTCGAAACTTTTTGCATCGTGCTTATTTACTGAATCTACAATGTTAAATCTACCTTCCAATGAAAGAATTTTTGAAATGCGACTTCTGGTTGACCTATGTTGTATCAAATCTTTTTTTTCAATAATTCATTTTTAAGAATTCCCGAATTGTCCCTTTTCGCGTGACGGGATGATATATCATATAGAAACTCTAATCTAAAAATTAATCAAGATAACAAAGTAACCCATGCCAAAACTATCGTAGATAATCTCATATTCTGCAAATGAAGAAGGCTACATTGATAATTATGTATTTATTATGGCATTGTGTATGGCAACAATTGGAATCTTGTCACTCTTATTTGAAAGATTGATTGAACGAAGTTTAACGCCGCTTTCAACACTTGTCACTCTTAGTACCTAGACTTTCGTCTAGAAACCCACTTTTAAAAATAGAAATACATATAAAAGCTAAAGAAGTAATAACATACTTCAACGGAAAATATGAAACAAATAATCGATGATTCTATCTGAAATCGCGCACAAAAATTTGAGTGCAAAACATTTCAAATAATGAGATATTGAAGACCTTGATTTGTCTGGATGAAAATAAAACATAACTTTTTTTTATTAATATCTGAAATATTTTAACTCCATGAAATGTAAAAATACATGATACTTCTTGAAAACAGAAAACATCGAAACCTTATTGCAGAAATAAGACTATCCTCCCATGATTTAAAAGTCGGGACCGGTCGCCATCAAAATATTAATCGAAATGACAGGATTTGCGAAGTATGTAATCTGGGGATATTGAAGATGAATTTCACGTCACATTGGTCTGTCCATTTTATGATAGCTAAGATCTAAATATATTCCTCCATTTTACAGATACAGATACAGATTCTTTACGAGACATAAAGCTATTAAAAGCTCATTAGTCAAAATACAAACATTTAAATCAACATGCTATGAAAATGGTAGTGATATACATAGAATATGTTTACACTAAGAAACCTAATATGTTTAAGTTTACTACAATACTCACCACTGAAAATAAAAAATAGTATTAGTAAATTTATCATCATTCTACCTTACTTCTCTACAGATGAGAAGACCCTTCTACTCTGTTGGGAACGAATAAAAAGCTTATTTTTGTTGCTCTCGCTATTGTCATGTTTGGTTTAATTTTGTTTGTTAATGCGACATGCCTTTTCCACTGTATGTTATGTTATTTGTTGTAATTTTGGACTATGAGCTTATATGCTCAACGTCTGTAATAAACTTGTGTTCTGATCTGTTCTGATCCAGTTACACGGTCCTCATTAATGTCAAAATATACAACCTCAAACTTACTCGGAATATGGCCACCAAGTCCGGAGAAGGTATGTTCTGTGCCTCCCGGACACAAGAACGTCATGGCGTTAAACTTTAGGTAGTCTCCGACCTCAAGAGAGTCTACTATCTCATCAAACCCATTCAGGCGAACAGGCTGTTCTTCACTGGCTTTAAAGTCGGTGTTACCTCTATTAACGAAAAGACTTGGAAAAACTGAGACTGTATTTATACATTTGGACTCATATCTAGTACACATGCTTAAACCATAAACACAGTTCAATTCGTTTGAACCAACCATGTGCATAAAATTTTGTTAAATTTCACCAAGAGAAGTTATTATTACAGACTCTTTCTCAATATCAAACGAAACGATTTGTGCTATATTTATTAAAAGCACATTCGATATTTATAATATGAGCTGTTTTTTTACATTTGTTTGTCTCAATTGACACGTTTAAGTTTGACAATTGACCAACTAAAATTTATAGCGATTTCATTGATGTTTTGTACTTTTTTGCGATTAATGTCGGTGCTAGAAATACTTTTCATTGGACGCTGAGCAAGCAATCATGAGTGTTTTTGAGTTGTATGAACGTCAAGTTCACTATATGCTATAGGCTTTCAACTGCACCACACTTTGCACTCAACGTAAAACAATTATATCTACCAAAATCGAGTTGCCATATACATGTACAATGAACATTGTATATGTATATAACCTCTAGGGATAGTATATTTTAACGTATGCATGTGCAAGATCCATTTTGAGTTTGAAAAGTGGAGTTGGCAATACATCAGTGTTAAAATAGTTTGGTATGATAAAAGGACAGGAAAAATATTTCATAAACCTTTGAGGTTAATACTTTGCACAATCTGAGTTTTTACCTGCCACTTTTTTTATAAGATTGCCCCCTACCTCATTGACGCTGTTGACATTGAACACTCATGTATATACTGATACGACATCGCCGAGTAGTCTGCTGCGAATGTTGTTGTTGTTACCATAACACTACCGTTACTCTGGACCTTCACATCACGGGACAGCTGTTCCAGTCTACCTGTATTCATTGATTCGCATGTCTATTCAACAGAATCGCGAAAAATAGCTTACTTAAGGTAGCAATGGACACATGATTTCATTTTTTCCCGTCCAATGATTTTTTTTCTTGTTCACATATGTTGTAGATTAACATTGTATGGTAATTATATCAAAATTTGAAGGTACTTTTCCATGCTCGTTTACATGCTAGAGTTATCTGCCCATGAGTGGTATTGGCCATTTTTCAGTAAAACGTAATTTTCGTTTTAGGTCTAGTATAAACTTAGTACTAGCTGATAGATATAAAACACATACATGTTGATAGACGTTATACATGTGCACAATGGATGTTGCCGAGGAATTTTCTCTTAGATCAATTGCTTTTGTATGATGAGTCTTCAAAAGTTAAAAATGCACTAAATTTTTACAATTTAAAGGGGATGAAATGTCACAAAAACCTATTTTTGCAGAAATTCCCCAATGAATTTTTCTTATTTTCCAATATGTTCAAAAACATTATTTTTCCTATATTTGGTAAAAAATTCAGCATACCTCTCCGTGCAAATAAGAATTTTTTTCGTTATTTTATAGTGACCGTTCTAATTTAAAGGCACTTTTAACATATTTTTTTTGTTAAATTTAAGGATACAGTCATTCAATTGATATCAAATGTTGAAGAGAAGCTAAGTTATGAAATTTAACCATCATTATTCTACGTTATTTCCATTAGAAAAATCTTATAAAAATCGGTCTTTTTTATCAACGCACAAAAAGAGCCGTAAAATAAACGAAAACCCGCTTCCGGTTTATAGAATCGGGTGGACACTGTAAAGGATCTTACGTGTTGGTTTTATGCAATAAGTATTTTATCCTAAGTTAAGGATTCTAACCTTGCAAAGGTATGAAACGTAAATGGTAGACTTAAAATTAAATTGGAGAATTTCCAAGTTTCAAGATACTTATATTTAAGAGACTGGACTTCCGAAATATTGCGGAATTATAACGGGTCCACTTCCTTGAACAAAAAAAAGTGGGGAAATATGTGAAAAAGAGATTTTGACCACACATTTACCGCAACACAACTATCTTTAGACGTGATTCTTTGCCAAACGCCATCAGTTGCGTATATAAATACATATTTTGATAATAATAGTATTCACTACCTGCTCGAGCCATTAAAGAGCAATTTGCCTTCAAATAATGGGGCCACAGGGTCGATCCCAAGCAGAGGCAAATATACTTTCCGACATTTGTCTCCTATTAATGTAGATGATAGTTAACATATGTCGAATGAGCACCTAGATGCTATGTAAATATGTCGTTGCACCTCTGGTGTGAGAAATTACAGGGATCCGAACTTAGGTGCTCCAGCTCCCTCAATAGGACTGAAAGATTCTTAAAAAGCTGTGCCAAAACCAAGTGTAAAGAAATGAACTACCTGCTCGATTCAGAACCGGTATTTGTTCGTGAAAAATCAAATACGGACTGTCCGTACGTTCTCGATCGTTGAATGTCCGCCATTTTGTCACATGACTTCCAAATGGGTCAGCATATTCGGGATACCCTCGACCTGATCGTTGAGTACACTGGTTCAAACGGATGTAGTAGTGTAGAGTTTTCCCCGATTCTAAAGTCGTAGCAGCCCCTTCAAACCCGTAAACAGGAACATACCTATTGTAACAGAATTTCGCCAATCCATGGATCAATAGAGAATACATATAATAACAAAATTTGCAACTGACTAGACATCAGCCCTGTGTTCAGAGTGTCAAAACTGTGCATACAGTTAGCCAATTTAACCCCGCTTTGCACGGAAGTTCACGTGCAAAGCGGGGGCAAAATTGGCTTACTGTTTGCACCGTTTTGTCATCCTAAACGCAGGGCAGAATTACCCGAATGGTGTTGTGAAAGTGGGTTATCTTTTAAATTGCTAGTAGAAGTATGTATTTATTTAATCTCGTCATTTTATATAGTGACATTCGAGTGATAAGTCCAATAAATGTCGGTATTGCTTTACGATATTGAAGCAATTGCGTCAAGGACGACGTCAGATACCGAAAATACGACATCATAGAATTCCAACGTAGAAACCACTTCAAAACTTAATATTATGAGAGTTACTGCCTGAACTATTTAACCGTTTTCTTTTATTTCTTCCTTCTTTCAATAGAAACCCGTTCGATCTCCGACGGCGGCACTCATCCTTTCCGACTATTTGTCTACCACCAATGGGTTGATAATGGGAGAAAGCAACTGGAGGCAAGGATTGGATCATGTGATGTTAGAACTCGTGTGAGGAATACCAGTAATCCATTGTAAGGTGCTCCAGCCGGCTTGATATGACTGAAATAATATTAACAACGGCGTAAAACCCCATTCAACAAACATACAAATTCAATTGAAACCCATAATACAAACCACGTCACTTGATAAAAGGACCATCCTCGGAATGCAAAAACATCTTTATCATGTTGGGTTTGCGGGAAGGGCGCTAGATGACTAGGACATGCATGTCATTTTTCTTTGTCTTATTTCTTGTATCAAAAATTAAGCTCTTCTACATGACACTATGATTATACGGTTTGGAATTTTTAAAGAATCGTCTCATTCATACGATTCCAATGAGTACCAACAAACACAGGATTAAATTCAATGTTTTTTCTCTAAAATAACTAAGTCTAAAACCTTATGCATTCCCTTTATTTCTAGCCATGAAGAGCTACTCACGCTGAGCTGTCGTCTATCAAAAGCGTAGCTGAAATCAGAATAAACATGTCTATGGGGTACTGAATGCACCGAAATCTCTACTTAGTTCGAAAGTTTACCTTTTAAATAAGCGTTCATGTTCTATATATTGTATACCCAAAGATAAGTAATTTGAAAAATCAACTATCTCTAATCTCAATTGCTTTCGGTGGAAATGGAAAATATCAGTAGATCCAAGTCATGAAAACAAAATATCTTCTACTTATTGGTTATTTTTTAACAGTTTGTTTATATGTTCCAAATTATATGTTTGTAAAATTGAACTAATGCTCGTCAATTATTGGGAGTAACAGATATTATGTAAGGCTTTACGCCTTCTTGAATGGCTGAATGGCGGGCGATTTATTCCCGGATACAACAACAGCCGTCGGTGACGGGTTATACTCACCGAATAAGTGCTTGATATTTAAGTATGCAGTTTACTATGACATCTTTTGTATGTAGGTTATAATAGCACATGATGAAGGATTCCCAGGGTTGTGGAAAAAAGTTTAGGACCGATTATTTGGAGAAATGTAAAGATATCACAAGCACCTTTTGAAAGACATGCTTATTGGACATGGTTTTCCAAACAGTTTTAACATTCTAATAAAAGGTCTTGTCACAAGTAATATACATTTGAAATATGAAGGCTATATCACTCACCATTGCAAAGTTATGGCCAATGTAAAGTTTTATTTTTCTAAATTCTGACCTTGACATATGACCTTGACTGATGACCTTAAACTTAATACCAACAAAAAGGTTTGTCATAAACAATACCCATGTGAAATATGAAGACTATATCTGTAACCAATCAAAAGTATATATGAAGTTATCCAATAGGGCCCAGGGGTTCCTGAGATATGATCCCGGAGGGCGCGCGCAAAAGCCGGCGACTATATGCTCTCGCGAAAATTTTTCGCGAGCATAAAAATGATGTCATTGTAGGCGACGGCGGAGGTGACATATTTCTAGTCGACAATAAATCGCCCTGTATCCAGAAAAAAGAAAAGCATGACAATTTAACTATACTGCATAGTTTCTTTCGATGTTTTGAGGATTGTAGCGTTCTATTCGATTAAGAAAATTCGAATTTCCCAATGACGTGACTTAACATTTATTTCACTAAAGTCAAATATTTTCTGAGGAATAGTAGGACGTATACCGACGCAACATATGTACGTAAACTGCAAACTCGAAATTGAAAACAATACATTTAAAAAGGTCATATTTTTACAATATCGGGGCTTCTGAAACAAAGCAGAATCGACAGATGAATTATTTATTGCTAAATTGTGTCCGAAAATAGATTTCAATCGTTTTGTTAAAATTTACTGATGGACGGACATGCCTTATCTGTTGTATTATGTGACCAGCTTTTCGGCTAATCAAAAAATCCAGAATTTTCTTTGCAGTATTAAAGATGTGTTTGCATGGCTAGCCTGGGGCCGGTTTTACTAAAACATTTAAGATGCGTTTCTGTCTTATCGATAACTTACCACATGCTATCACGTATCACCAATCTATCAATACCTATGTAAAGTGATCGTTTTTGCTACTGTTTCGAAAGTCATCAGTAAGACAAAAATACTTCTTACATCTCTTTATGAAACTGACCCCTGGCTCCCAGGCTGTCAGTAAGTGTTCAGTTTAAAATTAAGGAGGTACACAACTCATGTTTCACTATTTATTCCTATCCAAATTACCTCCCATATTCTAAAAAAAAAACGCTTATCGGCCTGTCAGAGAATATAAGCTGAAAAGAATTACAGTTCCAGTTGAATTTTGCTCATTTCACAATACTTCAGATCAGTTGGACGGGAGCCAGTCTAATGCATGGCGTGTGAATCAAATATCAGGGCTAGAGGTTTTTAAAGTGTTAATTATGCCTAACTAAGAATTTAATCAAACTTAAAATTCAAATAAATATATTAACATAAAAGATCATGTTGAAATTTGAGGAACTCATGATTTGAGAACCAGAAAAGTTTTATAACTTCGGGCCAAGAAAAAAAAACAACTGCTACCTATATTCCGGGCGGCTTTTTGTCGGAAAATACGGTAGTCTCCAATAATTGCTAACAACTATTTCGAAAATTCGCAAACCGAGAATAAATGATATACTTGTCATGTATCAAAACAATAAATGCAAGCTGATTATCAATAAATAAGTTACCAAAGAATCACGGGAGAATAAACTCTTTCTGTGATTGAAATTACGTCATTCGCAAATATAAATGCCTGCAATTTAAAGAAATAAAGCAACAAAAACAACCTACCTGCAAAAAATAATAAAGTAACGTCCATGTTTTCTGTTAAAGTATAGTTTTCTTATCTCTTAGTGTTACACAAACACTGACCTTTGTCCAATGAGAATAGCTATCTCAGATTCGAAAAAAAAAAACATAACAAATTAAAAAAATGATAATTAAAAACAACAACAAACAAACAAGCAATAAAAAAAAACACAAAAACCCATAAAAATATTAAGTTAAGTCATTGTCCTGTCTTGCCCCGTGTTTAGGATGAACACGCCGCGAAACGTTTAATAAATGGAACTCCGCTTTGCACGTCTACTCACGTGCAAATATGGGGTACAATTTCCAAATGTGTACAAGCGTTATTGATTGCATCTGAACACAGGGCTGCTCATAGATCAAAAAGGATTGATTGATTGATTGATTGATTGCATGGGGTTTAACGCCGCTTTCAACATTATTTCAGTTATATCGCGGCGACCGGAGCACCTAACAATGGATTCCTGGTATTTCTTTCACCTGTACTACTATTATATCCTTTCCTAGTCTCCGACTGCTATCTCACATAGGTTTACGATTATCTACCCATTGGTGAGAGACAAACGTCGGAAAGGATATTTGCCGCCATCGGGGATCGAACCCACGACTTCCAGATTGGAAGTCTTATGCCTAACCAACTGCGCTATGGTGGCGGCCAGATCAAAAAGGATATAATATGATGAGAATATATCGAGGGTTCAGTGCAAGACTGTACTAAGTGTATACACATTGTATATACACTTACTACAGTGCTGCACTGAACCCTCGACATACTCGTCCAACATTGAATTTTAAACCTCGTCACTACAGATTATTCATAGCTATTGTTACGAGGTTCTAGGATGAGACAAATGATTTTCGCAATATCTGTTTATACGTGTATTTGTGTTCGGACGGACTTAACAAATTCAAACAAGAGCCGTCAGAGACGGATTATGCTCCCCGAATAAGGCATTGCCACAAAAACAAGAGCCATGTTGGACATGGACATCCCCCGCCACAAAAGCTTGAGAGTAAACTGAAGCCTAAAAGATTAAAGATACTTTTGTACTGTCAGAGATTTACCTCCTATTAAATGTATTAAAAATAATGAAGGGCAATAACTCCAAAATTAAGCAAGCAAGAGTTATAGTTCTGGTGTATTGCTCTTCTCCTCCATGAGATCTAGTTGAAAGTTTCAAGTTGAAAGCTATTATACTTTAGGAGATATGCTCCAGATATAAAATAAGTATCAAAAATAACAAAGGACAGTAACTCCAAAATTATGCAAGCAAGAGTTGTAGTCCTTGTGCACTGCACTTCTCCTCCATGAGATCTATCCACCCATAAAGTTTCAAGTTGATATCTATTTTACTTTAGGAGATATGCTCCAGACATAATCTAAGTATCAAAAATAACAAAGGGCAATAACTCCAAAATTATGCAAGCAAGAGTTGTAGTTCTTGTGCACTGCACTTCTCCTCCATAAGGTCTATCCACCCATAAAGTTTCAAGTTGATAGCTATTATACTTTAGGAGATATGCTCTGTGGTCAGATTTCAAAGACTCAAATAAGCTGTTATCTTATACAGCTAACATAAAGGTAACAAACATTAAACCCCCTTTTTGCATGACATATTTTAAGACACAAATTTCAAATAGTTTAGGGTAATGAGCATCTGATTTGCTACTCAAATGTGAAATTTCATCAAATTCTGAGCATAAGACTAGGAGAAATGAAAGAATAACTGTAATTTACGCGTTTACGTAAAGGTAACAAACATTAAGCCCCCTTTTTCCATGATATATTTTTTTAAACGTTAATTTCAAATTGTTTATAGTAAAGGGCATCTGATTTGCTACACAAATATGAAATTTCACTAAATTCTGACTGTTAGACTAGGAGAAATTTGGGAAAATCTGTTTTTTACCCTAAGTCCCCTTTTCCCGTGACGAGGCCTCAAATCCAAAAACCGTCACACGTGCATCATCACTATATCATAGGGAGTTCACATGGTAAGTTTCATTCAATTTGGCCCAGGGGTTATGGAGAAATAGGTGGGGACGGACGGACGGACGGACGGACGGACGGAATTACGGACGTACGGACGGACGGACGGACGGACAGACAAAGCGGCGGCTATATGCTCTCCCTTCGGGGAGCATAAAAAAAGAAGACGAAATGGTTTTCACTAAACTTTCTTTCTCCCCCTCCCCCTTCGATATTTCCGATTTGATCCCGATTTTAAAATGTTCAAAATCGGCATGAAATCGGCGTGCTTTGGGAGAGTCGTAGTGCTTCCTGACTCAATCGGGAACCTTCGGCGATTCTACGGAATAGACCTCGGGAATAATACGGGCGCAGCCATGAAAGCGCGTCATTTCGCACGTGGGTTTATATGACGTCACAAACACCAACGATCCACTAAGGATGACATTGCATAAAACAAAATGAACGAAAGAATAAAAGTGGGCATATAATAATTTGGTAACAAAACGCAGTGTTTGACTGCGTTTTGTTCTCAAATTACAATATGCCCAAAAGTTCTCCACAGACGATCGGAAAGAATTTAAAAAAGTGTGATTTTCTTCAGGTGTATTAAATAACCGAAGTACCACCAGAAGCCAGAAATTACCTAGAAATGACCAAAAATTACTACACTTACGTCCGAGGTACTTTCCAGTTTACGGAAAAGTCCGAGCGATGTTCCGAATGCTTCCTGACTGACATCGGCATTAATTCGGGATCGAAAATAAATCGAGGCACAAATTTCAATATGCACACATTTTTCTTCTGATTTTTTAAAATCGTGCCGAAATCGGTGTGGCTCAGTGTACAACGTCGTTGTTCGTAGTAGGTAAATCATCCTTATGCGGCGTTTTGGGGGCAAGAATCAGCGTTCCTGCTTCGTCTATGAAACCCGAATAGCGCCGATGTACAAACATGAACCAAGAGTAGCCCCGATACTTGCCGATGAACTACGAAGAGATACACGACTAGTAGCGCGAGTCACACCGACACAGATGAAATAAGATGTGTTCCGATATCATCCCGAAGTACTACGGATTGCCTCGATTCCGGGAATTACATCAAAGTGACTATTTACTTCGCAATTATGTTTATTTTGATCCAGATATTATGATGTTCTCATTAGCATACTAAACATACTTTGGCGCTTGTCGCAGAAAAATCTTGATTCATTGAAGTGTTATATATAAATAATCCTAATGGTTTTTACCGTGTCTATTTATAGACTGGGAATTTTCCTATCTATTCACACTGTTAGGTAATATATATGTAGAAGATTTCAGATCTTTCTAGAAAGAACTTTTAGAAAGTGATTCAGACTCTAGAGTCTCCTAGTGTTCTATGCTATTCTAGATTGTTCTATGGTATTATATAAAGGGATTCCTACAGCATTCTTGGTTCCTTGATTTAGACTATTGCTTTCATTTAGCAGTACTGTGTAAAACTAAAAAGGGATTTCTTGTTATCTTTAAAGTGTGTTTGAAAGCGTGTTTTATTTTAAATTCAGATATTGATGGACTTATTATTTGTGGACCAGGAACTTAATTCAATTGGATCTAAAATTGAAAACTTTAGGATTAAACATTCAAGGTATTGTAATTTGTTTTTGTATTAATTTCATATTGTCAATAATTCTGGTATTATTGTCAATAGATATTGTTAATTGTAAAGTTTGTTGCTGGCTTCTTTAGTTCTTGTTACATTGGCACGTAACATATTGGGGGCTCGTCCGGGATACAAACATCAGACAACCAAGCAAACAAACAAAACAAATCAAACAATTTTTTTTATTTAAATCTGCTGTTCAAAATTATTTTAGAAATTAATTTCATATTTAAATTTTAATAAATTAAAGGTGAACCTTCACTATTATTTATCATAATCTTACACTCTTATTTGAACTCAGCAACAAGCTACCATGTCTTTTGACTTAGAAAAATTTACGAAAGAACTTTCCGTGGGTAATAAGCCTGATTTGCTCAATCTTGACATGCATTATGAACTAAAAGAAGTCAAGTCCTCATTGCGAAAGCATGAAATTAAGAATATTTTGGTTCAATATTTTGTTGATGATGACTTTTTTTATGAAAAGGCTCTGTCTCTCATTGTTGATGTTCCATCAGTTGCAAGCTCAAGAGAGCTTAAACTGTTAAAACTCCAACAAAGAGAGAAGGAATTGGAAAGAGAAAGAGAGAGAGAAGAGAGAAAATTTCAAGAAAAGCAATTAGAAATTGAAATTGAAAGAGAAAGAGCACAGAGAGAAATTGAAGAAAAGGAAAGAGAAAGGCAATTTCAAAGGGATAGAGCGAGAAAGAGAAGAGAGAGAACGAGAAGAACAAAGAGCAGAATTTCAATTACGATTAAAAGAATTAGAAATTCAAGATAGAGCAAATCAGCCCAGGTATATGTAAAATGACCATTTTGATGTAACAAAACATTTTAGGCTTGTTCCTCCATTTCAAGAAAATGAAGTTAATACATATTTTGAACATTTTGAAAAAGTTGCAATTAACTTGAAATGGCCAAAGCAGCAATGGACCTTACTTCTACAAAGTATCTTAGTAGGAAAAGCTCGCAATATATTTTTGCAACTTAGAACAGAACAAAGCAATGATTATGATACTGTAAAAGAACTCATTCTCAAAAGTTATGAGCTGGTTCCAGAAGCATACAGACAACAATTTAGAGGTTGTAGAAGGGACCTGGCCAGACTCACGTTGAATTTGCAAGAAACGAAGAAAAATTAGTTGACAGGTGGTGCTATTCTAAGAAAATAGACCAAAATTATGACAATCTTAGACAACTTATATTAATTGAACTATTCAAAAATTGCATTCAATCTGAAATTAAGTCACATTTAGATGAAAAAAATGTTGAAACTAAACACGAAGCAGCTCGTTTAGCTGATGATTACTACCTTACACACAAAAATTCTTTCGTTAATAAAGCAAAACCTGTTTCCTCACATCCCCAAAATAAATCTATGTCTGGTGATTCATCTAGCATGTCTAGTCAATCGAATTCACCTAAACCAAAGTCTACTGGTGAAACCAATGTTCAAAACCCCTTATCTCGAGTACATTGTACTTTTTGTAAAAAACCTTGTCACCTTATTTCAGAATGTTTTAGATTACAAAGGAAGAAGGAACTGAGTGCAGCCAAACCTACAGGGCTCACCAGCCTTCAGCCTAAATCACAGCATTCTTTTGAGATAAATTCAATTGTTAAGGCAGAACCAAATTCTGATTCCTGTATGGAGATTTTTGAACCGTTCATAGTGGATGGTTTTGTATCACTTTCAGGTGATATGTGCCCACCTACCCCTATTAAAATTTTAAGAGACACAGGAGCTTCTCAATCTCTTATTTTAGCAGATGTTCTGCCTTTTCTGAGAAGAGAAAGTCCAATGTTTGGTCATTGAGGTGTAAACAAGACTTATCATAAGATTATGACTCATTTCTTTTGGCCTGAATGTCTGAATTCCCAACTCACATTTTTGATGTAATTTAAGGGGGGAGGGGGGGGGGGAGAGAGCTTCGGAAACATTCACGGTGGACAATGAGGAAACTTTCAGCTTACTATTCCTATCATTCTGATAAAAAGGAACTGATTTATATTTTGTTGATTTTATAAATCTATCTGTCACCGAATAAAAATGTACTAAAAAGTTAGCGTCTTCGATGCGACGCATTTTCTTTATCCAAGAATGAAGGGTTATCTACACAGTCGTCGGAATACAACAGGTTGCCATAGGGATTAAAAGGTACCGATGTCGTTTGTAAGAAGCTCTCCGATTGGCAGTCACAGAAATCGCGTTTGACCTTTTGATTGGCCGGCTGAAAATAAATCGTACAGAAAATACCTATTCATTCAGTCAAGGGGTATTCGAGAAGATCTTATCTATTCGATACCCCTTGACTCGTGAAGATGTCTGTTCGTGGGCCATTAACACTCTTAAAAGAGAAATTTCTTGCTGATGATGAAACACCCTTGAACTTGTTAAAGTATGTTTCTGACTTCAGAAATAAACTGTCTAGAGAATGTGAGGTTGCTAGGTCAAATCTTAAATCATCTCAGAGCAAAATGAAGGCAAGATATGACAAGCATTGTGTTGATATGAAATTTGAACCAGGTGATAAAGTCCTTGCTCTTTTGCCAATACCTGGCCGACCCTTACAGGCAAGATATTATGGCTCGTATACTATTAATAAGAAAACAAGTGATTTGAATTATATTATCAATACTCCCGGAAGGCGTAAAAATAAACAAATGTGTCACGTGAAAATGTTAAAAAGTATTTTGACAGAGATAGCTTTATTTCAAAACCAGTTATAGTTGCAAACACTGTCCCACAAGAATCAAATGTGATTGAATCAGAAGTTAGTTCAGACTTTAGTGAAAAATCTGTTCCTGGTCCACCTAAACTTGAGAACTCTGAAGTACTAAAGAATCTTGACGACAAACCTTCACATTTGGAGCCATCTCAACGAGAAGAGCTGAAACAGTTGAATAATGAATATGAACATTTGTTTCCTGACATCCCCACAAGAACTGATAAAATATATCATGATGTCATTGTGGAAGATTCTCAACCAATAAAACAACATCCTTATAGAATGAATCCAGTGAAACAAAAAGCCCTTCAATTGACAAAGTCGGTAATTCTAAATATGTCACCAAATTTGACCTTCTCAAAGGATTCTGGCAAGTTCCGCTCACTGATAGGGCTAAAGAAGTATCAGCATTTGCTACTCCAACTGGTCTGTACCAGTGCAAAGTTATGCCATTTGGGATGAAAGATTCTCCTGCTACGTTTCAGTGGCTTGTAAATATGGTTATAGCTGGCTTAGATGGCTGTGACGCATACATCGACGACGTCATCATCTACACATATACATGGAGTGACCACCTTCAAAGAATCGACCGTCGCAGTGATGCAAAATTGACTGTCAATCTCGGAAAAACTGAATTTTGTCATGCTACTGTTACTTTTTAGCTCACCTGAGCACGAAGTGCTCAAGGGAGCTATTGTGATCGATCGTTGTCCGGCGTCCGTCTGTCCATCTGTCTGTCTCTCCGTATGTCCGTCACGGCGTCAACTTTTTCTTTAAACGACATCTCCTTCTAAACTTATTGGTCAAAATCAACCAAACTTGGCAGAAATATTCCTTGGGTGGTCCCTTGTAAAGATTGCTCAAATGAAAAGGATCCGTGCCATATCACGGGAAAAGGGGCCTTAATGACAAATTTCTTGTTTACACTCTAGAAGCCACAAATATGGTCCAATATTCATGAAACTTGGTCAGAATGTTTGTTAGGTCATGAGGATGGTGTCTATTGAAAATGGGAAGAATCCGTGCCATATCACAGAAAAAGGGGCCTAAATGACAATTTCGTCAACAATTTCTTTAAACGACATCTCCTCCTTAACTTATGAGTCAGAATCAACCAAACTTGGCAGAAATATTCCTTGGGTGGTCCCTTGTAAAAATTGCTAAATTGGAATGGATTGGTGCCATATCACGGGAAAAGGGGCCTTAATTACAAATTTCTTGTTTACACTCTAGAAGCCACAAATATGGTCCAATCATCATGAAACTTTGTCAGAATGTTTGTTAGGTCATGAGGATGAACTCAATTGAAAATGGGAAGTATCCATGCCATATCACGGGAAAAGGGGTCTTAATGACAATTTTCTCGTAAGAGCTCAAAACGCCACAAATATAGTCCAATCTTCATGAAACTTGATTAAAATGTTTGCCAGGTCACAAGAATGAACTCTGTTGAAATTGGGAAGGTTCATGCCATATCATAGGAAAAGGAGTCTTAATGATAATTTACTTGAAATATCAGGTGAGCGATTTAGGGCCCTCAGGGTCCTCTTGTTTAGGACATCTTGTGGGACTGGATCAAGTTTAACCTTTAGAATCTAAGGTCAATGCTATCTCTGAGTTTCCTGTGCCTGCTACTAAAAAGAAACTGATGCGATATCCTGGTATGGCTGGCTACTATAGAAAGTTTTGTAAGAATTTTTCTATAATAGCTGAACCTTTAACAAACTTATTAAAGAAAAACATTAAGTTCAAATGGAATGATAACTGTCAAGTTGCCTTTGATCGCTTAAAAGCCATACTAAAGAGCACGCCAGTTCTTTTAGCACCCGGTTTTGACAAATGTTTCAAATTAGCTGTTGATGCAAGTGATGTGGGTATTGGTGCTGTTCTTTTGCAAGAAGACGATGACGGTATTGATCATCCAGTTTGTTATTTTTCTAAAAAATTAAACAAACACCAGAAAAACTACTCCACCATTGAAAAAGAATGTCTTGCTCTGATTTTGGCAATTCAACATTTTGAAGTTTATATAACATCTGCAACTTCTACTATAGTTGTATTCAGTGATCACAATCCCTTAAGTTTTCTTCACAAGAACCAGAGATTATTGAGGTGGAGTTTGTCACATCAAGAATTTCATCTTGATGTAAGACACATTAAAGGAAAAGTCAACATTATACCAGATGCTCTGTCAAGAGTCTAAAATTTTGAATTGTCTTATCTTTAATACTCAAATTGCATTTAACAGTTACATTTCACCATTTTTTGTATATATGTATGTATATATGTTTGCATATATATGTCTTTTTCAATTCTTTTGATGAAAATTGTTTGTATTTTCATGTTAGATGTGCTGAAATGGTTCAACGAATCATGAAATTATCAATTGTGTGATGTATATTATCATTGTATATGCCAATGATTATGCAAAAAGAAATATTTATTTCATAAACCTTTCTTTTTTCTTTCAAGGGGGAAAGTGTTATATATAAATAATCCTAATGGTTTTTACCGTGTCTATTTTTAGACTGGGAATTTTCCTATCTCTTCACACTGTTAGGTAATATATATATGTAGAAGATTTCAGATCTTTCTAGAAAGTACTTTTAGAAAGTGTTTCAGACTCTAGAATCTTCCAATGTTCGATGCTATTCTAGATTGTTCTATGGTATTATATAAAGGGATTCCTACAGCATTCTTGGTTCACTTGATTTAGACTAATGGTTTCATTTAGTAGTACTGTGTTAAACTAAAAGGGGATTTCTTGTTATCTTAAAAGTGTGTTTGAAAGCGTGTTTAATTTTAAATTGAGATTTTGTTGGACCTATTATTTGTGGACCAGGAACTTAATTCAATTGGATCTAAAATTAAAAACTTTAGGATTAAACATTCAAGGTACATGTATTGTAATTTGTTTTTGTATTAATTTCATATTGTCAATAATTCTGGCATTATTGTCAATAGATATTGTTAATTGTAAAGTTTGTTGCTGGCTTCTTTAGTTCTTGTTACATTGGCACGTAACAGAAGTACTTCGTAGTAAGAAATCGGGACAGTCGGTCTGTGTCGTATCATTAAAGTCGCTGAAGATTGCAGATCATCGGATCGCAGCGAAGATATTTCGTAGTCAGGAGGGAACACAGCGACTGTGTCTTAAAAAATCGCCATGCCTAAGGATGGTCGGGGATAAACGGTTCAATTTCGTAATGTATCGAGGAATATACGCTATGCCGGGGCACTACGATTATTTTGGAAACCGGCATCTGTGCGAACGGGAGTTAGATTTGTCAATGAAAAAATAGAGAAGTGTTTTTTTTTGTTTTTTTTTAAATTATAAATCTCGGTGACCTAAATTTTGAACATGCAGGCTTTTGCTAAAGAAATTCAAAAATCAAATTATGGGGAATTTTCTCAGCCCTCTCAAGTGGTTTTGTTTCTAATGTAAGGACTAAAAGTTAAGTCAATACGCTAGAAAGTATGTAAAAAAATCATTTCAAACACCCAAAACGTTTATATTTAGTGAATTAACTTCCCCTATTTATAAAAATAACAAATATGCTTACTCTTTGACAACACGGTCTTAGCTCAGTAGATTCAAACTATATCCTGAATTCATAACATCTTAGATCAGAATTCAGCTTTGTGTCTTGAATATCGTCCTTGAACACTTAATCAGATAAGCTATATTCTTGTAAAAGGCTTTCGTTCCACAGCCTTAACGATGTTAAAAGAGCTATCACATTGCTCATGATAATATTTCTCAATAAATAGACTTTCTTGGATTCTTAATCCAGAGTTCTTCTCCGACTCTATCCATTGTAGAAAAAAAATCATTGTTGTGTTTTTCAAATCCCTCAGTGTAGAACGTCGGCTTCCTGACAAATATTCTGAGCTCCATTCCTGGAATTGGCTATCGACCTTGGTTCTTTCCTTCGCTCACACTCTCACACTCTCTCTAAAAAGAGTTGTGGTTCTTGTCCGGGAAGCAGAATCGAGAGGTATTAATTTAAAGTGATTAGCCAAGGTTTTTATTATGTTCTGTACAAGTATTGTATATATTTCTTGTATTTCATAGAATCAAAGTAAGATAAAAGTACACGCACTTAATATTGACATCTTTAGAGACAACTAAAAATCGCCTCGTAGTTTTTTACGCCTTATATTGGCGCCAGGGAACATCTTTCTAGCCAATTTTTGGCAGCAATTCTTACACCAGGAAGATTCTACTACGTTAAATTAAGCACCGTCAAACATTTGTCCATGAATTATTCAAACGGAGAAAGGTTTTCTACATACTAGATTTGCAAACCGGCAATTTAAAACAATTTTATGGTTGCATTATTTTCCTTTTTGTCTTGAAGAAGTTTAAAGATATTTATATATGTTTCCCCTTCTTAGGCCGTTCGCCACGTTTTCTTTGTTTTTACGCAAGCTCTGATAGACAGTATCGATGTAATGCAGTTAACAACATCGTGAAATTGACAAGGTGAGCGATTTTGGAATGATTTCGGAATGAGATTAAATGAGTTCGAGGAGCGAGTTTTAAGTGATATTGAAGGGAGGTAATCAAATATCGCTAATCTTGTTCAGGATGAACAAAATTGGCGATATTTATTACCTCCCTTTAATAGAATATGCATACAAGTACTATATTTAGCTCCCGATTTCTTCAAGAGCCAATCAGACGCTTAACCGTTAAATTATGTTAATGGAATCTCGATTTTTTTCTATCTATATTTATTTTGAATGTAGTTGTTTATCTCATCTTGTTTAGCCATCTTGGCGTTTTTTATCGGTTTGAGTGAGTGCCTGGAATGAATATATGCATCAAGCGATGAGTGAGCGATTTAGAATGGTTTTGATTGTAATGAATGTCAATTCCACGATGTTACTAGACTGATCACGAAAAAAGACTTCTTTTGATAAAAATACTGGATTCGGCCTACGTAGAAAGATTCTATTGCTATCATCACATTTTGTTCCTGTGCACAAAGCTTTGCTAGACATTATAGCGGAAGATCAGTCTGAATAGCCTCAAAGTCTGATATCTGCCTACAATGTCTTCTTTCTGCATAGTAATTGTGGGAAAAACTATTCGAATCAAAATAAAATTCAGCAGGGTAAGGGTTAACTGGTATTGAAATAAACAATATAAAATCTAGAAACAAGTGTTTATGTATGCATAATTCCACATTAAAAAGGTAAATAATGATAACAAATAAATAATGAAATGACAAACAGTAAAATTAGATCAATACACAGTATATCTTATGTAATAAAACTGTTTTGAACATCTGCGAACAGTACCGTTTCAGGTAAGACTGCTCGAGTTGCCTACAATATCAAGAGCTAAACTGTTCGCATTTTTGCATATTTACAGATTTTTTATTGATTCTAGGTAATCCATCATACATAACCCTAAACAACAGCCATGCGTTCAGACTGAAAAAAGGACAAAATAAACCCCGCTTTGCATGATAAGAAAATTATTTAGACCTAGTAATTCTCCATTATACATGTAAATCGAAATCTACGTGATCATGTAAGCTTGAGGTGGTTGCTCGATGGTTTTCGTTGACTCGCTGTAAACGGTGACAGAGCTGCATGTTTTGAAAAAAAATGTTTCAATTCCAAACTGATCAAATAGCAATTGAGGGTTATGATGGAGGGTTATGAAGGGGGAACTAAGGATTTTTGAGTTCCTACAATAATGAATTTGCAAAAGTATCGTCAGGTGTGTGTGTGTGTGGGGGGGGGGGGGGGTCCCAGAATACCTAAATTGCATTTTAAAAAGAAATAAAGTGTGACGGATTACCTGACGTCTGACGTGATGCGATTTTAACCAATCTAAATTCTTCATTTTATTCATTTGCAATTATTTTTCAATAAAGACTCAAAATAGAAATAAAATAATACCAAACTCTGTCAATTTACTATGTTTAATTATAATCAAGTACTACGAATTACCGAGGTTTTACCGTATTTTGAAAATCAAGATTCAACCGTTCTCTGAAGGCTTATGAAAACGTGGACTGCTCTTCGTGTAACCCATGTACAAAGCGCGACAATATTCTCTTAAGCATTCGCTAAATATATACTACGTACTTAGTGATTTGTATGAAAACAAATATCTAACGAGTTTGGGGGAATTTATTATTGTTGAGGCTCTGCCGAGACAATCATAAATTCCCACAACCGAGTAAGATCTTTTTTCATACAATACACTAATTACGTATTATAGTATTATAGGTTATTGAATTTATATGGGAATATATTGTGTCGGACGAGTTCTTTTGGCAGAGTGCCCGAGCTTGCGAGGGCAACTACGCCAAAAGAACGAGTCCGACACAATATATTCCCATTTAAATTCAATAACCTTTTTATTGTATACTTTGATATTGTTGGACGATATTCACTTCTTGTTTATTAATTTTTTACATCACCTATACTTTTTTTGTTTAAATTTAAACCGCTTTTTAATAACAGTTACGCAATAGACCTTCTCCCGCAAAATCCTTTCCGTTATATTTTTACGTTCGGATGAATACATCCGTTGCTACGAAGTGACAGTGTAAACAAAAAAGACGGCGGACATTTTTGTGTCGAATCGCATTTTAGATTTTTAAATACGCGTTGATTTCGACTTACTTTGAATAAAAATGAAATAAATATATTTATAAAAACTTGTTCCTTTGTTATTCTTACCAGTTACATGTTCCAGAACTGACTAAATCGGCGTACTTGATACCGGAGCAGACTAGCGATAGTCATAAAGGACGGGAAGGAGTGAAAGACGAGATAAAGAGAAAGATAGGGAGGAAGAGAGATAGATACTAGAATTATGATATTATGATAGACATTAAGGGATGTGCATGAATATTCTTGAAAGAGTTATAAAATAACATAGATAAAGGAATAAAGGAGAAACAAATACAGTGATTTAGAAGAAATTTGAGACGGAGGGGGGGGGGGGGCATCTGAGTCGACGGAGAGGGGGAGGGGATGAAGTGGTTTATTTCTCGGAAAATGTTTCAAATAGATGAAAACAGACACTGGTGTATTGCCCTTTTTTAGGCATTCAAAGAACTAGAACGTATTTCTTTCTCTGACAAAACTATTTCCGGAATATTGAACGCAAAAAGAAAGCGTTGGTAATGTGATTTTTATGATGACTTGTGGCGAGGTAGCAACAAGAAAGTAGTCCAGTCCATTTGTGCACGTGAAAATAATCTTAGTGCAATATCAAAGTATGCAATATCAAAAAATATTGCACACTTTCCTATCGTTCAAATACATAGAGACAATATCAAAGTATATAATAATATATTTATATTATAACCTCTATTTGCCTTGTTTTGTCGATAATTCTAACAGAAATGCAAGTTTCTTAATTAACCGCATTATGTTATTGCTCTAAAAATATCCATGTGATATCATAAATATCATAATGGATGTTATCGCACGAATATTTGTATAATAAGAAGATAAATGTTAATATTGATGATGTAAAGCATCTTGATAAAAATATCAGGTTATTTCTAACCTTTTCTTCTGATTTTTGTAGTATCCTGATGCCAATTAATGACATAGATAATAATTCAAGGGGGGGAAATCCACAAATGTGTAGCTGGGCAAGCCAAACTTCGTACCAACAGCTTGGATAAGCTGTGGTTACGACCTTTTCATTGCCTACAATTGACCTCGGGGCATCTCGTGAGTAGACAAATGTTCATAGAAGTGCTACTAAGCACATCGTGGCAAAATGCTTCCATACTTTTATAAAGCTTTTGCAACGCTATAAAAGTGGAAGTTTCAAAAACAAATTCCATTCTTCCAATATTTATAGAATTTGCCTCCGTCCGTTTAATATTCCGTTTAGTTTCCAACAAAAATAGGGGTTGATTCATTCGTCAGCAAAATCAATCACACAATCATTAGAATCTGATTGTTTCGTCGTTGTTATGTTATTGTCAATCGATTCAACTATCGCATTTTCCTGTATATTTTCTGCTTCAACTGAACATGCAGTTTTACTTTCCTTTACCAAAACTTCGTTATTTGGTTGATTATTATTATCAATTATACCCGTGCAAGGTTCAGGAGTTTCGGACGATGTCGAGACTGTTTTTTCTTCATCCAGACTTGGCGCATTTAATTCTTGTTTTGCATAATCTTGAGACTGAGATTCATGATATGTTTTTGTTACTTCGAAATCATTGACACCATTTTCAGTAACATAATTTTCTTTATCATCCTCTTCACTTATTAGATGAAACTTTACTTTATTTACCCCATCACTTTCCTCTTCTTTATACTCTCCAATTTCGTTTTCAACACAACTGCCTACATTTTCTATCGTTTCTTTGTTATCTTGAGGATCTTTTTCAAGCGTCATTTTAGTTTTGTCTGTAGGTTCTGAATCAACTTCACAATTGCTTTCACTATCGATTGCATCAAGTTGATCTACTTCTTTATCTTGTTTAGTTTCACTTTCATTTAACTTACCATTTTCTTCTATCACAACTTGATTATTGCTATTGCTACATGGTGAATGAAGTTCTACTTTATTGTAATTTGAATCTGTTTGAGGTTTGGTGTACGTTTTTCCACTATGAATCGTAAAACAAACACCCTCAGTTAGACCAGCTAAACTGACCCGTTGTTTGTCTAGATTAGACTCAGAATGTCTTCTTTTGGCTTCCTCTGTGATTCGAATAATTTTTTCTCGTTCATCCTTCTCACAAACTGTCTGTACGGAGTCTCGTCTCTTGTTTGCATTTTTATTTGAAACATCCGTAAAAATCCGATCACTGTCGAACGAATCCGAGACTGACAATCGGCTAAACACATCACCTGATTCGGAAGTTGCGCGCGACGATAAGGCGGAGTCATGGTTATCAAGGTCAAGGTCATCGATGTCCTCTTCTTCCATGGTACCAAGATCTTCGGAAGCTTTCTTCTTTTTTCTGACGTCACCATTAGACATTTTCGAAGCAAAGGCTTCTATCGAAGCTAAAGATGCCCGTCTGGAAGGCAGCGTCTTTGATATTGTATTTTTAATGGAGTTAGCGACTGCTGGCAGGGAGATACGAGATCTGGACACGTGGACGTTGGAGGGAAGACGGACTCCATGGAAGTCGAGACTGGGCATCGAACATCTAGCTCCCCGATTATGGCCGTGCACTCCAATGTCCTCGAATTTAAACTTGAACTTTCGTTTATTTGGAGTCACTGGAAAATGTAGTAAATTACACAATGATTGAAAATGATAAATAAATTGATAACAATAATAATAATAATAAACATTCAAAAAGAAGTAATATTATGCATTCGTGAATATTCTAGAATATACCATAAATTTGAATTTATCTTAAAAGCTCTTGATCATGTTCATGTAAAACAATCAGTTTTATAAAATTCAAAATCTATTAAAATTAATAGTCACGCAAAGGGAGAATATGTTGGGAACTCCATATTTATTACAGGTTTACTCATGATGGAAATTCTTTATTACCTTAACGGGAAAGTAGAATACACTTTGCAACTGTATCATTACTTACTTTACTATCACAGTTTATAACAACGTGAAACTGACATTCATGTCAATCAAAACCATTCTAAATCGCTCACTCATCGATCCATTCATTCATTCCAAACACTCACAAAAAACGCTCAAAACGCTCCAAAATTACTGGATAATATACTTGTACAATCCATAGCTACATTCAAAACGAATATAAATCGAAAAAAAAATCGCGATTTCACTTACGTAATGGAACTTGTAGTTCTTGAAGAAATGGGAAGCTTTTTATAGAACTTGTTACCTTATCTTATTAAAGGAAGGTAATAAATAACGCTGATGTTGTTCATCTTAACAAAGTCAACGATGTTGGATTACCTCCCTTTAATTTCACTCAAAACCCACTCCTCCCACTCATTCAGTTTCATTCAAAAACACTCAAAATCATTTACTTTGTCAATTTTACAATGTTATTTACTGTATATAGTACTTTGGTTGGTTTTATTGACCTGCCAATTACACTTAGCTAAAGTAAAGTGAACTAAACTGAACTGAACTGAACTTTACTTTACTACTGTACTCAACTTAACTTAAGTATAAAATATTTACAAAAATGTTTCACGTAATCAACAGACCTGGCTGAGCATTTTCTTCGTTTTTGAGATAATTATCAATCTTCCATTCCTCAATCCCTTCCATAATGCATAGTCTTTGTAATGCCGACACTTGAGACTGAAAATATATACAAACATTCATTAGGTATTTTGGGATTTAAACCCAATTTATGCATTTAACTACAATTTAAGGAGTTGGAAATCGGCCATATATCAATAATCTACGGAAATACTCGTAGCATTTCGGTTATTACGAGTAATTTCAAGTTTTCAGGTCATCGTCAATGCCGCGGTGTAATGTCGTTAGTGCAATTTTTACCTTATTTAGATTGTAAAAATTGGACGAAATAAGCGATATTTTATTCCCTCTCTTAAAAAAAAAGATCTACGTACTTTACCGTTTTTATGTTTTCACAAAGCTTTAAAATCGACAACAGCCAATAAAATCTTATAATGATTTGATCGATAGGAATGAAATGTTGATCGTTTTGATAGATTTTGATTTTTTTTTTCAACGATTTCGGAGCATTTTTGCGCGGTTGGATGATAATTTGAATGCTTTGAATCGGGCGCTGGCTAGCTATTCTGAATGTTTTTGAACGCGTTGAATGTGATTTTCATGGTGTTACTTACTGTACAAAAATACATCATTAGTAAACTTGTTGGATAACCATTTGGTGTGAGCAAAAAAGAAAAAAATCTAACAGTAGGACATGATTTTAAAACACTGTTAACGAGGACCCGTGGCTAATCCTCGAACAAATCTGTGATAACCCATTAAGGACCCATTAACTTCTCGTTTTACATCACAGCGGATCAAAATAATGATAAAGCATGTATTTGTACAAAACCAAACAGTGCCTTTTGCATTTAAGGTAGCAATGGACATATTTTTTTCCACCCAATGAATTTTTTTCTTGTTCACATACGTTGTAGATTAACCTTGTATTGTCATTATATCAAAATTTGAAGGTATTCCATGCTCGTTTTAAAGCTAGAGTTATCGGCCCTTGAGTAGTATTGGCCATTTTTCAGTAAAACGTTTAAATTCGTTTTAGGTCTAGTATGAACTCGGTACCAGCTGATAGCTTTAAAACACATACATGTAAATAGACCTTATGCAAGTACACAATGGCTGTTGCCAAGAAAATTTCTCTTTGATTAATTGCATTTGCATACTGTTCCTTCAAAAGTTAGAAATGCGGTAATTTTTGTGATTTTAGTGCGAAAAAATGCTACAAAACCCTTCTTTTTGAAAAATTGAATTTTCCGTCTTTATTTAGTAAAAAATTCAGGATACCTTTCCATGCAAATAAGAAAGTTATATTATTTCATCGTGACTCGTCCAACTTAAATGAGTAGTATATCGTATTATTATTGTTAAATTCAATGATCAAGTCATTCAATTGATATCAAATGTTGAAAAAGTTAAGTTATCGAGTTTTACCATCAATATCCTACGTTATTTTAAAAGCAGTATCTTATGAAACCGGTCTTTTTAAATAATGCGCCAGGAGAGCCGTAAAATTAACGAAACCCACTTCCGGTTAACAGAGTCGAGATGCCGCTGTCCATTGCCACTTTAAGTGAGGAACTGTACAGTTTATTGGGAATAAGTACTGAAAAAGTAACGACAAAAGGCACGTACTGAGAATAAGGAGAACCAAATTTTGAAAAGGAATTTAGATGAAGCACAGGTCATAGAGATTTTATTTTGAAACAAGATCATCGCATGTGAGTAACAACGCTTATCTGTTGGGTGCTAGGAAGTGAATAAAAGATCTTGGATGAAAAGAGGACATACATTTAATAATAATAATAAAAAAAACACTCGGTATTCGGTGCCTTTTTGAAGAAAATTGAAACAAATCTTAACACTACTACATATAATATATCGATACAGCCATTTTATTTTATCTAATAATATCACACAGCCATTTTATTTTATCTAATAATATCACATATACGATACAGCCATTTTATTTTATCTCTTTTATGATATATGATTCGTTTCAATTATCTTGAAAAAAGCACTTTTTGCCGAAATATTGGAATATCGAGTGTTTTTATTAAATGTTTATTCAATCCCAAACGCAATAATTTTGTGATATTGTAAAAGATGACATAATTCTTACAAAAAACTTGAAGAGTTATACTCCTTGATGGTTTTTTTTTTTTTTTTTTTTTTTTTTGTTTGTTCCAAATGCAAAAAAACTCGAACGTCCAAGTGAATATATTTAAGCGAACCAGAGAAATCACAAATGTTTAAGCACAACAAAAACTGTGTATAAGGACACGAATGATAACGATTCCTCGGCTTTCTCCGAAAACAGCCGAAAATAAGATTCAGTAGAATGCGAAATCTACATTCAGAATATTCAACATTGTGAAGAAAGAGTTTCGAACCTCGGACTCGGAAAGTCCATGTAATACATAGTAGCTAGTCAAGGACAAAATATTTTGAAACTTTTGTGATGCTCCCTTTTTTTCAAAAGGATAAGTAGACAAAAGCATCGATAAGAGAAGATGTGTTAGACTAAATTGGACGTATTTTTTTCTTATCAAAACCATGTTGGTGATCATTCGAATCATCTCGCCGAAAAAGTTTTAACAAATACCAACTACTTCTAAGGTGAATGACAGTACACTACTCAAAAGTTCTAAGCGGCCACCTTACATTTCTTCATTTTTCACCAATGTTTCGCTTGTATTTTTAAATGTAAACTGTGCCTTTCGAAAGAATGGCCTTTCGCCCATCACCCTGTCCAATTATTTTGTAAAGCCACACATCAGGCTGTCTGACTGAATCAAGTGCCTGTACCCTCAAATTCAAAAGTAAAAAAAAAAGTAAATTTTTTGAGAATTTTTGACACTTGAAAAACGCATATTCAATCAATGTTGTGTACTGATATCAGTGGTAGAAAGCCTGAGGACTTCTAGAAAATAAGAGAAATGCCACAACCTTCTACACGTTCGTCATTCTTACAAGAAATGTCAAAAATACCCCACCCATCAATGTTCACTTTGAAATCGAGGGTACTCCTACATTCATTTAATTTTAAATCAATTCTTGTTTAATTTCCTTGCCCTTTTTTTTACTTTGTTGACTTCAAAAAGAGTTGGCTTCATTATTCAAGTGAAAACGGTTTAAAACCACTCTGGATTTTATAATATGACCAAAAAAGCAAGTAGCCGCTTAGGAGTTTTGAGGAATGTATTCTGTAAAAAAAAGATCAAATTTTATCTTATAACTATACATATATACGTGTGATAACATTCCATCTGATATTTTATGGTATCACCTGGATATTTTTAAAACAATGACATAATGCGTTAATTTCTAGAATCTTGCATTTCTGTTAGAGCATCGACGAAGGCAAGACAAATAGAGGTTATAATCAAAATATAATACATACTCAATGAATTGTATGAAAAAAATATTTAACTCGGTTGTGGGAATTGATAATTGATTCGGCAGAGTCTCGACAATAATCAATTCCCCCAACCTCGTTAGATATTTTTTTCTTACAAAACACTAAGAACATATTATATATATTCAGACTTACCCCTTTATCCTAAACCCTGTGTCGATTCAGTTCATCACATATCTGTGTAGCAATTGCTTCAATATCCCTCAATTACTCTGATTTACAACCTACCACGTATATTGTAACATTGCTTCATTATCCACGAGGTAACGCCGAATTTAAACTTACCACAAACTTTCGAAGCATTGCTTTAGTTTCCCTGACTCGTGAGTTACTCTGAACATTAACAGACCACATATTTTTTTTCTTTGCTTCAAAATCTCCCGAGGTTTCCCCGAATTGTAACTAACCTAATATTTTTGTAGCATTACTTCAGTAACCCTGAGATGATACCGAATCTCAACTAACTACATATTTTTTATAATTGATTCAGTGTGCTGAGATTATACTGAATTTTAGCCTACCACATATTTTCGCAGCATCGTTTCAGTGTAGCACGGATTAAATGGCCCGAATCTGACCCCAACTATTTAGACCAAATAAAAAATCTGATTATTCCGACTCAGCTTTGCACGTGCTTTCATAGGAATGAATAACAAACGGTATTGAACGTAATATATATTTCGTTAAATAATGAAATATGTCGGTTATTGTTATCTAAGCATTTTTACAGCATTTTTATGACAGTGGTCAAATTCAGGTCAAATAAATGTATATCTCTGAATTTATACTCCGTTCAGTTTCATATATTTTGTAACATTGCATCAAAATCCATAAGATTACCCCGAGTTTTAACTTATCACGTATTTTTTGAAGCATTGTGGTATCCCGGAGTTGTTAATGAATTTTGGAATTGCATATTTTGTTTCATTGTGTCATTGTCTTGATCACATATTTTTGTAGCATTGCTTCAGTGTTCTGAGATTAATCTTAATTTTAACTTACCACTTAAGTATCCCTTAGATAACTCTGAATTTTTTCTTACCACATAGTTTTGGAACATTGCTTAGATTGAATTTTTAAGGTTGTATTGCTTCAGTGTTCTGAGATTTTACTTAATTTTAACTTACCACATATTTTTGTAGCATTGCTTCAGTATCCATGAAATTACACTGAATTTTTACTTACCACATATTTTTGGAACAATACTCCTAAATCTCTTAGATTTTATTTTAACTTATCCCTTATTTTTGTTGAATCGCTTCAGTATCCCTGAATTTTTTCTGAAGCTTTACTCACCACATATTTTTGTAGCACTGCTTCAGTTTTATAGGATTATACTTAATTTAAACCTACCACATATTTTTGAAGCATTGCTTCAGTTTTATAGGATTACACTTAATTTTAACCTACCACATATTTTTGTAGCATTGCTTCAGTATCCCTGAGATTACACTGAATTTTCTTCTTCCTTTTGTACACTAGCTTTAGTCGGAAGTGTTCGTGATCTTTAACGGAAACAACTAAACCTAAATTATAACAAAAAATAAGTTTAGTATTAATATTTCATTGAGTGAAAAAAAACAGGCTACATTTTTGTCAAGTAGCTGTGACACAAGGATAAGGTATTTGTTGTCCACTCAATAAAAGATATAGAGTATAATGCGTTAGTGTCTTCAAATTATGATATTATTTTGTCGAGGTTGGGAGAATTTATCATGACGAGACTTTGCCGAGTCATGATTATATCTCGCAGCCGAGACCAGGAAACATTGCTATTTAAGGACACTTACATAATGTTCTATTTATCATGCAATAATTTGTCGGTGCCAAAATTTCATGAAACATCTGAAATTCAAGAAGTGCAGGTAAGAGTTGTTCTGGTTAAGGCCGTAAATACGTAAATTGTTTCTAAAATTTAGACTGTCAGATATCATTTTATGCTATCAGGCAGGTGATATCAGGCCAATACGAACTTCATTGCGTAATAATCAAAGTTGAAATGACTTCAAAACGACCATCATATTTCTTTGATTGATTCTCACCGTAAAGTATGAAAGTTTGTACCAGAAATGTTCTGTTTCTGTGTCTTAACGGTCCAATCAGACGCTTAAAAAATCTACACTAGCCAATAAATTCGTAATATTTTTCTCGAATGGAATAAAGAAGTGATTTGACCGTTTGGGACCATTTAAATGATGGAAGTCAGTGTTTAGGATGAATGAATAAAGCGCTGAGGGAGTGTTTTGGAATGTTTTGATCGAAATGAGCGTAAATTTCACAATGTTATAACAATATATACTCACTATTTACAACACGTATTACTCTCCATGGTAACAAGATGGCGAGGATAAACACAAAGTCTTTTGTATCAATATCGGGTAAGAACGCAAGAAAACAGAAATCCACGAAGAATGACAGGAGTACGATCATCGCATCAAATACCTGTAAAAAAGATATAACAACAAAATGTTAATGAAGGATTAAGAGTGCACAATTCCATTTAGGTGTTGAAAAAAGAATTGAGTATAGTAAGCCGCGAAACCGTTGTGATTAGAAAATGTTTTCGAAACCGTGAAATAGCTGTTTGGAATCTTCTGAAGCTTCACCAATCGGCAACCGTCGGCGATTCTACGGAAAAGACCTCGGGAATAATAAAGACGCAGACATTAAAGCGCGTCATATTGCACATGGGTTTATGTAACGTCACAAACATCACTGAAGATGACATTGCGAAAAACGAAATCAACGTAAGGTTAAACTGAGCATATTATAATTTGAAAACAAAAGGCAGTGTTTTACTGCGTTTTGCTTTCCAATTGTAACATGCCAAAAAGATCTCCACAGACGATCGGAAAGCATTTAAGAAATTTGCTATTCTTCAAGCGTATTAATCAAAGTACCTTCAGGAGCCGAATTACCTTAAAAACGACAAAAAATTACTTCACTTACGTCCGAGGTACTTTCCAGTTTACGGAAAAGTCCGAGCGATATTTCGAATTAAGCTTCACATGACTCAATTGGAAGATTGACACGTAATTTCACAAGTAAGACACATAAAACATGTTTCTCCAATGATCGATCTGCCATTCTTAAAACTTGCAGGCCAAAATCTACCGAAAATAAGTGACTTGTCTTTCATAATTTTGCACAAGATTCTGTAAGTGGGAACCAAAGTAAATGAAATTTGAAAGAAGAATTATAACGTGTTACTTCAAAGTTTTGACGTCATTTTCACGTAACGAAATAGCGTTGCGTTACGCTCTAACTTCGTTTAGATAGCCATTCCGCCAGTGTTATATCATCCGTGTAATATCATAATTATTTATAGATGTTTTTTTATAATTACGCGAAGAAGGTTATATTATGAAGACATATTACCTCTAGTCTTCGGTGAAAGAAAGACTTCCCCGCACAAACAGCTTTCAAAATGGTCTGAAAAAGTGAGATTACTTTTTGAAAAATACAAATACAATGACAAGAATATGTGGCCTGTCTTCGGCAAAGGGATCTCACTCAAGAGCAAAAACTGGAAGACGCCTGTCTGTTGAGCCAGTTAGGCTTTCTAACTAAACGCTCAGCCAAACCGTAAATTAACAAAATTTTTCCTTGTTTAGCTGTTCGATATGATAAAACAGCTCAAGTGTCAGCTAAGCCACAAAAATGATAAAACATGCATATTCACTCGAGCATAACATGGTGGAAGTTTGAATTATAAAATAGAATACTTATTTCATAAATACTCCCCAAATAAACTCTGTTCACTCTTGTACGAATACCCATTTTAGAAACCAAAACATTTTTCCAACAAGAATCAAAAGACATTTTATCTATTTCTTTATAAACTTACTAACCTCTAGCATTATAATAAACAGTATTGCTATACTCGCATGGTGGCACACATGTGCCATCTCTCCAATGATCTCCAACTCGTGCTCGTCTTGCTCGTGACCTTTACTCGTAAACTCCGCCAAGGTCAAGGACACAGTCCCATTACCTTGACCTTGCACGTTAACAACGTTAGAGTCCAGATAGTTGTACATTGGCTGGGAGTCATTCGAACACGGAATGGATGTCATTGTTTTTGAGATGTGTGATATATTTTCACTATCTCTCCAAGTGAAATCCGAGTTCATCAAAACATTAAACAAATCGTATGGTGTTTCCGCTTCAAGGTCAGGATGTATACTGTCCATTGTTGAAACAAACGCATGAGTCGCCTTCACTAGCTCGTCAGTTTTTGCAAGAGTTGCTATAAAATAAAGATTGAAAAATAAAAGATGGTAATGAAAGTACGTAACAAAATCCACCCTCACGTCAAATTTAAAGCAAGAACAAATTCGCATCTTCGGCAACTGAGACAACTGTAGACAAATTTGTTTCTTTTAAATCGACGGTTGCATAATTTGTAAAAACGTGATTAAGAACAAGTTGTGATACTTTTTTTAACTGCCTCGGTGGCCTAGTAGTAAATGCACTCGACCCGTGACCTGGAGGTCCGTAGTTTGAGCCCCACTGTCGCCGAGATGTGTTTATGGGCAAAACACTTAATAGCCAGCCCCAGTTCGTCCAGCTATAAAATGGGTAGCAGTCGGTAAAAACCACTGCCTCTCTCTCAGCGGCGCGAAAACATCAGGATTGAGTATTTGAGAGCGATTCTATAAGCTTAAACTTTAGTCGCAATCGAACTGAAATAAATAAGTAGACGATAGACCTTTTTTGTAGAAAAAAGGAGAACAACAATTACACATTAAATCTAGGGAAACCAAATGAGTAAGCACGGAGTCGAACCATCGTGGTTGGAATTCCGATCCGAAGTTCCTGCGTTTATAAGAGTGTCTCACTTCATTTCGAACTTACCTTTCACTTTATAAAGATCGAGGGCCAGTTCGCCTAGGACTAAGGCACAGTCTAGAACACACAATATAACTACAGTAAGTAACACGTGTTTACTTTTGAATATTTGGTCACCTTTACGTCTCCATCTGTAATAGAACGGTGAAATACATAATACGTACTTAGTGTTTTGTATCAGAAAAATATCTAACGAGGTTGGGAGAATTGATCATTGTCGAGGCTCTGCCGAGACAATTATCAATTCTCACAAACAAGTTAGATATGTTTTCATACAATACACTTAGTACGTATTATATTTATCTTATAACCTCTTTTTGTCTTGGTTTTGTCGATGTTTCTAACTGAAATGCAAGTTTCTTAAAATAACTGCATGATATTATTGTTCTAAAAATAACTATATGATATCATAAAAAATATCATACGTGATGTTATCATACGGATATTTGAATAGTTAAAAGATAAAATATGATTGTGTCCCGTCATTTCAAAGCGTAAAATAATAGAGTCGATATTGCTCGAGCGACCATGTCTATTTAGCGCCCATTTTTATTAAGCGGCCACCATAAAAAAGTCCCTTCAACGAAAGCAAAATCTCTGAAAAAGAGGTTATTCTGAACTAAACATCGGTTGTAAGTGAATGTTATGTTGTTTGGGTCCATTAGAATCGTCTCTCTAGACGATTTAAATGGGTTCGAACATCATAGGATTCAGAGCGACTTGACCGACAATCACTAAATGTTATCAGAATGATCACATTAATCATGATATTTTGTATTAAGCGACCATTCCCATAAACGACCGATTCTTTGTGGTCCCCTTAGTGATCGCTTAACACATGTTTTACCGTAATTACAAGTGATCATAATAGTCCATTCAGAACATCGCTCATGCTTTTCCGTAAAATGGAAAATGCCTAGGACGTAAGTGTAGTAATTTTGGGTCATTTTTAAGGTAATTTGGCTTCTGGTAGCACTCCGGTCAATACCCACAAAGAAAAGCAATTTTCTTGTTCTTGCTACCATAAATTGTGCAATTGTCTTTGATTTGGCCGGATACCTTTTGACCGATAAAAAAATTATGTTATGTTGTAATAGTATCATAATGTACCCCTTCATCTTTCATGTTTGGGAAAAAATATCTACAATCCATGTGAGGTGCAGCTGTTACATTTATAGTTGATAACATCGTGAAATTGACAAGGTGAATGATTTTGGAATGATTTTCGAAATGAAATTGGATGAGTGTTTGGAGCGAGTTTTGATTGAAATTAAAGGGATATAATCTTAAATCGCTTATTTTGTTCTGGAGGCACAAAATTAGCGATCTTTATTACCCCCCTTTAATAAAATATGCATACAAGTTCTATAAATAGCTTTCTATCTCTAAATGACCCGATCAGACGCTTACAATTTCAATTATGTCAGTGAAATCGCGATTTTTTCTAGCTCTATTTGTTTTGAATGTAGTTGTTAGTTTTATCTTTTGTAGTCATTTCAGAGCGTTTTTGAGTGCTTTGAGCGAATGCTTGGAATGAATGAATGGAGCGCTGAGTAAATGATTTAGAATATTTTGATCGGAATGAGTGTCAACTTTACGATGCTTTTAACTTCATTAACTTTACCTAAGAATTCTATCCTCTGGAGGATCGGATATATCACGTGCAAGTTCCGCTTCTAATTCGCTCTCGATCTTCTCCACGTAACCATGTGTCTTTGCTAGTACGAGTGTCTCCGCTACCAGTGTCTGAAAATAGAAATTATTTCGAATTCTAGATATATCAACATCAACTGTTTCTAACCACCGCTTATCTGCTCCACGCAGCCGTGTATCTTCGCTTGGTAGCTCGTCGGACTGTAATTCCAGAGGTCCTTGGTTTTATCCCCGACGGCGGCACTCATTCTATCCGACTTTTTTTTCTCACCCATGGGTCGAAAATCGTAGACCTATGTGGGATAGCAGCTAGAGGCTAGGAAAGGATTTCATTGTTAAGTGCTCAAGTCGCCGCATATTTAAGCTGAACGATTGTTGAAAGCGGCAAAAAAACCACCACCACCACCAACAACAACAACAAAAAATCAAACAAACAAAAACACTTTCAAACAAACAAATCGCTAGTAGAAGCGTCTCCTATACTAGGGTCTAAAAAGAAATTCATTTGAGCATTGTGTTGGTGACAAAAGATATTACGAAAAGTGGTTTGTGTTGAACTGAAATATTCTATTCAGTTTGAAAATAGGCTTTAAAAGCAGCAATTCATTTCAGGATAAGCAAATGGTGTCTCGAAAAGCAGCAATTCATTTCAGAGTAAGCATTTTGTGTCTCGAAAAAAAAAAAGAAGAAGAAGAAGAAGAAGAAGAAGAAGAAGATGGCTCCCCATAGTGATTTTTTTTATTTTCCCCTTAATAAAACATACCTAGTGAACGCTCCAAGATGAGTGCGTTCGTGAAAGCCCTAAAGTCATCTAATACCAAACACAGGAAAAGTAGCAGGATAGAAGGGATTAAATGGGGGAAATGTCGCCAAAACGCATCATATCTCCCTTATTAACCGGGATCTACCAGCATACAGATGCTATTTAATCTTTTTATTAAAAGATGGTTGCGAGGTTCTAAGCTGTTTGAAGAACGAATCACTGAGTTGTTATTTTTCTTTCCATAAGTTTAATCCGGCCATTCATCAATGGATACATGTACATAGATAAGTAAGGTAGAAAACTTATTCAGAGAAAATATATTTTGTACTCTTTAATGCTTTTCGGTGAATTATCGAGAAATAACGGTAGATTATCAAATTATAAATTCACTGCTTAATCAGTAAAATTGCCCCCCATTCCCCTGCTTTCGTTCACTTCGTCCCTTTCTGAGTGAAGCCAAATAATCAATTGGTGTCATGACGTTGCGCAGCAATCACGGGCAAATGGCGAGCTTTAATAAAGTTTTCCCAAAGTGTTCTCGTTTGTCTCATTTTTAATTTAAAATAGAATAACCGTTTGTTATCCGAAACGTTTGGGAACTAAAACGATATTTAGTCGAATTCAAAATGACGAATCAACCCAAAGATCTATCAATACATGATTATTCAGATGTGTCTTGCATTTTGGCGTAAGGTTTGTTTCTGCCGTATTTTCTTCCGTGTAACGACCAATTTTGCTGTAATGGTCGTATATGGGAAATGGTATTGCTCTTGTATTCTCGTGGGTAGGACTTGTTTAAAGGCCTGTCTGTACTTCTCAAGTAATCGAGCGGAAAGATAATTTAACCTATGACGTGCTACTTCACCAATATTCAATACTTCGGTCATGATGATGGACGGGAAATGGTCCCGGTATAAAATGGTGAAAGTGCACATTTATTTTAGCACAGAAAGTTCAAACACTTCATAAAACGTAAAAATGATGGCCATCCAAATTTAAAAAATTCTGATTTAAATCCTTCGCTTAGCAATGATTATGGCGTGTTATCGGTTGCAAAATTACATGAAAAAATTAATTGTTCTATAATACGAATATTTATTCCAAACATAAATAAATTATGGTAAAAAAATTATATATTCAATAAATTAAATTATTTGTTCTATAGTTATTTATATTTATTCAATAATGATAAATATTTCTTCTATAATTATGATTATTTTTTTTGAAAAATAAATAATTTATTCAATAATCAAAAATATTTATTCTATAATTGTAAATATTTTTTGTATAATGAAAAAAATATTTATTGTATAATCTAAAATATTTGTTCAAAGATTGAACATAAATAATAATTTCTATAATCTAAAATAATTTATTCGATAGCTCAAACAAAATAATTATTCAATAATTAGCATTCTGGGAAGGCAGTGGCTAGCCATAGACTGGGAACATGATCGACTTTCACGATAGACTGGCAAATCTCCACAATCTACGTTACTTCCAGGAAGATTTCAACAGGCTCAGTTACGAAGTTGACTGTGTAAAATGATGAAATTTATCTACCCTTCAATTAAATTTAACCGATTTATTGATTTTCGGCGGTACTCCCCTTTGGCTGGCCAGCTGTTAAGAAAAATCAGTTTGGCGAAATCGTATAACTTAAAACTGTTCCTAAATGAATGTCTTTTTAAGGGAATTCATACGACAGTCCTTGAGTCGCGAGAGACAATATGAGGAATTGAACAAGAGGACCATAATGATCCTTTATCGCTCACCTTCATCTTTTTGACTACCCACTTAGCAAAATTAAATGCTTTAAAATCATTAAATGACCATTAAAATTTTTAAAGAAAGACATTGTTCTGTTCCCATGATCCTTGCATAAGTTTCTAGCCTCTTCTAAACAAGTGTGTGTGGGGGGTGGGGGATTCAAACTTTGACAAGATAAACATACTGATAACCTCTAGAGTTGATAAAGAGAATAAAGGCTATTTTTTCCTGTATTTTTTCATATGACAGTACATTTCTCAAAAGGGATTATCATTATGACTATATACCCGGTATACATTCTGACCAGATTTTATGAAAATTGGTCCATATGCGTGACCTCTAGAGTGAAAACAAGAAAATTGTCATTAAGCCTCCTTTTCACATGATATGACTTGGATCCTTCCCATTTTCAATAGGGTCCATTCTTGTGACCTGACCAATATTTTGACCAACGTCATAAAGATTGGGCCATAATTATGGCTTCAAGAGTGTAAACAAGAATTTTTTTATTAAGACCCCTTTCCCCGTGATATGACATGGATTCTCCCAATTTTCAATTGGGTTCATTCTTGTGACCTGACCATTATTTTGACCAACGTTCATTAAGATTGGGTCATAATAATGGCTTCTAGAGTGTAAACAAGAAAATTGTCAACAAGGCCCCATTCCTCGTGATATGGCATAGATCCATCCCATTTTCAATAGGGTTCATTCTTGTGACCTAGCGAACATTCTGACCAAGTTTCATGAAGATTTGGCCATATTTGTGGCCTCTTGAGTGTAAACACTTAAATTGTTGATGTCGGACGACACACAACGCACGACGGACATTCATTGGTCACAAAAGCTCACCTTTCCCCAAAAAGACTTTCATTTAAGGAAAAGTTTTAAGTTATACGATTTACGGTTCATAACAGCTGGACAGCCAAGGGGGGTACCGCCGAAAATCAATAAATCGGTTAAATTTAATTGAAGGGTATATGCATTTCGTCAGTTTTTCACTCTTTGAAAGTATTTACACAGTCAACTTCGTAATTGAGCCTGTTAAATTATTCCGGGAAGTAACGTAGATTGTGGAGATTTGCCAGTCTATCATGAAAGCCGATCATGTTCCCAGTCTATGGTTAGCCACTTCCTTTCCCAGAATGCTAATTATTGAATAAATATTTTGTGTGAGGTATTGAATAAATTATTTTAAATTATAGAAATAATTATTTATGTTCAATCTTTGAACAAATATTTTAGATTATACAATAAATATTTTAAATTATACAATAAATATTTTTTTTCATTATACAACAAATATTTACAATTATAGAATAAACATTTTTGATTATTGAATAAATTATTTATTTAAAAAAAAAATCATTATTATAGAAAAAATTTTTATCATTAATGAATGAATATAAATAACTATAGAACAAATAATTTAATTTATTGAATATATATATTTTTTTTTACCATAATTTATTTATTTTTGGAATAAATATTCGTATTATAGAACAACTATTTTTTCATATAATTTTGCAACCGATTACACGCCATAAATGATAGCGCCACATCCATAACATTTCATTTCTATCTCACATCAAACTATTTAAAAGGTTTAGTATACTGAAACGCTTAAAATGTTCATTCATATCGCCCAAAACATTACGTTATTTCATTGGACAATGTAAACTGGAAGCGACCGAATTAAACATGACGACACAAATATCTTTTTTACAGTCAAACTTGTATTAAGCGACCAGTAAAGGGACCACCAAAAAGGTCGTATTAGAGAATGGCCGCTTAATACACGATATAATTTCAGTTAAGGAAGTTCGCTCGGCTTTTTTCTACTATTAGACTTTCTTTACACCTGTTTTTTTTTTTTAGAAAGATCTTAGTGTTTAATTTCGATTTTTGAAAAGAAAAAGTCGGGTCACCGTGCTTATTTTTTTCCAGAGCCGTATGAAAACAGGTACCAAAATCAGTCAGTGCCCTTTAGTTTTTGCCTTTGAACTTCTTTGAAAATTACACCTTTGATTTGAAGCTATTATTTTTGGACAAATAGATATTCTGAAAGCGTTTGATTTTTGTTATATTTAAAAAAGACAACCCATTCCATTAAATTATTACAAAATTTGGAATTTTGATCAAGCAAAAGAAATATAAGATATCTTTATTCGGCCCTTAAAAGAAGTTTTTTTTTATTACTATGGGCTACTAATACATGTTTCTCAGAAAAATAAATATCGTTCTACTATTTTTCTACTACTTTTTCTTATACTCTCCATATAAATTTGTGACAACATGAAGAATATTTTGATATGGAAAAAAAAAAAATAAATAAAATAAAAAAAATGGGGTCGCAGTCTTACTTTTTTCGATATTTAACTCATTGCTTAAAAATAAAGGGAGATAATTCACATAAAAATGATCAAATTTCAAAACATATTTTTTTAAAATTGGAAATAACCAATTTGTTTGTATTTTGGCTCAGGGATATGAGGATGGGGTTCTTTTTACCATATTCATAAGTTGTATTTGCTTTCTCTCCGAAATAAAGGCAAGGAGTAATATTGAACACTTGCTTGTCGTTTTCTCTAAATACTCAAAAATCGGCAAAAATGCCCGAAAATATTAGTGTAAAAAATATTTCTTTTTGAATTTATACAATTTTTGTCGTGTTTTGTTAACTTTTCATGCATCTCTATCCAAAAACATAGTTTGAATTTCGATTCAGTATTAAAACGACCAAAGAAACGCAAATGTTTTTTTAATGGCGGAAAATTAAAAACCGAATGTGCGGACGTCCTTTAGAAACATACTTTTTGTTTGAATGTGCATATAATTGCGAGATTCTCAAAATCCTATGTTGTTATAACTCAATCTGAATCGTCTCATTGAGACGATTCTGATGAGTGTAACAACATATGATTTATTTTCAATAAATTTTAGAACAACAATATCTTTTTTTTAGGTAATTCTTATTTAAAGAAGTGCATTTTTAAAGCGGCCGCTTAATAAAAATGATCGCTTAATAGACGTGGTCGCTCGAGCAAGATTGACTGTATATAACATTTTCTTTTTTTTGTTCTTTATTTTTTCTTCATTCTTTCTGTTCCAATTTTCCGACACAAAAATGATTACATGCATTGACATTAGAAAGGTTTAATCAAATAAGCACCCATGGCTTTCTACATTTTTCAATTCCCATTTCAAAACATCTTGGCAGATTTATGATTTACATTCTCTCAGTGGATGGAAAATCGTTTTAAGGTCGTAATTGTATAGTTAAGAAGTGATAACAATATCTAATATGCAAACCTTTTTTAACGCACTGATTGAACTAAACTTTGAAAGGTAAAAAGGTGAACTTAAAAAGATTTTTTTACTTTGTTTCAATTGCGATAATATACATTTGTATGTACGTAACGATTCAACTTAGAAAAAAATATTTTGGAAATGATATGGTTTTGGGTGATCGCCCAGCGCTCAAGATGACAAAACGCGCAAATTGTTTTCAAATTATACCCACTTTGCACGTAATTTTGCGTGCAAAGTCGGTATAATTTTCAAACAGTTTGTACCGTTTTGTCATCCTGAACGCAGGGATGATCTTTGGCCCACCAGAGGTCAAAATTAAAAAAAAAGGAAAAAAATCAAATCGGAAACGCTTCGAAATCGCCAAGACTTCTATAAAATCTTGATGACACTCAAAAAATTCCCTCTTCACAGGGAGCTTTTGATTGTGAAGACCTAGACTTCTATTTATAGAAAATACCGATTAATTTATAAAAGGGAGGTAACACGTGATCTTTAATTTCGTCCAATTTTAACGAAATGAGCGATAGTCTATAAACCGGGTTGAATACATTCAATAAATGCTCATCACTTTTATTCGGAGATAATTCAAAAAGTGACCATTTCAATTTTGATTGTTTGTAACAATTAAACATCTTCGATAGATTAAAACCTCGTAACTACAGAAAGAATAAGCAAGAGTTACGAGGTCTAAGTATCTCATCGTCAATAATTAATTATGAAAGTGCGAAATACTGTTTGTTCAGGGATTCCCTGTACACAAACGATATCAGCCCTAGAAGATGTGAGAAATGATGAACACTGCTCGTTAATCATATCCGGGTACAAAATGTTTGGATTAGAAACGCAAACTTTGGCGTAAATCATTCCTTAACTTCACTCGTCTGAAATATGTTTTTGTATAATTTCAACCATGTCCTAACTCAACCCAATTATTCTCTTAGATGTCATAGGCGAAACTCATTTTCGCAAGCCAAGGGTTCTAGCCCCACTATGTTCCGTTCGTAAGGAACATAGTAGAGCTAGAACCCTTGGCTTGCGAGGATGAGGCGAAATTAGGATTTCGAAAAGTATACGCACTCAGAAAGCGACCAACATAGCGTAAATGGGATAAAGGCGATGTGCGGACGGTGACAAAAATGAATGTCCTCCGTCCGCTCCCCTTTTTATGATTTGAGAGTTGGTGAATAATCAAAACATCGTAACTACAGCTTAAATAAGCTGAAGTTTCGATGTTATGATCATTCGCCAACAATATTTTTCTAAAGAGGATTTATTTCTATTACGCACTTACGTAATGTGCGTTATGGTAGCTACGCCCTTGGATGTGGCAAAATGTCCTAGAATTTAATGAAACCTTTACACAATTCATTTTTAGCTCCACTGGCTGAAAGCCACTGGGGCTATTGTCATGGCGTTGTGTCCGTCGTGCGTCCGTCCGTGCGTCCGTGCGTCCGTGCGTGCGGTCGTAAACTTTTTCTTTAAAAATCTTCTTCTCAGAAACTACTGGATGGATTTCAACCAAACTTCACAGGAATGATCCTTGGGTGACCCTCTTTCATAGTTGTTCAAGAAATTTTGATCCAATGAAAAACATGGATTTAATGGGCGTGGCTCATTTCCAAATATGGTAAAAAGTGACTTTTCTCAGGTTCTAATTGATGGATACCAATTAAATTTTACATGAATCATCCTTGGGTGACCCTTTATCAGTCTACAAAAAAATATTGAAATCGGATGAAAATTATGTATTTTATGGGCGGAGGTCATTTCTCTATATGTTATATAGTGGAAACTTTGAAAATCATTTTCTCAGAACCTAATAGATAGATATCAACCAAACTTTACATGAATGATCCTTTGGTGACCCATTATCAGCCTACAAAACATTATTGAAATCGGATGAAAATTTTGTATTTTATGGGCGGAGGTCATTTCTCTATATGTTATATGGTGGAAACTTTGAAAATCATTTTCTCAGAATCTAACTGATAGATATCAACCAAATTTTACATGAATGATCCTTGTGTGACCCTTTATCAGTCTACAAAAAATCATTATGATCGGATGGAAAATATGCAATTAATGGGCAGAGGTCATTTCTCTATATGTTATTTAGTGGAAACTTTGAAAATCATTTTCTCAGAATCTAATTTTTGGATATCAACCAAATTTCACTGGTATGATCCTTGAGTGACCCTTTATCAGTCTACCAAAAATTATTTTGATTGGATGAAAAATATGTATTTTATGGGCGGAGGTCATTCCTCAATATGTTAAATAGTGGAAACTATGAAAATCATTTTCTCAGAATGTAACTGATGGAATCATTTTCAACATCAGTAGAACCCCAAATATCTAAAAATCTAGTCAAAACATTTATTTGCTTGTACAAGAATTTCAAGCCTGTGGAGCGACTCAAGCCATTCATGGCTTTCTAGTTATATATGTAAAATATTAAAAATCAAAAGAGTTCGTATTCATTAAATTAATTTATTTGTTACTCTAGTTCGCATTGCAGAAAAATTGGACAATGAACTTGATTCTAATACATATCGTCCACGTCGTGTAATGTTTGCAGATTGCATTGCAGATTTCGAACATTAGGATTCCGTAATAGGCAAAATTCTTAAGTCAGGTCCTTGCTTTTGAAAGTCATGGGTTCGATAAGGACGTTAATCGAGGTATCAAGATTTTTCAAAATGTTTTAGTAAGTGATATTTTATCTTAAGTCAGATTAGCATATGTTATACAGAGGTTGCAGGGTGCAAATATACGTGACGTCATCCCGAAACCCTGCGGCGGCATACGGATAATTGCGATAATCGTTTGTCTTTTTAAACGATGTCAAATTTCCTAGTTCGTGTTATGCATCTAAAACATACAGAAAGGCGGTACGGAGGCCGTAGTCTTTAACCATGTGGTCATGAAGACGTTGCCTACAGGTTCAATAACGATTGATTGATTGATTGATTAAATGAAGTTTAACGCCGCTTTCAACGTTTTTCAGTTATATCGCGGCGGCCGGAGGACCTATCAATGGTTTCCTGTATTTCTCTCACCAGTACAACCATCGCATCCTTTCCTAGCCTCCAGCTGCTATCTCACATAGGTCTTCGATTACCAACCAATTGGTGAGAGACAAATAGTCGTAAAGTATGAGTGCCGCCGTCGGGTATCGAATCCATGACCTCTATATTGACAGCGCGGCGCGCTACCAGCTGCGATATGACGACGGCGGTTCAATTACGGACATAGCACGATCAACATAGGATGTTTTAACTATGCTTTTAAATCTTGGCCGGATTCTTTAACCAGCACTTTGTTAACGTACGCCGAGCATTCGTTGATCATACGGTACGAGATCTACATTGTAGTTGGAAGCGATATAATGAAAAAGGCAGCAATTGATCGACAAACAACCTTAAACTGTATTTAACCTAAATAGTTTAAACCGTGCCAAGATCCATCAAATCTCTAGACATAAGCTGTCTGATAATTCTTTCCCTCGGAGTATTGGATGTTTAACGATGCCTGATAGATTCTAGACGCTCGCCGTCGATGAACCGGGACTAACTCATCTAGAATTGCAGTCTGAACGACATGTTAACCTCGTGTTCAGTTTGCGGATGTTATAATTACAAGAGGTTTACAAGGTCATTGTTTTTCCTGTAATCTGACATGATATGATAAACTTTAGTACAGTAAACAACATCGTGGAATTGATAATTAATGAATTAGAAATTAAATTCAATGTGTGTATGGAGCAAGTTTAAATAAAATTTGAGGAAAGTAACACAACATCGATAATTTCGTCCAAATCATCCAAAGAATTACGAAATTATAGATATTTCTTACCCTTCTTTAATAAAATGCGCATACAAATTCTATAAATAGCTTTCTATTTATATTCCTGAACCAATTAAACGCTGATAAAATTCAGTCGAAGACAGTGAAATCGTGGAATTTTTTCTGGTGATTTACTTTTTCAATGTTGTTGTTGACCCTATCCTTTTAAGGGATTTAGAGCGTTTTAGAATGGTTTTATTGAATGTTTTGAATGAATAAATGGAGCGCTGAGAGAGCGCTTTTAAATGATTTTGAGTTGGTTTTGACATGAATCAAGTTTACGATGTTATCAACTGCACCGATCCTGATAAATGTATTCAATCTTCATATTTCTTTTATGATAGCACATCAGACTAAGGGTTTTCATTCATGGGGTCGCAGATTCGATCCACGGCAGCGGCACATGCATGGCATATGTCTATAACCAAGTGGAATAGCAGTTAGTGGCTAGACTAGGATGTACTGATAGTACTGGTGCGAGAAAAACCGAGAATCTGTTAGCCGTCATAATATGACAGAAAATATCTTAAAAGCGGCCTTCAGCTACGTTCAAACAAAAAAATCAAACAAAACATCACAAACAAAAAAGATTTGTTTTTGAAATCATGCATCTTCTGTTTTAAAACTTGATTTTATTGTCATTTTTTGGTGAAAGTAATCTTTGTTTGGTGAACGAAGTCTTCGTCTTCGTATTTAAACACTAAGTACGTATTACATATTTATCATCTATATACAATTGTGGATTTCAGGATTTCTATAAAGGGGATGTGAGATTAAAAATAGTTCGGTAGCGGGTAATGATAAAAGTTCACGTAAAGTGTCTGAGGCCCAATTTTAAGGGGACTTATTTGCCAAACAAGAGGCCCAAGAGGGCCTGAATCGCCCCACTGGCTTTAAATTCTTTAGACTTTCATTAAATAACGCTTACTTTAAATGAATACATTAACACCCCGAAATCTCCTAAGACCTATTTGATAATGATTAACTGGTTCTGGTACATTTTGCACCAAAATACTCAATCACAATGAACCTGCAACCCTTTACCCATCTTATTAAAACATAAGGTTCAGAAGATGTCGTTCAAAGATTTTGGGCTCAAAATGGGCCCCGCCTGCCACGCCCATATTTATGGACCAATAAAAATTTCTTGAACAATTTAAGTAAACAGTCACCCAAGAAACATTCTGGTAAAAATTCATTGAAATTGATGAGTGGTTCCGGAGAAAATATCAAATTTATGGGCCAATCAAAATTTAGCAAATAATTTTTGAAAAGAGACACTCAAGAAACATTCTGGAGAAATCAGCCAAGTGGTTCAAGAGAAAATGTCATTCCAAAATTTCGGGCTCAAAAGAGGCCCCGCCCTGCCACGCCCATATTAAAGGACATATCAAAATTTCTTGAATAATATAAGTAAATGGTCAACCAAGGAACATTATGTTAAAGTTTCATTGAAATCGGCCCAGTGGTTCAGGAGGAGATGTCGTTCAAAGATTTCCGGTTAAAAAATAAGACCCGCCCTGCCATGCCCATATTTATGGGCCAATCAAAATTTCTTGAACAATTTAAGTAAAGGGTCACCCAAAGGAACATCCATGCCAAGTTTCATTGAAATCGGCCAAATGGTTTGGGAGGAGAGGATTTTTAAAGATTTCATAGTTAAAAAAGCCACGCCCATATTTGGGTGCCAATCAAAAGTCTTTGAACAATTTAAAAAGAGGGCCACCCAAGGATCATTTCTACTAAGTTTGGTTAAAATCCGCCCATTGGTTTGGGAGGAGAAGATGTTTAAAGAAAAAGTTTACGCATGGACGGACGGACGCACGGACGCACGACGGACACTTCGCCATGACAATAGCTCGCTGGCCTTCGGCCAGTGGAGATAAAAATCCCAGTTTGTCCAGGTATGTTAAATATCAAAATTAAGCTATTTATATTCACAATCAGTTAAGCAACATAAGACTGCCATACTACGGCAGTATAGCCAAAACATTGTGGAAAAGGGCCATTTTGTACAGAAAAGGCTATTGTATGACGGTTGGGTAAAATTGGCTCATATTTTAACAAAATACAGTCTCAAGTAGTATCCAGGTACAACTACAACCGTTTGTACAAAAAATGTAACCAAAACGTAGTTATGCAGGCAATTTATTTTGACTTATTTTATGATTACATATGTCAAATATTCTATTTTTGTAAACGTGTAGATCTATGTAAGGTACGGTGTGTTATCACAAAATAAATGGACATTAATAGTCTATATACCTGTAAGGTTGTTAAGCAATATATTAATTTCTATTCCACAAAATGGTAAATTTTAGATCTTTGTTATAGATCATTGATTTAAAAAAAAACTACAATTTAAAATAAATCTACGAAAAAAAAAAATCACAATTCTATGGTGCGATGTTGCACCATACCTAACATCCATTTTAAAAACAGACCAAACCGGTTTGACATAGATCTATATTGTCTAAGCTGGACAAACTTTCTTTTTTTGTAAATAGAAGCAGCATTAAAATTGGTTCAAAAACTCTTTACATGAACCTTAAGGATCCGAGTAGAAACGTTAACCTACCCGATTCTCCGGTACTCGCCTACTCTTCCAAGCTCTAACGTTCATTTTTCCCAATGTGCATCGTTCCATTCATCGCTTACAAGTTAAAAGCTTTAAAAAAAAAAAAAATCGACGATGCAGTTATGACAACGTCATTGAAAACAGGGGGTCAATGGCTTTAAGTTAGTGATACCATCATATTTATTCGCCCGTCGAAGACGGGGCGTATTATAGGATCACCAGTGGCGTCCGGTGTCCGGGCGTCTTGGCGGCGTGGACTTCTTTGTCCGAAGCTTAACTCTGTAACGTTAAATTTCTTAAACTTGGCAGTCAGAATGGGGCTTAGAAGTTAACATCGCAAAAACAAAAATAGTTGTCTTTAGGAAAAGAGGTAAAATAACGCCGGACGAAAAATGGTTTTACGAAAATGACGAAATAGACGTGGTCGACAATTTCAATTATCTAGGTGTTATTTTCAATTATTCAGGGAGTTTTATCCTACAAAATCAGTACGCTGCTGGAAAAGCATTAAAAGCCATGCACGTTTTGAAAAACAATATTTCAAAATATAGCGTGAACCCAAAAATAGAACTAGATTTGTTTGATGCCTTTGTTACGCCAATAATAAATTACGGGAGCCAAATTTGGGGATTTACTAAATCTAAAGATCTCGAACGTATCCACCTTAAATTTTGTAAAATGTTGCTCGGGGTTAAACAATCAACAAGTAACGCGGCAGTATACGGCGAGCTGGGTCGTTTCCCTCTATATATAAGTCGATACATTCTTATCTTAAAATATTTCTTCAAAATGTCAAAGTCAAATAACATTCTTACGAAAACCATTTTTAAAGTTATGTTAAATGACATGTCTAACAATAAATCAAACTGGTTGTCCAGAGTCAAATATCTACTAGCAGAAAATGGATTTCTATACGTCTGGGATCAACCGGAAGCCGTCAATGAAAAACATTTAATACCGTTGATCACACAAAGGTTAAGAGACTCCTTTTTGCAAAAATGGAATTCCGATATATCCTCAAACATGACTCTGTCTACTTTGTATAGTGAAATAAAAACTAATTTTGAGTTAGAGAAGTACTTAATCGATATAGCGCCAAATCACCTTCGCAAATGCTTAACAAAAATTCGAGTTTCTTCTCACGTTTTAAAGATAGAAACAGGGAGGCATGGACGCGTACGCATACCTCGCAATGAACGTAAATGTGAACGTTGTAATTTGAACTGTATTGAGGACGAGTATCATTTTATTATCGAATGTCCCTTTTATCATGATCTAAGACAAAAA